>CP032244.1:742639-1395000 GCA_005610355.1 Gossypioides kirkii
AATTCAAGGCCTTCTACTATTTGCGACGATCATCAGTTCTTCTTAGCGCATCTCACTATGAAGCTATTGACACAGCCTGCATCTTCCCTTGCAGCTAACAAAACAAAAAATGAACCGTTGAGTTCTTAATCAGTGCATCAAATATTAATATAAAAACAAAAAAGAAAACTATGGGGCTTTTCTCTGGTGCTTAGCTTGGAGCACAAGGTGGTAGCACATCCAAGCTCGCAGAAGGTGGAGCTACTGTTGTGGTGGGTGTCTTTCATAGTCTCCACCACTGCTTCCAACATCAGGCAGTCTTTAATGTAGTCTATAGGGGAGGATCCGTTGGCCACGCACGTAGTAAATCATTTCGCCAACAAAATCCCAATCGGGATGAGTGCTGGAAAACTTGTTGTGAGGCACTAAAGAGGAAACCCAACACCAAACAGAACATCAACACCCCTGAGACGGAAACCCCTATTTTCTCCCCCATTACGTTATATCTTTCTTCGGTGCGATTACATGATAGTATCTGTTCATACTTTCTTAACCCTCTGACAACGCGCACACACCTGCACACACAGGTGCTCAAACTCGGGTCTTCTAGAATGAACATCATCGTCTTTTCCATAGGATCTTTGATTGATTCTGTTTAAGATATAAAGATTTTTTGATGAGCGTTTTGCATTGCATGAGATAGGGTTTATATAGACTTTGTTTTGCATTGCTTGAATCTGATGAGAAACGATTCTATACACTTATGAGGTAGGCACTATCATGTGCTTCATTACAATTATGCTTCCAATGTTAGAGAAATTATTCACCCTGCCAAACCAAAATTTGATTTGATGCAAAATTAAGACAACATTTCTATCTAATCTATAAGCAATCAAATTAGGACCAAATGGATTTTCTTCTTCTTATTATCATCATCAAGTTTTAATGTTCTTTGGGGGAGGGGCAAATTTTAAAAACTTCAAGGACTAACATAATAATTTGCCATTTTGGAAGGGCTATGGGCTCAACCTGCCCTTGGTGCCATCCCTTTTTATCCATATAGTTATAAGTCCTTGTACTTTTTGTAAATTTAGAATTTAGTCCCTATATTTTAAAAATTCTACTCCAATTGTTAACATTGTTCTTATTTATTCCCTACTATTAACCCCCCTTAAATCTTGGGGAGTTACCTTTTTAGTGCTTATTTTGTAGGTCGAGATAAAAAAATTTATATATACAATTTGTAATGCTTATTTCTAATCAATGAGATGGGTTGTAGTTAATAGTGTAGATAAAGCTTACTCAAAAGGGTCTCCATTAAAGCAATTTGATTATAACTCATACTTCTGTACAAGAATGAGCGAATTTGCTCAGATAATTTGACTCAAGGGACTCAATCAACAGCCTCAGTCAAAACATCACCCTTTAAGAGTTTGATATCTTGCTCATTTGTATTATTTTTCGCATCTACCACATTCCCCAATGCATTCAAGAGAGTCTCATTAAAAAATCATTTTTCGGTTCATCCCCTCTTAGTCGAACCTTTTCGGTACCCTGCCTTACGCCGAATAAATGAAGCGATAAGGATAATCCATTTCAGCAATATAGCTCGAATCCACGTCCTCCTGCATTGGGAATGATGCCCATGCCAATCGAGCTAAAAGTCAATCAACTTGGTATAGTATTTTTAACATGGCATAAATGGACAAATAGTGCAAGAATAAAATTTGTTTATATAAATCTCATTATTTCAAATCAATTGATGTTGGACAAAACACGTTAGCGAACACATATTGTATTATTTAATTAACCGTTGACAAATTTCTTTAACTAACCGCTGAAATACCAAGTCCTTCAAAGAACCAATCCTAGACATGCACTTCATATTGTTTTCTTTAATTAACCGATGATAAATTTATTTTACTTTGATTTCAAAATTTGAAGCTACAATTTAAAGCCACAACGAAGGCCACAATTAACAGAAAATTTTAATTTCCAGTTTATAAAATCTTTTAATTTTGTTATACGGCAGAATTAAAATTCTGAAACAAAATCAGAATTAATTCTATTGAACTGTAGGATTAAGCCCAGAAGCAGATCTTAATTAATTTTTTTATTTGTAAACTAAGTCAAAATGAAATCAAATCTGTTGAACGGCGGTAATAAATCTCGAAACAGAATTATTTAATTTTAATTTTTATTTAAAGCAATTTGATTATAACCCATACTTCTATGCAACAATGAGTGAATTTGCTCAGAGAATTTGACTCGAGGGATTCGGTCAATGGCTTCAGTCAAAACATCACCCTCTAAGAATTTGATATCTTACTCATCTGTATTATTTTTTTGCATCTACCACAGTCCCTATTGCATTCAAGAGAGTCTCTTTAAAACATCAATTTTGGTTCATCCTCTCTTATCGAACCTTTTCGGTACCCCCACCCTACGCCGAAAAACGAAAGTGACTAGGACAATCCACTTCAGCGATATTGCTCGAACCAACATCCTTCTGCATTGGAAACAATGCCCACGCTGATCGAGCTAAGACTCAATCAGCTTGGTATAGTATATTTAACATGGCATAAGTTGAAAACTTGTGTAAGAATAAGATTTGTTTATATAGATCTCATTATTTCAAAACAACTGACAACTGGACCAGATCTATGCCTGGTTTCAAAATAATTTTCAAGCCCGACAGAAACACCACATACAAGTCTAATCATAATTCATCATCATTTGCAAAATATTATTGTAACAACTCGTTCTTTAGTGTTGTCGGAAACAATAGTTTCGGGACCACAAATTCGACGAGTGAGTCAAAAAATATTATTATTTAATATTTACGTGGCCAATATAATATTATATTGAATTTTGATTTGATAATTTCTGGTAAGTGAATGAAAATTTAAGTACAAGTGGTTTGTTCCTAAAGTCAAGTGGTTTTGGAAAAACCTCATTTATGTAAACCAAACCTGTTAATATTTTCATTAAATATTTACGGAGTTACTATATAGGTATGTTGAAGTTTGGTCTAGAAATTGTAGTGATTCGATATTTAATTAAAGGAAAGTATTAAATAATAAAAGTCGTAAAACTTAATCTCTATTGAAATTTTTTAATTAAAAGGCAGATATATATATATAGTCAAAGTGGGAGGATTAACACGGTAGTTTGACCATAATTTAGCATGATAGACGGTTCATGAATTGATATTAATTAAATTATATGTTTTTATTTTTATCAAAATGTTAAAATAATAATAATATAAAAAGTCAAACATAATTTAAGGCTGCCATCTTCCCCATTTTTTAAGCTTCGCACTAAAACTCCATGGATTCAAGTTGTTCAAGCTTCGGTCTTGCTTGTAAAATTTTCAACCATTTTATTCACCCCCGATATAAAGTGAGGGTTTGTTATTATTTTTTTCAAATCCTCCCCTTGTATTCCACCCTTTTGCAATCCAAGGATAACGGCGGACATAACTGAAGCCGAAAATAACCTCATCGATTCTGGGGATGCTGCAACCTCTTCAGCTACGGCAGAAGTTGTCCCATCCACACTCTCTCCGACAGAGCTTTTAAACTTTTCATCCAATTTATCCACCGCCGATAGAAATTTAGGGTCTGTTATTATTTTGTTCAAACGCTCCCCTTTTATTCCGCCATCTTGCAATCCAAGGATAATGGCGGACACAACTGAAGCCGAAAATACCCTCATCGATTCTGGGGATGCTGCAACCTCATCAGCTACGGCAGGAGTTGTCCCATCCACACTCTCTCCATCAGAGCTTTTAAACGTTTCAATGAGTTTAGCAGCCCCCGACATTAAGGTAGCGTCTGTTATTATTTTGTCGAAATGCTCCCCAAAGTCCGTCATAACCACTTCTGGGGATGCTGCCTCATCCTCATTTTCTCCTACTACGAATTGGATTGAGAGCAACAAAGCCAACGAGAATATGAAGAAAGAAACCTTTGCCATGGTTTCTATTTATTAAAAAGTTTAAGCAAGAAAGTAAGATATATATTTTTATCAATGCATAGGGATGGAAATGAGACCAATTTTAAAGAGTTTAAAATGGGATATTGTTTCCGTATTTATGGGCCCGTTGACTGCTACGGTGCCTAATAGCCATACACGACTAAATACATATAACTACTCTTTACTTTTTTAAAAGCCATGTTTTTCACTATTATTGTTGGTTTTAATTTACTTCTCTTTATTTTAATGTATCCAACATCTAATAATGGATTGCTTGCTGATTAGTCTTACGCTTCTACAACTAAATTCAATGAATATATTTTTCAAATTTCCAATTCATTAAAGGTCCAGCATGCATGCATGTGCTGATTCCCCTTAAAGTTGATGCCATTAGACTGGTCTCCTTATGGTTGATTCACCCAATAAGGGAACATTTTGGGCCTATCGAATGTTTAAGTGGAAGGCTGTATAGAGACAATCCTATGGTATGGTTTAATAGAACTAAAAATCCAAGCAGCTATTTGTTGCTCTGTTTCTCACCAAAGGATATTATTAATCGACTCTACCTTGCACCATGGATACGAGTACGAATGAAGAAAAAATCTTTACAAACACTTTTGATTTCATTTTTTTCAACTATTATCGATTGGTGATCAGTTGATGTCAACAATTTTAAGCAGCTCTCAAACACCAAATTATGTTTTTTTACATTCAACCTAACCTAACCCTAAATGTAATTCAAGGCCTTCTACTATTTGCGACGATCATCAGTTCTTCTTAGCGCATCTCACTATGAAGCTATTGACACAGCCTGCATCTTCCCTTGCAGCTAACAAAAACAAAATGAACCGTTGAGTTCTTAATCAGTGCATCAAATATTAATATAAAAACAAAAAAGAAAAACTATGGGGCTTTTCTCTGGTGCTTAGCTTGGAGCACAAGGTGGTAGCACATCCAAGCTCGCAGAAGGTGGAGCTACTGTTGTGGTGGGTGTCTTTCATAGTCTCCACCACTGCTTCCAACATCAGGCAGTCTTTAATGTAGTCTATAGGGGAGGATCCGTTGGCCACGCACGTAGTAAATCATTTCGCCAACAAAATCCCAATCGGGATGAGTGCTGGAAAACTTGTTGTGAGGCACTAAAGAGGAAACCCAACACCAAACAGAACATCAACACCCCTGAGACAGAAACCCCTATTTTCTCCCCCATTACGTTTATCTTTCTTCGGTGCGATTACATGATAGTATCTGTTCATACTTTCTTAACCCTCTGACAACGCGCACACACCTTGCACACACAGGTGCTCAAACTCGGGTCTTCTAGAATGAACATCATCGTCTTTTCCATAGGATCTTTGATTGATTCTGTTTAAGATATAAAGATTTTTTGATGAGCGTTTTGCATTGCATGAGATAGGGTTTATATAGACTTTGTTTTGCATTGCTTGAATCTGATGAGAAACGATTCTATACACTTATAAGGTAGGCACTATCATGTGCTTCATTACAATTATGCTTCCAATGTTAGAGAAATTATTCACCCTGCCAAACCAAAATTTGATTTGATGCAAAATTAAGACAACATTTCTATCTAATCTATAAGCAATCAAATTAGGACCAAATGGATTTTCTTCTTCTTATTATCATCATCAAGTTTTAATGTTCTTTGGGGGAGGGGCAAATTTTAAAAACTTCAAGGACTAACATAATAATTTGCCATTTTGGGAAGGGCTATGGGCTCAACCTGCCCTTGGTGCCATCCCTTTTTATCCATATAGTTATAAGTCCTTGTACTTTTTGTAAATTTAGAATTTAGTCCCTATATTTTAAAAATTCTACTCCAATTGTTAACATTGTTCTTATTTATTCCCTACTATTAACCCCCCTTAAATCTTGGGGAGTTACCTTTTTAGTGCTTATTTTGTAGGTCGAGATAAAAAAATTTATATATACAATTTGTAATGCTTATTTCTAATCAATGAGATGGGTTGTAGTTAATAGTTTCCATGTAGAATAAAGCTTACTCAAAAGGGTCTCCATTAAAGCAATTTGATTATAACTCATACTTCTGTACAAGAATGAGCGAATTTGCTCAGATAATTTGACTCAAGGGACTCAATCAACAGCCTCAGTCAAAACATCACCCTTTAAGAGTTTGATATCTTGCTCATTTGTATTATTTTTCGCATCTACCACATTCCCCAATGCATTCAAGAGAGTCTCATTAAAAAATCATTTTTCGGTTCATCCCCTCTTAGTCGAACCTTTTCGGTACCCTGCCTTACGCCGAATAAATGAAGCGATAAGGATAATCCATTTCAGCAATATAGCTCGAATCCACGTCCTCCTGCATTGGGAATGATGCCCATGCCAATCGAGCTAAAAGTCAATCAACTTGGTATAGTATTTTTAACATGGCATAAATGGACAAATAGTGCAAGAATAAAATTTGTTTATATAAATCTCATTATTTCAAATCAATTGATGTTGGACAAAACACGTTAGCGAACACATATTGTATTATTTAATTAACCGTTGACAAATTTCTTTAACTAACCGCTGAAATACCAAGTCCTTCAAAGAACCAATCCTAGACATGCACTTCATATTGTTTTCTTTAATTAACCGATGATAAATTTATTTTACTTTGATTTCAAAATTTGAAGCTACAATTTAAAGCCACAACGAAGGCCACAATTAACAGAAAATTTTAATTTCCAGTTTATAAAATCTTTTAATTTTGTTATACGGCAGAATTAAAATTCTGAAACAAAATCAGAATTAATTCTATTGAACTGTAGGATTAAGCCCAGAAGCAGATCTTAATTAATTTTTTTTATTTGTAAACTAAGTCAAAATGAAATCAAATCTGTTGAACGGCGGTAATAAATCTCGAAACAGAATTATTTAATTTTAATTTTTATTTAAAGCAATTTGATTATAACCCATACTTCTATGCAACAATGAGTGAATTTGCTCAGAGAATTTGACTCGAGGGATTCGGTCAATGGCTTCAGTCAAAACATCACCCTCTAAGAATTTGATATCTTACTCATCTGTATTATTTTTTTGCATCTACCACAGTCCCTATTGCATTCAAGAGAGTCTCTTTAAAACATCAATTTTGGTTCATCCTCTCTTAATCGAACCTTTTCGGTACCCCCACCCTACGCCGAAAAACGAAAGTGACTAGGACAATCCACTTCAGCGATATTGCTCGAACCAACATCCTTCTGCATTGGAAACAATGCCCACGCTGATCGAGCTAAGACTCAATCAGCTTGGTATAGTATATTTAACATGGCATAAGTTGAAAACTTGTGTAAGAATAAGATTTGTTTATATAGATCTCATTATTTCAAAACAACTGACAACTGGACCAGATCTATGCCTGGTTTCAAAATAATTTTCAAGCCCGACAGAAACACCACATACAAGTCTAATCATAATTCATCATCATTTGCAAAATATTATTGTAACAACTCGTTCTTTAGTGTTGTCGGAAACAATAGTTTCGGGACCACAAATTCGACGAGTGAGTCAAAAAATATTATTATTTAATATTTACGTGGCCAATATAATATTATATTGAATTTTGATTTGATAATTTCTGGTAAGTGAATGAAAATTTAAGTACAAGTGGTTTGTTCCTAAAGTCAAGTGGTTTTGGAAAAACCTCATTTATGTAAACCAAACCTGTTAATATTTTCATTAAATATTTACGGAGTTACTATATAGGTATGTTGAAGTTTGGTCTAGAAATTGTAGTGATTCGATATTTAATTAAAGGAAAAGTATTAAATAATAAAAGTCGTAAAACTTAATCTCTATTGAAATTTTTTAATTAAAAGGCAGATATATATATATAGTCAAAGTGGGAGGATTAACACGGTAGTTTGACCATAATTTAGCATGATAGACGGTTCATGAATTGATATTAATTAAATTATATGTTTTTATTTTTATCAAAATGTTAAAATAATAATAATATAAAAAGTCAAACATAATTTAAGGCTGCCATCTTCCCCATTTTTTAAGCTTCGCACTAAAACTCCATGGATTCAAGTTGTTCAAGCTTCGGTCTTTCTTGTAAAATTTTCAACCATTTTATTCACCCCCGATATAAAGTGAGGGTTTGTTATTATTTTTTTCAAATCCTCCCCTTGTATTCCACCCTTTTGCAATCCAAGGATAACGGCGGACATAACTGAAGCCGAAAATAACCTCATCGATTCTGGGGATGCTGCAACCTCTTCAGCTACGGCAGAAGTTGTCCCATCCACACTCTCTCCGACAGAGCTTTTAAACTTTTCATCCAATTTATCCACCGCCGATAGAAATTTAGGGTCTGTTATTATTTTGTTCAAACGCTCCCCTTTTATTCCGCCATCTTGCAATCCAAGGATAATGGCGGACACAACTGAAGCCGAAAATACCCTCATCGATTCTGGGGATGCTGCAACCTCATCAGCTACGGCAGGAGTTGTCCCATCCACACTCTCTCCATCAGAGCTTTTAAACGTTTCAATGAGTTTAGCAGCCCCCGACATTAAGGTAGCGTCTGTTATTATTTTGTCGAAATGCTCCCCAAAGTCCGTCATAACCACTTCTGGGGATGCTGCCTCATCCTCATTTTCTCCTACTACGAATTGGATTGAGAGCAACAAAGCCAACGAGAATATGAAGAAAGAAACCTTTGCCATGGTTTCTATTTATTAAAAAGTTTAAGCAAGAAAGTAAGATATATATTTTTATCAATGCATAGGGATGGAAATGAGACCAATTTTAAAGAGTTTAAAATGGGATATTGTTTCCGTATTTATGGGCCCGTTGACTGCTACGGTGCCTAATAGCCATACACGACTAAATACATATAACTACTCTTTACTTTTTTAAAAGCCATGTTTTTCACTATTATTGTTGGTTTTAATTTACTTCTCTTTATTTTAATGTATCCAACATCTAATAATGGATTGCTTGCTGATTAGTCTTACGCTTCTACAACTAAATTCAATGAATATATTTTTCAAATTTCCAATTCATTAAAGGTCCAGCATGCATGCATGTGCTGATTCCCCTTAAAGTTGATGCCATTAGACTGGTCTCCTTATGGTTGATTCACCCAATAAGGGAACATTTTGGGCCTATCGAATGTTTAAGTGGAAGGCTGTATAGAGACAATCCTATGGTATGGTTTAATAGAACTAAAAATCCAAGCAGCTATTTGTTGCTCTGTTTCTCACCAAAGGATATTATTAATCGACTCTACCTTGCACCATGGATACGAGTACGAATGAAGAAAAAATCTTTACAAACACTTTTGATTTCATTTTTTTCAACTATTATCGATTGGTGATCAGTTGATGTCAACAATTTTAAGCAGCTCTCAAACACCAAATTATGTTTTTTTACATTCAACCTAACCTAACCCTAAATGTAATTCAAGGCCTTCTACTATTTGCGACGATCATCAGTTCTTCTTAGCGCATCTCACTATGAAGCTATTGACACAGCCTGCATCTTCCCTTGCAGCTAACAAAAACAAAATGAACCGTTGAGTTCTTAATCAGTGCATCAAATATTAATATAAAAACAAAAAAGAAAAACTATGGGGCTTTTCTCTGGTGCTTAGCTTGGAGCACAAGGTGGCAGCACATCCAAGCTCGCAGAAGGTGGAGCTACTGTTGTGGTGGGTGTCTTTCATAGTCTCCACCACTGCTTCCAACATCAGGCAGTCTTTAATGTAGTCTATAGGGGAGGATCCGTTGGCCACGCACGTAGTAAATCATTTCGCCAACAAAATCCCAATCGGGATGAGTGCTGGAAAACTTGTTGTGAGGCACTAAAGAGGAAACCCAACACCAAACAGAACATCAACACCCCTGAGACAGAAACCCCTATTTTCTCCCCCATTACGTTTATCTTTCTTCGGTGCGATTACATGATAGTATCTGTTCATACTTTCTTAACCCTCTGACAACGCGCACACACCTTGCACACACAGGTGCTCAAACTCGGGTCTTCTAGAATGAACATCATCGTCTTTTCCATAGGATCTTTGATTGATTCTGTTTAAGATATAAAGATTTTTTGATGAGCGTTTTGCATTGCATGAGATAGGGTTTATATAGACTTTGTTTTGCATTGCTTGAATCTGATGAGAAACGATTCTATACACTTATAAGGTAGGCACTATCATGTGCTTCATTACAATTATGCTTCCAATGTTAGAGAAATTATTCACCCTGCCAAACCAAAATTTGATTTGATGCAAAATTAAGACAACATTTCTATCTAATCTATAAGCAATCAAATTAGGACCAAATGGATTTTCTTCTTCTTATTATCATCATCAAGTTTTAATGTTCTTTGGGGGAGGGGCAAATTTTAAAAACTTCAAGGACTAACATAATAATTTGCCATTTTGGGAAGGGCTATGGGCTCAACCTGCCCTTGGTGCCATCCCTTTTTATCCATATAGTTATAAGTCCTTGTACTTTTTGTAAATTTAGAATTTAGTCCCTATATTTTAAAAATTCTACTCCAATTGTTAACATTGTTCTTATTTATTCCCTACTATTAACCCCCCTTAAATCTTGGGGAGTTACCTTTTTAGTGCTTATTTTGTAGGTCGAGATAAAAAAATTTATATATACAATTTGTAATGCTTATTTCTAATCAATGAGATGGGTTGTAGTTAATAGTTTCCATGTAGAATAAAGCTTACTCAAAAGGGTCTCCATTAAAGCAATTTGATTATAACTCATACTTCTGTACAAGAATGAGCGAATTTGCTCAGATAATTTGACTCAAGGGACTCAATCAACAGCCTCAGTCAAAACATCACCCTTTAAGAGTTTGATATCTTGCTCATTTGTATTATTTTTCGCATCTACCACATTCCCCAATGCATTCAAGAGAGTCTCATTAAAAAATCATTTTTCGGTTCATCCCCTCTTAGTCGAACCTTTTCGGTACCCTGCCTTACGCCGAATAAATGAAGCGATAAGGATAATCCATTTCAGCAATATAGCTCGAATCCACGTCCTCCTGCATTGGGAATGATGCCCATGCCAATCGAGCTAAAAGTCAATCAACTTGGTATAGTATTTTTAACATGGCATAAATGGACAAATAGTGCAAGAATAAAATTTGTTTATATAAATCTCATTATTTCAAATCAATTGATGTTGGACAAAACACGTTAGCGAACACATATTGTATTATTTAATTAACCGTTGACAAATTTCTTTAACTAACCGCTGAAATACCAAGTCCTTCAAAGAACCAATCCTAGACATGCACTTCATATTGTTTTCTTTAATTAACCGATGATAAATTTATTTTACTTTGATTTCAAAATTTGAAGCTACAATTTAAAGCCACAACGAAGGCCACAATTAACAGAAAATTTTAATTTCCAGTTTATAAAATCTTTTAATTTTGTTATACGGCAGAATTAAAATTCTGAAACAAAATCAGAATTAATTCTATTGAACTGTAGGATTAAGCCCAGAAGCAGATCTTAATTAATTTTTTTTATTTGTAAACTAAGTCAAAATGAAATCAAATCTGTTGAACGGCGGTAATAAATCTCGAAACAGAATTATTTAATTTTAATTTTTATTTAAAGCAATTTGATTATAACCCATACTTCTATGCAACAATGAGTGAATTTGCTCAGAGAATTTGACTCGAGGGATTCGGTCAATGGCTTCAGTCAAAACATCACCCTCTAAGAATTTGATATCTTACTCATCTGTATTATTTTTTTGCATCTACCACAGTCCCTATTGCATTCAAGAGAGTCTCTTTAAAACATCAATTTTGGTTCATCCTCTCTTAATCGAACCTTTTCGGTACCCCCACCCTACGCCGAAAAACGAAAGTGACTAGGACAATCCACTTCAGCGATATTGCTCGAACCAACATCCTTCTGCATTGGAAACAATGCCCACGCTGATCGAGCTAAGACTCAATCAGCTTGGTATAGTATATTTAACATGGCATAAGTTGAAAACTTGTGTAAGAATAAGATTTGTTTATATAGATCTCATTATTTCAAAACAACTGACAACTGGACCAGATCTATGCCTGGTTTCAAAATAATTTTCAAGCCCGACAGAAACACCACATACAAGTCTAATCATAATTCATCATCATTTGCAAAATATTATTGTAACAACTCGTTCTTTAGTGTTGTCGGAAACAATAGTTTCGGGACCACAAATTCGACGAGTGAGTCAAAAAATATTATTATTTAATATTTACGTGGCCAATATAATATTATATTGAATTTTGATTTGATAATTTCTGGTAAGTGAATGAAAATTTAAGTACAAGTGGTTTGTTCCTAAAGTCAAGTGGTTTTGGAAAAACCTCATTTATGTAAACCAAACCTGTTAATATTTTCATTAAATATTTACGGAGTTACTATATAGGTATGTTGAAGTTTGGTCTAGAAATTGTAGTGATTCGATATTTAATTAAAGGAAAAGTATTAAATAATAAAAGTCGTAAAACTTAATCTCTATTGAAATTTTTTAATTAAAAGGCAGATATATATATATAGTCAAAGTGGGAGGATTAACACGGTAGTTTGACCATAATTTAGCATGATAGACGGTTCATGAATTGATATTAATTAAATTATATGTTTTTATTTTTATCAAAATGTTAAAATAATAATAATATAAAAAGTCAAACATAATTTAAGGCTGCCATCTTCCCCATTTTTTAAGCTTCGCACTAAAACTCCATGGATTCAAGTTGTTCAAGCTTCGGTCTTGCTTGTAAAATTTTCAACCATTTTATTCACCCCCGATATAAAGTGAGGGTTTGTTATTATTTTTTTCAAATCCTCCCCTTGTATTCCACCCTTTTGCAATCCAAGGATAACGGCGGACATAACTGAAGCCGAAAATAACCTCATCGATTCTGGGGATGCTGCAACCTCTTCAGCTACGGCAGAAGTTGTCCCATCCACACTCTCTCCGACAGAGCTTTTAAACTTTTCATCCAATTTATCCACCGCCGATAGAAATTTAGGGTCTGTTATTATTTTGTTCAAACGCTCCCCTTTTATTCCGCCATCTTGCAATCCAAGGATAATGGCGGACACAACTGAAGCCGAAAATACCCTCATCGATTCTGGGGATGCTGCAACCTCATCAGCTACGGCAGGAGTTGTCCCATCCACACTCTCTCCATCAGAGCTTTTAAACGTTTCAATGAGTTTAGCAGCCCCCGACATTAAGGTAGCGTCTGTTATTATTTTGTCGAAATGCTCCCCAAAGTCCGTCATAACCACTTCTGGGGATGCTGCCTCATCCTCATTTTCTCCTACTACGAATTGGATTGAGAGCAACAAAGCCAACGAGAATATGAAGAAAGAAACCTTTGCCATGGTTTCTATTTATTAAAAAGTTTAAGCAAGAAAGTAAGATATATATTTTTATCAATGCATAGGGATGGAAATGAGACCAATTTTAAAGAGTTTAAAATGGGATATTGTTTCCGTATTTATGGGCCCGTTGACTGCTACGGTGCCTAATAGCCATACACGACTAAATACATATAACTACTCTTTACTTTTTTAAAAGCCATGTTTTTCACTATTATTGTTGGTTTTAATTTACTTCTCTTTATTTTAATGTATCCAACATCTAATAATGGATTGCTTGCTGATTAGTCTTACGCTTCTACAACTAAATTCAATGAATATATTTTTCAAATTTCCAATTCATTAAAGGTCCAGCATGCATGCATGTGCTGATTCCCCTTAAAGTTGATGCCATTAGACTGGTCTCCTTATGGTTGATTCACCCAATAAGGGAACATTTTGGGCCTATCGAATGTTTAAGTGGAAGGCTGTATAGAGACAATCCTATGGTATGGTTTAATAGAACTAAAAATCCAAGCAGCTATTTGTTGCTCTGTTTCTCACCAAAGGATATTATTAATCGACTCTACCTTGCACCATGGATACGAGTACGAATGAAGAAAAAATCTTTACAAACACTTTTGATTTCATTTTTTTCAACTATTATCGATTGGTGATCAGTTGATGTCAACAATTTTAAGCAGCTCTCAAACACCAAATTATGTTTTTTTACATTCAACCTAACCTAACCCTAAATGTAATTCAAGGCCTTCTACTATTTGCGACGATCATCAGTTCTTCTTAGCGCATCTCACTATGAAGCTATTGACACAGCCTGCATCTTCCCTTGCAGCTAACAAAAACAAAATGAACCGTTGAGTTCTTAATCAGTGCATCAAATATTAATATAAAAACAAAAAAGAAAAACTATGGGGCTTTTCTCTGGTGCTTAGCTTGGAGCACAAGGTGGCAGCACATCCAAGCTCGCAGAAGGTGGAGCTACTGTTGTGGTGGGTGTCTTTCATAGTCTCCACCACTGCTTCCAACATCAGGCAGTCTTTAATGTAGTCTATAGGGGAGGATCCGTTGGCCACGCACGTAGTAAATCATTTCGCCAACAAAATCCCAATCGGGATGAGTGCTGGAAAACTTGTTGTGAGGCACTAAAGAGGAAACCCAACACCAAACAGAACATCAACACCCCTGAGACAGAAACCCCTATTTTCTCCCCCATTACGTTTATCTTTCTTCGGTGCGATTACATGATAGTATCTGTTCATACTTTCTTAACCCTCTGACAACGCGCACACACCTTGCACACACAGGTGCTCAAACTCGGGTCTTCTAGAATGAACATCATCGTCTTTTCCATAGGATCTTTGATTGATTCTGTTTAAGATATAAAGATTTTTTGATGAGCGTTTTGCATTGCATGAGATAGGGTTTATATAGACTTTGTTTTGCATTGCTTGAATCTGATGAGAAACGATTCTATACACTTATAAGGTAGGCACTATCATGTGCTTCATTACAATTATGCTTCCAATGTTAGAGAAATTATTCACCCTGCCAAACCAAAATTTGATTTGATGCAAAATTAAGACAACATTTCTATCTAATCTATAAGCAATCAAATTAGGACCAAATGGATTTTCTTCTTCTTATTATCATCATCAAGTTTTAATGTTCTTTGGGGGAGGGGCAAATTTTAAAAACTTCAAGGACTAACATAATAATTTGCCATTTTGGGAAGGGCTATGGGCTCAACCTGCCCTTGGTGCCATCCCTTTTTATCCATATAGTTATAAGTCCTTGTACTTTTTGTAAATTTAGAATTTAGTCCCTATATTTTAAAAATTCTACTCCAATTGTTAACATTGTTCTTATTTATTCCCTACTATTAACCCCCCTTAAATCTTGGGGAGTTACCTTTTTAGTGCTTATTTTGTAGGTCGAGATAAAAAAATTTATATATACAATTTGTAATGCTTATTTCTAATCAATGAGATGGGTTGTAGTTAATAGTTTCCATGTAGAATAAAGCTTACTCAAAAGGGTCTCCATTAAAGCAATTTGATTATAACTCATACTTCTGTACAAGAATGAGCGAATTTGCTCAGATAATTTGACTCAAGGGACTCAATCAACAGCCTCAGTCAAAACATCACCCTTTAAGAGTTTGATATCTTGCTCATTTGTATTATTTTTCGCATCTACCACATTCCCCAATGCATTCAAGAGAGTCTCATTAAAAAATCATTTTTCGGTTCATCCCCTCTTAGTCGAACCTTTTCGGTACCCTGCCTTACGCCGAATAAATGAAGCGATAAGGATAATCCATTTCAGCAATATAGCTCGAATCCACGTCCTCCTGCATTGGGAATGATGCCCATGCCAATCGAGCTAAAAGTCAATCAACTTGGTATAGTATTTTTAACATGGCATAAATGGACAAATAGTGCAAGAATAAAATTTGTTTATATAAATCTCATTATTTCAAATCAATTGATGTTGGACAAAACACGTTAGCGAACACATATTGTATTATTTAATTAACCGTTGACAAATTTCTTTAACTAACCGCTGAAATACCAAGTCCTTCAAAGAACCAATCCTAGACATGCACTTCATATTGTTTTCTTTAATTAACCGATGATAAATTTATTTTACTTTGATTTCAAAATTTGAAGCTACAATTTAAAGCCACAACGAAGGCCACAATTAACAGAAAATTTTAATTTCCAGTTTATAAAATCTTTTAATTTTGTTATACGGCAGAATTAAAATTCTGAAACAAAATCAGAATTAATTCTATTGAACTGTAGGATTAAGCCCAGAAGCAGATCTTAATTAATTTTTTTTATTTGTAAACTAAGTCAAAATGAAATCAAATCTGTTGAACGGCGGTAATAAATCTCGAAACAGAATTATTTAATTTTAATTTTTATTTAAAGCAATTTGATTATAACCCATACTTCTATGCAACAATGAGTGAATTTGCTCAGAGAATTTGACTCGAGGGATTCGGTCAATGGCTTCAGTCAAAACATCACCCTCTAAGAATTTGATATCTTACTCATCTGTATTATTTTTTTGCATCTACCACAGTCCCTATTGCATTCAAGAGAGTCTCTTTAAAACATCAATTTTGGTTCATCCTCTCTTAATCGAACCTTTTCGGTACCCCCACCCTACGCCGAAAAACGAAAGTGACTAGGACAATCCACTTCAGCGATATTGCTCGAACCAACATCCTTCTGCATTGGAAACAATGCCCACGCTGATCGAGCTAAGACTCAATCAGCTTGGTATAGTATATTTAACATGGCATAAGTTGAAAACTTGTGTAAGAATAAGATTTGTTTATATAGATCTCATTATTTCAAAACAACTGACAACTGGACCAGATCTATGCCTGGTTTCAAAATAATTTTCAAGCCCGACAGAAACACCACATACAAGTCTAATCATAATTCATCATCATTTGCAAAATATTATTGTAACAACTCGTTCTTTAGTGTTGTCGGAAACAATAGTTTCGGGACCACAAATTCGACGAGTGAGTCAAAAAATATTATTATTTAATATTTACGTGGCCAATATAATATTATATTGAATTTTGATTTGATAATTTCTGGTAAGTGAATGAAAATTTAAGTACAAGTGGTTTGTTCCTAAAGTCAAGTGGTTTTGGAAAAACCTCATTTATGTAAACCAAACCTGTTAATATTTTCATTAAATATTTACGGAGTTACTATATAGGTATGTTGAAGTTTGGTCTAGAAATTGTAGTGATTCGATATTTAATTAAAGGAAAAGTATTAAATAATAAAAGTCGTAAAACTTAATCTCTATTGAAATTTTTTAATTAAAAGGCAGATATATATATATAGTCAAAGTGGGAGGATTAACACGGTAGTTTGACCATAATTTAGCATGATAGACGGTTCATGAATTGATATTAATTAAATTATATGTTTTTATTTTTATCAAAATGTTAAAATAATAATAATATAAAAAGTCAAACATAATTTAAGGCTGCCATCTTCCCCATTTTTTAAGCTTCGCACTAAAACTCCATGGATTCAAGTTGTTCAAGCTTCGGTCTTGCTTGTAAAATTTTCAACCATTTTATTCACCCCCGATATAAAGTGAGGGTTTGTTATTATTTTTTTCAAATCCTCCCCTTGTATTCCACCCTTTTGCAATCCAAGGATAACGGCGGACATAACTGAAGCCGAAAATAACCTCATCGATTCTGGGGATGCTGCAACCTCTTCAGCTACGGCAGAAGTTGTCCCATCCACACTCTCTCCGACAGAGCTTTTAAACTTTTCATCCAATTTATCCACCGCCGATAGAAATTTAGGGTCTGTTATTATTTTGTTCAAACGCTCCCCTTTTATTCCGCCATCTTGCAATCCAAGGATAATGGCGGACACAACTGAAGCCGAAAATACCCTCATCGATTCTGGGGATGCTGCAACCTCATCAGCTACGGCAGGAGTTGTCCCATCCACACTCTCTCCATCAGAGCTTTTAAACGTTTCAATGAGTTTAGCAGCCCCCGACATTAAGGTAGCGTCTGTTATTATTTTGTCGAAATGCTCCCCAAAGTCCGTCATAACCACTTCTGGGGATGCTGCCTCATCCTCATTTTCTCCTACTACGAATTGGATTGAGAGCAACAAAGCCAACGAGAATATGAAGAAAGAAACCTTTGCCATGGTTTCTATTTATTAAAAAGTTTAAGCAAGAAAGTAAGATATATATTTTTATCAATGCATAGGGATGGAAATGAGACCAATTTTAAAGAGTTTAAAATGGGATATTGTTTCCGTATTTATGGGCCCGTTGACTGCTACGGTGCCTAATAGCCATACACGACTAAATACATATAACTACTCTTTACTTTTTTAAAAGCCATGTTTTTCACTATTATTGTTGGTTTTAATTTACTTCTCTTTATTTTAATGTATCCAACATCTAATAATGGATTGCTTGCTGATTAGTCTTACGCTTCTACAACTAAATTCAATGAATATATTTTTCAAATTTCCAATTCATTAAAGGTCCAGCATGCATGCATGTGCTGATTCCCCTTAAAGTTGATGCCATTAGACTGGTCTCCTTATGGTTGATTCACCCAATAAGGGAACATTTTGGGCCTATCGAATGTTTAAGTGGAAGGCTGTATAGAGACAATCCTATGGTATGGTTTAATAGAACTAAAAATCCAAGCAGCTATTTGTTGCTCTGTTTCTCACCAAAGGATATTATTAATCGACTCTACCTTGCACCATGGATACGAGTACGAATGAAGAAAAAATCTTTACAAACACTTTTGATTTCATTTTTTTCAACTATTATCGATTGGTGATCAGTTGATGTCAACAATTTTAAGCAGCTCTCAAACACCAAATTATGTTTTTTTACATTCAACCTAACCTAACCCTAAATGTAATTCAAGGCCTTCTACTATTTGCGACGATCATCAGTTCTTCTTAGCGCATCTCACTATGAAGCTATTGACACAGCCTGCATCTTCCCTTGCAGCTAACAAAAACAAAATGAACCGTTGAGTTCTTAATCAGTGCATCAAATATTAATATAAAAACAAAAAAGAAAAACTATGGGGCTTTTCTCTGGTGCTTAGCTTGGAGCACAAGGTGGCAGCACATCCAAGCTCGCAGAAGGTGGAGCTACTGTTGTGGTGGGTGTCTTTCATAGTCTCCACCACTGCTTCCAACATCAGGCAGTCTTTAATGTAGTCTATAGGGGAGGATCCGTTGGCCACGCACGTAGTAAATCATTTCGCCAACAAAATCCCAATCGGGATGAGTGCTGGAAAACTTGTTGTGAGGCACTAAAGAGGAAACCCAACACCAAACAGAACATCAACACCCCTGAGACAGAAACCCCTATTTTCTCCCCCATTACGTTTATCTTTCTTCGGTGCGATTACATGATAGTATCTGTTCATACTTTCTTAACCCTCTGACAACGCGCACACACCTTGCACACACAGGTGCTCAAACTCGGGTCTTCTAGAATGAACATCATCGTCTTTTCCATAGGATCTTTGATTGATTCTGTTTAAGATATAAAGATTTTTTGATGAGCGTTTTGCATTGCATGAGATAGGGTTTATATAGACTTTGTTTTGCATTGCTTGAATCTGATGAGAAACGATTCTATACACTTATAAGGTAGGCACTATCATGTGCTTCATTACAATTATGCTTCCAATGTTAGAGAAATTATTCACCCTGCCAAACCAAAATTTGATTTGATGCAAAATTAAGACAACATTTCTATCTAATCTATAAGCAATCAAATTAGGACCAAATGGATTTTCTTCTTCTTATTATCATCATCAAGTTTTAATGTTCTTTGGGGGAGGGGCAAATTTTAAAAACTTCAAGGACTAACATAATAATTTGCCATTTTGGGAAGGGCTATGGGCTCAACCTGCCCTTGGTGCCATCCCTTTTTATCCATATAGTTATAAGTCCTTGTACTTTTTGTAAATTTAGAATTTAGTCCCTATATTTTAAAAATTCTACTCCAATTGTTAACATTGTTCTTATTTATTCCCTACTATTAACCCCCCTTAAATCTTGGGGAGTTACCTTTTTAGTGCTTATTTTGTAGGTCGAGATAAAAAAATTTATATATACAATTTGTAATGCTTATTTCTAATCAATGAGATGGGTTGTAGTTAATAGTTTCCATGTAGAATAAAGCTTACTCAAAAGGGTCTCCATTAAAGCAATTTGATTATAACTCATACTTCTGTACAAGAATGAGCGAATTTGCTCAGATAATTTGACTCAAGGGACTCAATCAACAGCCTCAGTCAAAACATCACCCTTTAAGAGTTTGATATCTTGCTCATTTGTATTATTTTTCGCATCTACCACATTCCCCAATGCATTCAAGAGAGTCTCATTAAAAAATCATTTTTCGGTTCATCCCCTCTTAGTCGAACCTTTTCGGTACCCTGCCTTACGCCGAATAAATGAAGCGATAAGGATAATCCATTTCAGCAATATAGCTCGAATCCACGTCCTCCTGCATTGGGAATGATGCCCATGCCAATCGAGCTAAAAGTCAATCAACTTGGTATAGTATTTTTAACATGGCATAAATGGACAAATAGTGCAAGAATAAAATTTGTTTATATAAATCTCATTATTTCAAATCAATTGATGTTGGACAAAACACGTTAGCGAACACATATTGTATTATTTAATTAACCGTTGACAAATTTCTTTAACTAACCGCTGAAATACCAAGTCCTTCAAAGAACCAATCCTAGACATGCACTTCATATTGTTTTCTTTAATTAACCGATGATAAATTTATTTTACTTTGATTTCAAAATTTGAAGCTACAATTTAAAGCCACAACGAAGGCCACAATTAACAGAAAATTTTAATTTCCAGTTTATAAAATCTTTTAATTTTGTTATACGGCAGAATTAAAATTCTGAAACAAAATCAGAATTAATTCTATTGAACTGTAGGATTAAGCCCAGAAGCAGATCTTAATTAATTTTTTTTATTTGTAAACTAAGTCAAAATGAAATCAAATCTGTTGAACGGCGGTAATAAATCTCGAAACAGAATTATTTAATTTTAATTTTTATTTAAAGCAATTTGATTATAACCCATACTTCTATGCAACAATGAGTGAATTTGCTCAGAGAATTTGACTCGAGGGATTCGGTCAATGGCTTCAGTCAAAACATCACCCTCTAAGAATTTGATATCTTACTCATCTGTATTATTTTTTTGCATCTACCACAGTCCCTATTGCATTCAAGAGAGTCTCTTTAAAACATCAATTTTGGTTCATCCTCTCTTAATCGAACCTTTTCGGTACCCCCACCCTACGCCGAAAAACGAAAGTGACTAGGACAATCCACTTCAGCGATATTGCTCGAACCAACATCCTTCTGCATTGGAAACAATGCCCACGCTGATCGAGCTAAGACTCAATCAGCTTGGTATAGTATATTTAACATGGCATAAGTTGAAAACTTGTGTAAGAATAAGATTTGTTTATATAGATCTCATTATTTCAAAACAACTGACAACTGGACCAGATCTATGCCTGGTTTCAAAATAATTTTCAAGCCCGACAGAAACACCACATACAAGTCTAATCATAATTCATCATCATTTGCAAAATATTATTGTAACAACTCGTTCTTTAGTGTTGTCGGAAACAATAGTTTCGGGACCACAAATTCGACGAGTGAGTCAAAAAATATTATTATTTAATATTTACGTGGCCAATATAATATTATATTGAATTTTGATTTGATAATTTCTGGTAAGTGAATGAAAATTTAAGTACAAGTGGTTTGTTCCTAAAGTCAAGTGGTTTTGGAAAAACCTCATTTATGTAAACCAAACCTGTTAATATTTTCATTAAATATTTACGGAGTTACTATATAGGTATGTTGAAGTTTGGTCTAGAAATTGTAGTGATTCGATATTTAATTAAAGGAAAAGTATTAAATAATAAAAGTCGTAAAACTTAATCTCTATTGAAATTTTTTAATTAAAAGGCAGATATATATATATAGTCAAAGTGGGAGGATTAACACGGTAGTTTGACCATAATTTAGCATGATAGACGGTTCATGAATTGATATTAATTAAATTATATGTTTTTATTTTTATCAAAATGTTAAAATAATAATAATATAAAAAGTCAAACATAATTTAAGGCTGCCATCTTCCCCATTTTTTAAGCTTCGCACTAAAACTCCATGGATTCAAGTTGTTCAAGCTTCGGTCTTGCTTGTAAAATTTTCAACCATTTTATTCACCCCCGATATAAAGTGAGGGTTTGTTATTATTTTTTTCAAATCCTCCCCTTGTATTCCACCCTTTTGCAATCCAAGGATAACGGCGGACATAACTGAAGCCGAAAATAACCTCATCGATTCTGGGGATGCTGCAACCTCTTCAGCTACGGCAGAAGTTGTCCCATCCACACTCTCTCCGACAGAGCTTTTAAACTTTTCATCCAATTTATCCACCGCCGATAGAAATTTAGGGTCTGTTATTATTTTGTTCAAACGCTCCCCTTTTATTCCGCCATCTTGCAATCCAAGGATAATGGCGGACACAACTGAAGCCGAAAATACCCTCATCGATTCTGGGGATGCTGCAACCTCATCAGCTACGGCAGGAGTTGTCCCATCCACACTCTCTCCATCAGAGCTTTTAAACGTTTCAATGAGTTTAGCAGCCCCCGACATTAAGGTAGCGTCTGTTATTATTTTGTCGAAATGCTCCCCAAAGTCCGTCATAACCACTTCTGGGGATGCTGCCTCATCCTCATTTTCTCCTACTACGAATTGGATTGAGAGCAACAAAGCCAACGAGAATATGAAGAAAGAAACCTTTGCCATGGTTTCTATTTATTAAAAAGTTTAAGCAAGAAAGTAAGATATATATTTTTATCAATGCATAGGGATGGAAATGAGACCAATTTTAAAGAGTTTAAAATGGGATATTGTTTCCGTATTTATGGGCCCGTTGACTGCTACGGTGCCTAATAGCCATACACGACTAAATACATATAACTACTCTTTACTTTTTTAAAAGCCATGTTTTTCACTATTATTGTTGGTTTTAATTTACTTCTCTTTATTTTAATGTATCCAACATCTAATAATGGATTGCTTGCTGATTAGTCTTACGCTTCTACAACTAAATTCAATGAATATATTTTTCAAATTTCCAATTCATTAAAGGTCCAGCATGCATGCATGTGCTGATTCCCCTTAAAGTTGATGCCATTAGACTGGTCTCCTTATGGTTGATTCACCCAATAAGGGAACATTTTGGGCCTATCGAATGTTTAAGTGGAAGGCTGTATAGAGACAATCCTATGGTATGGTTTAATAGAACTAAAAATCCAAGCAGCTATTTGTTGCTCTGTTTCTCACCAAAGGATATTATTAATCGACTCTACCTTGCACCATGGATACGAGTACGAATGAAGAAAAAATCTTTACAAACACTTTTGATTTCATTTTTTTCAACTATTATCGATTGGTGATCAGTTGATGTCAACAATTTTAAGCAGCTCTCAAACACCAAATTATGTTTTTTTACATTCAACCTAAACTAACCCTAAATGTAATTCAAGGCCTTCTACTATTTGCGACGATCATCAGTTCTTCTTAGCGCATCTCACTATGAAGCTATTGACACAGCCTGCATCTTCCCTTGCAGCTAACAAAAACAAAATGAACCGTTGAGTTCTTAATCAGTGCATCAAATATTAATATAAAAACAAAAAAGAAAAACTATGGGGCTTTTCTCTGGTGCTCAGCTTGGAGCACAAGGTGGTAGCACATCCAAGCTCGCAGAAGGTGGAGCTACTGTTGTGGTGGGTGTCTTTCATAGTCTCCACCACTGCTTCCAACATCAGGCAGTCTTTAATGTAGTCTATAGGGGAGGATCCGTTGGCCACGCACGTAGTAAATCATTTCGCCAACAAAATCCCAATCGGGATGAGTGCTGGAAAACTTGTTGTGAGGCACTAAAGAGGAAACCCAACACCAAACAGAACATCAACACCCCTGAGACGGAAACCCCTATTTTCTCCCCCATTACGTATATCTTTCTTCGGTGCGATTACATGATAGTATCTGTTCATACTTTCTTAACCCTCTGACAACGCGCACACACCTTGCACACACAGGTGCTCAAACTCGGGTCTTCTAGAATGGACATCATCGTCTTTTCCATAGGATCTTTGATTGATTCTGTTTAAGATATAAAGATTTTTTTATGAGCGTTTTGCATTGCATGAGATAGGGTTTATATAGACTTTGTTTTGCATTGCTTGAATCTGATGAGAAACGATTCTATACACTTATGAGGTAGGCACTATCATGTGCTTCATTACAATTATGCTTCCAATGTTAGAGAAATTATTTACCCTGCCAAGCCAAAATTTGATTTGATGCAAAATTAAGACAACATTCCTATCTAATCTATAAGCAATCAAATTAGGACCAAATGGATTTTCTTCTTCTTATTATCATCATCAAGTTTTAATGTTCTTTGGGGGAGGGGCAAATTTTAAAAACTTCAAGGACTAACATAATAATTTACCATTTGGGGAAGGGCTATGGGCTCAACCTGCCCTTGGTGCCATCCCTTTTTATCCATATAGTTATAAGTCCTTGTACTTTTTGTAAAGTTAGAATTTAGTCCCTATATTTTAAAAATTCTACTCCAATTGTTAACATTGTTCTTATTTATTCCCTACTATTAACCCCCCTTAAATCTTGGGGAGTTACCTTTTTAGTGCTTATTTTGTAGGTCGAGATAAAAAAATTTATATATACAATTTGTAATGCTTATTTCTAATCAATGAGATGGGTTGTAGTTAATAGTTTCCATGTAGAATAAAGCTTACTCAAAAGGGTCTCCTTTAAAGCAATTTGATTATAACTCATACTTCTTGTAACACCCCTTAACCCTAAACCGTCACTGAAACAAGGTTACAGGGTATTACCAGACATATCGGATAATCTTACAAATAATAAATAGATAATTAATGATCATACTATAAAATAATCATAAAATTACCTTAAATGGACCCTCGAGACTTAAAATATGTATTAAAAGGACATTAGGACTTATTTTGATGTTTCACAGATTTTTAGTAAATTTTTATTTCAAACGCGATATAACCCTTTTTATAGACATCTAACCTTCCCTGCAATTTCAACTAGCAATCAAAGCAATTTATACTCAAATTCACCTAAATCATAATCATTCCATTACATATTATTCAATATTTACTCATAATTTTATTCATTTTCATTCAAACAAAATGCCAAATTTCATAATATACTATTTATCATTTTACTAAATTAATATCAAAATATAGTATATACATATATTTGTAACCAACATTACAAACATATACATGTAACTTATACAACATCTAGTACATGCCACTTTTACAAAAAGAGGAGAATTACATCACCGAGTTTATACTGAAGTCGGGATCGATCTGAATGCTGAACCAGAACCTTAATTTCTACAATCCTGCGCACGGAAACAACCGTACGCTGAGTATTTCATACTCAATGGTATTACTATAATTCAAATTATAAATAATATAATAATCTCACATAATCGATCATATAATACATGAACACATAATATCTTAATTTATACATCACTTTCATTTCGAATCAATATCAATCAATTTAATCATTTCATTCTCATTTCTCGATTTCGTCACACATCACTTTATATGTCTCAATTTTCATTTCTATTCAATTTTCCTTTTTCGCATTGTTTACCCCTATTAACGAGACTCGGACCTTAGCTGATACACGGATCCAACCAAACACACCAGAATGGCACCCAGTGCCTCATCGGATAGTTCGAAGCAATAAAGTGACACCCAGTGTCTCATCGGCCTAGCCGAAGTAAAGTGGTACCCAGTACCTCATCGAATCTATCCGAAGTAAAATAATGACACCCAGTGTCTCATCGACTCGAGGTCGAAGTATCCCTGAACTCTTCCAATCCTATGGCATGCCAATTATATCCGACTCAGCCCGACTTGTTAATAGGGATTTTCAATTTACAATTCATATCTCATTCAATTTCAATTTCACTTATTAAATATAAATATCTAAATAAACATTAAATAATGAATAACTTAAATTATAGTAATACAAACCCGGATTTCGCGATTATTCCTCGCTAACTTTCTCCTTTCCTTTTTGTGCCGATGCTTCGGGTTCTTTGCTAGCTACAAAATTTATAATAATAATTTACACTATTAATTACAACACTAATTAATAATAATAATTGAATTTCTATCCAATTTATACCTTAATTCCAATTTAATCCTAATTAACTCATTTATGTTTCTAACTTAATTCATACCTTATTTTTATTCAATTTCCTTCCATATTCTACTTAACTATCAAATGTTCATAATAAAACCCTAATTTAAAATTTCTTTCAATTCAATCCTTCTATCACAAAACTTATAGCTTCTTTTACGATTTAATCCCTTTATCAATTCTAACTTGAAATTCATTCAATTTAATCCCTAATTCACTATTTTGTTCAACATGAACTATGTTCAAAGACCTTAAAACTTCCAAGAACTCAACTTAATTTCATCAAAACTTTGTTCTAAAGCTTCTAAAACATCTAAATTAAGAGAAAAGGACTTAATTGACTTACCACTTAAAGATTAAAGCTTCAAAATCCTAGTTTTCCCCTTTTCTTTTCCTTCCCTGTTCTCCTTCCCCTGTTTCGTTTAGCTCTCTGTTCTTTCTTCTTTTATTTCTTTTGTTTCTTTCTTTCTTTATTCTTTTATTTCATATATATATATATTAGTTAATAATAATAATAATAATATAATACTAATTAAATAGTAATTTATATTATTATATTATAATATTAATAAATTAAAAAAATCAAGAAAAATCTAGATTTTTCTCTGTTTTGCCGCCTCAATTTAGACAATAGGCATAATTGCCACTTGAGTCCCTCTTTCTTTCTTTTAATCTATAATTAGACTTTCACCATTTATTCAATTTAGTCCTTTTTATTAATTACTCTAAATTAAATTAAATTCACCTAATTAAAGCTTAATTAAACACACTTCTAAACTCATAATTACTCCTAATAATTATTTACGGACTCGATTTACTAAGACGGAGGCCCTATCACTCACTTTTTCGGTGCCCGTGAATTTGGGTCATTACATTTCTCCCCCCCTTAATAAATTTCGTCCTCGAAATTTACCTGAAAATAAATGGGGGTACTGTGCTCTCATAGTTTCTTCTGGTTCCCAAGTCGCTTCTTCCATGCTATGACTTCTCCATAAGATTTTTACTAAGGAAACTCGTTTATTTCTTAATTCCTTTACTTCTCGTGCTAAAATCTGAACCGGCTCTTCTTCGTAAGACAAATCAGGTTGAATTTCAATGTCTTCAGTAGAAATGATATGAGAAGGATCTGATCGATATTTTCGTAGCATAGAAACATGAAAAACATCGTGAATCTTCTGCAATTCTGGAGGTAAAGCTAACCGATAAGCAACTGGCCCAATTCTTTCTACAATTTCATATGGTCCAATATAACGAGGACTTAACTTTCCTTTTCGGCCAAATCTCAACACTTTCTTCCAAGGAGAGACTTTGAGAAATACTTTATCCCCGATTGAATACTCAATGCCCGACGCTTCAAATCGGCATAAGATTTCTGTCTATCAAAGGCTGCTATTAATCTATCTTTAATCTTCTTAACCATTTCTTCTGTCTCTTCAATTAATTCCGGCCCAATCATTTTTTTTTCATTCAATTCTGTCCAGCACACTGGTGATCTACATCTTCGACCATATAATGCTTCATACGGGGCCATTTGTATACTAGATTGGAAACTATTATTGTAGACAAACTCAGCTAATGGCAAATAACGTTCCCAACCTGTTTCAAAATCAATCATACAAGCTCGAAGCATATCTTCTAATATCTGAATTACCCGTTCGGACTGTCCATCTGTTTGCGGATGAAAAGCCGTACTAAAGTTAAGTTTAGTACCCAGAGAATCATGCAATTGCTTCCAAAATCTTGATGTAAATCGAGGATCCCGATCTGAAATTATTGATACCGGAATACCATGTAATCTTACAATTTCTCGGATATAAACCTCAGCAAGTTTCTGCAATGACCAGTCTGTTTTGACTGCTATGAAATGTGCTGACTTGGTAAGTCTATCAACTATCACCCAAATGGCATTCTTTTTACTTGCTGACAATGGTAATGCTGTAACAAAATCCATCGTGATGCGATCCCATTTCCACTCAGGAATAATAATAGGCTGAAGTAATCCAGTAGGAACCTGATGTTCTGCTTTTACTCGTTGACAAGTTAAACATTTACTCACAAACTCAACTATGTCTCTTTTCATTCCTGGCCACCAATATAGTTCTTGTAAATTTCGATACATCTTCGTACCTCCGGGGTGCAAGGCGAATGGACTGTCGTGAGCTTCTCGAATAATCGATGTCTTTAACTCAGAATTAGTTGGAACACAAATCCGATTTTGATATCTCAAACATCCACAATCATCAATACTAAAATTCTCTGCTGTACCATTCTGGATCATTTCTCTTTTCTTCAACAATTTATCGTCTTCTAATTGTGCTAATCTGATCTGATCAAATATTACCGGCTTTACTCTCAATTCGGCCAAAAGACTCCCATCATTACTGATACTGAGCTGTGCAAACATCGCTCTCAATTCAATTGCAGCTTTTCTACTTAGTGCATCAGCTACCACATTAGCTTTTCCCGGATGGTATTCTATAACACAGTCATAATCTTTTAGAAGCTCTATCCACCGTCTTTGTCTCAAATTTAATTCTTTTTGAGAAAGAAGATATTTCAAACTTTTATTATCAGTATAGAGGTAGCATTTCTCACCGTACAAATAATGTCTCCAAATCTTCAAAGCAAAAATCACAGCTGCTAGTTCCAAGTCATGAGTCGAATAGTTACACTCGTGTGGCTTCAATTGACGAGATGCATAGGCTATTACTTTTCCGTCCTGCATTAATACACAACCCAGACCACTCAAAGAAGCATCACTGTACACTACAAAATCTTTCCCCGACTCTGGTAGTGTCAGAACTGGTGCCTCTGTCAACATTTGCTTCAATGCTTCAAAACTTCTCTAGCACTGATCATCCCAGATAAAAGGAATATTCTTCTGTAGTAATTTAGTCATCGGCAAAGCTATCTTCGAAAATCCATTCACAAATCTTCTATAATATCCAGCTAAACCAAGAAAACTTCGTACCTCAGATACATTCTTCGGTACTTTCCACTGAACAATTGCTTCAATCTTTTTCGGATCAACTCTGATTCCATCTGCCGATACCACATGTCCCAAAAATACAATTTTTGATAGTCAGAACACACATTTGCTAAGCTTTCCATATAACTGCTTCTCTCGTAATATTTGTAATACAATTCTGAGGTGCTGATCATGTTCTGACTCTGACTTTGAATAAACCAGTATATCATCAATAAAAATAACTACAAACTGGTCTAAATACGGCTGAAAGATACGATTCATGAGATCCATAAAAGCAGTTGAGGCATTAGTCAATCCGAATGGCATTACCAAGAACTCATAGTGACCATATCTCGTACGGAAAGCTGTCTTTGGAACGTCACTTTCTTTTACTTTTAACTGGTAGTAGCCTGACATTAAGTCAATCTTCGAAAATACAAAAGCTCCTCTCAACTGATCAAACAAATCATCAATGCGAGGCAATGGATATTTATTCTTGATTGTTACCTTATTCAACTATCGATAGTCAATACAAAGTCGCATCGAGCCATCTTTCTTTTTAACAAATAACACTGGAGCTCCCCACGGTGATATGCTAGGTCGAATAAAACCACGATCTAATAAGTCTTGCAACTGTATCTTTAGCTCTTTTAACTCTGTAGGTGACATTCGGTACGGGGGTATGGATATCGGAGCTATACCCGGATAAACCTTTATAGCAAACTCAACCTCTCTGTCTGGTGACAAACCCGGTAATTCTTCGGGAAAGATATCAGGAAACTCACAAACTGTCCGAATTTTACTGCATTGGCTTTCAACTGAATCTGAATTGATGACATAAGCCAAATATGCTGAACAGCCCTGCTGAAGTAACTTATTAACCTTTATTGTTGAAATAAGACGTGCTGGCCCATTAGTACGGATACCATTTATCTCCATCTGACCTCCATCTTCCATCTGAATACTGAATTTCTTTTTATAGCAATCCAAAATCACTCCATATTTAGATAACCAATCCATTCCCAGTATTATATCAAAGTCCCCAAATGGCATAATCAACAAGTCGACAGAAAAAGTTTTATTCTGTATAATCAACGGACATCTCGGACACACTTGATTTACTAACACTATTTGCCCCAATGGACTTGACACCTCTATTGACACTCTAGACACCACGGACTTTAATTTTCCCTTATAGTAACAATACAGCACAAATCAAACATTCTCGGGGGGTACATTCCAATTGCTGTAAAATTCTTTTAGTCGACTCCATCCAATTTTCAGCTGTGGATGGATCAACTCCTTTCAGACCCATAAATTCAGTGGCACCATATTTTCTCAATTCTTTTATCGGGGCCCGTCTCTGAGTTGGTACTGAAGTCGTAGCAGGAGCAGTCCCCGCTACTCTTTGTAATACATCGGCAATTACTCTCAGTATATCAGAATCATCTCTATCATTTCTTCTTTCTACTCTAGGAGGTGGATTTCTTACTGGGTTTACACTAGGTGTTACTGACTCCGTCTCATTTAACCCATACAACTCTTCGTCTCTAGTGTCCATTTCTTGATCAATATTATCTATTCTTTCATCTGACATCTTCAATCTATAAAACAAAACAAATAAATAGATCAGCATCCAAAGATCCCGACTTAGTTTTGACCCAAAAGTGGCATGTAGTTCTAAACTTAATTTTCGAGCTCGATTTAGTCCGAGAATCGACTAAACCTGATAGCTCTGATACCAATAATTGTAACACCCCTTAACCCTAAACCGTCACTGAAACAAGGTTACAGGGTATTACCAGACATATCGGATAATCTTACAAATAATAAATAGATAATTAATGATCATACTATAAAATAATCATAAAATTACCTTAAATGGACCCTCGAGACTTAAAATATGTATTAAAAGGACATTAGGACTTATTTTGATGTTTCACAGATTTTTAGTAAATTTTTATTTCAAACGCGATATAACCCTTTTTATAGACATCTAACCTTCCCTGCAATTTCAACTAGCAATCAAAGCAATTTATACTCAAATTCACCTAAATCATAATCATTCCATTACATATTATTCAATATTTACTCATAATTTTATACATTTTCATTCAAACAAAATGCCAAATTTCATAATATACTATTTATCATTTTACTAAATTAATATCAAAATATAGTATATACATATATTTGTAACCAACATTACAAACATATACATGTAACTTATACAACATCTAGTACATGCCACTTTTACAAAAAGAGGAGAATTACATCACCGAGTTTATACTGAAGTCGGGATCGATCTGAATGCTGAACCAGAACCTTAATTTCTACAATCCTGCGCACGGAAACAACCGTACGCTGAGTATTTCATACTCAGTGGTATTACTATAATTCAAATTATAAATAATATAATAATCTCACATAATCGATCATATAATACATGAACACATAATATCTTAATTTATACATCACTTTCATTTCGAATCAATATCAATCAATTTAATCATTTCATTCTCATTTCTCGATTTCGTCACACATCACTTTATATGTCTCAATTTTCATTTCTATTCAATTTTCCTTTTTCGCATTGTTTACCCCTATTAACGAGACTCGGACCTTAGCTGATACACGGATCCAACCAAACACACCAGAATGGCACCCAGTGCCTCATCGGATAGTTCGAAGCAATAAAGTGACACCCAGTGTCTCATCGGCCTAGCCGAAGTAAAGTGGTACCCAGTACCTCATCGAATCTATCCGAAGTAAAATAATGACACCCAGTGTCTCATCGACTCAAGGTCGAAGTATCCCTGAACTCTTCCAATCCTATGGCATGCCAATTATATCCGACTCAGCCCGACTTGTTAATAGGGATTTTCAATTTACAATTCATATCTCATTCAATTTCAATTTCACTTATTAAATATAAATATCTAAATAAACATTAAATAATGAATAACTTAAATTATAGTAATACAAACCCGGATTTCGCGATTATTCCTCGCTAACTTTCTCCTTTCCTTTTTGTGCCGATGCTTCGGGTTCTTTGCTAGCTACAAAATTTATAATAATAATTTACACTATTAATTACAACACTAATTAATAATAATAATTGAATTTCTATCCAATTTATACCTTAATTCCAATTTAATCCTAATTAACTCATTTATGTTTCTAACTTAATTCATACCTTATTTTTATTCAATTTCCTTCCATATTCTACTTAACTATCAAATGTTCATAATAAAACCCTAATTTAAAATTTCTTTCAATTCAATCCTTCTATCACAAAACTTATAGCTTCTTTTACGATTTAATCCCTTTATCAATTCTAACTTGAAATTCATTCAATTTAATCCCTAATTCACTATTTTGTTCAACATGAACTATGTTCAAAGACCTTAAAACTTCCAAGAACTCAACTTAATTTCATCAAAACTTTGTTCTAAAGCTTCTAAAACATCTAAATTAAGAGAAAAGGACTTAATTGACTTACCACTTAAAGATTAAAGCTTCAAAATCCTAGTTTTCCCCTTTTCTTTTTCCTTCCCTGTTCTCCTTCCCCTGTTTCGTTTAGCTCTCTGTTATTTCTTCTTTTATTTCTTTTGTTTCTTTCTTTCTTTATTCTTTTATTTCATATATATATATATTAGTTAATAATAATAATAATAATATAATACTAATTAAATAGTAATTTATATTATTATATTATAATATTAATAAATTAAAAAAATCAAGAAAAATCTAGATTTTTCTCTGTTTTGCCGCCTCAATTTAGACAATAGGCATAATTGCCACTTGAGTCCCTCTTTCTTTCTTTTAATCTATAATTAGACTTTCACCATTTATTCAATTTAGTCCTTTTTATTAATTACTCTAAATTAAATTAAATTCACCTAATTAAAGCTTAATTAAACACACTTCTAAACTCATAATTACTCCTAATAATTATTTACGGACTCGATTTACTAAGACGGAGGCCCTATCACTCACTTTTTCGGTGCCCGTGAATTTGGGTCATTACACTTCTATACAAGAATGAGCGAATTTGCTCAGATAATTTGACTCAAGGGACTCAATCAACAGCCTCAGTCAAAACATCACCCTTTAAGAGTTTGATATCTTGCTCATTTGTATTATTTTTCGCATCTACCACATTCCCCAATGCATTCAAGAGAGTCTCATTAAAAAATCATTTTTCGGTTCATCCTCTCTTAGTCGAACCTTTTCGGTACCCTGCCTTACGCCGAATAAATGAAGCGATAAGGATAATCCATTTCAGCAATATAGCTCGAATCCACGTCCTCCTGCATTGGGAACGATGCCCATGCCAATCGAGCTAAAAGTCAATCAACTTGGTATAGTATTTTTAACATGGCATAAATGGACAAATAGTGTAAGAATAAAATTTGTTTATATAAATCTCATTATTTCAAATCAATTGATGTTGGACAAAACACGTTAGCGAACACATATTGTATTATTTAATTAACCGTTGACAAATTTCTTTAACTAACCGCTGAAATACCAAGTCCTTCAAAGAACCAATCCTAGACATGCACTTCATATTGTTTTCTTTAATTAACCGATGATAAATTTATTTTACTTTGATTTCAAAATTTGAAGCTACAATTTAAAGCCACAACGAAGGCCACAATTAACAGAAAATTTTAATTTCCAGTTTATAAAATCTTTTAATTTTGTTATACGGCAGAATTAAAATTCTGAAACAAAATCAGAATTAATTCTATTGAACTGTAGGATTAAGCCCAGAAGCAGATCTTAATTAATTTTTTTTATTTGTAAACTAAATCAAAATGAAATCAAATCTGTTGAACGGCGGTAATAAATCTCGAAACAGAATTATTTAATTTTAATTTTTATTTAAAGCAATTTGATTATAACCCATACTTCTATGCAACAATGAGTGAATTTGCTCAGAGAATTTGACTCGAGGGATTCGGTCAATGGCTTCAGTCAAAACATCACCCTCTAAGAATTTGATATCTTACTCATCTGTATTATTTTTTTGCATCTACCACAGTCCCTATTGCATTCAAGAGAGTCTCTTTAAAACATCAATTTTGGTTCATCCTCTCTTAGTCGAACCTTTTCGGTACCCCCACCCTACGTCGAAAAACGGAAGTGACTAGGACAATCCACTTCAGCGATATTGCTCGAACCAACATTCTTTTGCATTGGAAACAATGCCCACGCTGATCGAGCTAAGACTCAATCAGCTTGGTATAGTATATTTAACATGGCATAAGTTGAAAACTTGTGTAAGAATAAGATTTGTTTATATAGATCTCATTATTTCAAAACAACTGACAACTAGACCAGATCTATGCCTGGTTTCAAAATCATTTTCAAGCCCGACAGAAACACCACATACAGGTCTAATCATAATTCATCATCATTTGCAAAATATTATTGTAACAACTCGTTCTTTAGTGTTGTCGGAAACAATAGTTTCGGGACCACAAATTCGACGAGTGAGTCAAAAAATATTATTATTTAATATTTACGTGGCCAATATAATATTATATTGAATTTTGATTTGATAATTTCTGGTAAGTGAATGAAAATTTAAGTACAAGTGATTTGTTCCTAAAGTCAAGTGGTTTTGGAAAAACCTCATTTATGTAAACCAAACCTGTTAATATTTTCATTAAATATTTACGGAGTTACTATATAGGTATGTTGAAGTTTGGTCTAGAAATTGTAGTGATTCGATATTTAATTAAAGGAAAAGTATTAAATAATAAAAGTCGTAAAACTTAATCTCTATTGAAATTTTTTAATTAAAAGGCAGATATATATATATAGTCAAAGTGGGAGGATTAACACGGTAGTTTGACCATAATTTAGCATGATAGACGGTTCATGAATTGATATTAATTAAATTATATGTTTTTATTTTTATCAAAATGTTAAAATAATAATAATATAAAAAGTCAAACATAATTTAAGGCTGCCATCTTCCCCATTTTTTAAGCTTCGCACTAAAACTCCATGTATTCAAGTTGTTCAAGCTTCGGTCTTGCTTGTAAAATTTTCAACCATTTTATTCACCCCCGATATAAAGTGAGGGTTTGTTATTATTTTTTTCAAATCCTCCCCTTGTATTCCACCCTTTTGCAATCCAAGGATAACGGCGGACATAACTGAAGCCGAAAATAACCTCATCGATTCTGGGGATGCTGCAACCTCTTCAGCTACGGCAGAAGTTGTCCCATCCACACTCTCTCCGACAGAGCTTTTAAACTTTTCATCCAATTTATCCACCGCCGATAGAAATTTAGGGTCTGTTATTATTTTGTTCAAACGCTCCCCTTTTATTCCGCCATCTTGCAATCCAAGGATAATGGCGGACACAACTGAAGCCGAAAATACCCTCATCGATTCTGGGGATGCTCCAACCTCACCAGCTACGGCAGGAGTTGTCCCATCCACACTCTCTCCATCAGAGCTTTTAAACGTTTCAATGAGTTTAGCAGCCCCCGACATTAAGGTAGCGTCTGTTATTATTTTGTCGAAATGCTCCCCAAAGTCCGTCATAACCACTTCTGGGGATGCTGCCTCATCCTCATTTTCTCCTACTACGAATTGGATTGAGAGCAACAAAGCCAACGAGAATATGACGAAAGAAACCTTTGCCATGGTTTCTATTTATTAAAAAGTTTAAGCAAGAAAGTAAGATATATATTTTTATCAATGCATAGGGATGGAAATGAGACCAATTTTAAAGAGTTTAAAATGGGATATTGTTTCCGTATTTATGGGCCCGTTGACTGCTACGGTGCCTAATAGCCATACACGACTAAATACATATAACTACTCTTTACTTTTTTAAAAGCCATGTTTTTCACTATTATTGTTGGTTTTAATTTACTTCTCTTTATTTTAATGTATCCAACATCTAATAATGGATTGCTTGCTGATTAGTCTTACGCTTCTACAACTAAATTCAATGAATATATTTTTCAAATTTCCAATTCATTAAAGGTCCAGCATGCATGCATGTGCTGATTCCCCTTAAAGTTGATGCCGTTAGACTGGTCTCCTTATGGTTGATTCACCCAATAAGCGAACATTTTGGGCCTATCGAATGTTTAAGTGGAAGGCTGTACAGAGACAATCCTATGGTATGGTTTAATAGAACTAAAAATCCAAGCAGCTATTTGTTGCTCTGTTTCTCACCAAAGGATATTATTAATCGACTCTACCTTGCACCATGGATACGAGTACGAATGAAGAAAAAATCTTTACAAACACTTTTGATTTCATTTTTTTCAACTATTATCGATTGGTGATCAGTTGATGTCAACAATTTTAAGCAGCTCTCAAACACCAAATTATGTTTTTTTACATTCAACCTAAACTAACCCTAAATGTAATTCAAGGCCTTCTACTATTTGCGACGATCATCAGTTCTTCTTAGCGCATCTCACTATGAAGCTATTGACACAGCCTGCATCTTCCCTTGCAGCTAACAAAAACAAAATGAACCGTTGAGTTCTTAATCAGTGCATCAAATATTAATATAAAAACAAAAAAGAAAAACTATGGGGCTTTTCTCTGGTGCTCAGCTTGGAGCACAAGGTGGTAGCACATCCAAGCTCGCAGAAGGTGGAGCTACTGTTGTGGTGGGTGTCTTTCATAGTCTCCACCACTGCTTCCAACATCAGGCGGTCTTTAATGTAGTCTATAGGGGAGGATCCGTTGGCCACGCACGTAGTAAATCATTTCGCCAACAAAATCCCAATCGGGATGAGCACTGGAAAACTTGTTGTGAGGCACTAAAGAGGAAACCCAACACCAAACAGAACATCAACACCCCTGAGACGGAAACCCCTATTTTCTCCCCCATTACGTATATCTTTCTTCGATGCGATTACATGATAGTATCTGTTCATACTTTCTTAACCCTCTGACAACGCGCACACACCTTGCACACACAGGTGCTCAAACTCTGGTCTTCTAGAATGAACATCATCGTCTTTTCCATAGGATCTTTGATTGATTCTGTTTAAGATATAAAGATTTTTTTATGAGCGTTTTGCATTGCATGAGATAGGGTTTATATAGACTTTGTTTTGCATTGCTTGAATCTGATGAGAAACGATTCTATACACTTATGAGGTAGGCACTATCATGTGCTTCATTACAATTATGCTTCCAATGTTAGAGAAATTATTTGCCCTGCCAAACCAAAATTTGATTTGATTCAAAATTAAGACAACATTTCTATCTAATCTATAAGCAATCAAATTAGGACCAAATGGATTTTCTTCTTCTTATTATCATCATCAAGTTTTAATGTTCTTTGGGGGAGGGGCAAATTTTAAAAACTTCAAGGACTAACATAATAATTTGCCATTTGGGGAAGGGCTATGGGCTCAACCTGCCCTTGGTGCCATCCCTTTTTATCCATATAGTTATAAGTCCTTGTACTTTTTGTAAAGTTAGAATTTAGTCCCTATATTTTAAAAATTCTACTCCAATTGTTAACATTGTTCTTATTTATTCCCTACTATTAACCCCCCTTAAATCTTGGGGAGTTGCCTTTTTAGTGCTTATTTTGTAGGTCGAGATAAAAAAATTTATATATACAATTTGTAATGCTTATTTCTAATCAATGAGATGGGTTGTAGTTAATAGTTTCCATGTAGAATAAAGCTTACTCAAAAGGGTCTCCTTTAAAGCAATTTGATTATAACTCATACTTCTATACAAGAATGAGCGAATTTGCTCAGATAATTTGACTCAAGGGACTCAATCAACAGCCTCAGTCAAAACATCACCCTTTAAGAGTTTGATATCTTGCTCATTTGTATTATTTTTCGCATCTACCACATTCCCCAATGCATTCAAGAGAGTCTCATTAAAAAATCATTTTTCGGTTCATCCTCTCTTAGTCGAACCTTTTCGGTACCCTGCCTTACACCGAATAAATGAAGCGATAAGGATAATCCATTTCAGCAATATAGCTCGAATCCACGTCCTCCTGCATTGGGAACGATGCCCATGCCAATCGAGCTAAAAGTCAATCAACTTGGTATAGTATTTTTAACATGGCATAAATGGACAAATAGTGTAAGAATAAAATTTGTTTATATAAATCTCATTATTTCAAATCAATTGATGTTGGACAAAACACGTTAGCGAACACATATTGTATTATTTAATTAACCGTTGACAAATTTCTTTAACTAACCGCTGAAATACCCAATCCTTCAAAGAACCAATCCTAGACATGCACTTCATATTGTTTTCTTTAATTAACCGATGATAAATTTATTTTACTTTGATTTCAAAATTTGAAGCTACAATTTAAAGCCACAACGAAGGCCACAATTAACAGAAAATTTTAATTTTCAGTTTATAAAATCTTTTAATTTTGTTATACGGCAGAATTAAAATTCTGAAACAAAATCAGAATTAATTCTATTGAACTGTAGGATTAAGCCCAGAAGCAGATCTTAATTAATTTTTTTTATTTGTAAACTAAATCAAAATGAAATCAAATCTGTTGAACGGCGGTAATAAATCTCGAAACAGAATTATTTAATTTTAATTTTTATTTAAAGCAATTTGATTATAACCTATACTTCTATGCAAGAATGAGTGAATTTGCTCAGAGAATTTGACTCGAGGGATTCGGTCAATGGCTTCAGTCAAAACATCACCCTCTAAGAATTTGATATCTTACTCATCTGTATTATTTTTTTGCATCTACCACAGTCCCTGTTGCATTCAAGAGAGTCTCTTTAAAACATCAATTTTGGTTCATCCTCTCTTAGTCGAACCTTTTCGGTACCCCCACCCTACGCCGAAAAACGAAAGTGACTAGGACAATCCACTTCAGCGATATTGCTCGAACCAACATTCTTTTGCATTGGAAACAATGCCCACGCTGATCGAGCTAAGACTCAATCAGCTTGGTATAGTATATTTAACATGGCATAAGTTGAAAACTTGTGTAAGAATAAGATTTGTTTATATAGATCTCATTATTTCAAAACAACTGACAACTAGACCAGATCTATGCCTGGTTTCAAAATCATTTTCAAGCCCGACAGAAACACCACATACAGGTCTAATCATAATTCATCATCATTTGCAAAATATTATTGTAACAACTCGTTCTTTAGTGTTGTCGGAAACAATAGTTTCGGGACCACAAATTCGACGAGTGAGTCAAAAAATATTATTATTTAATATTTACGTGGCCAATATAATATTATATTGAATTTTGATTTGATAATTTCTGGTAAGTGAATGAAAATTTAAGTACAAGTGGTTTGTTCCTAAAGTCAAGTGGTTTTGGAAAAACCTCATTTATGTAAACCAAACCTGTTAATATTTTCATTAAATATTTACGGAGTTACTATATAGGTATGTTGAAGTTTGGTCTAGAAATTGTAGTGATTCGATATTTAATTAAAGGAAAAGTATTAAATAATAAAAGTCGTAAAACTTAATCTCTATTGAAATTTTTTAATTAAAAGGCAGATATATATATATAGTCAAAGTGGGAGGATTAACACGGTAGTTTGACCATAATTTAGCATGATAGACGGTTCATGAATTGATATTAATTAAATTATATGTTTTTATTTTTATCAAAATGTTAAAATAATAATAATATAAAAAGTCAAACATAATTTAAGGCTGCCATCTTCCCCATTTTTTAAGCTTCGCACTAAAACTCCATGGATTCAAGTTGTTCAAGCTTCGGTCTTGCTTGTAAAATTTTCAACCATTTTATTCACCCCCGATATAAAGTGAGGGTTTGTTATTATTTTTTTCAAATCCTCCCCTTGTATTCCACCCTTTTGCAATCCAAGGATAACGGCGGACATAACTGAAGCCGAAAATAACCTCATCGATTCTGGGGATGCTGCAACCTCTTCAGCTACGGCAGAAGTTGTCCCATCCACACTCTCTCCGACAGAGCTTTTAAACTTTTCATCCAATTTATCCACCGCCGATAGAAATTTAGGGTCTGTTATTATTTTGTTCAAACGCTCCCCTTTTATTCCGCCATCTTGCAATCCAAGGATAATGGCGGACACAACTGAAGCCGAAAATACCCTCATCGATTCTGGGGATGCTCCAACCTCATCAGCTACGGCAGGAGTTGTCCCATCCACACTCTCTCCATCAGAGCTTTTAAACGTTTCAATGAGTTTAGCAGCCCCCGACATTAAGGTAGCGTCTGTTATTATTTTGTCGAAATGCTCCCCAAAGTCCGTCATAACCACTTCTGGGGATGCTGCCTCATCCTCATTTTCTCCTACTACGAATTGGATTGAGAGCAACAAAGCCAACGAGAATATGACGAAAGAAACCTTTGCCATGGTTTCTATTTATTAAAAAGTTTAAGCAAGAAAGTAAGATATATATTTTTATCAATGCATAGGGATGGAAATGAGACCAATTTTAAAGAGTTTAAAATGGGATATTGTTTCCGTATTTATGAGCCCGTTGACTGCTACGGTGCCTAATAGCCATACACGACTAAATACATATAACTACTCTTTACTTTTTTAAAAGCCATGTTTTTCACTATTATTGTTGGTTTTAATTTACTTCTCTTTATTTTAATGTATCCAACATCTAATAATGGATTGCTTGCTGATTAGTCTTACGCTTCTACAACTAAATTCAATGAATATATTTTTCAAATTTCCAATTCATTAAAGGTCCAGCATGCATGCATGTGCTGATTCCCCTTAAAGTTGATGCCGTTAGACTGGTCTCCTTATGGTTGATTCACCCAATAAGCGAACATTTTGGGCCTATCGAATGTTTAAGTGGAAGGCTGTATAGAGACAATCCTATGGTATGGTTTAATAGAACTAAAAATCCAAGCAGCTATTTGTTGCTCTGTTTCTCACCAAAGGATATCATTGATCGACTCTACCTTGCATCATGGATACGAGTACGAATGAAGAAAAAATCTTTACAAACACTTTTGATTTCACCAAAGGATATTATTTATCAAGCCGTTTGGCATTGGCAACAATGCCCATGCCAAACGGCTTGATAAAGTTTCTTTATACCCAAGATGAGGATCAAACCCTCAACCATTAATTAAGATAAAAAAAAAACCGTTATCATCTCACCTAACTCTCGTAGTTAATTCTCTCTTTATTTGCTCCTTCTGCCACTTTGCCTTTTAACTTTTCTGTTTGTTTCTGTTTGTTTCTGTTCTAACAGTTGTTAGAATGAAACTGTTTTTTAAGTGCAAACCAAAAGTTTTTTTCATTAAAAAATTTCTCTAAATAGAAAAAAAAATGACATTTTAGAATAAGCAATTTCAGAATATTAGAAGCAGTTATGGCTAAGTCGCACCTTCATTCATTCTTTTTGTTATTTGCGAATCGTTTTTCGACATTTTTGAAGGATTCTAATTTAAATTATAAATTATAAAGTTTTTAGTGAGCTAAAAAATAGATGGCAAACTACGCTGCACATGAAGGAAAACTTTATTGCAAACATCACCATGTCCAGCTCTTCAAGGAGAAAGGAAACTACAGCCAACTCGAGACTGAATGCCCAAAAAATTCCATGAATCGTAGACACCATTCGATACCTGTTCTTTTTTATATTTCCACTGATCAGAACTCCGCAATCGATTTTAGGAAAAAAAAAAAGTTTTGAACCTATCATCTTCCATTGTAAGAAGAGATGTTTGGAAATAAGATGGGTACTTTTTTGTTCCGTTATTTGCCTACAACTGCTTATAAACTAAACTCGACTCGGTTACACCTCCAGTCTTATTAAAACTAGGAAGTGTCGATTTAATGTCAGTCGGCTATAGAGATAGTAAAAATATAAGCTTATCGTGTCCACATCCCAGAAAAGTTTATACAATAGATGTTTCAATTTCATGTTATTTCTTTCATATGGTTTCATACGATATACAGTAAGGTCTCGGAAGACTTACTCTAACAACCGCTTGTATTTACACCACGCTATAGCTATCACGTAGAGGAATATCGAGCCGGCGGCACCACCTCCAATTGTCCACAGAAACTCTGGCATCCCTGCTTTATCTTCATCGAATAGCTCAATATGGATGTTCATGCCAAAGATACCTGCAACTACGATAAAAGCGCTGATGACAAGGGTTGCCGTTGTTAGCATGACTCCCATTTGAAGGAGATGGTTCTGTTTGTCATCGAGCATTATATTAATGTAGTCCTCTGTGTCATCGACATATTCCCTCAGCTTTAGGAAAAGATGAAACATAATTAAGAACAATGTCAGTATCCAGAGGTTGAAAGAATACTGGCAGGTAAAGAAGCTAATTTTCATACTGCAAATGATGGCTTGTACAATGTATATGTCACGGTCTGAGACTCAAGCGCATGGACCGTGATATGCTTTTTGCTTACCATAGGATCTATAAATGCGAATGAAATGTACAAAAAGGGATTGTACAGCAGATCTGGAAATATCAAACATTGACACACAAGAAATAACACGAATTTACAAATAAATCTTATATAATATGAATTATTAAAGTATCAAATTTTATATAAATAAAGAGTGAGTAAAAGTACCATGAAAACCCTTACACTAGGAGTTAAATTGCATTTTGCCTCCTCTATTCAAAAAAATAGGCAAATTAGTCCTTCTACATTAGTTTAAAGAGCAAATTAATCCTTTCTGTTAAAAATTTCATCCATTTGTACTGTTAAAAACTGGTGTAGCTGATAGAATAACCAAACATTGATACGTGGTGTGCCACGTGTACATCATGCTGATGTATAAAGATCAGTTTTTAATAGTAAAAATGGATGAATTTTTTAATAGAATGACCAATTTGCTCTTTGATCTAATTTATAGGAACTAATTTGCCACTTTTTTTTAATAGAGGGGACAAAATGCAATCCGGGCCTCTATGGTACTTTTACCATGTAAAGTAACTTAAACATGATCATTACACAACAAAAACCACAAAAACGATATAGATACACTGCATGAAACCGTAGAATCAATCAACTTCCATCAGCATGAAATCGAAACATGTCCAAGTTATTAGATGATAGCAAAGGGGACAGTAGTAAAGTAGTAAATGCAAGTGAAATACCGTGGAAAGCTTGTTCAGTGTACCGTCAATTTGAACGAAGTATGCTTCCAAGAGCATTTCTAACTCTTCTACATCAAGGTGCTTGCTGATAGCACTGCGAGTGGTACTTGTATGAGTTCCATGACTGTCTCGGCCAATGGCATTGGTAGCACCAAACATATTATCCTGGGGGTTATTGGAGTCTTGGATATCACCTTCATAATTGGCTGCCAGGGAGATTTCAGCAGGTGTCCTGACATAAGGCAGTGATAAATCTGAGATGCCGAAGATTGCAAATAAAATGAACCTAAAAAGGGAGCCTTTAACGAAACTGAGCAATGAAATTGTTTAGCACCTCTCATGGATGTCTGGTCGAAGAACGTCATCATCCATATTATCCCTCTCATTCATAGACGAGGTTGAAGAATTTTCAAGTAGTTGTTTCTCAGTTAAATACATCTCGGCCATATCTTCATCATCATCAAGCAAGTGTTCCAATTCATCCCTTACCTGAGAAGTAAGTATATCTATATACTTAATTTAGAATTCAAAATGGAAGAAAAATATAAATCTGCATAGTTATGTTAAAATACACAACCTTTTGGACACGCCCTGTTATTGCAACTAATCGGCTTTTAATTTGGCGAACACGCTCCAAATTGAGAGTACTAATCTTGGAAGTCAATTTATCTAAGGCCGGATGTGCCTCTTGCTCCAATGTCTTTGCCTGCATCGGCAATAGAAAACAATAACCAAATATAACAAATAAAACAATAAGATAGCGAAAAAAAGTTCATAGACGAATTAACAAAGATGAATTACTCACTTCATTTTCCAAGCAGCTGCAAGCAGCTTCAAGGCATGCTTCCAATGCAACGAATTCAAATGGGAGAATCTTCGAGCCATTTGGGTTTTCAAAACTTTGTTTCTCTTCTGATTTACCTTCATCATCCTGAGTTTGAGTCTGTGAAAACCTTGACGACAAATTTTGAGAACTGGATCGAATTATGTAGTTGGAGTCATCAACACCACCTTCCTAAAGAAGAAAACAAAAACACTTGGCCAATGAATATGTAGTGGAATTGGCTGGAGAGCCTAGTAACAAGATGGAAATCAGGAGATTGGGACAGTAGAAAGAATGAAACAGCACGAGCTGATATTATCTAGGTTACTCCAACTGTTCATTTTTTGTACCCGAGCCCGACATTGATGCAGGATGCATATCCAAAATAGGTAACAAAGATATTAACCTCGTAGAACCCTCCAAATACATGGGAAAGATTTTGAGCATTCCAATGTCAGGCACATACCAGTACCCGAACACAACCGAGTACGAGTAACATGGCCTAGGGCGGTGGCAGGGGATTGGCAGGGGCCCACCCCACCCCCCTAAAAATGGTAAAATCATGTTTTGGCTCTTTAAAATTTATAAAGTTTTAAGTTAGTACATGGTAAAATTGCACTTTGGCCCCAAAAATGATAAAATTTTGATTTAATCCTTAAAAAATTACAGGAGTGAGCTTAATACTGACAAGCCAGAGCTCCAAGCTTAGCTATGAAAATGGAGTGTAACCACCAGCTGAGCTATCTAGTATCTAGAAGTCAATAAATTGTATTATTTTAAGTTTGCTGATGCTAAATTCTAAAAAGAAATTTAAGTGCAATTTTGAATGAAAAATATAAATTTCTCCTTTACCTCTCCAAAATCATAAATTCACAGTGAAATTCTAATATAACACATAATTTCACCTAATCAAAATAAGAAAATTTCATCGACGGGAAACCCTAAATCAAAATCCAATAATAGAAAATCACCTAAACAAATATATAAAGAAATTAAAAAGAAAAGAAAAAGGTACCTGGTCTTTAGTAGCTTGATAATGGCACAAAATTCGGCTCTGTATCTCATCAACAAAGGGCGTAACTGAAGGATCCTTAGAATTCAAAAGCAAAACCTCTTGCGCCGTGATGATTGCCTTGATATGCTCCAAATTAATCACGATCGCCCTTTCTCGACCAAGAATCGTCGATGGGTACGACAACAGCGGGTCCAAGATCCGAAGATCTCGAGCGGGCAAACCCGTACGTCTCATGATAGCATGTTTTCCGGCTTCCACCATCTGGGTTTGGCATGTCGAGTCCAGTATAAGCCATGCTCGAACACCGGTCCCTTTTTTCCGATGACCAGAAACGGTGGCGGTGGTGGGAGGGAGAGTTTGGTTAGGGAACGGAGCGGGTCGGGCAGATGGATCCGGGTCATCTTCGGGTTTAGGCGGTGACGACGGAGGTTGACTCCACATTTTTGGGGTTTATCTTTTGGAGGATCATTCGATACTGAAATTTAGAGTAAGAAAATGGTGCCGTTTAGTATTTATAGCCTTCGTAGTCTAACTTGCGCGCTAGTCTTAAAGACTATTTAGTACTCTTTTACCATATTCAGGCTAGTTTAACATTATTTTTAAAAAGAACTTTTAAAAAAATACAGTAGAAAAAAATTTTGAAAAGTGTTTTTGTTTAAAATTTGAGTATTTAGTATTACTGTCAAAAAATATTTTTGAGAAATAAAATGTTCATTTTAGACATGATATTATAAAATAATAAAAATATATTTTAAACAAGATTCAAATTAATTTTTTTTGAAATAATGTTCAAATTAATTAATATTATGATATTTTAATAAAAATATAAAAATAATTTATTATAACTTATTATTAATATTTTAATATATGAAATATTAATTTTAAATATTTATAGTAAATAATAATTATTTATAAAATTTAATTAGAATATATAAATTATATTTTAAATATTTAAATATAATCATTAAATATTAATACGGTTGTATTATTTTAATTTTTTTATTTTTTAATTAATGATTTTAACACAATTGTACTATTTTATTTTAAAATGTAATTTGACTATATAATCCATATTAAATATTAACATATCATAAAAAAGTATAAACCTAACAAATTAAAATATTACATGCATTTGGATTAAATTTTACAACATAAATCAGTATAACAGATACATATAGTTGAAAGAGAAATTTGATTTACTTGTGGGAATTATATCTGTTTTAATCACACCAAACTTCCTCATTACATTGATTGTTAAATTTGGTTTTTTCACATAATTCTATATTCTAAACTAAAACAATTTCTGTCAACACATTATTTGCAAAAAAAGAAATGAAAATTACATCAATATTTTCCCACTTCAGTCTTCCATTCATATCTGATAAACAATTTCAATGAGTCACAATCTGCAACAGTTACCAAATTGACTTTCCTCTGCTCACCAAGAAACCCAAATGTTTTATCGTAAATATACCGAAGCCCCAATAAATCCACCATAGCATGGAATAAACATTTAATATCACGAACAAACTATTGTCTATGCTTCTTGAAAAGCATATACAAGAGCAATTATCAATGAAAGAGAATATAACAATATCATATTAGAAAATATATATATTAGTTTATCACTTATAGCAAGTCCACATTCAGATATACCGAATGAAATTTATAACAATGTCATTGAAGGCTACCACAAACTGTTTGTTAAGCATTTTTAAGACCTTCAGAAGCAAAAGCAACTTGATCAAGGTTGAACGATTGATTGTAAAGCATATCACGTTGCTCTTCATACCTATCAAAACCGATTAATATCATATATAATGAAGTAGAAACACAACTCATTTTGTAAGTTTTCAAGCTCAAAAAATCAATATGTATTGTAAGTTTTCAAACTCAAGAAATTAGTATATATTTTAAGTTTTCAAATTGGAGAATTAGTATGTAAAAATGACACTGGATATAATAAATCAAATATCCCCCTTAATAGTACCACCAAAGCACATACCAAGCTACACCAATCCTTGCACATTTAAGTTCAATGACGTTAAATTCCATAGAGGTCAAGACTGTGCAAAAGGCAGATGTTAACAATTCATTTAAGTGAATTAAAAAGAAAAGTCTGATCGTCTAAGCACAACATCGTTGTAACTGAGAATCTTTTCATCTGCAACAGATTTTCCCATGCTCTAGACACTAATTTGTATTTTCGATAACTAAACTTTCAAAACGAGGAAAAAAATGGTTTAATTTACTAAAAAATAACTAACAGCTAATCATATACTAAAAGTGTGATTTAATTCTACTTTCTTGCAATATAATAGTTTTCAAATCCTTGAAGTTAGACCATCAAGTACCAGTAAACTGGAGTAGATAAAGAAATAAGAGACCCTCAATCCCTTAGGTTCATCAATTTGTGTTTGAATTTTATCATATTAGAAAGCAACTTTATTCGACATAGGATTTGCAAAACAGTTTACTAAAATCAAAAAAGGATGAAAGCAAGATTTTACGACTAACATGCACAAGCACGAGGCAGTAGCATGAACAGCAATATTAACTTTGGGACAACAAAAAATTGAAATCATCTACAAACCCAACAAAAAAAATCCAAAATAGCATGGAACAACTAAAAAAAATTAGAATGGCAAACCAAGAACTCTGCCTTTTAAACTGAAATTATTGACAAATACAACCATTTGGGATACAAGGTACAAAAATTTTGATAAATAGTTGTGCCCTACAAAATGTTAAATGTTGAACCAACGAAAATGAGAAAATATACTAAGAATGATACTTTAAACAGATGACATATAGACCTAGGAACGTGTCACAGTCAACAATTCAATTGCAAGACTAACCAGGAAAATATGATTCACAAACACAAATTACAGATAATAACCGACAATGAACATTAGAAGTTTTAAAATTGATAACTAGCATATGGGAACTTCATAATGTAGGTAATAAATTTAACTCTCAAGTTGTGGGTAATAAATTTAACTCCCAAAAAACATGTATCCGCACGAAACTGAGAACATATTAAATCTAGACTAGATAAGAAATTTCCACAAAATCATAAAATCATACTGATAAAGAAGAAATTCCACAAGGTACTGGAGGCTTCATGGCTAAAGCCAGTTACTGAGTGGGTTCAAACAACTTCAAATAACCCAGATAAAACCATCATGGATAAAACCTCTTTCCCCACCAATTTTGACATGTTGAAGTTGTAATTAATGCAATTCAGCCTAAGCTAGAAGGGGCTTATATAGCCAAGCAAAATACACGTACACAATCACAAGCAAGTCTACACACTCTCCCCAATAAATCATGTAATGTAGTCAAGACAATAAATCCAGAGATTTACAAAAAGAGCAATAAGAGACTGCTCCAAGCACTAACAGCAATCGATCTAAAACCAATTACCTACTTGAAGATTTAAACATTTGATTCCAACCAGGCAAGGAGTAAGATATAGATAAACCATATACAGCAGAAGAAATGGTTACAAGTTACAGCCAGCACATAACAACAATTCTGATAAAGTAAACAAAGGAGAAATTTAACATTGAAATAGGCATCATCTATCTATGTCCTAACACAAACAAATAAGAATATTCCACCCTATACTGGTGACCTCTCACCTTCAAACTCTCTTGTGACGATCTTAGGACATCTTATCCTCCCTGATGCATTTTACTCACTAATTTCTACTTCTCCATTCACCCAGGTACTCACACACAAGCAGGAACTCTGTAGAAAGCAAATATCTCATCCAAGTGATCCTATACAATAGCACAAGTTCACCAACCTAAGCATGGGAGAGAATTACAACATGAATTTGATTACTCCAGAATGAAAATGTGATACGGCAGGACGATTGGTGTTAGTGCATAAACATGAACCAGAATAATGACACCAATTGCTTAATTCTTTCAAGCATTGTGCTTTAGCTACCATTACATCAAAACTACTAAGATATACTTAAAAGCTTGTTAGTAACCCTTAAATGAGAAACAGGAAAAAGAGAACCATTTGATAGCTAGGAAATGAGCTTATCTTCAAATATAACCTTGGCCACAAGTCACCATTTGCCTGAACTTAAACTCACCTCCCAGATTATTTTAATCTCAAAAGTACTGCATCTCACAATCACATTTTCATGACAAAGTCCCATTTTCACAAACAAAATCAACACTAGAAAGCAAACAAGCTTTGCTTTGAGGAAACTCTTGAAAGAAGATGACAAGCAACTACCATGGACGAATATCACTTCTATTTGACCGCAATATGTTCTCTCATAAAGCCAAACCAGCGTAAAGGAACAACAACCATGCCTGACAAAGCATATACTTGGCATTAAATCACAGAAAATAAAAAGGAACTTGGATTAGATGCAAGAAATGAACTATATCCCTGAGAAAAAATAAACAACCTAAGGAAAAACATGTATAATACCTGGTACAGCTGAACTGGAAATGCAGGCAAGCATCCTTCCCAGATCCAAGATCTTAAAATAAGCAAAGTTAATGGGAAGAGAAAGTAATTTAGTTTTAGGAAGTAGAATCGTTAGAGTGAAAGCAGAGAGAAAAATAAAAGAGAAATTGACCAGTTAAAAGGACTTTTAGAGAGAAAAGCTAGAAATTTTAGCTTTTCTAAAGTTAGAAAAGCTAGTTGAAAAAGTGAAAAAAATCAACCCACTGCAAGTTGTTCAGTAGGACTTTTTACCAAAAAGTATTTTTTCAATGAAAAATTGGTTCAAAAAGCTCTGCTGAACGGGACTTTATTCTATAATGCTTTAAAACGGTTGCAACCTCTTAAATTATTGATTTGACGGTTGCAACCGCTTAAATTATTGATTTGTTATTAAATTAATAATTAAACAAATAATTATAAAATTATAAAATTAATAAATATATTAAAATATTTTATAAATTAGTTGAATTGATTCAATTGTATGTTTTTTTTTTGAATTTATTAATAGTTTAGAACAGTTTGCTTAAAAGATTGGTTGTTTTTTGGAAACTAATGATCAAATAAAGAATAAAAATATTAATTTGTAAACATTGTCTCTCAATATGCAAAACTCCGACAATAGTGGTGGAGGTGATCAACATCCCGCTGGTGATCGAAATACTAAGAAAGTGCGCTTTAAGGATAGTCTCAGTGAGGATGAATCTTTGATGGTCGTAGATCCAGTTCCATGATCGTTGTTGTCGTGGAAAGACAAAATTTTGGGGCAATCCTCCATAGCTTCTAATCTGGATAACCTTGGTCATTCTGGAGACTTTGGGAATGAGGTGGAATTACAGGACGGAGACGTCAACACGAATGTGATTGATGGAGTTCCGAACATCGCTTTTTCGGATCATCTTAGAGAAATTCTAATTAAGGACATGGAATCTACAGTCGTTTTAAAGCTTCTAGGGCGCAATATCGGATACAACACTTTATACAATCGTGTTATCAACCTATGGAAACCTTCTAAATCTATCCAACTTATGGACGTAGCTGATGGTTATTTTTTAGTTAAATTTCAGGCAATGGAGGACTACAACAAAGTTTTAACTAAAGGTCCATTGACGATATACGGGCAGTACCTTACCGTCCAACCATGGTCTAAAGATTTCAACCCTTTGCAGGCCTATCCCAGTTCGGTGATGGCTTGGGTCCGATTGCCAAACCTTCCGGGATATCTGTATAAAAAAAATACTTGAGGCTCTTAGAGGGTTAATCGGGAAAATTGTCAAGTTGGATTTTCAAACAGAAAACGGTACCAAGGGCCTGTTCGCTCATCCTACCGTCTTTGTCAACCTTGACAGACTGTTGATCCCTCATATTGTGGTGGATGGGTGTTCTCAAAGGGTCGAATACGAAGCACTCCCTACGGTCTGCTTCGATTGTGGTAAGTATTAGCACACCAAAGAATTGTGCTCGACGGCGGTAGAAGCAAGTCCCAATCCTATTCCCGAGAGTGCAGCAGTTTTTGGCATAAAGGGTGCAGCCAGTGTTGCTATGGTTAAGAACAAGGAGAAGGCACAAAATTTTGAGTTCGAGTCGTGGATGCTGGTACAACGGCGGCCACGACGTAATTCGTGAACAACTCCGACAAGTGAAGCAAAATTGGGAAAGAAGTCATTGGGTTCTCGTTTCTATGCACTTTCTTCGGAAGAAGATACGTCCATCAATCAAGAGCTATCAAATGGAGAAAAATCAGGGGGTTTAAATATTACCGAAAATAAGAAAGGAAATTTTAAGGTGAATCATAAAGGGGAAATCCCCATTTGTCGGTTGATAAAAATGGATATGGATCAGCTGCTAATCAAAATGAACAGCAGGTTATTGGCACACAAACAGGCCGACTTAGGGAGCTCATTTCTTCTCATGGCGTGGGTAGTTTTGAAGAAACCATTTTAGGCCATAACAAAGAGGGGGTGGATGTGGGTCAATTAAATGGATTGGAATAAATGGATCAAAATCATGAGGTCTTAATGGAAAAGTCCATGGGTAAAAAGCCTATGGAGGGTTTGGTTTCTTCTCAAAATAATGATTTTATTTCTAATGTTTTACCCAACACTAATTTAGTGCATTCACTTTCTCTTACAGGTGTGACACAAACTGTTGGAATGAAAGAAACCATGTTATTTCAAAATTCTTGTGATCTAGAAAATATTAACTCTGAAAGTCTGGAAGGTATTCAAGCGCATTACAACCTTGCATTTAAAGGTCCTGAAGGAACTCCTGTCTAAGTTTCGAAAAATTTCCTCCATCCAGGAAATCATTCTGTTGTTATTTTTAAAAATAATTTGAAGGATAAGCAGCATAATAACGCGCCTCATTATTTGGTGGAAAAATTGGGTTCGAGCTCAGGAATGGGTCTTTCTGGTTCAAAAGATAGGAGGAGTGGAACCAGATATGGCAGTAGCCAAGGTAATCGTAAGATCACAGTGGCCCTTCAAGGACGAGGTGGCCAGTTTAAATCTTCTGGAAGTTCACGAGTTCCATTATCTAAATCTAAAGAAGGGATAACAAAATTAATTTCCTCTCAGATTACTAATCCTGCGAATACTGATCTGGAAAAGGTGGATCTGATCATGGACAGTGACAATGTCTCTCAACAGTGAAGTTTGGTTTCTTCTCTTAATTCCAATTTTATTATGAATATTACTATTTTATCTTAGAATTGCCAAGGTTGAGCTAGTGTCAAATTTCCCAGGATTTTTAGGGAATTTTTTTGGAACACAAGCTAGACATTGTTAGTTTGCTCAAACCAAGAGTCAGTGGGGTTAAGGTAGACAACATTATTGCAAAGCTCGATTTTCAGTTTTCATTCCACATGAAGGCTATCAGCTTTTCCAGGGGCATTTGGCTTGGGTGAAGAGATTCAATTCGTCTTAAGGTTATTCGTAGCCATTAGCAATTTATTCTGACTCGTGTGTGGCATCCAGCTTGTTCTTACCCTCTCTTTTTTTCCTTCGTCTATGGTAGTCCTAATCGATAGTTGCGAAAGGATTATTAGTCATACTTGAGACTATCAATCCCTTTAGGGCACGCTCCGTGGGCCGCCATTAGAGATTTTAATGCTATTCTTTCCTCATCCAAAAGAAAGGGTGGTCTTTCTAAAGGACAAAGATGTCCTTTTTTTGGTGATTTTATTGATTTGGCTGAACTTCAAGATTTAGGTTTCAAAGGTCCTCCTTTTACTTGGCATAAAGGTACTCTTTTCGAAAGATTGGATAGAGCTCTTGGTAATGACATTTGGATGCGTAATTTTCCTAATAGTTCGGTTACCACCCAAAGATTAAGTCTGATCATCAGTCTATCTTATTGTCCTTGAATTCGCATCACACTTTGCCTCGAGGAAGACCTTTCAGATTTCTGGTTGGTTGGGTTGATCATCCTAAGTTCCATGACTTTTTGAGGGACAAGTGGAATGTTAATGGTAATATGTCTGAGCCTCTGATTAAACTCACGAGCAATCTCAATGAGTGGAATAAGCAAGTTTACGATTATATTTCCACTAGCAAAAGGGAGCTTAATAGTAAAATTGCGGTAGTTCAGAGAATGATGGATTTTTCTTGTTCTAACCAACTTGTGCAAGAAGATCGAAGGCTTAGACATGAGTTAGAAAATGTGTTACATCATGAAGAGCTGCTATGAAAGCAAAAAGCGAGATACGATTGGCTGAAGTTGGGGGGCAAAAACGCTAAATTTTTCCACTCTCATACTTTGCAAAAAAGGAAGAGTAATTGTATTTCTGCCATCTGTAATTCTGAGGGTAATTGGATTTATGATTCAGAGGCTATTGAATCGGAGGCCCATGCCTTTTTCCAAAAGTTGTATGGTGATAATACTGAGCCATGTGATGCACTCCCTCCTAGTAGATTTCCTCAGTTAGATACTGTTGATATCGTTTCTTTGGGTAAATCGATCTCGAATGTAGAAATTAAGATAGCCCTTTTTGACATGGCACCTCTTAAAGCTCCAAGGAGTGACGGCTTTCATGCACTCTTCTTCTAGTGTCAATGGGATACAGTTGAGGAAGTTGTCTGTGAATGGATTAGGAGGGTCTTTGTTGGGAATACTATAGATCCAGAACTGAACAACACCTTGATTGTCTTTCTTCCAAAGGTTCAACATCCGAAGAGTTTCAGTCAATTCCGGCCAATAAGTCTTTGTTCCGTCCTGTACAAGCTGGTTTTGAAGGTAATTGCTAACAGGTTTAAACTAATCTTTCCTAGAATTATTGCACCGGAACAGGCAGGCTTTATTGCAGGAAGGATCATTACTAACAACGTCATTATCGCGCAAGAGGTTATCCATTTCATGAGGAGTCAAAAAAGACAAAAGTGGATGACGATTAATATCGATTTGGAAAAAGCATATGACAAAGTGCGCTTGGATTTTATTGTTGTATCTCTCCGAGTTGCAGGTATTCTTGAGTATCTCAATAGAGTAATTATATCCTCGATATCTAGCTCTGTCATGCAAGTTTTGTGGAATGGAGTTCCTTTGTCTAAATTTAGGCCTGCAAAAGGTATTCGTCAAGGTTGTCCACTCTCGCCTTACTTATTTGTCTTGTGTATGGAATGGCTTGGCCATTTGGTTCAGTCAGCTATTTCTGATGGTAATGGAATCCAATTAGGTTAGGCCGATCAAGGCCAAGTATTTCGCTTTTTTTTTGCAGATGATTTGGTTATTTTTAGCAAAACGGATATGAAGCACAGCAGGGTCATTAAAGACATTTTGAACAGGTTCTGTGATTTTTTTGGTCATAAAATTAATGCTCAAAAAACTAACATCTTTTTTTCTCAAAGGGTTGAAGCTGATATGATTGATTCGATTAGTTCTCTCCTTGGCTTCCAAAAAGTTCATAATCTTGGGCACTATCTTGGGGTTCCTCTTTTCCATCAAAGGGTGACGAATAGTACTCTTCTTTTTGTGGTGGAGAAAGTTAGTGGGAAATTACAGAGCTAGGAAGCCAGAAAGCTTTCTTTTGCGGGGCGCATTACTTTGGCCCAGTCTGTTCTTTTGTCCATCCCTAGCTACTTCATGCAATCCATGATGGTGCTTAGGAAAATTACGGATGAAATTGAAAGTTTGATTAAACAGTTTATTTGAGGCTCCTCGAATAGGAAGAAGATGTCTCTTGTAGGATGAGATTCCATTTGCCAACCAAGAGAATGTAGGGGACTCGGGTTGAGGAAGCTTCGGGATCAGAATATTTCTTTTCTGCTGAAATTGGGATTTAATATTATGTCCAATACCGAAGCGCTATGGGTTTGTGTGCTTAGGTCTAAGTATCAGCTTAAGAAGCATATGTTTGATTGTATTTCTTGTGCCAGAAGTTCTTTTTTATGGAAGGCTCTCTCTAAAATTTGGCCTCTTCTTTGGGAAAACTTGCACTGGTCTGTGGGCGATGGTACAACCATACGGTGTTGGAAAGATAATTGGATTCCTAGTGTAGGACCATTGTTTCATCATATTCTCGCTTCAGGTAATATTGATTTAAATTGTTCTCTTAATGAGATGGTTAATGAAGATGGGTCATGGAATTTGGATTTATTTCGAGTGTGGTTATCGGAAGATGTGATTCAATTCATCAAAGGCACTCCACCCCCACATCCGACTGGAGGATTGGATAAAATCTCTTGGTGTCATAGCTTATCTGGTCTTTTTTCAATAAAGTCTGCTTACAGGATTATTAAGGAGGATGATTGGAACCCGAAGGATGAGAAATGGAAGATTATTTGGAAGACCCCGGGTCCCCAAAGAGTTCGCACTTTTATTTGGACAGTTCTTCAAGAAAGACTCCTTAGTAATGTTGAAAGGGTTCGAAGAGGTTTAGCGGTTGACTCGTCTTGCCCTATTTGTGGTCACTCCTCTGAAGACAGTTTACATATATTAAGAGACTGCACTTTTGCTAAGGAAGTATGGGCACAAATCATTCTAGGTAATCATCTTTTGAACTTCTTTTCGACTAATCTTCAGGATTGGCTTCTTCTTAATGTGTAGGATCATTGCAAGATGCAAGATGAAAGAACTAGTTGGGCATGCCTTTTTGGTTTGCTCATTTGGCGTCTATGGAAGAATCACAACCTTTTCATCTTTCAGGGTAAATCTTGGACCTCGAGGGAAATAATTCAGGTTTCCAATAGTTGGGCGTTTCAATCTTTTTTCTCAGTTCACAAGCCACATATTGAGGTCCATGAAGTGTCCCTCGATAATCAGCTCGATGGAGAACGGTTGTTTCTCAACACTGATGGTGTGGTTCAACTAAATTCTGGGTACGCTGCTACAGGCGGAGTCGTTCGAGATAAGTATGGGAGATGAGTGGTTGGTTATCATCGGCATCTTGAGAAATGCTTTATTTTTTATTCGGAGTTATGGGGCATCTTCGAAGTACTCAAGATAATGCAACGTAGAGGACATGATCAAGTCACAATCCAATCGGATAACTTGAAAGTTATTAATGCTATTCTTGGAGCCTCTCCCAATGCTTGTAATTCAGCCTTGACCAAATGAATACGGAGTATCTTAGCTTAGGAGAATCAGTAGTCTTTGCAATATATCTCGAGAGATTTTAACCAAGTTACGGATTGTTTGGCTAAACAAACCTTACTCAATCATAATGATCTACAAATGTTTGATTCACCCAATGAAGAGGCTCGAGCTGTGTTGGATTTAGACAAAGCTAGGAATGTTCCTCCTTTCCAGTCTACTTTTATGTAACTAGTTTTGATTAGTTCTTCTTGTCACCCAAAAAAAAAAGATTGGTTGTTTGAATCGGTATATTGGCAGTTTCTTTATCTAACCAATTCGATTCTAACAACGTTATCTGAATTATTTTATTAAACTATTAATAAATTTATATTTTAATCACTTAGCTTCAAAAAATTATAATATGATTATTAAATTATTTGAAATATTTTATTTAAGTCATCGGAATGTTTAAATTGCTTTTGTATGACTTTTTCCTTTTACACCGCCTGCACCAATTAAAAGTTCTCATTCCCTTTTCTTCTACAATTCGATTTTTTTTCATGAAACAACTTTGAACGTCATGAATTTATTAATGAAAATCCAAATAGTTTTCTTCTCCAATCTCCAACACTAACTACTAGATTGACTTGAATCTAAGGTATGTTTTATCATCAATGGATACTGATTCACTGTACCAATTGAATTGTCACTTGATGCTCGCTAACTAATTTTTTTAAAAAAATTAATAGCCTAATGATTTAAATAAAAACTTTTAAATAATCCAAGAACTTAAATGAAACCTTTTGAATGATTTAATAATTAATTTATAACTTTTTAAAATTGTGGGATGAAAATGTAAATTTACTGATACAACTAAAACAGTCCTCGAAACTTGATATGGAAATGCCAAGTGTCTAACTAGATTGAAACAGGAAACTCGACTGCCAATTGGAAATTGGATTCCATTTGGATCGATCACCATAAAATCCAATCATTTTTCGTCTCTTTCTCCATGAACCATTCCACCTGTAACACTTCTGCACCTTTCTAGACATCTCTCTCTCTATATTTATATATGTATGCATGTATGTATGTATGCATGTTCAGCTCACAGTCCAGCTTTGAACTTCAAATTCAACAAAAATGACAGCTCTGTGCTTCACTTCACACTCTTCTCTATCTTCATGCAACCTCCACATCCACCACTACAAAAAGAAACACGGCTTCAACTTCAACAATCTTGGGTCGAATTTATCCACCATTATCAACAAAACCCAAAGCTCCAATCCTCGAATTTCCATTCATTTCTCCGTTAATCGTCGTCACTTTCCTCTCAAATCTTTCGTCAAAGACGAGCAAGCAACCGAAACCGAACCCACGGCCCATTCCCCCGTCGCGGTGGAATCTAAAGAACCGAGCGATGAAACACACGGTCTGAACAGTGAAGAAACGGAGGGGAAAGAAGACCGACAAGAAATGGATTGGAAAACGGATGAGGAGTTCAAGAGATTTATGGGGAATCCTTCCACTGAAGCTGCGATAAAGCTGGAGAATAAAAGGGCGGATAGGAAGCTTAAGGAATTGGATAGGGAAAGTAATGGGAACGCCATTGTGGGGCTTTTCAATAAGGTGGTGCGTGATAATTTGGCTAGAGAAAAAGAAAGGTTGGAGCAAGCTGAAGAGACTTTTAAAGCTCTTGATCTTAATAAGGTGAGAATAAAAATGAAAGTTTAGATTCTTCCAAGTGTTGGATTTTGATCATAAATTCTGGGTTGATTTTTCATTTTTTTTATTCGAATATGGTTTGATTACATGATAAATATATGAAAATTTTGGATGACACTCACTGAAGTCGGGGTGATAAAGTTTCTGGATACATATTGATAGCTCACCAAGGGTTTCTACTGATTCACGGTAATACATGCTAATATTTCCTTGTGTTTGCTGTTTCGATATAACAGTTAAAGAGCTGTTTCGGATTCGATACATTTTTTGCAACGGATGTTCGAAGATTCGAAGATGGTGGGATTTTCATTGGGAATTTGAGGAGACCGATTGAAGAAGTCATTCCCATACTCGAGAAAAAACTGGCCGATGCCGCAGGCAGGGAAGTCGTCTTGTGGTTCATGGAGGAAAAAGCGAACAACATTACGAAACAGGTAACTCGAGACAGGGCCGATGTTTTGCATTTATGCTTTCGGAATAGGAAGGTGAAGGCTAATTTAGTTTTTGTTGTTGTACTTCCAGGCATGTGTGGTGCAACCTAAAGCCGAAATCGATCTCCAATTCGAGTCTACCAAGCTGACCACTCCTTGGGGATATGTTAGTGCAATAGCGTTATGTGTTACAATTTTCGGGACCATTGCTTTAATGAGCGGATTCTTCTTGAAACCCGGTGCTACATTTGATGACTATCTCACCGATGTCTTGCCTCTCTTCGGTGGCTTCGTCTCCATTTTGGGAGTTTCCGAGGTATGCCATTACTTTCCGTATGGAGCCTCATAAGTAATATGCATATCTTATCCGAGGCATATCTTTCCATATGTGAGCTTCTGAGGTATGTCAGAACTTTCCGTGGGGGAGTTTCTGAGGCATTTTAACCCCAAGTTGCATTTGTTCCCTTTTGGCTTAGAATAATGTGGTATCTGTTCTTAGTGATTGTTCAAAGGCTGTGCATAACTCCTCAAGCCATTGTAACCCAAAATTGCTAGAATAAGATAGTATCTGTTCTCATGATTGTTCAAAGGTTGTGCGTTAGTCCTCTTAATCTGAACGGAGGGATTGCAGGGAGGCATTGTAATTTGTAACCAGAAGTTGCATTTTTTCCGTTGTTGGTAGAATAAGATAGTATATGTTCTCATGATTGTTCAAAGGCTGTACATTACTCCTCTTAATCTGAGCAGAGGGATTGCAGGGAGGCATTGTAACCCGAAGTTGCATTCTTTTCCATTGTTGGTGGAATAAGATAGTATTTGTTCTCGTGATTGTTCAAAGGCTGTGCATTAATCTTCCTAATCCGAACAGAGAGATTGCGGTGGAGACGTTGTAACCCGAAGTTGCATTTTTGTTGTACATTTAATAGTTTCCTCCACTCACGCTGCATATATACACACAAAGTTATTCAAGAGCATATCTCTCGTCTTTGGCAGATAGCCACGAGGGTGACAGCGGCTCGTTACGATGTTAAACTCAGCCCTTCATTTCTTGTTCCATCCAATTGGACTGGTTGTTTAGGTGTGATGAACAATTACGAGTCATTGCTTCCAAATAAGAAGGCTCTTTTTGATATCCCGGTGGCACGTACGGCTAGCGCTTACTTGACATCACTGGTGCTTGCAATCGCTGCTTTCATATCTGATGGCAACCTTAATGGCGGCAATAACGCATTGTAAGATCTGTTATAGTATTATGCTATATACTCGGATTATGGTGCGAGTTTCAAACACAAGTATATAAAATCCCCGTTTGTTATCCGACATGAATCAGGTTCATAAGGCCTCAGTTCTTCTACAACAATCCGCTGCTTTCTTTCGTCCAATTTGTTATTGGACCGTATGCGGATGAACTCGGAAATGTATTACCAAATGCCGTGGAAGGGGTCGGAGTTCCTGTCGATCCCCTCGCTTTTGCTGGACTTTTGGGTAAGTTTCTTTGCCTTATTGATCATTGTTGTAATTTTTCCATGAAAATCTTTAGGGTTGTAAATGAATCAAACGTGAACAGACATAAATGAGCTTGTTTATGCAGCCCCTTAAGAAATATTTAAATCATAAATTAATATATTGTTATATTGTACTTTGACCCTCCAAAAATAATTTTTTTTGTTAAGTCCCTTAAAAGATAATCATAAATTAGACATGATAAAACTATATTTTGTTCTCTTAAAAATTTATAATTCAATTCCGGCCCTCCTAAAAAAAATTTCTAGATTCCCCCTTGAAGAAGCGATATTCATGTTCAGTTTGTTTAATAAACAAACATTTAAATCTTGTTTATAGTCGTTTATTTAGCTTGAAAAGCAAACATTATTCACCATTGTTGTTTTTCGCAGGAATGGTGGTGACTTCTTTGAACTTGTTGCCTTGCGGAAGACTCGAAGGCGGCCGAATAGCTCAAGCGATGTTCGGACGTAGTACGGCTACGTTGTTGTCCTTCGCCACGTCCCTTCTCCTTGGCATCGGTGGTCTAAGTGGAAGCGTACTTTGCTTGGCATGGGGATTATTTGCAACCTTCTTCCGTGGCGGGGAAGAAATGCCGGCAAAAGACGAGATAACGCCGTTGGGAGATAACAGGTTTGCTTGGGGTATAGTTTTAGGTCTCGTTTGCTTCCTCACTCTTTTCCCTAATGGTGGTGGTACTTTCTCTAACCCTTTCTTAAGTGATCCCTTTTTTAGGGACGATCTGTAAAAACAGACCCTCTATATATACATAGCATGCTTACGTGTAAAATTTTTGTTTCATTTTGAATACAAGTAAAGGAAAATTCAAGACAGTTTAATGTGCAATTTGATACATAAATTTTAATTCAGTGTAATTATACATATGAACTTCAAAGGGATAAATCTTAAAATTATACATGAATTTTGATTTAATGTATAACTTGATACATGAATTTTAATTTGGTGTAATTATTCTCATGAAATTTTGATTGTGGTTTAAATCTATATATAAAATTTTGATTGTAGTTTAATCATACACATTTAAATAAATAAGTACATCAATTTATTTTTATATTGGATTAATATAATTGTATGTGTATATTATATCAATAATTGTGTTAATACTTGTGAGAATTGGATCAAAATAAAATTTCATGATTAAAATTGTACAAAATCAAAATTTATGTATAAAATTGTACATTAAATTAAAATTTGTGAGATAATCGACCAACATAATTAAATAAATCAATTCTACAATTAATTTAACTGTCTAACTGCAGGAAAAATCGAAGGGATGAATTTACATTTAGTCTTTGAATTTGGTAACATTTCTCAATTTAATCCTTATAATCTTTTTATCCACACTTGGCAATATTTTCTAGTTTTGGTTCATGTAATGAAGTGGCACGGTCTTATAAAGTAACATAATCAATTCACAAATTGAGAGAAGTCAACAAGTTCAGAAATTAATATGGACAAAAAACATTTAAACTAAAATAAAAATATTATCAAGTTCAAAGACTAAATGTTAACTTATCCCAAAATAAAAATCATTAAGTGAGAGAGAAACGAAATCAAAGCAATTTTAGCCAATAACTAATCATTGGTTTAAATGACAATAATCCATTGCAAAATTAGTACTTATATTTTATTATATTTATTTATAAATAGAATGTTAATCAATAATTAATACATTGTAATCAAAATGATAGGCTAAATTAATAGCTAATTAATTACTTTCTATTATTTCCGATTGAATCTTAGCTTGATTGGTAACATTATTGTCAATGTAAAAAGATATGGGTTCGAGTATGTTGAAACGTATTATCCTCCTATTTAAAAATTAATTTAAAATTTTTTAATAATTTTCTAAATATCCAAATCCCCAAAACCTTGAATTCGAATTTGCAAAATTATGTATATATAAAATTGAAATGATAAGGATTTTATAACCAATGAGTTCGAAGATCCGAATTCACACCTGTTAATGAATAATCAATTCAGATTGGATAATGAATATCACAGACTGTCTATCCACATTCACTCCAAATTCACAACGAATAATGATTTTAAAATTCAAATCTAAATATTATTTAAATCTGTAATATTAAAATCTACAATTCAAATCGGTATCCATTAGGGGTGACACTAAGGGAATAGGCAATGGTTTTGGTCTCTCCCCTCAATAAAAAGAAAATTACTATATTACCCTTTCAAATTTTGTAATATTGTAACCAGTATAAAGGTAAATTCACTTTTTTACCCCCAATTTTATTCTTTATTTCTAGTCCCTAGAGAAAATTTATTTTACTCCAATCAAGCAATTTTTTGAACATTATTCGTATTAATAGAAGGTAATAAATTAAGAATTGATTTGAAATATCAACATAGTAACTATTGATTAACATTCTATTTATAAATTAAGTAGTAATTTTGCATTTAAATAAAAAGATTTCATTCACATGTACTTATTTTTCTTGCAAAAATTTACATATTTTAACTATAAATATTGTTCTTGTTTTTGGGTTATTTTCTCTTTCAAAAATTTCACCCAAAATACAGTACTGAAGTGATGGAACAATCCCAGGCTGCAGTTCAGTTTCTTTTCTTTCTTTTTTCTTTTTCTTTTTTAAATTCGTCTCATTTAGTATTTTAGTTTCATATTTTTATTTATTTTATTTGTAGATTTCTATTTTAAAAGTGAATATTAACTGTTGCGACAAGTGTCGATCGAAAGCGAAGGGAAAACTGCAAAAAATCGACGGTATTTATATATCTATTTTTTAATATTAACTTCTTATCTTATAAATTTTTTTATATACAATGTTTAAAATTTTGTTAATTTTTAAATAAAAAATAATACATTTTAACATTTTCGAATTTATATTTTCTTGTATTATTAATAATATCAATTTTAATTAAGTTAATACTCAATCGATATCTGTTTTCTGAATTTAAATTAGTTAAAAATTATTTTTATTAATGACATTTATTTTTAATTTTTCTGGGTTCTATTTATATGAATTTCAAATATTTTATTTACTGTTAGGTGTGGAGTTTATCGAATATGATTCGGAAAGAGTGTTAAAAATTTCCGGGAAAATAAACCCAATGGATATTGTGAAGAAGGTTGAAAAATGGGGTAAAAAGGCTGAGCTTTTGTCTTGGCAACAATCCCCTAATAGCACTCATACTGTCCATCATGAATCAAAATCCGAAATCAACAATGATGATTCTTGTCATTGTGATTCGGTTTCCGATTCCGATTCTGAAAATCAAGATAGTGAAGTTCGTGTATCGAAGGAAAGTAACCCCGATATCAATTTGAACAAGCACAGCACAAAGAGTAAACCCAAGAAAGGGTGCCTTTGGTTGTTCCGGTTGTTTCGTAGAAAGAAGTCGGACGAGGTAACTATGTCAAGGAAACCTTTGATGGGGAATGGACCGTCGAAATGGCAATTTCCGAGGATACCAATGTTGGAATATGGTGGTCCTAGGCCATACTATCAACCGTTTCAGTCTTGCTATCCGCCGATGATGGGAAGGCCATCGGGACCTTCGTATTATCCTTTTGCGGTTATGCAATCACTGCCACCGTACGGTGTTTTCAACTCTCGGCCACCGCCGAAAGTTAACACTATGATTCATTATACTAGTTATGCAGACAATTATACTCCATGGTAAAAACTGTTTTTCATTTTAATGGTTGAACATGTTTTTGCCTTTTTCTCACAAGGACCTGTTATTTTGTTTGTGTCCTTTGCTTTAGAGATATTCGAATGTAATTAAGTTTCAGAACTTTGAACAATAAATTTAATTTAAACTTTATTAGTATTTTATTATTTTTTAATTATCAAAATTCAATTTTTTCATAAGGTTGATATTTGATAAATTACCACCAAACTTGATCATCTACCAATATTTTATTTTTATATAATGCTTAAAATTATTCATAATTACTTCAAATTTATGTTCTCTTATACTGACAACAATATTAACACCAATCAAGTAAAATCTTAAATTGATCCACTCATTCTCGTTGATGTACCATGTCCATGTCATCTCTAAAATTGCCGGCCATCAATACCACATATGCAACCATCAAGGCTAAAGCTTGTTTAGTAGTAATTCTCAAAAACACTTTTGAACCAAAAAAAATGCTAAATAAGTAAATTTTGAAAAAAAAGTTTAACTTTTCAAAAACACTTTTTTCCAAATAAAGAAGTTAAAAATATTAACTTTTTCATCAAAAAAACATTTTTAACAATTCAATTACGTTTTCATCACTCCAACACAATACTTTTTTTTTGATTAATTGCATAAAAATATTTAAAATATATTTTTCATACATTAAAATATTAACAAAAAATTATAATAAATTATTTTTTATATTTTTATTAAAATATCACAACATTAAATAATTTGAACATTATTCAAATCCTTATTTAATACTTTATAACACATGTCTAAAATGAACATTTTATTTCTCAAAAACATTTTTTTGACAATCATACTAAACACTTAAAATCTTAAAACAAACTTTTCAAAAATCACTTTCTAAAATAAATTCTCAAAAGCAATGATATGCTAAACTAACTCTAAGCACACCATGTAGTTCTCTATTTGGCGTCCAGCCGGGTTTACTTGAGGTTAGTGTGAAGCGAGATCAAACAATCAAACCGAACATAGGATAACAATTTTTATTAATTTTGTGAATTTATTAACTATTTTATTGTTAAACTAATTGAATCGACTCAGCAACCTGATCGATTCAAACGTTAGAACACCAAGTGCAAGATCGTCTCATAAAATAACATAAATATTAATTTATCAAAAACATAAAAAAGAAACATAGACATAATTAAGAAATAAAAAAAGAATGGATAACTTAATACTTTTTATTTGATCTTCAAAACAATATATTTACATTAAATACACAGATATGTACAAGTTTTATACAAAATATACATTTGTGTTTCTTCACCAAAAGGGACACCACCTGTAACAGAATAGGAGCAAATAACAAGTTAGTGATTCCTCCCTCCTTTTAATAAATGTATGCTAGTACCTCGAAATGACCCAAAACAGAACGATCCAAACAATTTAAAACCCATCTAGATTCACTTGAACTACCTAACCTAAAACCAACTTGACAGGTCTAATCTAACATGTATACAAAAAGAGAAATAGAAGGAAGAGGATCATACCCAACATAGTTCTGGCATAAATTTTCATGGGACGTAGCTTGGATGATTAGCTTTTGAACTTGCAGTTTAACAGATAAACCATGTTCCACTTCTCGATTATCTCCCGAAATTAAGGTGCTGTGGTCTATTGAATGTTGGATATTAGAAGAGGTTGTCGGTATTGAGGAGCAAGACGAAAAGTCACGTCCGGTAAGTTTGTTACTCATACGAGCCATAACCACCACAGCTCGCTCATTCAAAACCTCGTTAGCATCACCAAGTTGATTAACAGCCTACAATGGCGCCATATTGCATTTACATTCATAAAAAAGATAAATTGTAGATTTTTTGAGATGTCGAAAACCTGAAGAAGTTCCCGCTCCCGAGCCCCTCGCTGAGGTTGAGCAAGCTCTTTACTTGGAGCTGTTTCTTCCGTGTTTGCGACAGCAGTGCCATGTGTACTCGCAAAAATTGACATTTGCGGAACTTCGTTGAAATTGAAAAGACGCCAATTAATGAGAGGATCATGAACGAATGCCTGAGGCACAGTTGATTTATAAAGTCAGATCCATCAATTTTTATGCATAAACCGGAAAACAGATGTTTTCATATATAGTAATGGATTGGCAACAAAACAACCAGAGAGCAGTTAAACAAATGTGATTTCATTAAGGGCACAAATCGCATATATAAATACATCACTGTTTCATTTTTCTATTATAAACATGAAGTTCTCGATAGTATTAGTTATCAAAGCTTCAATGGAACAACACGAACAAAAAATATTTCAAGTTCAGAGGTTCTTACCTCCATCATAGCCATAACACTATCCTTATTTGACCGGAGAACTTGCATCACATTTTCACACGTCAAGCGGAAATTGCCCTCGATACCACCGACTTCCATGGCTTTCACAAGCATTCTAGTCAAACGGAAAGGAACCTGAATCGAGAATTCAACACAATGGACATTAACAAACTGCACTCCCTCCTCCCTAACCCAAAAGAATGACAAAAAGAACCTTAGTAATTGTTTCGACGGACATACCTTCTCAGGGAACTTTTCCCGGTTCATAGAGGCTTCAAAACAGTCTCCAAAATCTATGTGCAAGATCTTTCCACTGCAAAACAGTATCATGACTATGAAATACATAAAAACATCAGTAACTATTAATTAATACACTTTTTTTTATACCTAGAGCGCCGTAGCATGAGATTACTTGGGTGACGATCACCTAAGCCGAGGAGGTAACCAACCTGAAACAGAAGCCATGCATCATCCAATCATACCGAATCTCTTGACAAGGACACAATAACTACATGTATAACGTAAATTTACGGATTTACAATGAAACTCAAAATCTAACATAACATCAATTGACTTTCTCCATACAATCTCGGGGAAAAAAACTCCAAATAGATTTGTGGCCTTGAAATGCAACTGTACTATTCAAAGTAATATTTTGATTGTATGTCATATTAAAAGAGCAAATAAGCACACATGGAAGTTTAGCAGCCTATACTCTTTTCTTGTACACCACATCGAGATATCTTCATTTTGCCAAAATGGGAAGTTTTACAGAGTAATCAAAATATTTATTAAAAAAGTGAAGAAACTAAACACCCTAGATACCATTTCCAGTCGATATCAAGCAGATATGGTTCAAACCAGGGGTGATCCAAACCTTTTACCGATAATCACTACTGTAGCCAAAGATAATACAATTGCATACTGGGATACAGTAAAAATTTATCTAATAAAAGAAGATAGAAAGAAAGAGAGGACTCCGAGAACAAAAGTAATAATGAAAGTTAATTTACAGCTAGAGACTTGCATTAATCACGGATACACCAAAATATAAGGTAATCACATACCATGCTCATTACTGCTAAACTTCGAGTATAATTTGTCCTCCTCTCTAGCCACACCTCAGAAGTACGACTTTTTAACCAAAGAACCTATCAAAAGCCAAATTTATGGAAGTCGATAAATATGAAGAGGAAAAATAAAAGAAAAAGAGAGAATAATATTAAGACCACATACTTTCGCCAGATCGTTTCCTTCAGTATTTTGTAGAGCATACTCAAATACTTCCACTTTAGAAATGAGTGGTAAATGATCATAATCCGGTGCAAAACTTAGCATAAACTTGTGCTCCTGATTTAGGGTGATCTGAAACCATGAAGCACAAGAAAAGTTTAATGCAAATTTTACGATATAAAGAGGCAACAGGTATGACCAAACAGAATAGTTGGAATATGAGAACCAAAACAAAGTATTTGGAGAACTTCAACCAACCCTTCTAGCATCTCTGTACTCCCTTATGAGCTGGTGTAAGGTGTCACAATTAGGGACCCATCCAATCAACCCACTGTTTGGAGATAGAGGTATGACTTCATATCGCTGAATAGACAGATCCTTCTCTGCAGTTTTTCTGGCGTTCTCCAAGAGAGTGTTCACTAAGCCAAATAGCTGATAAAATTTGATCATCAAGGATATTAGATCTCAATAGATGATGTAAAATAGTAAAATGATAGTCATATATAAGAAATGTAAACCTCCAAACACCAAGCAAAAGAACTGTAGAATCATCAAACTAGCCGGAAAGCAATACAAAAGGGGAATGGAAAAGTAAGCAGAAACTACCTGCATGACACGCTCATCTTGGCGAAGATCTTCGTGCCCTTTTAGTAAAAAGGCATAATCTTCACCATCACTCCCATGAATAGTCAATTTCCGAGGGCGCTGTTTTGAGGTTATGACATCAAGTTGATGTGCAAATGATGCAATGGTTACCACTGGCGATTCTGAAAATTAAAAAAGGGGCTCACTTCAGTTGGGGCAGCCAGTTTTTCTTCTTTTTAAAAAAAAAAAAAAAAAGAAGAAAGACATGGATACACTAGATAATCAGGGGATAAGGATGCTAGGGTTTGAACCCTAGTTCTAATGCTACACAAACTTCTTTCCGCTAGGACGAGACATTGGCAAGGCAGTCAGGTTTATACCAAGACATCCATTCAAAGCAACCACTAAGCTTACCAGCACGGTATGTCCCAGGTACAGCAAGCTCCAAATCACGGCATTCTACCAACTCGGGAGAAACAGACTGCAGAATTTACAGTGAAAAGTTAACATTTCAAATTAATAATTGAGAAGAAATATGAAGATCGATATTTGCCTGCAGGTCCAGGGTAGTAAGACTTTGAAGTTGCTTGTCTATTCTCCTGAAAACATGATAATAGAGATCCCATGCCTGATGAATTCAAAAAATAATTAAAGAGATATCAACCTTCTGGGAACCACAGAAAAAACAGAACAGATGAACCAGTAGCATATTCTAATCAGTATTTCTATTTGGTAAAAGAGTATATATAAGTACAACCCTAGGATATCCTCAAGCAAGAGGTTCCACAGAAGTTGGGCATAAAGCTGCTTCAGACTACAATCAAATATTGCTCACTCAAATATATGTAAAATCTAACAATTTAGTCATCAAACAGTTCATACCTGAGTAAGCTCAGCATCTTTTCCGGTTCTCTTATATTTCAAGCAACACTCATAGGCCTGAGACAAATCATGATGGTATGCCTGCAATACCGTGAAACCAAAATGAATTAACTGAATATGCACACTGGAATCCTAAAATGCCAAGTGGGCTCCAATATATCAGAAAAAATTATGGCACATAGCAGCAGAAGTATAAACAACTAGACTTGGAATATTTACCATTAATTATGATAACAAAATCCTTAATTCAAATAATGAAATGAATATGCATATGTTACTGATCAAATCCCATGGGAGGAGATAAGATAGTTGCAGCAAAGAAATTGAGAAAACCTCTATGAATGCTCTCTCCTTTATAGTAGTATTGTCCCTCATTGCCCCTTCCTCAAGCATCTCGTGTAGTGGCTCCAAGACTTTCAGCATCCCTTCAATGTTATGTTCACCAAAGTATAGACGACTAGCTTCTTCTAGCCCCTCATGCCATAACTCATGCCAAAGTATTGCAACCCTGATTAGTTCCTTTGAAACCAATTGTGCCTGTGAACAGATCAAATCTATTTTTAGATCAAACAGCTAAGGCAAATAAAACAAAGAAGGAAACAAAAACAGATTCTAATTATCCAACCTGATCCACAAGTACACCACTATGCTGACGCACTTTGTCAACCACTTCTTGAGCTGCTGCTTTGCGCAAATTGCTTATGGATTTACAAGCAACAAGTAGAGGGTACATAAGAGCCTGAGAAAGAATTAAATCAGTCTAGCAAATGAAACATCTCGTAACGGTTTGAATTGAGGCTGCTACAGTACCAAGAGCTCCAATCCTGAAGCAGAACAGAGATAATAAATGCAAACCTGGGGGTGACTTTGTCCAATTCGCACCAAAAGTGATTGTATGAGTTCTCTCACAGCATGGTTATTTGAATGTATTCTGGCGATTATTTGAGGTAAAACAGCCAACCATGTGTTGATATTAACATGGGCAAATCCTACTTGTAGGGCCATTTGAACTTCTGCAGTAGCTCCATGGTTAAACCACAAGGTAAGAAGGCGAAGTATATCCTAAAAAAGAAAATTAGCAGACTTTGAGAACAATGTTTAGAAGAGAACAATAAAGTTATCAAGTAGCAGTTAAGGTAATAAAAATAGGTCAGATCCCAAAGTTATCATTAAAGGTTTTGTGCCATTACCAAACTTAAAAATGATATTGTATATTTAGTTAATATACCTGTAGGCTGTCATCAACACCTTTTGCATTTGCTGCACATGCTATCGAATGGAAATATCCATTCACAGCTGAAACAACAAACTGAGAGGCGATGGTTTGAAAGCCTCTAGCATAATGAGACATGACAGCTGTATTGAACAATGCCCATGCGTGCCATGCTTTTGCCCATTTCGTCGCAAACTGAGTGGCATTCCTAAACGCTGAAAGGATGTCTGAAAAAAAAAGGACCATTTAACAAGAAAAAGAAATCGATAACAACTTCAGCATTTAAGAGTCCATAATAGACATCTTTTTATACAATAACCAAATATTTGATTTAAGAGAGGGAAAAAGCTGCAAATGAATAAGATATCAAGTTCTTAGTATTAGCTACCTTGTATAGAATCGTCATCCAATCCAGAAGAGAGTGTCCATTGCCAAGCTCCAAGTTTAAGATACACGCGGGCCAGAAGTGGAACATTTGCACTTGTACCACTCATTGAAGCAGTTGATGAAATGGATTGAATATTTGGGGAGATTGAAAGCTCTCTAGCCAAAATCTGGAACAGTGATTTTTCCATCATGTAAAATTAATCAGGAAAAATGCAACTTACAAATTAGCGGTAGTGAATGCCAGCAAAAAGATGTACTATGGTAGATATGCATGAAAAGCTAGAAAAAGGATAAGTGTGCTTGGCTGAAATTGGATATACCTGCAGCCTGGAAAATGCTTCCTTTCGTTTAAGATCATCTCCAAGTGACCATTGATACTTTAAGTAAGCCAGCATTACTTGAGGAGAGGCATGATATCTTACATTTTCAGGAGCAGTTTCTGGATCATACTGAGTAGCACACAGCATCCAGAAAAAATTTAAAGTAAGAAAACAAACATGATTTTGTGCATTCTTGGAGCTTAAGAAAATGTAAGTAGTATAGACCTGTAAGAGCTTAATTAAGGTAGACCTAGCCTGACTAATCCTTCCATTCTGCCGACAGAGAGAAGCAAACTTGAGCCAGGTTTCAATGTCTTCTGTTGGAGGTAAAACAAGAGCTCTAACAGCCAAAAGCACTTGCCAGACCTGCATATTTGAACATATAGGAACCAACACTTAAGCATGAGACACATTGGAAGATAGTATAAATAAGCACTAGGTTCATTCCAATTAAGCAAATGCATACAGAATCAAAGTATTCATGTTTGTTTACTACCACATCATAAACAATTCATGTATGCCTGAAATCCTAACCGAAATCTAAAACCATTAAATATTCCATGTCAATCTACGTGTATTTGGATATGAATCCGACACATGTACATTAAAAATGAAAAAGGAAATTAACTTTATAATATTTAAATAAATAAAAAACATACATGGTTCATAGATTAGCAAAAGCAATACTAAGACATAACGGTAAACACTTCATCAAAGTAAATAACTTACCTCAACATTTCGTTTTGCTCCCTGTATCCGCTCAGTCCACATATTTCGAATCAAGGCACGCCGCCCTTCAGCAACAGGGTTTCCCATAGGTAGAGTGCAATAATCAATGACCTGCAATAAACGAAGATTTCCCCTGAGAATAATTCTTTAAGGAAGTCACGCTTACAAAAAAGAACAACTAAAAGTGAGCAAATTAAATCTAAAATAGATGTATAATGAACCTCCTCTAGTTCTGAAAGCTGCTGAACACGGACCATATTGCTGTAAGCACGCTCATAGCTTTCCAAAACCTGAAGTAGGTATCAATATCATGATAGCCATAAAGTAAAGATTTTCTCCAGTCCAAACGCATGAAGTTTTAAAGTTTCACCACCAGAAATCACGATGGCATCATTCAAGGTACTGCTATACAGATAAACAACTATAGTATTATTAAATAGAGCATCGGGTTCCTGAACCATAACAAAAGCTAAGTTCTATAATTTTATTTGGATCAAGTAACTTCATTACTTTTAATATCATGTACCAAATGAGCCCGATAACAATCATTGCCATACCAACAAAGTCAGAAGAAAAAACCTTTATACATACATATATATAGACACACGTATAAAGTACAAAAGGGCACAGGGAATTTAACTATACGTAAACAGTGTTTTACTTTCCCTTTCAAGTATTCTCAAAGCATGGGAGAGCTAGAGCCATAAGGCCTAGAAATATCGACAATTGTAAAAAGGAAGAGGGAAGCATGTATAATGTTGGATATGTTCTAGAAACTGAAAAGTAGCAATTTAGAGTATTCACTAACATAAAGAATGAAATGAAAAAAAAAAAACAAAAAGAAAAACTAGAAAGCAGTTGCTCAAATAAAAAAAACACCTAGTATTCAGTTCAAGAAATTGGAGGAGTTAAAAACTAACCAAAGCAGCAAGTTCTGTTGCTAGGCACTTTCTAGCTCTCTCAACATACTCACGTGCCTCATCATACTGCAAAATGCAGATAGAAACAGATGACGAGCATTCACGAGAATTAATAGAAGAAATGAGTATAGACTAGAAAAAGCACCTTTCCCCTCCGAACTAACAGAACAGCTCTGAAGAATGTACCATTACTGCTTCCATCACCAGTAGCAGCAGTGTTCCCTAAAGCCCGAAGTTTGGTTTCATCACCATCATCTAATCGAGACACATACTCAGCCATTTGGTCCCATTCACCCATATTCCAAGCAGCATTTGCAGCCTAGAAGAATAAATTCATTGAGTACAAGCACAATATGGAAAAAAGTTGACATCAACTACAGCATAAACAACAAACCACTGGTGCCATTTCCAGTCGAGCAGAGGGCTCTGCTGGAGTCCAGTACTCTTTGCACAAGTTGTTGAGCTCTTCCCATCGAGCCAATGCAGCAAGGCATCGCATCCGTCCTACAATGTACATGCCACATTAAAATTTTCAAGAAACTAGCATACACTGGTACAGGAAGCAAATTATGCTTTCTAAGCTCAATTATTATGATGTCAAATATACATATGAGAAAATTTTACGTCAGAGAATGAAAACCCAAAAAGGCTAGTGATAATTTGATCTATTTACTAGAACCTAATCAGTGCAACCAACAACAGTTTATAGGGTAGAAAACTCACTCAAGGCGTTTAAAAAAATAAATAAATAAATAAACACAGGTGCCCAAGAAACAGAATTTCAGCTTATGTGAGCTAACTTGAATACAACAATACGAAGGTTTTGTCTTACAAAAAAAGCTTGAAGGAAGAAGAAAATTATTTTGACCCATAAAAATGCCCGATCATGAGTGTTCTAAATAAAATTTCAAAAAATTAAAAAAGAAATGAGTTAAATAAGAGAATGCAAAACCATTAGTATTCATTTTGCTTTGCTCACACTGACTATAAACAAAGGTAAATCAAAATATATGTGCTCAGTCCACAACATGTCATACCATCTAAACAAATTTGCTGCAACCTGCTTTTGCATTCTTATAGAGAAATTCAAAGAATTCCAAATTTCTGTTATGAAAAGTATACTAACAAAGAGCATGCAAGTATTAAAAGAAACAGGAACAGAACAAACAATTAAACGAGCCATTGTGCTTAAGTTAATACCTAGAGTAGCTTCTAGTACGAGGTGAGGGCTTGATGCTTGAGTGGATTTAGCAGTGTATGCCTTAAGAGCATCATCCCATCTCTGCAATTTCTCATACCTAATAAACACAAATATATGTAACTAGATCTTTTTCCCCCATTTGAGGAAGACAGCATGAAATAGTAAATCAGGGAATGACAAGCAGAAAACAACAACACAAAAGCTCTGCGAATGACATTAACGTCACTAATCATTTTGAAAATCAAAAGTCTAATACCATGATTCCTTCAACTGAACATCCAAATATTGTTGAGCATTAGTCAATATCCCCACAGCAGCCTAAAAAGGTTAAAAGAAAAATAATTAACAACCTAAATCAGTAAGGAGATTTTGAGAGAAAGCATGTAGATATTAGAAAAAAAGCACAGCTCACAGAATATATATAGTTATATACCTCATGCTGGTGTAACTGATTATTTATGTGTATGAGAGCTTCAACTACAGCAACAGGGTTAGCATCCATCTTCTTTGAGCGGGCACCTTCAAATTCCATCTCTTTGTAATGCAGTGCCTTAGCAAATGCTCGACACTGGCACGTGCCATAAGAATGATAAATCTTTCACTGTCCAGATGATATAAAAAAAAAAACAATATTGCATAAAACTATTTCTCAAGGAAAGCATACCTTTTCAGCAAGTGCAGCAAGAAGTCGGATATCTATAGGGAGAGGTCTTTCATCACGTTCCATGAATTCAGCCTGAAATGACCACATATATCCTTTTAAGCAAAAGAAATACATTACCTTCTCTTTCAAATACATAGTACCCAGATTGCCCTGACAAATGGGTTATGTATGTTACAATTGCTTATTGGCTACAGCAAAGGGTTTTCTTTATCACATATCTGCTTATATGTTTTCACCTCAAGCTGATATTTTTACCAAATAGTTTTTTAATATTGCTTGTGGACCAGTTATACAATGTCAACTCTTTTAACTATGGAGTTACCAAGAATAGAAAAACAGCAAAACAATATACAAGCAGATTAGTATGGTCTTGTAAAGTGAGTCTGCATTGAGTAAAGGTTAAAGGCAATTAAATAGCTTGCATGAAAACAAGGAATAAAAATTAGCTGAAGGGACATACCAAGTTGAGAAGAGTAGCCAAAATTTCAGGAGGGATATTAGGAGAAGAAAATGCCATCTCCAAACTTCGAACCAACTGCCTCTGACTAGACTCATTCAGTTGAGACCAGCAACTAACAAAACCAGCAGCAAACAACTCACGCCCAACAAAAGGCTGCAAAAGGAGCAGATTAGAAACCTCACTCCTAAGGAAACAAAATATAAACATAAACCTTGTAAACATACCTGTAATTGGGCAAGCCGAGCACAGGTTCGTAGTGCTGGAAAAGGAGATTCTTTTAAGAGTTCAATGCTAAAATGCCTCATCCATTCTGCCCAATCTTCTTTGGTACTACGCTGAGAAGCCTCCCCAGCAGTGCGTAACCTCCCATCATTGACCTATAGACAAGTCATTTATGTCAATTAAGGCCTCTATAGACCACATGAAATAATGTATGAGAATTATTTTAAAAAAAAACAAAATAAAGATAAAATGAATGCAACTTCAAAGCAAAATTTCATAGGTACAGAGGATAAGACATTGGACAGAAATAATCAAATTTCCGTGTATCCAGCAAGCATAAGAATATAGAACTACACAAGATTAAGAAATGACGTATAAAAATTGTCAGGGCTCACATCTGCCACAACAAACTAACAAGTCAGATATGTAAAACGAATGCAACATCACAAGCCATTACATGTCAGAAACTTCTCACAGCATGACTGGTAAAAAATAATTATTTCTATGTTTCAAATTTACAAAGGCCAAAGGTATCAAGAAAAGATGTATACAAGCGTAGCTAACTCCCTAAATAACTTGTACAACTCCATAAGAAAACCTAATCTTTCTATGCATACATGAGATGCTACAAAGCATAAGAAAACACTTGCCTGTTCATGCAACTGAGGCCAGTGCTTACCTACCACATCACATTGAATATTCTTGTTTTACGTAAGAAATTTGCTGATCATACATTCATTTCTTTAAAACACAGTGTAACCAATTAAATAGAAATCTCGCCATGCCAACAACTACTCAGCTAACTACAGCGATAGGCTAAGTCCATCCGATACTGGCTACCAAGATTATGATTGAAAGTTACAACATAACCAGTTTTAACTGATATGTAGTACAGATTATTTCCAAGTTTCATCTTCAAGCTAGCATTGCATGTTCACTTGGCAGCATGGTCAGGAACCTAGGTGAATAAGCTATGGACAAAATAAATAATAAACAATAGCTCGTCAAACAATCATAAAAGGATGATACCTGGTGACCTCTAGGATGTTTTTGCACATCGTTCCCTTCTTCATAAGGATCATTTTCCATATCATTTAGTGGGTCACTAACAACCTCCACTGGAGGTCGTCGACTTAATCTTTGTGCTGCTGTGCTCCCCACAATTAATGGCTCACGTCGCCTTAAACGACCTTCAATTTCCTCAAATTCTTTATGCTGAAATAAACAAGTTTTGATATTAAATTTGAACATGGGAAGTAGCAGGGTACAAGTTTTCCACATGCAAAAAAAAAAGAATGACATGGTCAGAAGCAATACCTGCAAGCGGTGTCTCAACAAAAGTTTGTGTATAGATGGGATAAAAATAGTGAAGTCTTCTCCAAGGGCATGGGCCAGACAGCAAAGTGCATCAACAGCATCTTTACGGAGCTCATCATTTTTCCTGTAGATCAAAATTTTTATAGGTATAGACATAGTGCATAGCATGGTGCTTCCATTAAGCCTCCTCTGATGCTGATGGTTCTAACCCATTAGAACCATCCATCAGTTATCACCACTAGCGACTCATGTTTGAAACAAATTACTTGGTTCATAGACTATTAATTTCCATAGACAAGTACCAAAAGCATTTATAAACTAAAAACCAAAAGTGCTTTGCAAAAATGAGTTTCTTTCATCCCAAATTATCAGTTCATTGTAACCCTATGATATCATCACAAACAATCATTTTATTATCCTTTCTAATTTACTCGGAAAAACCTGAAGGCAAATTAAATCAAATTATCTAAACCATAACCAAGATACTGTTTTGGCACCAAAACCAAACGTATAGAAATCTGAAAAGATGGACGCAGACTATACAAGGCAAGTGATAGACCATACATAAGCCTAAATAGGGAAGTTTCCTGTATTCATAGAGTTTTAAACAAAAGGAACAGATAACTCACCCATCTAAAACTATCTTCAGGTGATGCACTAGAGAAGATATGTGACCTGTAACCTGATTTACAAGGATGAAAACACAAATAAAAATGGATGTTCAACAGAACTTGAATCCACAGGTATTTAAAACATATATATATATATATATATAGTAACTGATTCTTCAATGTAGTTAAATTCTAGCTACCTACCTGAACACAGGGGATCAATCTTGTCAAAGTTCTGATAGCAGCACGTCTTATCTCCACAGAACCATCCACTTTAAATAGTCGAATAAGGGCAGGAAGAAGTAGGTGCATATGTTCATCCAATGTCCCTACATGGTAATCATAATAAGACATCCTTTAGATATTATCATGTAAAGATGCTAAAAATTAGATAGATAGAGAGAACAATAAGTTTCAGTTCAAAACTAACAAATTTAGTTTAGACGAGCATGGGTTAATCAAAGGTTTGAATAAAAGGCTCTCTAGAATAAAACATGAAAATTTCCACTTTCATACTTTTTCTAACTTGTAAATAACTAGAGGGTTATAAAGATACATTCTGATGTTTATTCTTCTTTCAGCATGCTTAAAGAGAATGCCTATGGTCACATGCAGCATCACAGTTACAAAATAATAGACTTAAGTCCCAAAAGTGAAATAAGTGCAACTACTAACCACCAAACACTTCCAGGGTATGGAGAATGTCAAGAACATAGGTGTAGTCATTGCAACGTTCTGCATCGCTTAAAACTTGAATGCAACAAGGAAGAATAGCAGGAAGATACTTCCGAAATTCATCATTGAGAGCTAAGCAAAGCTGCTCAACTAGATGCAGTACCTAAGAAAGAGAAGTAGGGAGATTTAAGAAATAATATCAGCAGTAAAACAATAAAAATCAAGACAATCAATCTAACAATCCAACTGCAGGAGACACAAGTACAAATTACTTGTACAAGTAAACTATAGTATAAAAATACCGGAAAACCACGTGAAGGGCGAGTACTGGCTGGCAAGCTGAATAATGACCATAGTTCGGAAATTAAAGATAGCAGCTCCGGTAAATATTTACGAATATGCTGCATAAGCACATCAAAAACCAAAATCAAATGCCAGAAGAATACCAATATCAGCTACATACATGAAATCTTAAAAACATTTAAATGTACCTGACGCACAATGGACACAAGAGTGCCCAACTTCCATGTTATAAAATCCTTCAGATGATCATCACATGTTCGAACAATCTGAAAGAGATCATGCAAAACCTACAGAAAGAAGCAAGAAAATAAGCCACAGTTCAGAAAAATAACTAACAAAAAACCAAGCATAAAACCCAAACTCAGCTGAAAAATTAATAGACAAACCTTTGGCAAGTATGGAACACAACCCAGACCCATTGACTAACCTCGCAAAAGAGAAAATTCAATGATTTAAAGAAGTTAAAAAAAGCAAATTTTAATTAAATACTAACTAAGATAAATATTTTAGGAAAAAGATTAAAATCCATATGTTGAACGCACCTTGAAAATAAACATAAGAGATCCAACCACCTTTTGGTGGTAACTGGCAAGAGAAGGATCCCTAAGAATTCGCATGAGAGAATTGATAGCAACCTGGATTCAGTTATTTTAGCAAATAATTAAGAGGTTCTACCACAAACAAACAAAAACTGTTAAAAAAAGCAAGAAGAAAGATAAATTAGGTAGGGCATTACAGTCGAGTAGTAATCTTCAGATGTAGCAAATGATGGCCAAAGGTCCATAGGTAGTTCATCCATTGATGATGGAATATGTTGACCTGAATCACTGGCAGCACGGGTAACATCTCCATGTGACCCAGACACGCTTTGCTGATTTCTTTTATGCGCATGGGGATCCAAAGCACCCATGATACCAAGAACCTGGGGAAGACAAAGTATACTCAGTTTCACATGAAAGCTGAAAAGTTAACATCTAAATTTCAAGAGCAACTACCTTCAGTACTTCACGTCTGGTAGACCACACTAACTCACCATTCAACAATTTCAGAAGTAAGCCAAGCAATTGAGGGTATTCGTTATATGGAGCTATGACATACCTGTCAGACCCATTCAAGAAAAATCTCTTAAACACCATCAAAGGAAAGACAGGGGGGGCTAACATTTCTAACATAAAACATGCAGAAGTTTAAGAATACTGATTAGTCCAAAGCTCCTCGGGCAAATTCAAAGCAATATAAGATGTCTTACCCAGTACTCTGTACAACTTGACCAAGAGTAGCAACAGCTACTTCACGTTTTGTGACAGCTGCCCCATCCAATAATGCCTCAACAATTAAAGGCATAAGTTCGGAGATATATTCCCTCATTGCAAAACCACCCTAAAATAAGTCACAGTCCAAGAAAGAATAGTAAAAGAAAGCGTTATACAAGGAAACTTACAATCAATTACACAGCAACCAAGAGAGGATTCCAATCAGACGGCAAATTTAATACAACATACAACTTATAAATTCACAATTAATGCAAACACAACACAATAATCTTTTCCTATGTCTATCAAACTGAATATCTTACTCCAAAAATGATGTCATGTATGAAAGACTAAAAGCAAACAAACAGAAGTTCACCCACCACTCTAGCAAGATCTCCCACAGTCACAAGAACTCCACTGATAAAACCATTATTGGCATTAACTCCAGTGCCCTCAAATAGTCGCGCCACAAGGGCCTGAAAAATAGAACATTCAATAACATGATGGCAGAATTTTAAAAAAGGAAAATAACCCCAACCACCCCCCCCCCAAAAAAAAAAAAAGGAGCTACTAGAAAAGTGGAAAGCAGAAAGAAAATAATTAAATAACACAAGACAAATTAAACCTTGTGCACTGGGGCGATATATGGGAGTATTAGTCGTTCACAGTTGCGTATTAAACAACCAAGCAACTTGGCACTCTCTTCTCTGCATTTGTTATCTGCACTGCTCACAATGCAGGAGAAGTCAATATTTAATGCTGCATAGAGAGGACAGAAGTTCTTTTTTCTTTACCTTTGCCCCAAGTATGTCAATAATTGTATGAGATGACGACGAAGTGCTGGAAGAACATATGCTGGATTTTTCTCTGACAATCTCCCAGCCACTGATATTGCATATTCTCGCACATCAAAGTCCTATAGCAACAGAAATATTCTCTATTCATAAAAGTGCAGCACAAAGTAATGCAAAAATTGGAACAAAAAAGTATAGCTATTTCAGCACGTTTGAAGTGCTAGCTATCAAGCTTAGAACCCTACAGCTGACTCATATGAAACTGTCCTTAATCTAAACAGTATGCATATCTTCATACTTTTTGCAAAAGGCAATTCCAATAAACAAAGTGAAACACTTTTATAAAAATGATAATCTGCTGGAAAAGACAGCAGAGAGAAAGTGCAGGCAAAAGTGGCTTAAGAATAGTTGGGGCAAGATGGTTACTATTAGACACAATGTCTCATTTAGGAAAAGTTAGAGATGTTAAGAACAGTAATAGCTGCAGAGACCAGACTTACCAATCAGCAAAATATAAAGTGTTCGTTAAATATGGAAAAATGCCAATCAACCCTATTTTGAAGACTTACCAATCAGGAAATATCAAGTCATTTTAACTATGGAAAAACGCTGACAAACACTATTTTTCACCTTCAAACAAGAAATTAGGTGCACATTATTTTTCTAATTTCCTGTACAGTATAAAGGACAACATTACTCATCCCCTTTGTCAAGATACCAAGAAAGTAAAATCTTGTAATCATGATAACATTCTAATAATCTTTTATTTCATTGAAGACATGCCGGCTGTCAAGACAATTAATAGACCTATAAGCAACGTACTAATAAAGAGGCATATAAAGATGAGAGGAACATTCTTGACAGTATAAAATTGGATTAAATCGCACCTCGTCATTTAAAGCAGCAAAAACTGCACTCAGGCTATCAGCCTGAGCTAAAAAATCATCAAAACCTCTATTTCCATGGAGAGAGGAAAATATTGAATGGCGAACAGTAACATCAGCATCTGCAACGGCTGCAATGAGAAGCTTCTCCACAAGCTGTTGAAAACTCAATATAATTTATAAGCAAGTATAACGCATCATAAAGATTCCAATGCAGGTAAACTTAATACATTAATATCATCACTATCGTAACTACTATTGAACAGACAAACAAACCTCCTCAATAAGACGCCTTCGCTTTCCTCCAGCTCGGCTAGACCTACCAGAACCAAATTGTGACGATGTGATATCAGAAAAGGAATTTGCAACTAATTTGCAGCAACATAAAGCAGCATCTTTTCGTGTGGCTCCATCCTCGTCATCAAGATAACGAACAACTGACCCTCTCGCAAACTCGAGAAGTTCATGTCCCTACACCACAAAATAATTAGTCCCAGACCATGGTTGACATCAGGCACTCCATATAATGTAGGTAAACAAACCTTGAAATTAAAACGAGCAAGAGTCTGCAAAGCAAGCTGAACATGGGCCGAACCACTAAGCTCAGCCACTGGCTGGGGAATACTTGTAGCGGTGCCTCGAGCCACAGCTGGCCTTGCCTGAAAGTAATGGGACTTCGAAAGAACCAAGGAAATGCAATCAAGAAGCCGATCTTGAATAATGGGAAGCAAAGACGGAATACTGAAACACAACCAGTATTTTATAAAATTAATACCCTCAATTAATCCCCAAATACAATCTGAACACAAGGTCATGGCTGCCCACATACCTGACTGTAATTTGCTCAAGAGCTTCAACAAGTGTAGGAGACAGACCAGCAGAAAACATAATATCAAGGAGACCACGAACATGGGACTCCATTGCCGGTCCCATAGCTTTTGCAATGTTTCCAACACAAGCCAAAGCTTCAAGAGAGGGTCTACCTCTTCGTGGAGCAATCTGCAGATAAATAATATGAAAGCAAACAGTCGGACAACTTCTTTCTTCTCAAATAAAAACAACCAAACTTCAAATAATAATAGTAGTAGTAGTAATTAAAAAAAAAAACCAACAAGATGCAACCAAAAGATAAGTCATGAATCATGAGACATGAGACTCACTGCATCACGTAAGTGAGAAGTAATTGTCGGCAAATAGTGGACAAGCTCTCCATCCAAAGCACCAGCCATCTCCCCAAGGGCAATAAACCCACTGGCACGTTCAGCTGGTATTCTTAAGACTGTAAGGATATGGTTCATGCATATCTGCAAGATATCAAAAATCCAAATGCACATAATTGAAAGGGGTTCACATGCCGGTTAAATAATGTGATCTTATATGGAGCAATAACAACTTACCGTCAAGTAGTTTGTGACAAATCTGTCACGCAGGAAATGTGCAATGCGAGGTAGCAAAGAAGTTATGCTAAGGCGAACAAGGCGATCACGATGCTCTAGGTATCTAAGCACAATTTCAGCTACTTCTCTGTACCTTGACATCATGAACTCACCGGTGTTCCTGTTAAAGATGAAGTTTATGTCACTAGCAACACATATACAATTATATATCGTTTCATATGACAATAAAATATTTCCCATATGAAAATGATAATCTTCGTCTCATAGAGGATGAGCATACTACAAATTGACTAACACTATAAATATATCTACACATGTATATACGTCTATAAACTAATTACAAGCTATACATACAGCAGCTAATCAGCAGTAGGTGAAAGGCTGTCTAGCACATATGTATGTATAGCCGTATTTATTTTACTAACCAATGAGGCATATCAAACACAATGCGTATAAAAACTTATTTTTCTATTTCTTTCTCCTTTTCTTTTTTCAATGAGGGGGAAGTGATCAAGTGGAGGGAACCAATTAACTCAAAAGGTTGAAACAGAAATTACAGGACTCAAAGTCCTTTTTATTTACAAACAATAAATAAGACAATCACACCAACCTCAAAAGCTCTCCAACAGCAAGCAAAGAACCATGTATACTGTGAATAGGAGCATTTTTTCCCAATCCATCTTGTGTAGCCTCGAACATTCGATAGTACCTATAGAAGCACCGAAGGTTGAGCATAGAAAAGAACAAAGAAAACACATTTAAAAAATTAAATTCAGAAGTTACAAAGAAATGAACATGCACAAGAAGCATAACAGTAAGCCCTGCCTCATCTACAAACAAAACCAACCAACAAACTGGGGCATACAAGGACTGTAAAGAAGCCAAGCAGGTGACAACTCTACCAAGAATAGCACACTATAAAGCACTACTATTGCAAGGCAAGTTATAATTCCTCTATTCTTCAATTTATTTGCAATTTAGAGAGCATAGTAAGATCCATAGTAGATAAAAGGGTGGTTTGGAACAAAATTAAGGATCTACAAAAATCAAGTAGCAGAAACAGCAAATAGGAACTCAACTCAGACACCAGAAACTAAGAAACCATGAAGAGATGTTTCTACATACATTCATCTAAAAATAGAAAACTAGGAATGCTGATGCAGCTATTTAGTTCAAATTTATGAAAAGAACAAAGAAAAGAGATATCAGAACATCACAATCAATAAACTAACCACTGCACACGCCAACGTGTCTCACGTTTTTCAATAACGCGAAGGCACGCTCGCAATGCCTCCACAGCACGCTCACGAACAGCTAACGTCGGATCCCTCAATGCAACCCAAATAGCATCAACAAATTCAGGTACATGAACATTGAATACAGTGGAAGCATTTTCTGCCATTTCCTTTAGTAGTAAAATGCAAAGGTAGCTTCAATAAAATAATCTTTTACAACAAAAATAAACTAAAATTAAATTAAACAATCTGCAGCACTTCTAGGATAAGATCAAAAATAATAATCATTTTCTAGAAATCCTTTCATAAGGAACAATAAAAATCTCACATAGAACGCACCTTCAAAATTAAGACAGCAGCAAAACGGCGATACTCTATTCTATCCCCACGAAGCCACTGCAGGGCAGTTTTGACCTGAGAAACAGACACAGGGACTAGACATTATTCCCATAGGCTTTGAATTACACTACAAAAATTAGCAAAGACCCCAACAAACCTGAAATTCCACTTCATCCGCAGTCATCGCCCCACCAGCTCTCGCAAGATGGCCAAGAACTTTACTAGAAAGGACTAGTATTTCAGGATCACGCTTAGTCTCGAAAACAGTCCGCATATAATTAGAAAACCTGGAAACCTTGGAGGCATTCTCCCCAAGTGCGACATCTATCAACTCATCAATAGCTCTTAAAGCTCCCATGTTCTGTGCAACATCGTTACTTTCCAACAGGCTCGAAATTCGATCATATAACTGGTCCATAAAACGAGAAAACGCTTCACCGCTAAGGTCACGAGCTTCTTCTTCCACATGCTTCTTCAATGCTAATGAAGTTCCCTCCTGTTCACAATCAAACAAAGCCAAAATTTTAAAATTTTCAAACAAATAAAGGATAATCAATTGAACTGCTAAGGTAAATGTTATTCTTCAATCTTTCAGCTAAGAATCCCGAAAATTCAATTTCAAATTCCCTCCACTTCCTACAACTCAGCAAGAGAAATAGAGAAAGAAAAAAGCAAGGGAGTAAAGTGGAAAAACATCACCTTAGGGTTGCCACGGGTACAGAGGTCGGCGAATATACGGTTTAACGCTTCGAAGCTTCCGCCGGCGGGACCAGATGCGGCCAGTCCACAAAAGCGGAGGCTCTGTAAAGTCACCGCCATAAAAACCCCTACCCTGACCACTAACTGCTGAAAATCCAACCCTAAAATGTTAAAAAAACTTGTATAAAAATGCGTATCAGATCTTTGGTTCAGGGCATCGAATCCAACGACGATAAGCTCGAAAATAAGAAAAAGAAGAAGAAGAAGAATCGATAAATGACGTTAAAAATTCGCGTGGAGAGTGTGCACCACCAAAAAGAACAAAACTTTTCGCTTTGGCAAATTGGAACTGAGCATTCGACGGCAAAGGCAATTTTGGTGTGGTGTGGTGTGGTGTGGTGTGGTTGTGGTGTCCCTCTATCCAAATTTTTTTACTATAATTCCATCTATTTTCCCCAAATTTGTTTCAACCGGACTAGAATTATTAAAATATTTGACTTTTTATATTAAATTTAATTAATATTGATTGAGTCGAAATCAAATAATTTTCGGGGTGTAGATGTTCTTTAGCTACCTTTGAATCGGATTGAATTGATCAATCAAATCGAAAATCAGTTAAAATATCAATTCGAATAATGATATTAAATAAATTAGACCAAAAAATTGCATAGGCTAGTGGAATTAAGATTTTTATTTTTTATATATTTTTTAATCAAATCGATCAAACTGATAAATCGATGACCTAATAACAAGTTCGATCATTGATCTAATTCTAAAAGCATTGCCTTTAACCTTGACTCAATTTTGATATTTGACTTGAACTCAATTGATGAACAACTCAAGTTTGAACTCGGTTAAGCTAATTTGTCAAATTTCATACATAGACTCGAATCTAAGCTCTATCAAACTTATTTGAATTCAAACTCAAGCTATTACATACGTACGTAAGCTCTACCAACATAATAAGGGAAAATAATGTAATTTCACAACATAAAGAAATGTTAAAATGAAAATTTTGATTAGGCTCGTAAGATATTTAAATTGAGTATTAAGGTGCTCAAATTCAATTCGATCAATAACTATAATTGTTCAAACTCGATTCGATAATTATCAAATCAAATTTAAACATTTTTTCTGTCAAATATCAAAATATCAACCACACCATAAATGCAATAAAAAAAATTATTAAACATGTTTTTTTTTAAGTAGTATCTATTCATACTTTCTTAAGTAGCTTTGAAAACCCCCATACACCTTGCATACACAAGTGCTCGAACTCGAGACCCCTAGAATAAACAACAACTTCTTTTTCATTGGAATCACTTGTTGAGTTCATTTCCTTAAGTCTTTTTAAATTTTTGCCTTCATTATTTTAAATATTGTAATTAATTAAATTATTAAAAATATATTAAAAATTTATTTGGTAAAATAATTATTATAAAACAAGCGAAATAATTTATTTGGCTTTCTATTAAAAATTATTTTAATTCTTTATTAATTTTGTTTTCTTTTAGCTCTTAATTTTTTTTGTTTGTTAAATTATAAAAAAAATAAAAAGTTATCATTTGTTAACATTGTTAACGTGCACGTGAATTGTCATATTGATGTCATGTGAATAATTAATTATTTTTTAAATTCAAAAATATTTGTAAAATTATTTTTAAAAATAAAAAATATAAAAATATTTTTAATATATATACATATTATTTTTAAAATAATTAATTAATTACTAATGAGCATACACTTTATCACCAGGATGCCATGTCAACAAGTTTAATAATTAAAAGAATAAAAAATAAATAAATGAGAATATAAAATGACATTTTTTTATACAGTTGACGAGCAAATAAATCATTATGCTTAAAATATATTATTTTTATTTTTTTCTAAATGATAAATTTTTAAAAAAATAAAAGGTTAAAGTTTAAAAAAAATTACCCAACAAATTTAATGGGACAAATGGAATATGGTTACGTCAAAATTTTGTCCGAAATCAACATAAATGTAAAAAACAATAAAATTATTTTTATTTAAATTTAATTATAAAAAAAGTGTAAATTTCATATTATATTTGTTATTATTTCTAAATAGCAAAATGGGTCTGACGGATTAGAATTAAAAATATAAATCCTTACTTGATCCAAAGTAGGTTGTATCATCTAATTAATAAATATCCAAATTTATTTTTTTATCCAAACCGATCCGAAAGTTGAAATTATTGTTGATTTAACATTAAAATAAATATTGAATACATATATTTTCATAACTAAATAAAAAAATCCAAAAAACATTTTGAAATTATTAAACAACATAGTGTCAACCAATATAAATTTGATGAGGTATTATTTTGCTATATAGTATTTGGTAATGGACTTAGCCAGCAGAATTAGATTCCAACGAAATGTTTGGAGTCTCAGTCGGTCCACCCCACGTTCTTAATCGCTCTTCTGCTTGCACCGCCTGCATCATTTTATTTAATTATTAAAATTATCAGTATCATATCAATAAATGTTCTCTTCCTTTTATCAAATCTAATATGGGCTTATATTTTTTATATTTTTTATATACATCACACACACATATATATATAAATGCAAACATATATATTTATATATTTACATGCAAATAGAAATTTTTAATTTATTAATTGTTGAACTTAATTAAATGATTATATATTATTTTTAAATGTAACTATAAAATAATAAAAGTGGTTAAGATAAAAAGTGTTAAAAATTATTTAAAATATTATACCAATATATACAAATCGAAACAAATTTAAAATTTTAAACGCATCGAAATGACAAAAAATACTGAAATTTTGATCGAAACAAAACTTAAATTACTTGATATCAATTAAAAACAATAACTATAAGTATTGACTACCATGTCAATTACCTTATTAATTTGCATCTATGATACGTCTATTTATTTTTTCATATCGTATGGGTAAAATAAAAAAATTACATTAGGCGCTAAAATAAAATTACAAAATAATTATAAATGACGTATAAATTTTGATAAGTTAAAAAATATATTTTTTTATTTAATCAGTGAGATCGAAGCCCTCCGCATGTCCCTTAACTTCACCCCTTGGTGTTAAACTCATGTTTTGAAGATATCAAGGAGAGGTTAATTTTTTTTAGAGAAGTTTTCAAAGTGACATCCATTCAAAGTTGACGAATCATTCGCCGGGTTGGTCTTTTCCCTAAATCTAGTTAAGGTGACGCATAACTCGATTTGACAAGATGGATCATGAACATAAACTCTTTATCACTCGAGCTCTCATCAGAGTTGAGAGGCAAAACTTTAACTCGATTTAGAGACAATACTAACTAATTTAGAGGCCCATCAACTCTAGACAAATGACATTTGAAGAGTCAACCTCCCATATATCTTTTGATAAATTAATGATCCGTATTATATAAATCCCAAAATATTAACATATCATGTTACTTTTGGCTTACCTCTTTTCGCCAAGTGGCTCGGAGCATTACGAAGAGTAGGACGATGGTTTGAAGGACGGTTCCGACCAGCATACCGAACCAAATGCCTTGCACCCTTAGCTTAAATTTGAAACCTAGCAGAGCTCCTGCCGGAATTCCAAGTAGATAATAGCAAGTCACATTGATTAACCCAACATATGCTTGCCATCCTGCCCCTACTGCCACTCCTATACAACCAACAAAAATTGAAACAAGAGTTCATTTCTTTTTTCTTTTCAATTATCGTAGTTTTTATGTCGAGTTGGTCGTACTCATGTGTAAAGATCATATATGGATACGGGTTAGAAGTTTTTTACATATTTCGATAATTTTTTATCATTATTGTATGTGAAAATGCATCAAATACAAGTCTCTGCATGTAGATACTTAACCAAAGGTAAAAGTACTTTCTCACACTCCCTATTAGAGAAACCGAATAAAATTAATTTGTAAAAATGATGAAAGTAAGGTTGTAGTGATTATATTGATTGTAGAAAAAAGCAATAGATAGAAGTGTGAAAACAATTAATTCAATCAGTTTTTTCAATTTAATCGACTATTATATAAAATACTTGAATTGACCTACATATTTAGTATAAACAGACCTAATTGAATCTACTTAACATTGATCGTTTGGTCAAATAAGTTTGTTAATCGATTTATATATTCATAGCATACACATACTAATCCGATGCTCGTATCCAAATTTAAATATAGTAGCTAAAAGTAAATCAAATTGCAATACTTTACCATGCAGAACAGGTAAAATGCTATTGAGGAAGATTGTTGCTGCAAGAAAATACCCAAGCTTCGATGCGGCCTTTATAACAGGCTGTTTGTCGGTGAACAACTTTGGAAAATCGTGTTTGGTTGCTAGAATAATCACCATGAAAATAATTCCGATTACCAAAGATGTTAACACGACCACCAAGATTGAGAATTTCGCAGCTTTTGGACGTCCAGCTCCGAGTTCGTTGGACACCCGAACACTGTAAGAAAATAAGCACATAATTATAAGCCAAATCACGGGGATAAGTGATAACGTGGTAAAAGTATGATAGAGGCACTTGTACTAAGCGTCAAACTGCATTTTATTTTTTCTACTTAAATAAATAGACAAATTAGTCATTGTACATTAAAACAAAGACTACATTTGTGCTTTCAATTAAAATATTTATTCAATTGTATTGTTAAAAACTAGTGTGGTTAATTGAATTACCAGACAATGATACGTAGCGTGTCACATGTGCCTCATACTAATGTATAATGACCAGTTTGTACCAATAAAAATGATGAATTTTTTAATAGAAATACCGATTTACTATCTGATCTAACATATAATGATTAAGTTACTCATTCACTGATCAAAGAGAGTAAAATACAATTCTATTCCTAAAATAAAAGCCTTCACAATGTTTTACCGGTATAATGTAAAAAACCCTGTTCTATATATGTAGGTTAAGCGACAGACCTTGCTGCTACGTTGAAACCCAATGTAACCATTGATGTCCAAAGTTGAAAGTTCAAGCTGCAAAAATTGACAACCCATATTAATAGAGAAAAGTATAATAAAAGCATATTCATTATAGTGGCACTATTTTGATGACGGGACGGGACGGAGCGGAGCGGATTTTTGTTTATCTTAATTTTAAATCTTAACTATACTCGAAGTTTATTCTAAATTTAATTTTATTAAAGATTGTAAGGCTTTATCTCGACTTGAAAAAGAAAAAAAAAAGTCATTTTAACTTGAAATTTTACTTAATGTTATATATTATGTTAATTTTTATAAGGTTAAACTAAATACACATGATAAAGTTTTGTAAAAATTAAAGAATCCTAGCTAAAAAGAATCTGATGGATTTTATTAACAATTAAATGGGATTGAGTCAATTTATGTTTTAAATTTTTTTAGTAGTTTCAGGTTCAGATTTTTTAAGATTTAAATGGTGCTTTCAAGTTGGATCATTTTAAGTTATTTATTTGGATCATTTTAAGTTTAAATTAGGAATATTTGATTCATTAAATTTTTTATGCTTTGGGTCAGATTTTGATTCGAATAAGTAGAGTTGAAATTTTAGATTAGGGTTAGAAATGACATGCTTAAATTCTACTGAAAAATTTTAAGGTAAAACTCCAACTTTCATTGCTTCAAATTAGAGGTATTCATGAGTTGACTCATTATAAATTTGATTCCAGAAAAAATTACAAACCCAAGATCAAGCTCGCCTAGCCCAAATGGCTCATTTTTATGCCAAAGTAATAAAAAATTATTTTATTCAGTCACCTAAATTGGTATATTTACGTTAACACTATTAATTTGTGTTGACACGACATTGATTGTCGATTGGTAATAAGCTACGTACATAAATTAAAAAGATTTTAGAAGTGTTCTAAAACTAGTAGTAGAAATGACAAACTAACCAGATTGAAATGGAATCTACAGCAAGTGTAGGATCTTTTAAATACCCCACCATCAGAATAATTGCCGTAAAATACCATAGCTCCAAGCTGCAATCATTCATCAAAAATGTCATTTTTCTTACCAAACTTATATATATATATATATATATAAGCAGAGAACTCACCATAACATTATAGCAGATGCAAGCGATAATTTAACAAAACCCCACAATGATTTAAACGCCAACAATGAAAGACCCGTCCATGAATCTGGAAAAAATCCAGCAACCACGTAAATCACCATTGCTATAACTTGAAGCCACCATGAAATATTGCCGGCCATGGCTGCACCGAGTAAACCGAGCTCAAGCTTTGTTACCAAAGCCCAATTCAACAAAACATGACAAACCAAGCCGGTAATCGAGATTATTGTCATAACCCAGACTTTGGTTTGGGATTGAAGGAACTTTTGAATTGGAAAATTCATGGCGTAAGCGAAGAATTGAGGAATCACCATCTTGCAATATTTTCCGGCGAGTTCTGATATGGCTTTGTCTTGTCGGAGTAGGTTTAGTATCGGTGTGGCGAGGAGGTAACATGGTGTTAGACATAAAGCGGTTATTCCAGTAATGATCCATGATCGTTGGAGGTAGATTCCGAGCATGTTGTGTTGGCCGGCGCCGACGGCTTGACCGCATAGTGTCTCGAGTGCACTTCCCATTCCTAACTAAATACGGAGAAAGATCGGTTTAGATTCGAGTTTTGTTCTTTCGACTCTTTTTATTTTTGAAATATTTGTCATGAAAATTTATTTTCAACACATTTTCGAACATAAGTATGAAGATATGTCTATGAAGATTCGACTCACTTAAACTAAAAGTAATGGAAGTTTCCTATATTTAGAGGTGTATATAGTCGAGTGGCTCGATTTATCTTATTCGTTTTGGACTAAAATTGGGTTCATATAAATGTTTTTTAAATACATCCATCGTTCTCAAAACAGATAAATTATTAAAAATCAGAATAAATAATAATAAAATATGATTCAATTAGTTTGTACTTATTCTCGTGTCAATTAGTTTTTTGTCACTCTCTAAATCGGTATCTCGACCACTTCTCAATTCAACTGATTAATTCAGTCCAATTCAAACGATACTGGTTTATACTTTTCAACTTCGAGCTAGTCCGAATTGGCTACTCCTACAACTCTACTTTTTTTATAGATTAAAATATGTCATAAGTTATTGTACTCTTCATAAATTTAGAATCTAGTCCCTCTACTTTTTCAGATTTCAAAATTCAAATTCAATTGTTAATACTATTAAATTTTTTTCATTAAATGTGTTGGCGTGATATTTTGAAAATTTAAAAATAAAAAACTTCGCTTGGCAACAATATAACAAAAAAATGACATTGTAATGAATATATTTTAACAAAATAATTTTAATAGAGTTAACAGTTGAACTGTATTTTGAAATATGAAAAATAGAGGAATTAAATTCCTAAAACAAAAAAAAATTACAAAGACTAAATTCTTAATTTACAAAGGACTTACGACAAATTTTAACTTCTTTTATATTGTTGATTAGAGTTCTAAGACTATAGTATATCCATCTTTAATGAATATTCAAACGTAGGTAGGAAGATATATCTTCATAAAATCATATAAAAACGTAGAAAAATCGAGAAAAAAACCTTGTTGAAGACATGTTGGTTAAAATCTGTTTGATATTCATATATACTCACCATGATTCCGAAAACGAAGCCTTCGATCACGTTCGTTGTTATGGTGATCGCGGCGAGTTCAAGCTCGCCCAAATGACCGGCGAAAGCAACAGTGACGAAACCGATTGAGAACTGAGAGACCGATACCAAAATCGCAGGGCCTGCAATTGTCCACATCTTCTTTGATTCACCCCATATGATATTTTGCTTTACTTCCAATGGCTTTTCTTCTACTTCCATTGAACCCATTTTCCCTCTCTCAAATCAAATTATGTGCATTACATATATATGTATATATATAGCATGCAATAACAAGTTGGTAGTTAGGGACCAAACCATAAATATTTTATGGGTAAATTACACTAGAGGTCACCCAATATGAAAAGTTACAAAATGCTCATCCAACAGTTCAATTGAGAGACCATTTTGTAACTTTTCATAGTTAGGTGACCAAAAAAAAGACAATAGTTGAGTGATCATTCTGCAATTTTTCATATTTTGGTGGCTATTAATGTAGTTTACTCTTATTTTTTTGGGAGTTAGATGTAGGAAAATATAAATTCAATTGGCCAAAGCTAAAAGTTTAAGGCTTGATATATATATCATTTGACACTTGAGTTTGATATATTTTTTCTAATATGGTACTTGTGTTATTTTTTGTGCAATTTGGTACTTGTATTTGACAATGTTATTTATTTTGATATCCAAAGATAACACTAGTAACTTTTTAGTATTTAATTCGGGTTTTAAAGTTGATTTGATGAAAGTTAATTGTTAGTATTATTAAATTTGAAATTTTTGTTATTTTGTTAATAGAATATATTTAATATTAATTGTTAATTTGTTTAATTTTGTATTCAATTTGTCAAATATAGTCCGATGTATATGATTTAATTCGGTTTTAGGGTTTATTTGATGAAAGTTAAATGCTAATATTATTAGCTAACTATGAACTTTCCAACAAATCAACTTTAAAACCCGAATTAAACACTTAAAAGTTAACATTGTTACCTTCAACTACCAAAATATATAAATTTTGTCAAATACTGGTACCACATTAAAAAAGTATCAAATTCATGTATCAAATTACGTATTAAACCAAATTTTAACGTTAAAAAGGCAAATTTTGAATTACAAATTTCTAGGAGGGATCAAAAATGAAATTTCACCATTTTATCCAAGGTGCCAAATCCAAAGCCTCTAGCCCCTTTGGATTGCCATTTCTCTATGCTATTTTTTTCCGACTTATTTTCGGACATGGCGCACGAGACATGATCGGTCAAATTGTGACCTTGGTCCTTCTTATTATACTTAAATTTGATTTTTGGTCTGTATACTTTAATTTGATATTATTGATTTTTCTTCTTTTATAATATCATTGGTGAGCTCAAATCATTAACTATTTTGATTAAAACATTGCAGTAAATATTTTATTGGGAGTCGAGGTAAAAATATAGATTCAATTGGCTGAAGCTAAAAATTTAATGCTAAAAGGCAAAATTTGAATTACAAATTTTTAGGAGGGGCAATAATGAAATTTCACCGTTTTATCTATTGTATCAAATCCAAAACTTCTAGCTGCTTTGATTGGCCCTTTCTCTATGCTATTTTTTTGTTTGAACTGTTTTGGGACATGGTTACGAGATATGATCAGTCAAATTATGATTTTGGTCCTTTTTATTGTACTCAAATTTGATATTTAGTCTTTATACTTTAATTTGATATAATTTGATCCTTTTACTTTTATAATATCATTGGTTAGTTCAAATCATTAGTTATTCCGGTTAAAACATTACAATAAATATTTTATTCGGAGTCAAGGTAAATATATAAATTCAATGTTAAAAGGCCAAACTTAAATTGTAATTATTTAGAAGGGTCCAAAAGTAAAATTTCACCATTTTATCCAAGGTGCTAAGGTGCAAAATCTAGCCCCTTTGGCTTGGCCCTTTCTCTATCCTATTTTTGTCTGACCTATTTTCGCAAATGGGGTATGAGATATGAGTAGTCAAATTATGATTTTAGTCCTTTTTATTATACTCAAATTCGATCTTTAGTCTCTATACTTTTATACTCGTATCAATACAAATATCTATGTCAACATAATGAGTTAGAAGAAGTGTTTTTAAGAGAATAAAAAACATCAGTATTTTAACCAACATTGTTCACGGTTTTTACTATTTAAACTAACTAACGACATTATAATTGTGAAAATATCAAACTAAAATACAAAGATTAAATCACAGGTTCAATTTAATCTATATGATGCTCAAAAAACCTTTCAAATACAATGAAAAACTTAAAAAAAAGTTAACACACCTGAATCAAATGCTCGCACTCGAGTTCGAGTATCGTAACCGGTAATAATGGCTTGCCAACAAAAAAAGGGACTAGTTTGCAAAAGAGAAGATTTCCACGATTGCTTCAAATGTATAATAAGAAAGGTTTATTTATTAATGGTTTTAGGTTTCAAGAAAACGATTTGTAACTTTAGGGTTTTCTTCATTTGGGGACTTTGTGTTTTAATGTTTGATTTTTGCATTAGTTTCTTTTGAAGCAAACTTGTAAAATTAGGTGCTTTAATGCTAGCAAACCCCTGTGATAATTATAATTAATATAACTGTGTAACTACGACTATAATCAAATTATTACATACACGAATAAATAGATCAATAATCATAATATATTTGAACCTAAGATCAGAATAAATATGAACAGGATAACACGTGGTGAGGTTTTGCATTTCTAAAGAGAGATTCAAGTTCAAATCTTAGAGATGATGTTATTGGGAGGAGCGTCACTAGTTGTGAAAAAATTAATCTTTATAAGACCTATGCAAAAAAAAAAAAAAAACGACAACATACCATATAAAGTTATAAGGAGCTGAATGCTCTTTAAACAAAATCTCGAATTCGGTTTTGTGAATGTAAAAAAAAAGGAGTGAACGAGATTTGTGCCCTATTTATTTAAGAATTAAGCTCGAAGCTTAGTATGACAATCGAATACAAAAAAATCACAGAAAATTTTTAAGGTCTTCTTATTAAATTTCATATTCTTTTTAAATATCCGAACATGAGTATGACTTAAATGAGAGTATAATATTATTTTTAAATACATGAAAAAAATCTATTATCTACACATACTCCTATCTCAATACATATTTCCAAATTTAACTCACAAATTAATATATAGATACAAATATACATGTCGAATATGAATATGGTGAATTTTTTTTTAAGCTTTTGAAATACATGAAAGCAATAAAATAAAATAAAATCGAGAATCACATTTCCATTTCGATTTCTCCCCAATATTGATAAAAGTACGATGAAGACCTTTGTACAAAAAATTTGATTGTGTTTTGTCTCATTTATACAAAAAAAAAGTAAATTAATTTTTATATGTTAGATCAAAAAGTAAATTGATAAATTTTGTTAAAAATTTTATCCATTTTTAGTGCTAAAAACTAATTTGCTCTTTGATCTCACATCTAGGGACTAATTTGTTATTTTTGAAATAAAGGGAATAAAATGCAATCTGACTATCAATACAAGGGCCTTAATAACAATTTTACCCGGATATTCTATTAAAGCTAAGACCTTAATTTGATGAAATGTTGGTTTCGCAAAGCTGTGAACTTTGCATCTCCTCCACAGATCCTACCAGAATAACTGTCTCAACCAGCAATTGATTAGTTGAGAAATCAAATCATTATATTTTTGGGTTAAAATATGTTTTTAATCCTTGTACTTTTACAAAAATTGGTATTTAATCCTTGTACTTAAAGGTTTAAAAGTTTAAGTTCTGCTTGATTAATGGATGCAACAAAAGGAAGAAACTACAAGATGTGGTATAAAAGTCTAAACATGTTTATGGATCTAATGGGATCATGATTAAAAAATAAAAAAATGAAAGTGACTAAATTATTAGTAAGTTTACGTTTTAATCATTTAACTTTAAAAAGTTACAAATTACTCATTAAATTCTTCGAAAGTTTTCATTTAAGTTACCAAACTATTCAAAAGTTTTTTTTATTTAAGTCATTAGGTTTTTAATTTTTTTTTAAAAAAAAAGTTTGCTTAGCGGGCTCTAAGCAAAAATTTGATGATCGATGTTGTGGATCAATACCCATCTATAAGTAAAAGAACATATCTTAGATCCAAGTTGATATAACGATCACTCAAGGCAAAGCCATAAAATTTTTTTAGGGGGAGACGAAATTAAATTTTAATTTTTAATAGTCTATATCTTTATAATTTTTAAAGGATTAAATCAAAATTTTATAATTTTAACGGGCTAAAGTGTAATTTTACCTTTATAAATTTAAAATTTAAAATGGCCTAAATAATAATTTTTCATTTTAGGGGGGCCAGGGCCCTGCCAGCCCCCTAGATTCGCCTCTGCGATCACTGTCGGAGATCAGAGATGAAAGTTGTTTGGATTTTAGTTTGCAGATTCATGTCATTCAAAATTTTATGAAAAAAAATTGAATTGTATAAGATAAAGAAAATAAGATCTTTCGATTTATGCATGCTGACAACAATTTTAACAATCTAATGATTTAAACGAAAACATTTGAATAGTTCAATGACTATTTTATAACTTTTTGACATTAAGTGATTAAAACATAAATTTATTAATAATTTAATGTGTTTAGCCAAGAAAATAAATTAAAGTTTCTATTAACTTGAATTTAGATGAGATTTAAATCAAATTAAAATTTTAGTTTTATTATTTAAATAATAATTTTTATATAAAAATATATGTGTGGTGGGAAAAATGACAAATATTTGAGTATGGCAATTCAAATAGATATTTTTGCAGAGCCATAATTCTTGGCGGTGAAGCAAATTTCAAAGGCACGTGAATTTGACGACGCAAAGTTTATTACTCCAAGTATGTGACTTTTCGGGCATTTTACGTATAATTACTGTATATTTATATTCCTTTTAAAAAAATCAATTTGGTTTTCATTTTCTTAAAAGATGTTGAATTTCACATTAACCTTTTAAAAGGAATTTAATTTTTTTAATAAAAATATTAATTAAAACGTTAAATTTTTAAATATGACAATTCATGTGTATTTTATGTTTTTTTAATAATTTTATAAATCATTATTTATCTTGCGAATGAACATCATTAAAAAATTAATGATTTAATTATTATTTTTATTAAAAAAAATTCAACTCAATTTAAAAAATTAATAATTAAATTTAACTTAAATATATAAATACTAAATCGTTTATTTCGATCTTGAGATTCATAATCCAACAAATCCTCCGTCAGAAGCATCCCTCCAACGCTCGCACATTCATACTCATAAAAGTTATCTTTCTGCCAGTAAATCAACAGTCGGTGACCTTGACGGCTCGCACTTGACTTGTAACATGAATATTTAATCAATTAAACGACGTCACCTGTATCAAAGAGTGAGGCCCATACTTGACAGATTGGGCTGTCTTTGTTGACTATTTCAGTCCCTCGTTGACTGAAAAGCAAAAAAAAAAAAAAAAGGTTAAATTACAATGATAGTCACTCAACTATTACTATTTTTTATCACTCAACTATATAAAAAGTTACAAAATAGTAATCCAACAGTTCAACTTTTTTTTGTCACATACTATTAAATTATTAGTGGAAAGATAACATATCATATTTTAAAATTGGTATAATAGGAACTTTAACCCTTAACATTCATGCATTGTATTAATTTAGTCTTGATTCTAAAAAAATAACTCAATATTTTCACATTACGTAATTTGAATTTTTTTATAGTTTTGCCTTTTTTTTTATGTCATTGAGAATTAATTTTAAAATAATTAGAAAGTATTAAAATTATTATCTTGGATTTTTTGTTGTTTCTATTTTTTTGTATAATTTCAATATAATTTAGTTGATAATTTTTTTAGCTTTTAAGGTGAAATGGTCACAAAGAAAAACAAAACTACAAAAAAAAAAAACAAGTTATATATTGTGTAAATGTTGAAAGTTAGATTTTTTAGGATCAAGACTTATAAATATTGAGAATTAAGATTGTTATTATGTCAATTTTAAAAGAAATCACTATTAGCCTCTAGTTACCCAAAAAAGAGAAAATTTTATTTATATATTAAAATTAATTGTTACAAAAAATATGTTATTTTTAAAAAACTATTTAAAACTGATTTTTTATATATTATAATGTTAAAAAAATATTTTTTTTTATTTTTAATATCATATTTAAAATGAACATGAAGTAGCAAAAGAAAAGGAGAAGGTCATACCCATACAAAAGCAATTTTAAACACACAGTGATTTAAATAAAAACTTTAAAACAGTATAACGATCATTTTGTAACTTTTTAAAATTAAGTGATCAAAACATAAATTTACTAATAATTTAATCACCTTAGTTGTAATTTACCCTCCAATAAATTTCGTAACAATTTTGTATTTTATTTCATGATAGAGTATGGTCCATCTTGATGTTAACCTTAGTTTTTGTTCTATTTAAAGCAAAGCTTTTTTTATGTTTCAACAATGGCTTCTTCAAAGCAAGCTTAGTAGAGATTAATGGATGCCACCATAGCTTTAGAAAAAAAACCACAGCAGTTCTAACAAAAAAAAAAAAAAACATGTCTGGGTTTGAAGCAGACAACAATGGCGTCTCCATTTCAGTTGCAGCCGACAACAAAACTGTTGCAGATTTCGAGGTTTCGAAGAAACCTAAAAGGAACAAGTTTGCTTTTGCTTGTTCCATTCTTGCTTCTTTAGCTTCTATCTTGCTTGGATATGGTGAGTTTTTTTTTTTTTTTGGAACCTCCATTAATGCCTGGTTTTAAAGCTTTTATCACCTTTGTTGGAAAGAAAAATGAAGAGTTTTCTTTTCTGGTTTAATGCTACTTTCAGTCTCTGTGCTTTTTAGAATTTTGAAATTTAGTCCCATTATTTTTTAATTTAAGGAATTTAATCCTTGGTCTAATTTTAAATTTCATCCCTATACCAAAAGTTAAAAGCAAATATGTTTGAACTGGACCAGTTGAACGGGCTCAATTGAATTATTTTTTGAATTTTTAATTGTTTATTTAACTGAATCGGTCAGACAGGTGGCATGATCAGTTTGATCACTTATCCGATTCTAAAAATTTTAATGAAAAGTTAATTAATTTGTTTACTTTAAATTTGTTAGAATTTGGTTATTTTACTTTATGAAAATTGAGGACTTAATCAAATTGTTGATAAATAAATTGATAATTTGCATATAAATTATTGAACTATTTATTTTTTAGGTGAATTTTTTTAATAAAAAAATGTTAACCGTTATCAGATTGGATTAAGTTTTCAATTTCCATAAAATATAATGATCAAATTATGATAAATTAAAGTAAGGAATTACTTTATTGATTTTTATAAATTAGAGGGATTTAATTTAGAAATAAACCATATTTTTACCATGTGATTGAAAAATTAGGCATAATGCCAAATTTGGCCTTAGTTTTTACTTTTTTTTCTAATTTGAACCTTATTCTTTTTTTGGCTAAATTTTATACTTAACTTTTGAAAAAAAGAGTCAAATTATTTTTTTTAACGAAAATGTTTACTAATACATTAATTTTTTTAGTTATGTTGGTGTCACAATTCTTATACAGTTTAAACGTACTTTAATATTGACATGGCACTAATTATCTTATATGTGATGTTAACAAATAATTTTAAAAAATATAAAAAATAAAATATTTAAAATTTATAATAATTATAAGAATATAGAAAATAAAAAAGGATTGTTATTGGAAGTATTTAAAAAGTTAACGTTTTAATCTCTACATCTACTAATGTTGATTTTTTTTCATAGATATTGGAGTGATGAGTGGGGCTATTATTTACATAAAAGACGATCTGAAAATCAACGACGTTCAAGTTGAAATCCTCGTTGGAATTCTAAACTTGTATTGTCTCATCGGAGCATACGTCGCCGGTAGGACCTCCGATTGGATAGGTCGTCGTTACACCATCGTCGTTGCAGCTGCCATCTTCTTTGTGGGAGCTTTGCTCATGGGGTTCGCCACGAACTACGCTTTCCTCATGGTTGGTCGTTTCGTCGCCGGAATTGGTGTCGGCTTTGCCTTACTGATTGCTCCGGTTTACACCGCCGAAGTCTCTCCGGCATCCTCTCGTGGCTTTCTCAACTCATTCCCAGAGGTCTCATATCCTTTGAAATTTTATTTATTTATATTCATTTTTATATTTATTTTTATATAAACGGGATTCCAATTAATTTGCATGTTAATTGAATATTAAAAAATAATTGAATCAATCCGAATCGAATTCAATTGTGATTATATTGTTTGTAATTTTTAAAAAAAATATTTATTAATGTAAAAATATGTTTCCATTAATTTAAAAAGAAATTATTAATTCCAAAATTAATACAATAGTTATCAATTAAATGAAAGAAAATTTTAATTTGGTTTGAATAATAAATAATAAATATATTCTAATGTAATTTTCCCCTTTTGTGAAGGTTTTCATTAATATTGGTTTATTATTGGGGTATGTTTCCAACTATGCATTTTCGAAGTTGCGAGCCGACTTAGGGTGGCGGGTAATGCTTGGTGCCGGTGCTATTCCATCGGTTTTCTTGGCTATTGGGGTTCTTACAATGCCTGAGTCACCTCGTTGGCTGATTATGCAAGGTCGATTAGGTGAAGCCAAGATAGTTCTCGACAAAACTTCAGACACCAAAGAAGAAGCTCGTGCTCGACTCAGTGACATCAAAGCCGCCGTCGGAATCCCAGAAGATTGCACCGATGACATTGTCCATGTCCAAAAGCAGACCCATGGTGAAGTTGTGTGGAAAGAATTATTTTTACACCCTACGCCAGTTGTTAGGCACGTGTTGATTTGCGCCGTCGGGATCCATTTCTTCCAACAAGCTATAGGCTTAGACTCTGTCGTGTTATATAGTCCAAGGATCTTTGAAAAAGCGGGGATCACATCATCGGATCATAAGCTACTTGCCACCATGGCTGTTGGATTTTCCAAGACCATCTTCATATTAGTGGCCACATTTTTACTAGACAAAATTGGGCGACGTCCGTTGCTCCTCTTCAGTTCTGGCAGCATGGTCGTTATATTGGCTACACTCGGATTTTCATTAACAATCATCGGTCATTCAGACAGCAAAATAACTTGGGCTGTCGGATTGTGTATCACCATGGTTTTATCTTCTGTAGCAGTTTTCTCGATAGGGATGGGACCCATTGCGTGGGTGTATAGCACGGAGATCTTCCCCTTAAGGCTACGGGCTCAGGGAGCGAGTATAGGAGTGGCGGTTAACAGGGTGACCAGCGGTGTAATCTCAATGAGTTTTATTTCATTATACGAAGCTATTACCATCGGCGGAACATTTTTCTTATACGCTGGAGTTGCGTTGGTGGCATTTTTCTTTTTCTTCACTTTCTTGCCGGAGACTCAAGGGAAAACGCTCGAGGAAATGGAAGGGTTTTTTGGGAAATTGGTGGGATGGAGGGAGGAGGCTCAAAAGTTGAAGAGGAAAAGGAAGATGAATGAAGCTTACCATCAGATCCAGTTAGGCAATAATATATCTAAGAATCGCCAATGTTAGAAAATAAAATGTAACTTTATGCAATAACCCTTAACCTCAATCCCGAATGTGGAATCTTGAACCTAGACATAGGGTTTGGGGTTTTAGATTTAGGGTTCAAGATTTTGAGTAATGGAAGACTGGGATCAAGGTTGTAGATGGTGGGTTCCATAAAATATTAGGTAAAATATGCAATTAGCCCCTGTAATTTGTGTAAATTGTGGATTTAGTCTGTATTTTAATTTGATTAGTTTTAATTATTTTACTTTTTGAATTTTGAAATTTTGATCTTAAGGTAGTAGTTAAATCTATTTGGTTAAATTCTACTATTAGTTTTATACCATCTGCAAAGTTGCAGGTTTAGTCCACTTGAATTATGGAAGCTCGGTCTTGAAGCAAATGATAATTGTTTAGTCTATTAACCAGCTTTTTGTGAGTAATATGTGAAAATAATAAACTGACATAATATTTCAAATGCAATAATATGTTTTCCGCATCAAATTCTGAAAATAACAGAGCTTAGCTTAAAGAATTTAATAGCTACCATTTAGTTAGGACTAAAATTTTAAAATTCAAAAAGCACATAAACCAAAAATGACCGAATTAAAGAATACGAACTAAATCCACAACTTTCACATAATACAGGTACTAATAACAAAATTTAACCTAAATATTATGACTAAAATTATGAAAAGGGAAGAAAATAAATAAATAAAATTGAGATAATATGGAAGAGTGGCCAGTGTTTCATAGAGTGCATATGGTCCACCTTGATGTTAACTCCTTTTTTGTTCTATTTAAAGACAACAATGGCTTCTTCAAAAGCAAACTTGATGGAGATTCATGGCTGCCACCATAGCTTGAATCTCTAATACTTACAACATTAAGAAAAAAAAACATGTCTGGGTTTGAATCAGACAACAATGGCGTCTCCATTTCAGTTGCAGCCGACAATAAAACTATTGCAGATTTTGAGGTTTTGAAGAAACCTAAAAGGAACAAGTTCGCTTTTGCTTGTGCCATTCTTGCTTCATTAGCTTCTATCTTGCTTGGATATGGTGAGTTCTTTTCTTTTTTCCCTCTGGGTAGACTAACACCCAATTTCACTAAGATTATGTTTTGGTCACTTAACTTTAAAAAATACAAAATGATCATTAAATTATTCGAAAGTTATTAAGTTATTGAGTTGTTAAAGAAATTTTCAAAAAAAAAATCTAACTAGCAAGCTCTAAGCGATGATCCAATTTGATTTGACAGAGTGGTAGAAATCAAAAAAGAAAGTTGTTTAGATTTTTAATTCGTAACTTTTTTATGTGCAAAACAGTTTTATAAAAAAGAGATAGAACTATAAAAGAGAAAGGGGAAAATCTTTTGATTGATGCACGTAGTGCAAACAAAAAATGCCGTACAACAACAATTTTAATAGTCTAGTCACTTAAAATGATAACTTTTGGATAGTTCAGTGATTATTTTGTAACATTTTAAAGTTGAATGACTAAAATGTAAACTTACTAATAGTTTAGTATCTTTGGATGCAGTTTACCCTTTTTAACCTACATGGAAAGAAAATAAATTTCTTTTTTTTTTCAGTTTAATTTTACTCTCACCCCCTATACTTTTTAGACCTTGAAATTTAGTCTTTTTGCCTTTAATTTAAAAAAATTAATCTTTGGTCCAAATCTAAATTTCATCCTTATACCAAAGATCGAGAAGTTTAGATAATATACTTTAATTTGTTAGAATTTGACCATTTTACTATATGAAAATTAAGAAATAAATCAAATTATTGATAAACACATGAACTTAAACAACTACTACTTTTTGCTAATTTGTTGAATATAAATGATTTTTTTGGCTAACTTCTTCCATATAGATTGTTGAACGGTTGATTTTTAGGTCAACGATTTAATAAAAATGTCTAACAACATTGGACAACCTTTTTAATTTTTGTAAAGTATAAAGATAAAATTATTACAAATTAAAGTAATGGATTATATTCTCAATTTTCATGAAGTAGAGGGATTAAATTCAGAAATAAACCTTAATCTTTTTACTATGTTTGATTTAAAAATTAAAATTCCATTTCATAAAATAAACTTCCGTTGAATTTTAAATATGTAATATTTAAAATTTAATTAATAAAATTTTAAAAAATCACTTAATAGTGTTATTAAATTGACTTTAATTTCTAAACCATATAATTAGAGGGATTAAATTTCTAAAATTGAAAGTAGAAAATTAAAGTTTATAGTAAAAGAGTACAGGGACTGAGGGTATAATTAGACTCTTTCTTTTTGCATAGATATTGGAGTGATGAGTGGGGCTATTCTTTACATAAAAGACGACCTGCAAATTAGTGACGTTCAAGTTGAAATCCTTGTTGGAATTCTAAACTTGTATTGTCTCATCGGAGCATACGTCGCTGGTAGAACCTCCGATTGGATAGGTCGCCGTTACACCATCATCGTGGCTGCGGCAATCTTCTTCGTGGGAGCTTTGCTCATGGGGTTCGCCACGAACTACGCTTTCCTCATGGTCGGCCGTTTCGTCACCGGAATTGGCGTTGGCTTTGCCTTACTGATTGCTCCGGTGTACACCGCTGAAGTATCTCCGGCTTCCGCTCGCGGCTTTCTCAACTCATTCCCCGAGGTCCCATATCCACTGAAATTTATTTTATTTATTTTTATTTTTATATTATCTTACTATAAAATTATAATTAATTGGCCGTAAAATAAGCCTTTCAACATTTTCAATAAAATAAATTAATTCCTTTTCAACTTTTTTTTCTTAATTAGGATAAATTTGATTAAATAGATCTTTTGATTAAAGTTAACCGTTAATTTTTAACTTCAATACTAATATAAATGTTAAAATATTTACTTCAACGTCGATTGATGAAGTGACAATGTCACATCATCGTCAATTGTTGACCGTCAATGTCAACTAATTTTATTAGTTTAAGATTTTAATTGGTACACAAAATTTGAAGAGTTTATTGATTTTTTTTTTTAATTTCGAAGGCTTATAATAATATTAAACCTAATAAATATGTAATTTGATTGAATATCAAAGATAATCGAATCAACCCAAACCGAATTTAATGAGTTTGAGTTTGTTCGGTTTATTAATTTTTGAAATTAATGTTTATTTATTATTAAAAAGATTTTTCATTAATTTAAATAGAAATTATTTATTTTGAAAATTAAAAAATATGAATTAAATGAAAGAAGAACTAAATTAAATGGAACTCAAGAGACAATGGCAAAGAATATTAAATGAGTGTTGATGTTTTTTTTGAACTTTTCTTTTGAAGGTTTTCATTAATGCTGGGTTATTGTTGGGGTATGTTTCCAACTATGCATTTTCGAAGCTGCGAGCCGACTTAGGGTGGCGAGTAATGCTAGGTTTCGGTGCTATTCTGTCGGTTTTCATGGCTATTGGGGTTCTTACAATGCCTGAGTCACCTCGTTGGTTGATTATGCAAGGTCGATTAGGTGAAGCCAAGAGAGTTCTCGACAAAACTTCAGACACCAAAGAAGAAGCTCGTGCTCGACTCAGTGACATCAAAGCTGCCGCCGGAATCCCAGAAGATTGCATCGATGACATTGTCCAAGTTCAAAAGCAGACCCATGGCGAAGGAGTGTGGAGAGAATTAATTTTACACCCCACACCAGCTGTTAGGCACGTGATGATTTGCGCCGTCGGGATCCATTTCTTCCAACAAGCGATAGGCTTAGAGTCTGTTGTTTTGTACAGTCCAAGGATTTTTGAAAAAGCTGGGATCACATCGTCAAATCTTAAGCTACTTGCCACCATGGCCGTTGGATTTTCCAAGACAACCTTTATCTTAGTGGCCACATTTTTACTAGACAAAATCGGACGACGTCCGTTGCTCCTCATCAGTTCTGGCAGCATGGTCGTTATATTGGCTACACTCGGATTTTCATTAACGATCATCGGTCATTCAGACAATAAAATAACTTGGGCTGTCGGATTGTGCATCACCATGGTTTTATCTTCTGTAGCAATTTTCTCGATAGGGATGGGACCCATTGCGTGGGTGTATAGCACGGAGATCTTCCCATTGAGGCTACGCGCTCAGGGAGCGAGTATAGGAGTGGCGGTTAACAGGGTGATGAGCGGTGTAATCTCTATGAGTTTTATTTCATTGTACAAAGCTATTACCATTGGTGGAGCCTTTTTCCTGTACGCCGGAGTTGCGTTGTTGGCGTTTTTCTTTTTCTTCACTTTCTTGCCGGAGACTCAAGGGAAAACGCTAGAGGAAATGGAAGGGCTTTTTGGTAAATTGGTCGGGTGGAGAGAAGAGGCTAAAAAAATGAAGAGGAAGAGGAATGAAGCTAACGGTGACGGAATAGGTAACGATCAAATCCAGTTAGGGAAAATATATCACTCCGCCGTCCATGTTAGGTAATAAATACATCAACGTGAGTGGAAAAATTATGTAATAAACATATATATATATATATTTTAAATTTATGTAGAAATTAATTGAAGTTTTTTAATAAAATGGTATTTTTTTTTGGAATATATTGGTATGATTACATGATAATATTTGTATATATATTTTTAATTCTTTGACAAGACATATACACCTTACACACACAAGTGCCCGAACTCAAGACTCTTAGGATGAATAACATTTTTTTTTCACTGAAATCACTTGTTGGGTTTAATAAAATGGTAAAATTAAATATTTATGATTCATTGTATCTCAGTTTTATTTATTTGTATAAAGTTACTTTTTTCCTATTTCTATAATATCATTTACCAACAAGGGGTAGGTGGTGGAGGATAGGGATACTAGTTCACCCAGTCAAAGTCGGTTGAGGAAGAAGGAAGGTGAGGTCTTTTTGAGGAGAAGAAGCTAATGGTGATGATGGAAGGAGGAGGGTTCCCCTATTCCCTCATGCACCTAGGTTTATATAGTGGGCTACTCCCTGTCTCATAGTATGACGTGGTGATCTGTAAGGTAGCTTAAACGGGTGTGTGGGCTAGTCATGTGTTAGTGGTCAAGTGCTGAATGAGATTGTTGTTACAAAGCACATTGTCACCAATGTAGCTCGGTTTTGCTTACGTCGTTGGTTGTCCTAACATAACATCTCCATCGTTAAGGTTATGTGAAATGGTTAAACTCAAGCAGCCCCGACGAGGAGTGACAAGTGATCAATCACGGGCCACTCAACAACCAACTGCTCTACTAGGATATAAATATGGAATACATTCAAAATTTAAATCTCAATAATGACCAATCTTATCATCTTTTATCTGCGAGGATATATGTACATGACTGTTAACATTGTCTATAGTATATATGAATTATTGCAAAATCTATTCAAACTATCATCAATGATTTATATTTAATTATACAACATACTTCCAAAATTGCCCTTCAAGCTCCAATAATTGAGGGGCAAAAGGTAGGGATTTTCATTTGCATTAGAGGTGTGATACAGGGATAGAGATGTCTTCGAAAATGCATGAGACAATTATGAAGCTAACATGTGATGTTTTTGTCCCATTTTCTCTTTTCTTTGAAACAAAACATGATTGTGTGTGGTCTAAATTGATTCTTTTTTTTCTTGATAAGATAAATTGATGTGTGTGTTTTTTTTTTAATTATTCATTGCATCAGGGTTTGGTGGGGGACCTGTTTTTTTTTTATTAAAATGGGTCCTCCACCTATGTTTTTTAGGTAAAATTTTACTTTTAGTCCTTTTACTATGCCTAAATTTGTGATTTGTTCCTTATATTTAAATTTAACTTAATTTGGTTCTTTTGTTTACATAATATCATTGGTTATTTCAAATAAATAACATCATAATTTCAATTAAAATAAGTTATGATGCTAGAAAATTTTTAAGAGGGAATGAGATAAGTAAGATTATAAAAAATTTTAGGGAAATAATAAAAAAATGTTAAAAGAATTTAAATTGAATTCTTAATTGTTTAGAGGGATCAAAAAAATGCAATTTTTTCATTAATCAAAGGGTTAAAATAACTTAAATTAAATAATTAATTATTATTAGGGATTTAAATTTCATTATCCTGTTTTACCAATGGGCCAAGGCCCCTATCTCGATTTAAAAAAACCTATTCCAACATAAAAGAAAGGCAACAATTTAACCGAAATAGTTAACTGTATTAATTATTTTGATTAATTATGATATTATAAAAATAAATAAATTAAATTATATCAAATTAAAGTAATACAAAATTTGAACATATTTGAAGGATGAAAATATAATTTCATCATAGTTTATATTGCATTGAATTCAAGTAAACAAAATACAACAAGAATGTCCAAAATTGATGTAACCTTTTCTTTTTTGTTTCAATTTGTAATAATAATAATAATAAATTTTAGTCCTTTTGTTATGCCTAAATTTTTTAAGTCAAAATTTTCTTTCACCTATGATTTTAGGTCAAATTTTAGTTTTAGTTCTTTTGCTATGGCTACATTTTTTATTTAGTCCTTATATTTTAATTTGATTTAATTCAAGTTTTTATTTATATAATATCATTAATTAGTCCAAGTAAATACACAATTAATTATTTAAGTTAAAATCAACAATGATGCCAGAAATTTTTAAGGAAGATCGAGATATAACTATAAAATTTTAGACGAAAAATTCGAAAAAAAAAAAAGTTAAAAGAACTTAAATTGAATTCTTAATTTTTTGGAGTGACTAAACATATAAATTTTCCATTAATCAAAAGGTTAAAAGGACTTAAATTGATAATTAATTATTGTCAGGGACTAAACATTATCCCATTTTACCAAGGGCCAAGGTCTTATCCATAATTATAAAATACTGGAGTTTTTCTTAAAAACACTTATTCCTACACAAATAAAAGGACATTAACATTTTAATCGGGATAATTAACAGTATTATCTATTTTGATTAACAATTGACATTAAAAATAGACAAATCATATTATACCAAATTAAATACAAAGATTTGAATCCAAAATTTGAAGGACCAAAATATAATTTGACTATGGTTTATATTACATTGCATACAAGTCAACAAAATACGACAATAATGTCCAAATTTTATGTAAACCTTTGCTTTGAATTTGTAATAATTTGTAATAATAATTAATTTGGCCTTTTATTTAAAAAAAAAACCCAAATTCCAAAACTTTGGAGATAATATTCTTTCGTCTTGCAGAGATGACAAAAATGGCTGGTTTAGGTCCCGAAAACGGTGCCGTTTCAACTCAGAAAGCAGCTTTTGTAAAGAAACCAAAGAAGAAGATGTTTGCTTTTGCTTGTGCTGTAATTGCTTCGTTAACTTCCATGTTACTCGGTTATGGTAAGTTCCATCTTTAAAGCTTTTTTTTGGGTATTTTTTCAGTGACGAATTTAGGCTAAATTCATATATCTATATATATAGATATAGGTGTGATGAGTGGAGCTATAATGTTCATAAAGAAGGATTTGAAAATCAACGACGTTCAGATTGAAATCCTTGTCGGCGTACTCAACTTGTATTGCTTAGTTGGTTCAATCGTCGCCGGAAAAATAGCTGATTGGATTGGTCGTCGGTACACCATCGCGTTGGCCAACGTTATTATCTTCGCGGGTTCTCTATTCATGGGCTTTTCTGTCAATTATGCTTTCCTTATGGTCGGTCGTTTCATTGCCGGTATCGGCGTCGGCTTTGCCTTGATGAGTGCCGTTCTTTATACCGCCGAAATCTCCCCGGCTTCTTCCCGGGGTTTCCTCACTTCATTCCCAGAGGTAATTTGATCGGTTTTCTATGTTTTTCTATATTTTTGTATGCAATGTAAGAGTTTTGATATTTGTAGGTGTGTATTAATAGCGGGATATTGTTGGGATATGTTTCGAACTATGCGTTTTCGAAACTACCGATGAAGATCGGATGGCGGTTGATGCTCGGCGTCGGAGCTATCCCGTCGATTTTCTTGGCATTTGCGGTTTTAGTAATGCCGGAGTCGCCGCGTTGGTTGGTCATGCAGCGTCGATTCGATGAAGCCAAGGTTGTGCTTGATAAAACTTTAGACACCAAGGAAGAAGCTCAACTTCGACTTAATGACATCAAAGAAGCCGCCAAAATCCCCCAAGATTCCACCACCGGCAACATCATCCCAAACCAAACAAACGGAGAAGGAGTATGGAGAGTATTACTATTACACCCCACACCCGCTGTTAAGCACGTCTTGATTTGTGCCATCGGGATTCATTTCTTCCAACAATCATCCGGGATAGCCGCCGTTGTTTTGTACAGTCCGAGGATTTTTGAGAAAGCCGGGATCACATCATCAGATGGTAAGCTACTCGCAACCATAGCCATCGGTTTTTTCAAGACAATCTTCGTCTTGGTGGCAACGCTTTTACTTGACAGAATCGGTCGTCGTGTTTTGCTCTTAAGCAGCGTCGGAGGCATGGTAGTGTCGCTAGCGACACTCGGGTTGTCCCTAACGATCGCCGACCATTCAGAGACAAAACTAACGTGGGCCATTGTCTTGTGTATGACGATGGTTTTAGCTTTCGTCTCATTTTTTGCGATCGGAATGGGGCCGATAACCAATGTTTACATGTCGGAGATCTTTCCGTTGAGGCTACGTGCACAAGGGGTGAGTATGGGAGTGGCGGTGAATAGGGTGGTGAGCGGGATCATCTCAATGACATTTATTTCCTTATACAAAGCTATCACTATCGGCGGTGCTTTTTTCTTATTCGCTGGCATCGCCACCGTTGGATGGGTGTTTTTCTATATGTGTATGCCAGAGACGCGTGGGAAAACACTCGAGGAAATTGAATGTCTTTTTGGTAAATTAGTTGCTTTGGAAGGAGGCATCTAAGAAAACGAATGATATTGGCAATGAAGGATAATAGACGTGCAGTGATTGGTCATCTCATCTTAATAGGAGCAAGGATTCTACCTCATCCTTACCCATTTTTAATACGAGAATCACAAATTAGATTTGAATTTTATCAAGAGAAAAAAAATATAATTTGTCATTTTCTGGGATAAAGATAATATAGAATAATAGTTTTACACCATCCTTATCTACCTAATGAGTATATTGGCACTGGATCAATCCCCACTAATGGAATTGGAATAAATTTTATGGTCAATTGCTTAACTATAGGCAACGAGCAATTTGGTTTTGACAAAATAAATAAAAAAATAAAAATAACAATTAGATTTTAATCTTTGTATTTTTTTTTTCATTTTGAAATTTTCCTCTAGATCTAAACAATAGTATTTAAATTCATTTGGCTAAATTCAATTATATTAGTCTTATCTAGTGCGTACAATTGTACATTTAGTCTCTATTTTTTAATTCGATCATTTTAAGTCCCTATATTTTTCTACTTTTGAAATTTTAATATTGACACAAATAACATTCATTAATTCATTAACTAGATTTTTACTTAATAATATATGGCTATAACAAAAAGCATATGATATTATACATATGATAATATGTTTGTCGAATTCAATTTTTAAAATAGTATAACTTAATTTAATAATTATTGTTTGGTGGAGATAAAAATTTGATAATTTAAAAAGTATAGAACTTGAAATGACCAAACTGAAGTAGGTTAAATTTCACCATTAGTTCCTGTATTTTGCAAAAGTTGTGGATTTAATCCCGCTACTTTTATTCAGTATACTTTTCACATATTACTCTATGAAAATCCAATTAATGGATTAATGATTGTCAATTGTATTAAGACTAAACTTTCAAAATTCAACTAGCATAGCAACTTAGAATGATCCAATTGGAGAAAATGGACTATATTTATAGTATGTATAGTATAAAACTAGTTATTGAATTTAACCAAACAGGTTTAACTGCTACTGCTTGGGTCGGGATTAAAATTTCAAAATTGAAAAGTATAGAGACTAAAAATGACCAATTCGAAAAATATAGATATAAAATCTACAACTTTCACAAAGTATAGAGACTAACAACAGAATTTAACCATTAAAGTATAAAGGTAAAATCCACAACTTTCATAAACTAGAAGGACTAATATTACAGTTTAACCAAATTAAGGTATCTAATCTATGAAAATTATTCCTCCCCGTATCCTACACTACCTTCTTGGCCATGAGTGGTTCCTTCAGGATTATCTTCCATCATCTTCTTATCCACTTCCCTCCAACCTACCAAATTACCAAAAAGCCGTTCAGTTTCCTCCAATGTTTTTCCACGTGTCTCCGGCAAACATATAAAGAAAAACAACCATCCAAGGGCGGCGATGCTGGCGAATAAGAAAAAAGCACCGCCGATGGTAATCGCTCGGTATAACGAAAGGAAAGTCATGGAAATGATCCCACTCGTCACCCTATTCACTGCCACTCCTAAACTAATTCCTTGAGCACGAAGCTTCAAAGGGAAAATCTCAGACGTGTAAATCCCGGCGATGGGTCCCATTCCAATGGAGAAAAACGCTACGAAAGACAAAACCATTGTTATACACAACGCTATAGCCCATGTTAATTTCGCTTCTGAATGGTTGATGATCATTAAAGAAAACCCTAACGTCGTTAACGACACCACCATGCCGCCGGTACTAATCAAGAGCAAAGCACGGCGGCCACTTTTGTCAAGCAAAAACGTAGCTACCAAAATGAAGATCGTTTTACAAATTCCGACGGCTACTGTTGTGAGTAACTGTTCGTTTGATGATGTGATGCCGGCTTTTTCGAAAATTCTTGGACTGTATAATACGACGGCGTCAACGCCGCACGATTGTTGGAAGAAATGAATTCCGATGGTGCAAATCAAAATGTGTTTGACGGCGGGTGTAGGGTGTAAAAGTAATTCTCTCCATACCCTGTTTGAGTTGGTTTGTTTTTGGACAGCGACGACGTCGCCGTTGGAATCTTGAGGGATTCCGGCGGCTTCTTTGATGTCGTTGAGCCGGAGCTGAGCTTCTTCTTTGGTGTCGAGGGTCTTTTCAAGTACTACCTTGGCTTGGCCGAGTTTACCTTGCATGACTAACCAACGTGGTGACTCCGGCATGGCTAGAACGGCGAAAACTAAGAAGATTGATGGGGTGGCTCCGGCGCCGAGCATTAACCGCCAACCTATCCTCGTCGGTAGCTTTGAAAATGCATAGTTTGAAACATAGCCCAATAATATCCCCACATTAACACACACCTACAAACATAAAAAAATATCTTAATTATAAAGAAATAATTCTGAGTAGGTCCCTTTGATTCTTTAACTTTGCATCTATCAAGAAAAAATTGATAATGTGACTAGTATTATTGGAATATAACTGGAGTAAACGGACCAATAATTGATTGATATAATAATCCAAATAAAAGAGTTGAATCAATTGATTTAGAAATTGTTTGAAATTAGTAAAAAAAAAATTCAAATAAAAATGGTTAAATTGATTTAATGTATTTTTATATTAAATAATTATTTATTTATTTTTGGTCCAATAATTGAACTAATTAAATAAAAATCGGTGATTTGACCTATTAAACACGAGTTCGATTATTAAAACACTAAATATGATACTTTAAAATTGTATCGCATCAACAAACTTTTATGTTTTTCAAGTTTATGTACCAAAACAAGCCTAGTTGTCAAGTAAATTATAATCTTAATTTTAAAAAAATAGAAAATTAAGCAAATTATTACCTCTAGGAACGAAGTGAGGAAACCACGGGAAGAAGCGGGGGAGATCTCGGCATTATAAAGAATAGCACCCATGATGGCAAAGCCGATGCCGATACCGGCGATGAAACGGCCGACCATAAGGAAAGAATAGTTGACGGAGAAGCCCATAAAGAGAGATCCCACGAAGATAATGACGTTGGCCAACACGATGGTGTATCGACGACCGATCCAGTCGGCTATGTTTCCGGCGGCGATCGAACCAACTAGGCAATACAAGTTGAGTACACCGACGAGGATTTCAATTTGAACGTCGCTGATCTTCAAATCCTTCTTTATGAATATTATAGCTCCACTCATCACCCCAATATCTATGTCATACATATATATAAATTAAGAATGAAATAACGAAGGGTAAATTCATATAATGTAACTAAACTATTAATAAATTTATGTTTTGGTCAATAACTTTAAAAAGTTACAAGAATGATCACTAAACTATTCGAAAGTTTTCATCTAACTCACTAATCCAAAACTCTCATTCCTCTTCTTTTCTACAATTTAGTTTTTTTTTTTACTAAAACAACTTTGATTGTCACAAATCTGCAAATCAAAATTTAAATAGTTTTTTTCTACGATCTTCAACACTAACCGTTAAATTAGCTTGGATCTAAAAATGTTCTTCTACTCCTTAATGAGTATTGATTCATCATATAGATCGTCAAATCATCTTAACAACCTAGTGACTTAAATGAAAATTTTTGAATAGTTTAATGACCAATTTATAATTTTTTAAAGTTTAGCAACCAAAATATAAACTCACTAATAGTTTAGTGACTTGGGTGCAAATTACCCAAAAAACTTAAAAATGGAATATTGATTTACCGTAACCGAGTAACATGGATGTTAAAGAAGCAAGCATGGCACAACCAAGAGCAAACTTGTTCATCTTGGGTTTCTTCGAAACCTCGAAAACGGCAAGGTTGTCCGCCGGTCGGACTGAAACGGCGGCGTTTTCATGTCCAGAACCAGCCATCTTTCCTGTAATTCTGAAGGTGCTGCAAGCCTCATGGATTGAGAGAGAGAGTTCGATTATATAAATACAGAAATGGGTAGCTAAAAAACGAAGTACAACCAACAGGGTTACATCAAAATACGACATTGTCGGAAGTGAACATGTTGTTGACTTTTGTACTAAGCAATTTGATGCCACAATTGTAGAGTTTGGTTATATAAAAAGAGAAATGGGTAAGCTAAAATACAAAGTACAACTCATGTTTGTGTTGGAAAAATCATGGATGAGCTAAGCAAATCGTTTGTTACGACTTCCAATTAATACGTCTCTTTATGATTGAGATGATTGCATATTTAGGAGGGCGTCCTCCCTTTGATTTTATATTTTCTGGATCGGATTAAGGTGGATTAAAATGTGTCGAAAATTTATTTTTGGAGTACTCTTTGATGCCTATGTTTGGAAAGTATGATGAAATGTAGAGTTAATGAAAAAGGTAAATGTACTTGAGATATCCCGTTATTATAGAGACCTAATTAAATTAATTTCTTTATTATTAAATAAATTAATTTATAGTGGGTTTGAATGAACGATACATTTATTTGTGATTAGTGTAAAAAAACAGTGACGATGAGATTAAATACTATAACGTGAGATAATAAATAAGCAAAGCACACAGCAACGTACCGCCCATCCAAACAAAGACAAAATTGAGGGCTGACAAGGGGGCTGCCCCTCCCTAAAATTATAAAAGTGGATAATTTTTACTTAACCCCTTAACTTTTGAAAACTTTGACCCCCATTAAATTTTTGTTTAGCCCCATCCAACTTTGAATATTAAAAAAATATTTCTTTTTTTTATTTTTTTCCACATCATATATTTAAATTTTTTAACTTTTAATAAACATTTTCCTTTATGAATAGATACTACCATATAATTACACCAGTATATTAAAAAAAACATATCCTTTTTTATTTCTTTTTTTCATATCATATATTTTAATTTTTTAACTTTAAATATTTATATAATGTAGTTCAACTTTCTTTTTTTAGATGATAATGGTTCACTTTTTAATATACCATTAAATGTGAATTTAGGTTAAAATCAATTTATTAATTAGTGAAAAATAAGTCCCTTTTCCTATTTCTATTGACAACTACTATCATCAATTTTGTCTTTCAAAAGCGGCATCGAGTTCATCTTCTAAGTTTTTTTCATCTTTTTACAATTTACTATTGTTTTTTTGTGTTTTAAAGTTTATAGTTTAATTTTATTTTATAGTTATTATTTTTTATCTTTTAAGATATTGTAGTTACGAAATCGAAAATAATTGATTCGTTTTTTAAAAAGAAAAGTATAGAGAGAACACAATCACCTTCAAAAGCGTCACAAATTGAGGTACCATCTTCATCATTTGCTCTTTTAAACTCTGATGCTCGTCCTTCAAAATTTCCTAGAGTTGAAGATGAGGCACTTGATTTGTCTACCTTAGAACGTAAACTTGGGTTACGTAAGCAAATATATGAGTATCCGGTTAATATGCGTGATGAAATTCGAAGAGCTTATATTAAGGCTGGACCATACTAACCTATTCTTTCAGAATATCTTGCTTCCAATTCAAAAAATCATCCTCGTTATTTTCAACCATCATGGTTTGAACAATTTTCCTAGTTAGAATATTCACCTTCTAAGAATGCAGTATTTTGTTTGTTTGTTTTCGTTTTAATAGCAATCCAAGTAATTGTTTTGGATCAACTGCATTTACTTATAGTGGCTTTAGTAATTGGAAAAAGGTACACGATGAATGCAATTATGCTTTTTTGACACATATGGGGAAAAATTTTCGAATTCACTTCATAACAATGCACAACGATCTTATGTAGATTTAATGAATCAAGCTCAACGTATTGAAGTATTACTTTAATAAATCAAGCTCAACATATTGAAGTATCACTTGATAGACAAACAACTTATCAAATTGCAGCTAATCCTCTACCTCCGAAAACTAGTATAGATGTTCAATGGTTGTCATTTCAAGGGGGTGCTTTTAGAGGTCATGATGAAAGCTCGGAATAAAAAAATCGTGGAAACTTTCTTGAATTATTATCACTATTAGCATCTTATGATGAGAAAGTTGAAGATATTGTAAATGTATGCCAGTAGGGTTTGTAATGTAATTCATGAAGAAATTTGTGACAAAAAGTTCATTATTGTGGATGAAGCGAGATACGAGTAAAAAAAGAGCAAATGGCAATTATTTTTGAGATTTGTTGATAAACAAGGACAAGTAAAAAAAAAAGATTTTTTTATATAGTCCATGTTAAATATACTACATCATTGACTTTGAAGAATGAGATTTTTAATGTTTTCTTACAACATAGTTTTGACATACAAAATATCCGAAGTCAAGGTTATGATGGAGCAAGCAATATGCGTGGGAAATTTAACGGCTTGCAAGCTTTGATTTTGAATGATTGTTGATATGTATGTTCACTGTATTGCTCATCATCTTCAGTTAGCATTGGTTGCAGCAGCTAGATAAGTGGTTGAAGTGCATCAATTCTTTAAAGACTTGTCTGATATTGTTAATATTGCCTCTTCTTTTTCCAAACGGTACAAGGAATTACAAAAAGCTCAAGCAACTGAAATAACTCGTTTGGTATCCATTAATGAGTTGGCAACTGGAACAGAAAAAATCAGATTGACACTTTACAACGTCCTGGTGAGACCCGATGGAGTTCTCATTTAAATTCAATTACTAGTTTACTGGAGATGTACAATGCTACTAGCACGGTTCTTGAATATCTAAAAAATACTACTTCTAATTATTCTCAACGAGGAGATGCTCATAACGTATATAATAGATTGAAATAGTATAACTTAATTTAATAATTATCGTTTGGTGTAGATAGAAATTTGAAATTTTAAAAAGTACAGGAACTCGAAATGACCAAACTGAAGTAGGTTAAATTTCACCATTAGTTCCTGTATTTTGCAATAGTTGTGGATTTAATCCCGATACTTTTATTCAGTCATTTTTAGTCTATATTATTTCCAAATTTTAAAATTTTAGTCCTCGCCAAATAGTAACTATTAAATTCATTAAGTAAAATTGTGTTATTTCTAAAATATGATGCGCCACACATATTATCATATATGTAATACCATGTCAGCTTATACTTTTCACACATTACTCTTCGAAAATCCAGTTAATGGATTAATAACTATCATTTGCATCAAGACTAAAATTTCAAAATTCAACTAGCATAGCAACTTAGAATGATTCAATTGGAAAAACTGGATTAAATCTATAATTGTATGCATAGTATAAAACTAGTTATTAAATTTAATCCAACGGATTTAATTGCTGCTGTTTGGGTCGGGACTAAAATTTCAAAATTGAAATGTATAGACTAAAAATGGCCAATTCAAAAAGTATAGAGATAAAATCTACAACATTCACAAAGTATAGGGACTAACAACAGAAATTAACTATCAAAGTATAAAGATAAATCCACAACTTTCATAAAATAGAAGGATTAATGTTATAGTTTAACCAAATTAAGGTATCTAATATATGAAAACTATTCCTTCCCGTATCCTTCACTACCTTCTTGGCCATGAGTGGTTCCTTCGGGATTATCTTCCTTCATCTTCTTATCTACTTCCCTCCAACCTACCAAATTACCAAAAAGCAGTTCAGTTTCCTCCAATGTTTTTCCACGTGTCTCCGGCAAACATATATAGAAAAACAACCATCCAATGGCGGCGATGCTGGCGAATAAGAAAAAAGCACCGCCGATGGTAATCGCTCGGTATAACGAAAGGAAAGTCATGGAAATGATCCCACTCGTCACCCTATTCACTGCCACTCCTAAACTAATTCCTTGAGCACGAAGCTTCAAAGGGAAAATCTCCGACGTGTAAATCCCGGCGATGGGTCCCATTCCAATGGCGAAAAACGCTACGAAAGACAAAACCATTGTTATACACAACGCTATAGCCCATGTTAATTTCGCTTCTGAATGGTTGATGATCATTAAAGAAAACCCTAACGTCGTTAACGACACCACCATGCCACCGGTACTTATCAAGAGTAAAGCACGGCGGCCACTTTTGTCAAGCAAAAACGTAGCTACCAAAATGAAGATCGTTTTACAAATTCCGACGGCTACTGTTGTGAGTAACTGTTCGTTTGATGATGTGATGCCGGCTTTTTCGAAAATTCTTGGACTGTATAATACGACGGCGTCAACGCCGCACGATTGTTGGAAGAAATGAATTCCGACAGTGCAAATCAAAATGTGTTTGACGGCGGGTGTAGGGTGTAAAAGTAATTCTCTCCATACCCTGTTTGAGTTGGTTTGTTTTTGTACAGCGACGACGTTGCCGGTGGAATCTTGAGGGATTCCGGCGGCTTCTTTGATGTCGTTGAGCCGGATCTGAGCTTCTTCTTTGGTGTCGAGGGTTTTGTCAAGTACTACCTTGGCTTGGCCGAGTTTACCTTGCATGACTAACCAACGTGGTGACTCCGGCATGGCTAGAACGGCGAAAACTAAGAAAATTGATGGGGTGGCTCCGGCGCCGAGCATTAGCCGCCAACCTATACTCGTCGGTAGCTTTGAAAATGCATAATTTGAAACATAGCCTAATAATATCCCCATATTAATACACACCTACAAACATAAAAAAAAATCATAATTATAAAGGAATAATTGTAACTAGGTCCCTTTGATCCTTGAACTTTGTATGTAGATCTATTTTGGTCGCTAAACTTGAATTTTTCTCAAGATTTGATGATTTATTGGAATATGACCGGAGCAAATGGATTAATAATTGATCGATATAACAATCCAAATAAAGGAGTTAAATCAATTAACTCAAAAATTACTTGAAATCAGTAAAAATAAAAAATCGAAATAAAAGTCGACAGTTGAACAAGTTCAATTGATTTAATGTTTTTTTTTATGAATTTTAATTATTTGTTTAATTTTTGTTGGTTCAACAATTGAATTAGTTGAATCAAGAACCGATGGTTTGAGTTATATATTAATCACCAGTTCAGTTATTAAAACATTAAATATGACACTTTAAAATTATATCACATCAATAAATTTTTATATTTTTGAAGTTTATGTACCAAAATTGACCTAGTTGTCAAGTATTAGGGAAAAATTATCCTAACTTAAATTATAATCTTAATTTAAAAAAATAGAAAATGAAGCAAATTATTACCTCCGGGAACGAAGTCAGGAAACCACGGGAAGAAGCGGGGGAGATCTCGGCATTATAAAGAACAGCACCCATGATGGCAAAGCCGACGCCGATTCCGGCGATGAAACGGCCGACCATAAGGAAAGCATAGTTGACGGAGAAGCCCATGAAGAGAGATCCCACGAAGATAATGACGTTGGCCAACACAATGGTGTACCGACGACCGATCCAATCGGCTATGTTCCCGGCGACGATCGAACCTACTAGGCAATACAAGTTGAGTACACCGACGAGGATTTCAATTTGAACGTCGTTGATTTTCAGATCCTTCTTTATGAATATTATAGCTCCACTCATCACCCCAATATCTATATCATATATATATATATATTAAGAATGAAATTACGAAGGGTAAATTATATTCAATATTACTAAACTATTAATAAATTTATGTTTTGGTATTTAAACTCTTAAAAATTACAAAATGATTACTGAAGTATTTGAAAGTTTTCATCTAACTCACCAATCCAAAATTCTCATTCCTCTTATTTTCTACAGTTTAGGTTTATTTAGTAAAACAACTTTGACTATCACAAATATGCAAACCAAAATCTAAATGGTTTTTTTCTATGATCTTCGACATTAATTGTCAAATCAACTTGGATCTAAAGACTGTTCTTCTACCCATTAATGAGTATTGATTCATCATACCGATCATCAAATCATCTTAACAACCTAGTGACTTGAATAAAAACTTTCAAATTGTTCAGTTACTTAAATGAAAACTTTTGAATAGTTTAATGACCAATTTATAATTGTTTTAAGTTTAGCAACCAAAATATAAACTCACTAATAGTTTAGTGACTTGGGTGCAAATTACCCAAAAAATGCAAAAAAAAAAAAAAACCTTAAAATTGGAATACTGATTTACCATAACCGAGTAACATGGATGTTAAAGAAGCAAGCATGGCACAGCCAAGAGCAAACTTGTTCTTCTTGGATTTCTTCGAAACCTCGAAAACGGCAAGGTTGTCCGCGGGTCGGACTGAAACGGCGGCTTTTTCATGTCCAGAACCAGCCATCTTTCCTGTAATTCTGAAGGTGCTGCAAGCCTCGTGGATTGAGAGATAGAGTTCGGTTATATAAATAGAGAAATGGGTAGCTAAAATACAAAGTACAACCAAAAGGGTTACATCAAAATAGGACATTGTCGGAAGTGAACATGTTGTTGACTTTTGTACTAAGCAATTTGATACCACTCATATCTGTGTTGGAAAAGTCAGGCGTGAGCTAAGCTCGTCGTTTTAGGATGTGGTCCAATTAAGACGTCTCTTTATGATCGAGAGAAGACTGCATATTTATGTTCTTATCATTTTGAATACGAATTCCAAGGGCGTCATCCCTTTGATGTTATATTGGTTGATGTGGGTTGGGTTAAGATGAGTTAAAACGCGTCCGGAGTACTTTTTGATGTCTATGTTAACGAAAGCATGATGAAAAACAGAGTTAATGTAAAATGTATTTGAGATATTCCGCTTTTTAGAAACTTAATTAAATTAATCTAATAAAACTCTCTATTTTCCAATTAAATTAATGTTGAGGACTTAGATATAAAACCCCATTTTTAGCCCGTTAAAGAAACTAATATCTCCCAATGATTTCGGCCCATTACATAGAAACCGAACAAAAGCCCATTTTATCACCATATTTTACGGCTTCGGCACTTGCGATATCATCTCTCTTTCCTCTCCCTCTTTCTAAGCTTTTCTCTTTCCACGTCAATTGAGTCATATATGAGCATTTTGTCGATGTATGAGATATGAATTTGAGTGTGTTAGAATACATTATTATGTTTAAAAAAAATAGATATGATTAAAACTTATAATGAGATTGTTTAAAAAAAAAACCCACATGAATAACCCTTGCCTCTACTCTCAAGTTTATTTTTTTTACGGTTAAATTACTTTTTGGGATTTGAATTTGGGAATGAATCTCATGTTGAGGTCTGAATTTTTTTTTCAAGTTAAGCTCTAAAGTTTAGGCTTGATACGGGAACAATTGCTAAGTTCAAACCCCATTATGAAATCAATTGACTAGACCTGAGATTAGCTTAGACAAAAAAAAGTTCAAGCCTCAATATGAGAATAATTACCAAGTTCATGGACTAAAAAAAAAATTCAAACTTCAATATAAGAGTTGTTGCTAAGTTCAGACCCTAAATAATAATTTAATATTTTTTTAGTAGAGTATGAAGTAGTTACTTAATTGTCTTGCCCTGTCTCCTATAAATTTGTTTTTTTGTGAATTATAAGAGGAGGGCAAAGCCCTAACAGCAACTCGATTAGCGCGGCTCAAACTCAGACCACACTTGAGGTAATAAACACCCTTTACTATTAGGTCAACACACGATATTCTTTGCCTCATGTATTTTATCTTTATATATTTATCTTTTAAAATTATAAAATTGTTAAAATAAATTAAATTTATGTCCATTAAGAGATATTAGTTCCAACTATTACAAAATAATTAAAAAAATATTATAACACCATAAAATTTCAAAAGAAATAAAAAAAATTAAAAAAATTCATCTTGAGTATGGAGCATCTTTAAAATTCATGGTTAACGACTACCCATTGATGAACCTACAGAACGTGAAAGATCACTAAGCTTGTTTTAGTGGATATTTTAGAAAAAAAATAAGAAATCCTATCACGTGTGGAAATCATATATGCGTGTTTAAAATTAACATACAATAAACAATTAAACATATAGTTTTGAACTAAATAATTATAATAATATATGAAATGTGTACGATATTAAAATAAAAAACCAGATTAAATTGTGAATATAACGAAATTTAAACACATAAATACACAAGATTAATAATACTAAATGCATTATAATTATTTATCATGATATTATCATATTTATGAGTTAGTGTCGAGTTAACTTGTGATACCAACTTAATTAACAACTTTATTAATATAAATATTATCACATGCGTATGAAAACCATAAAACCCACAAATTTAGGATAAAATGTGTGTTTAAAAACAACATACAATAAACAATAAAGCAAATGGTTTGAAACTAATTAATAATAATAACACATGAAATATGTACGATATTAAAATTAAAAAAAATAAGATTAAATTGTTTATTATTATGTTGTCATCAATTTTAAGTCAAGAGTTAAGTTATGACACAAACTCAATCATATACATTATTAATATATACAACTAATGAAGATAATAAATTGTACATGTTAAAATAAAAATTTATAAATTAAATGAAAATGAGACTTTTTGTTGAGTGTTGAATTTAATGTTTTACTAATTTAATTGGCGCGAGTTTAAATATCACTATATGCATATTTAAATTCGTTACTTTCAAAAAATGTAGAGACTAATAACATAATTTAACCTTTTTAAACTATCGAGTAAACTATAATAGAGGTCACCCAACTATGAAAAAATTTACAAAATGGTCCCCCAAAAATTCAATTTTGTATATTTTGATCATCAGCGGGCTAACGTAAAAATGAAAACACTCAAAAACCTAAGATAATTGAGTCATAAAAAAAATTTAAATAGTTGAATGACTATTTATAACTTTTCATAGTTAGATGATCAAAAAAAATTTATTAATATTTGAATGACTAAAAAAAAATTACCATAACCGAGTGTAGTTTACACTAAACTATTACAGTACTACAGTTCAAAATCCACGCGTGCGGAAGACACATGCCAAAGTACGGCTTCCGGCTTGAGCCGGACCACCAAAATTCGGCTTTATAATCCACGTCATCACCCCGGTGGGCCCCGCAATCCATATGAAAAACCCTAAATTTCACGCCACATGCACCCCAAAACTAAACCCAAAATAAACGATCCGCATCAACAGACTCTCCTTTTACACGTGTCTTTACTTTCCCATCTACACCGTCCATGCCAGATATATGGCCAGCCTTCTCCTCACCTTCCAAATCACTAACAGCCGTTGGATAAAAAATGAAACTCCATCTAACGGTCAAAATGCTGCCCGAAACTCAAACGGGCAGATCTCATCGCCTTTAAGAAGCGAACTTATCCTTCGATTGTTCCTCGCTCTATCGATTCGAAAGGGGTTAGATTTGAAACCCTAATCTTTTTACTTTTAGATTATTAAAAAAAAAGAAATTAAAATTTTGAATTTTTTTCCTTTGTTGAATTATTGGTTGCATTGGTTAATCGGCACGTGGAGGCCGCGCTTGATCGATTTCATGTTTTTAGTTTTCGGGTCCCAATTGGGAAACCCTAGCCGGAACCCTACCGGCTCTCGGGAATTTAATGGCGTTGGCAGTGTTGGCGAATCGAAGTGAGTCAAATTGGCCACCACAGCCGAAGAACAGTGTTGTCGATTTCATGGGCAAAGCTCCCTTTACAGCGAAAAAACCAAACCCTAACCCTAAATTCAACAAGAAACGTCATATCTACCGTCAATTTGCGCAACTTGATGATGTTGGAGGCCATGTCGTTGATGATCCCCCTGCCGTGACTCAATCCGCGGCTTCTGATGATGCGTCGTCGGTTAATCGGAAAATAAATGATTTCAGCTACGGCGCTTATGTTAGCTTCTCCATCAGCTCATTTACGAGGAAGGAGTTGGTTGATCTGAAGAATCGGTTGATTTCCGAGTTGGAGCAGATTCGTGAATTTAAGAATCGAATCCAATCAAATGATGTTCACGCTAGATTCAGCTCCACGAAGAAACCCTTGCCCAAAAAGAACATTTCTGGCAACAAACGGCCTTTGCCCCCAAATTTCAGCAAAGAATTGAAGAGATTGAACCCTCAAGAGAACGGGAAAGCTTCTAGGGCTAATTTGATGAAGAATTGTTCTCAAATATTGAGCAAATTGATGAAGCACAAGCATGGGTATATCTTCAATTCACCGGTGGATGTCGTTGGGTTGGGGCTTCATGATTATTATGCTATAATCAAGAACCCCATGGATCTGGGCACTGTTAAATCGAGGCTGACGAAGAACTTTTATGGGTCTCCATTGGATTTCGCAGCTAATGTAAGGCTGACTTTCAATAATGCCATGTTGTATAATCCAAAAGGGCATGAGGTTTATGCGTTGGCTGAGCAGCTTCTTGCGAGATTCGAGGAATTGTATCGCCCTTTGAGTTTGAAATTGGAGGAGCAAGAAGATCCACAAGAAATGGATTATTACGAGGAAGAGCTACAAGCAAGTTCTTGGGATCACGGGGAAGCTGAGAGAATGAAGAAAGATTGGGAAATTGATAAGGAAGATTCCATTAACATTGCTTCAAGATCTGATAAAATTGGAGGGGTTTCTGGCTTCGTTTCGAACCAGAATGTGCCACCATCGCAGATGCAGATGCAGATGCAGTTGCAGCCTCCAGAAAGGATGGCTTCTCCTGCAAGGGCTCCACCGGTTAAGCCAGTGAAGCTGCCAAAGCCGAAAGCTAAGGATCCAAACAAGAGGGAAATGACAATGGAGGAGAAGCAAAAGTTGGGGATTGGATTGCAGAGCTTACCACAGGAGAAGATGGATAATGTTGTTCATATTATAAGGAAAAGGAACGGGCATTTGAGGCAAGATGGGGATGAGATTGAGCTTGATATCGAGGCAATGGATACGGAGACACTGTGGGAGTTGGATCGGTTTGTCACTAATTATAAGAAGATGGTCAGCAAGATCAAGCGACAAGCTTTGATGGCAAACAATGTTGCATCTAATGACAGCAATAGGGTAAGCGCTAATTATGTTGTGATTGCTTTATATGAATTTGATGATTTGTATTTGTATATTAATTGGAGAAAGATGGAAATTACAGAGAGAAACAACTGTGGAGAAGATGGATGTTGCAATGGAGATGAAGAAGCCGAAGAAAGGTGATGCTGGCGATGAAGATGTTGACATCGGGGATGAAATGCCAATGAGCAGTTTTCCACCTGTGGAGATTGAGAAAGATAATGACCGTGCCAGTAGCAGTTCAAGCAGCTCCAGCAGTTCAAGCAGTGGTTCATCGTCGTCAAGTGGTATTATTACTCAACTCAATTCCATATTTTGGAATGATGGGTCGAAATTGCACAAGAGATTGATTGTTGTTATTGTAGGTTCCGATTCCGGGAGTTCTTCGGGAAGTGATTCTGATGCTGATGATGCTCGGTCATAAAGGCAGAGTTACATGTTTTTGAAGCTTGACAGCTGAGATTTTGAGGGGCAATCCAAGTGGAGATTATAGATGAGGTAGATTTACTAACATTGCTAACAAATTAAAAAAGTTTAGATGTGGATTTTCAGTGTATTAAATGTTGAATGTATGAACCTTTTTTCTTCTTTATTATCTTTTGTTGATGTACAGGGTGGGTTGTTTTTTAAGTGTATTGTGTGAGTTGTAATGGTTGTTGCTCCCTTTAGAGGAAAGAAACTGATGAAAATGGAAAATGGGGGTCATCATTGCTGGAGAATGAATGATTGAATTTGTGGGGGGTTTTTTGGCAAAATCTAGTAAAAAAAATTGGTAGAAGAAAGATATTTTTGTAGCTAAAAAAATAGTTGGGGGGGGGTTGGGATTATAAAGTACTTTGTATGCTTAAAACCCTAAAACTTGAGATCTTTCAGCATCAATAGAGAGGCATTTACGGTTTTAAATATTTTGCTTATTGATTGATTCTTTGGGTAGTAGCCATGTGATATATGACTATTTCAATAGGCTTGATGGTGGTTGTATTTAATGTTGTTTGGACTCTTGGTTTTTCTTTTAATCTTAAAAAACTTGGTGCTGATGCATATTTGGATGGATGTAGTACTAACATGATTAAGGATATGTTCATGCATTGTAATATTGATTATGGTAGTAATTATTTAGATATATTGATTATGGTTATAATTGTGATTACTTACCCACTGTTGACAACGGCTAAAGCCTTGAGACCTTTGATGCACTTTGCATAAATCATGTGCGGGTTTTCTCATCAAACGTGGGTCTAAATATTAGTACAATTATCATGTCTACTTAAAGATGAGTTATGATTGTGTTTTTAATCTATGCAAAACAATTGAAAGCATGTTATGAAAAAGACATTTTTGCAGTTTTTTTTAAAAAAAAAAGCATTTTGTTATTACAAATAAAATATGCTACAGGTACAAATAAAACTACAACTTAATATTATTACAAACGAAAAATCAAGAACTAGACTAATGTTCACTCACAATTAATCCACTTCACGGGAAATCAAATAATCAATGATCACTCTAATACCACTTGTTAAAAGGTTATTACTTTCTTTTCAAAAAAACCATGTTAGTTAGGATGTCCAATGTTACGGCCTATATGTGTCAAGATCCTCTTCGATGTGAGATTAATGCACTATCTAATTCTAAACATCACTTGACGATGCACTAAAAATTTAAGTTCGAGTCTTACTATATTTTTATATATATATGTTAAAATGTTGAAATATGTATTTTACTTAAAAAAATTGGATATTTACTACTATTCCTACTTAAACTTGATAATATATTCAAGTAAATAACAAATAAACAAATTCAACTTTCATAACTAAAAGGAAAAAAAAGTCTAATTGATGGTCACACTCACATCACGTGTATAATTTTTTAATAAAATTATTATGAAAATTCATGTATTACAAGTTAGATTATATTTTATTTTATTTATTTAAAAATAGATAAATTAACCCCCATATATTAGATTAAAGAGTAAATTAATTATTTTTTTAAAAATTTATTTCAATTTTACTATTAAAAATTGATATGACTAACAAAATAATCAAATAATTTCACATTGCATGTAAGGGCGAAGTAAAAACTTTTGTATAAGAGAGGCCGAGATAAAATTATAAAACTTGAGAAGAGGGAGGGGAAGGTAAAACTCTTATATTAAAAATGCTTAAATTAAATTATTAAATTTTTAAAAGAGTTAAAATTTTAAAATTTATATTTTATCAAGGGTTAAAAAAGATTAAATTGAATTTTTTAATTTTGGAGAAGGGTTATAAGAAAATTCTTCCATTTAGCCAAGGAGAGATCAAGGCCCTCCTGTCTGCCATGATGACATGCTAGTGTAACTCATGCTAATATAAAGATCAATTTTTAATAATAAAAATAAATAAAATTTTTAATTAAAAAATTAATTCACTCTTTAATCTAATATATATATATATATATAAATCAGTCTACCTAAGTTTTTAGTCTTTTCCCCACATCTTTTTTCAAATTTCATTGAAATGAAAATTGAGGAGGAAGTCAATGGCGGATCTAATTTCATTTAAATAGTAAAAGAATTTGGGCGATGGTTTATTGACCCAATATTTTCATATAGGCTATTAACCCAAAGATACAAAGCTTTCAAAAAACTCAAATCTGCTACGGCGTCGTCGTCGTTCTAAACCACGTTTTCACTGAGATCCGGCAAGTTCCCAGTTACCCCTTTCTTGTGTGTGTCGTGATCTTCATCTTCGAGCATCGAGCCCAGTTCTTTCTTCACTCCGAAATCAATTCAATCAATCATAAAGAAAAAACAAAAGAAAAATGGAACAAGTGAAGAAGAAAATAGGATCGTTTTCGTTTTGGAAGTGGGTGATAGCTTCGATCATCTTCAGATTGATTCTAATTTACTTCCCCAAAAACCTCAATCTATCTTCTCGTCCTGAAGTTTCCACTCCGCTCACCAGCTTCCGCCGCCGTAATCATCCTCTTTTTTTTCATTCACTATAAAAAAAATCAATTTCCCTCTTCTTTTTAGCTTAATTGTCCCCCTTTATTTTGAATTTTTTGGGTGCAGTGGCTGAAGGTTACTGGTTAAAGCAGTCGTCTATGTCTCCTTATGCAGGTTTGTTCAACATTTTCATATTAATTCGATAAAAAATTAGAAATGTACTTGATTTTTTTCTGGGTTTTTCAGGATCTATGTACCATGGTTCACCTTTTTTATTGTCTCTTCTTGGTCCTCTCACCATTAAGAGGTGCCATTCAGCTCATTGTCTGACTTTAATCTTTTTTTTTTTTTAATTTACAGTTCTTATTGATTTAGTAATTTTGGTTTTTTTTTTTGGGTGGTTCAGAATTGAAGGACAGCCAAATCATCTTTTGTACAGGTAAAATCTTTTCTGTTATTTGCATTAGTGATAATTTTGATGTGTTTTAAGGCAAAATGTGGATAAATTCTTTAGTGGATTTTTAGAGTATGGCCATTGTTGTTTCTTAATAAAAATTGTGTATTTGTTTGCTTAGGTAGTTAATACCTATACATTTTTGGATACAGTTTGGTTTCTGTGATTGCAGATGTTGTTAGTGCAATGCTTATTCGTGCTACTGGGCAAAATCTTCGGCTCGCTTATCTTCGTAGTTTGGAATCATTAGACCTTGTTAAACAAATAGAAGTTTCAGGTAAATTCTTCAGTATGTGAAAATTATAGTTAAATGTATGTCTACTTCCTCTCTTTTCTTTCTTGTCCGAAGCTGATGAACTTAGTTATTGTTTTTCAACCAGAGTTCCTCATTTCGGGAGATATTGCCGCTCTTATCTACTTATGTAATCCTTTCACGATAGTTGCATGTGTGGGCTTGTCGACATCACCAATTGAAAATATGGCTGTCATTCTGTGCCTTTATGGAGCATGTTCACGTAAGAGATTTCTAAAAGGCCGGAATGTCCTTCCTGATAGTTGATTACTGTGGTTCTATGTGTATTTGTGTGTTTTCTTTGAACACTATTCTACTTTGTCTTGATGTCTTCTTCAGTTTCTTCGTTGAATTTGTCACTTTGTTCTTGAGAAATAAATTCATACCTAGTAATCTCTTGAATGCTTGTAAACCAATGAATTGAGAGTTCATTCTTATGGTGGTTAAAACCCTTTCTATCTGTTTCTGCTACAATTTCTGTTCATTGTTCCCATCTCATATCCTTATGCTACCTGATTTGTCAATCACAAGCTTTAATCTCGAGTTAAAATGGCATGGATATCAAGTATCTACATGCCTTTGGAGAGTCTGACGCAAGCATCCTCAAAATTTTTAGCATATGGAATAGATATACATCATACAAATTTACATTTTTTTATGATAACCTACTTTCACGATAAGTGTTTCAAATAATCAACTGTTCAATTTAATTAAGGGTAACTAAAAAGGCACATAAGTGGCAGGGTTGAGTTGCAGCTCAATGTTAAATGCTACTTGAGGGACAGAGTCAAGCTTGGGCAACATTTCGTTTGTTTTGGAGATGTTTCCAGCCTGTAGCTATTTGTTGAAACAGTGTTTATATGTGTGCTGCTACATTTTAGTGTCGCTATAAACGGAAGTTATTACACATGGTTACTTTTGGATCATCATTTGTTGAAAATTTTCTGTGAAATTGTGAGTTGTGATTAGCAACTATTAACATATGTATGGATTTAGTGTGTATTTTGTACTCTTCTTGCATAATTTGCTACTGAATAATGATCTTTATGGATTGCAGGACTTATTTCCTTGGCGGCTTTTGGGTGGGTCATTGCAACTCATTTGTCTCTTTATCCTGCTATTCTGATCATTCCGGTACATCTTTCTTTTTGTTATTCCTATCTGTATCCATAGAATTGCTTAACATGCACGACATAGTTTTCAAATTTCTTTGTTCAGTTTCCTCAACATAACAAAATCTCCAAGACATATATTCATTGTTCAGTTTTCTCACAGGTGATCTTTTTATTAGGATGTGGTCCAGATTCTCCTCCTACAAAATTGTTTCTGCAACAAAAAGGAATGTTGAATCAGTCGAAGCTCCCTCCTGGTTTCTCATGGGGACCAATCATTCATTTTGCATTTTGGGCTTTTCTGTGGTCAGTCTATGTGTTGGTTGTTTGTGGCATTTCATTGAAACGGTTTGGTGGTCTATGGGAGATGTTTAAAAGGTACCAATTATGTCATTTGGCATTTTATTGCTTATAACTCAAACTAGATTGCCATATAAAAGATTTTGACTGTTCATTATGTGTGGCTGGTTTTTTAGTACATATGGATTCATCCTCACCGTGGAAGATTTGTCTCCAAATATCGGTGTCTTATGGTGAGTGCAAATTTATCTTTGGGATACACAGTTTAAGTTGATCACAACTTACAGTCTCATGTCCCTGATATGTTGTGGCAGGTACTTCTTTGCCGAAGTTTTTGAATTTTTCAGGAACTTCTTTTTGATAGTTTTCCATGTCAATATTTTATTTATGATATTGCCATTAGCCATTCGGCTTCGACACCGGCCCTGCTACTTGGCTTTTGTATACGTTGCCATATGTTCCATGCTTAAGTCCTATCCATCAGTAAGCTCACTATATCTTTTTGGCTGTTCTACTTTTACCTTTTTTCTTCGTAACTATTTTATGAAAATTTGACATGGAACACCATCAACTTTTGATTTTAGTTATGTACTACCCATAGACATGAGCTAAATAATAATATAGTTGGTGCAATCAATTAGTTCCTCGAATTAGGGTAGATGATGAAGTGCACTTATTTCGTTTTCGCTAGATGCTTGTAATGCACTTGGTTAAATGATGATTGCTGTAGCAGATAGTATCTTGGATAAAATCCACATTGAGGGAGTAAATATGTCACTTGTGCCTTAATTGGCAATGTCAGATATGGAAACATGACTGCCTGTGCCACCCTTCTTGAGCACGAATATTATTTAAATATGCAAAACCAAAAGCATCCTTCAATGTTGGTCGAATGTTGCCATACTTTATTGACATTATCTTCTAGTTTGAATGCACTAGCTTCAATGATGTAAATTTACTTGAGATGAGCTCTAAATGTTGCTCGTCTTGGTTCACATAGAATCACCTATGCATGTAAGTAACTGTGGTGAGATTGTGGCTTGTACACTGTCATTTTCTTTCTGGAACCTTATTTTTCCTATTCACGAAAACTTGGTTTGTTTAATATGGCAAACCAGATTGGTTATTCCCTAACCTTTTGTGCTTTAATATCAATTAGGTTGGAGATTCAGCACTGTACTTGGGTTTGTTGGGTTGGTTTGTTAACGAATTAGCAGGCAAGTTAATAGAATCTTTTCCGATATTGAATGAAATTTATCATTGTTTTGTATTTTAAGCCTTATCTCTTCCTTACAGATATGCAATTCTCTCTCTTCCTCTTCTGTGGATATGTCGGGGTTTCTCTTCTTAGCCCTGTCATGCACAACCTATGGATATGGAGGGTACATCTCTTCTTAATTCTTTAGCATCTACGTTGCTCCGACTCTTCATTTTTCGTTAATATTTGAAATCCGTGCTTGACATATTCTCGGACTTGGGTATGGGATATGACCCTCCAAAGGCTCTCCAAATACATGGAAAACTTTAAGAAAATGAGTACCCTTATCCAACGCTCATACAAGTCCGAGTAATGTAGCTTAGGACTGCTATTGACGTACTGAAATTTACAGGGCACAGGCAATGCAAACTTCTACTTCACGACAGCTATGGTTTATGCTTGCTTGCAGGTGAGTTACTTCTATTTCTGATTCATTGTTTTTTTATCTATAACTTGCTACCAGTTGTCGAAAATGAAACTCCAATGTCAACAAATTAGCTTTCTTGTTATTTATGGACGATATTCCAAATGGCATTCGAAAGTGTAATTTAGTCGATAAAAGTATCATGGAAGTCTTTGTATTAGAAGTCAGATTGCATTTTGCTCCATGTACTCAAAAAATGAGCAAATCAGTCTTTGTACGATAGATCAAAGAGCAAACTGATCATTCCGTTAAAAATTTCGTCCATTTTTACCATTAAAAATTGGGACTTGTATGTTAGAATGAGGTACATGTGGCATGTCAGTGTAACTGTCTAATTATTCTTTTAGCCATGCTAATTTTTAACTATAGAATTGGATGAAACTTTTAACAAAAATGATCAATTTGCTTTTTAGTCTAACGTACAAGGACTAATTTGTTTATTTTTTGAGTAAAAGGGACAATGCAATTTGATTTATAGTACTTGGAATGTTTTTGTTTTCGAGGATATGAAGACATGATTATGCCCCTTACTTTGACCTTATTTTGCAGATTGTCTTAGTAGTTGAGGGTGTAAGCGCCATGTTAAACCACGACAGAAAGTTGAGAAAACTAATAACCGGCAAGCCCCAAGATGCCAAATCTTGAGTTCTTTTCATGCACCATATGTATCTCCGGTTTCTTCAGCTTATTATTTTGGCACTACTACTACTACTACTACTATTATGAAGATGATGATCCTTCCCCGGCAGGTTTGTGGCCACCACCATATCTTTGCTCGCAGCATTGTTGTATTGTATCAAGATCATTGCTTACCATCACCTTCATTATGGTTCGTTGGAAGATGATCGTTCATTCATGTTTGTTTCGGTACATCGGTTAGATGATGAATGGTTGTTGATAACCTAAAAAAGTACTGAATTTTTTCCATCATCCGTTAAAGGTGTCAAAATTTCCTTCAAATTGTGTTGTTAAAACCTTCAACTTTTCAATAGAAAGTGGAGGCTTTTTTTCCACATTTTATGAAAATAGGCAAAGCAGATCTTTCCAATTTTAGAAGCTTTATTTATTTATTTAAAGATTAAACTCGATAGAATTATTTGGTTGGGAGTCAACTTGTGTTTATGGATCGGATCAAGTCATATCTAAGTTAGGTTTAGGTTTGATCGGCTTGAATGTTTTTATTATTTATAATGATAATAAATTATTATCATAATATTAATGTTCTTTAAATTTAAAAAAAATATATATAAATGATAATTTGGGTTGAGTTGGTAAATTATATTTTTCATATTCACATATGAGTATGTGTCTACTAATGATTTAATGGATGCTCAAACTCGGGTTCAAGTGTCGGATATATATTTAATATGGGGTTGTTCAAATTTTTTTTATATTTATATACTTGAAGATCATATTTAAATATTCATATTTGAGTATATATTAAATGTCTTTAAAAAAAAACAAAGAATATGAGCAATATAAATAGTTTAAAAAGGTTGTATTAACAGTTGTATTAACAGTTGTAATAAGTTCATCTTGCAAGAGTTATTAAATGAATCAACTCTAGAATATTTTTATTTTTTAACAATTAAAGTTGAAACAAGTTTATAGAGATTTTGTTTATAGGTAATAATAAAACATATCATTTTTTTGTAATTTTTTAAATACATTCTAAAGTTATACATTTTCACTAATAATTAATTAAGATTTTTCTATTCTCGAAAGTAGCGTTTGAAGAAATATACATACAAACCAAACGTATAGATATGAGCCTTATACTCAAATTGAGTTCATAATAAAACAATGTTACAATAATGATTATTGGGTTCGATGCTGCTTAAATAAAAGGTTTTGAGTTTAAATCTTAAACATGAAAAAGATAATAGAGCTGACTGAATTTTGTCAAATATTAAGATTTAACTCCTGATTTAATCGATGTCCAATGTAGTTATTGGATATGAAAAATAAACTTGCACTAACATAAACACTTTTACTTTCTCTTGAATCTTAATGACAATAATACCCACAACAACATTGGATATCTCCCATACAAACTAATGAAAATTAACTGTAATTTGATTAGTTCTCGACTCAACTCTTTTATTTGGATTCATATATCGATTAGTTTTTATTTAATCGATCAATCCAATTCGATTTCAACTATTATGAAAAATAAAATTTGGAGATTTATGCCACTCGTTAAAGGTTCAACACGAATCTTGATTTAGTCGAGGTATAATATAGTTATCGGATACCGGAAATTTCTTTTGCACAAACAAAAACACGTCTAGTTCCTTTTGAATCATTAAATGACAATAATACCCACGATAACATTTGGTATCCCCATACAGAATAAACGAAACCAGCTGTAATTTAACTGAAAAAACCGGCCTTTTTCGTCCACCAAAAAACAGAGTTGCCACTTTCGTCTGGTTCATTCCGTCATCAAACAAATAATTTCCCGGCCCGCACCACAAACAGAAAAAAGCAAGAGAGAGAAAAAAAGGGAGGGAAAACCCTAGAGAGAGAAAGACGGAGAAATGGACGGCAGCAACTCTACGGAGGCGGAGCGGTGGCTGACCATAGCGGAGAAGCTACTCGCGTCACGTGACTTTCACGGAACAAGGACTTTCGCGATCCGAGCTCGAGAATCGGCTCCTGTCCTCGCCGATCAAATCCTCGCCGTGACAGATACTCTCTTAGCCGCACAAGCCAATCCTCATGACTGGTACGGGATTCTTCAACTCATTCCTTTAACTCAGTCCATGGAAGTAGTGGCGAGTCAGTATAGGAAACTCGCTATTCTTTTGAATCCTGCGGAGAATACGCTTTCGTTTGCAGATCAGGCGTTTCGATTAGTTTCTGAAGCTTGGAATGTGTTGTCTAATCCTTCTAAGAAGCTTATTTATGATAATGAGTTGAGGTTTCTTCAGTTTGGTCCGGTGAGTCAGATGAATCAACTCGGCCAGCTCAATCAGCAGCATTACCATCATCAACCAGAGCTTCAACAGCAACAGCAACCGCAAACGCAGATGCTGTTCATGCAACCGCAACCTCCTCCACCGCCTAAAGAAACGCAAACGCTGTTTATGCAAACGCCGCAGAAGGAAACGCAAACGCAAGTTACGCAGTCACTATTTGTGAGAAGCCCTAGGAGTAATAATAAAGACGGAAATGCGGAATTAGAAGGAGGAAGACAGTTGGGTTTAAGTAATACTCTACCTGAGTCAACTCGGCCGGCTGAGTCAGCTTGGACGAGGCAGATTTATCAGTTAGGTTTAGCTGAACCGAGTCAGGTTAATCAGACTGGATCAGTTGGTTCGAGCCATATTAGTTGGCCGGAGCCTACACGGCCTAGCCAGATTAATCGGCCTGAGCCTATTCGAGCGAGTCAGGTTAATCAGCCAGGAACATCTAGCTCTACTCAGTTTAATCTGACTGAGCCGACTCGGGCAGGTCAGATCAATAACACAGCATCACCTTCTCCTTCTCCTCCTCCTCCTCCTCCTCCTCCTCCTACTACAACTACTACGGAGCATAGTCGGGCAGAGCCAACTAGTGTGACTCAGAAAACCAATTCGACTCTTCCTAATGAAGCTACTGAGTCTGAGGGACCAGCTTTCTGGACGCCAACTAGTGTAACTCAGAAAACAAATTCAACTCATCCTAATGAAGCTACAGAGTCAGAGGGACGGGCTTTCTGGACGCCAACTAGTGTGACTCAGAAAACAAATTCGACTCGTCCTAATCAAACTACTGAGTCAGAAGGACCGGCTTTCTGGACGGCATGTCCGTACTGTTATGTTCTTTATGAGTATCCAAATGCGTACAAGGATTGTACACTTAGGTGTCAGACTAAGAACTGCCGGAGAGCTTTCCATGCTATGGTGATACCTTCGCCGCCATTGAACGGAAAGGACACATATTTCTGCTGTTGGGGGTTTTATCCCTTAGGATATTCCGGGAATGGTAAGAATATGGGCCGTAAATTTCCCAGTTGGTCACCAATTTCCCCTATGTTTACTTGCTCTAACAACAAGGATGAAGGAAAACAAAAGAACCCCAAAAAATCTGCTCCAAGAGTGTTTTATGATGAACATGATGTATATGTTGAGATTTCTGATTCGAGTATTGGTTCTGAGGATAATGATGAATGACCAGAAAAACGAAAGAAAAAAGGCGAAGAATGCTGAGGGTAAAGGATCTATGGGGGAGAAATGCAAAGAAACCAGAGTGGTAGACTGCAGTAAGGGAGTAATGAGTAATGACCAAGTTTAATATTGGTCTTTCTGCTAATTGTAGTAAATAATTGGCAATTGAAAACTTGATGGACATTAGAGGCCATGGATGAGAAACACTCCTAAATTGCTTCAGGTTATTATGTTCACTGCTTTTCTGTTGGTTTTAGTCTTGTACTGTAATTTGAATTGCTATATTTTACTGGTTTAGGGGTTTTAAATGTAATAAAAGCTTCTTTGTTGTATATAATCTGTTTTCTATGATTTTGTTTATATGGTGTTTTGTTGATAATGAGTTGTGGTATGAGTTTTTTGGAATTAAAAGATGTTAGGATTATTGTTAGCAAGGGTTTTACTTCAGGTTTTTATATTCACTGATTATTCTGTCGATTTCGATCTGGTATTGCATTTTGAATTGCTACTTTTGCTTGTTTCGTGGTTTTATTATTCGGGCATGCAGTAGTTTATTTTCCATACCATAGTAAAAGCTTCTTTATTATATATAATCTGTTCTCTTTGCTATCAGGTTTATCATGAATCACAATTAAGTTGAGGTGAGGCAATGTATGATTTTGATTGAGTTTTATTTGATGTTATGTTGTTTTTGCTCATGAGAACCAAATTATGGTATGAGTTTTTGGAGCTACAAAGATGTTATGGTTTCTAGTTTGATGTTTATGGTTTGTGTGGGGTATCTGAGTTTAATGTTTTGTTCGTCAGTGCGAGCTTTCCCTTTTTTTGTGTGAGAGTAAGTTGTTTTCTTGAGTAATGTCTAAGGTGAGATCTTATTATTGTGGGATCCTGTAGAATCTTTTTTAAATCAAGACAGAAATGGGGGAGACTGTAGCTGTTTGATCATGTCACATCAGGAACTAAGAACTTGTGCTGGTGAGTTACTGAATAAGTTGTTTTTCTCTAGAAATCAGTCTCTCTCCTTCTTTAGTGTTCAAAATGATTGAATTGGTTAAAAGGTGAACTCACATTTTTAAATGAAATTCCTACGTGGCATGAGGTGGATTGGTTTCTATAATAGTATCTTTAAATAAATGTCGCCGTTTTCTTGGTATTAGATTTGTTTCAAAGAAGATCAGAGCTGTCAAATTCCTTCTTGTTTTGAGAGGATTTATTGCTTTTAGAGGTTTTATTTGAGACTATTAGTATTTGCAGCCTTTTATGGTCATTATTGAATGCTTGGAATGACAGTGGTTGTATTGGAAATATGGGGACGAGTCTCTGGTACGTTCTACGTCCATTCGAATATGTATCGGGATACCAATACCTGAGGGAAACTGAAGAATCCGATTCAGAGGTGTTTGTTATTACATTCTGCTTTGCCTGCATTCAGATTTCGCCACGGCATCGGGATTTCACCAAGACAGTCGAACTGGAATGAAAGATTGGTCGGACAAAGGTTAATTATTCTGTCAATTTACCATGTTCTAAACATCATCTGTAGGAAGCACAAACTTTACATTCTTGGTCTGACTTTTTCTTTTTTCTTTTTGTTATCCTATAATCTGTGTTCAATATTTGTGTTGGATTTAACCAATGAGAGTTAAGAGAGATAACAAGAATCTTTTTTATCTTAATCAATGGTTGAGAGTTCAATCCTTGTTCTCGATATAATATAGCTTTAAAACTCGTGGAGGTCTACCAAAAGCGAAAGATAATATGTGAGTAGAAAAATATATTTTACACCAAATCGATTTGATGGTTAGTTTTAAAGATAGAAAAATAAAATCATTTAAAATTTTACACAGATTCGTAATGTTGAAAGTTGTTTCAGAAAAAATTAAAAATGAGAATTACAAATAAAAAATGTCAGACAATAGCTTAATGACTTAAACAAATTTTTTTAAATAATTTAATAATCATTCTGTAATTTTTTAAATATAAATTTATAAATGGTTCGGTGACTTTATATCTACATTAAATATAGATAAGTGTGGTTGTTATAAATATCTCACAAAGCAAGAAACCCCAATGATCCAACGAAACAAATGATGCCAACCTTGTGATTATTAGGCCAACGATCCTTTATTCAACGAAAATTGGATCAATAAGCCCAACCACAAAAACAAGCAACGATTCTGTCATTGAAACTTGAACTGAACTGAGCCATTTGCAGAAATGTACACCATGTCTTCCCCTCATCTCTATTTCACCTTCATTTCATCATTGTTCTTCAGTTTCCATTTATGGGTCTTGAAATCACAAGCAACGCCATGTAACCCCGATGATTTGAAGGCCTTGAATGGATTTTCAACCTGCCTGCAACCACATGTTCTTGGATGGAACAACAACAGCAACTCTGTTCCGGATTGCTGCACTTGGACCGGTGTCACCTGCGACGATTCCGTGAACAAAAGGGTGGTGGCTTTGGAACTCGGTCAAAGGAATCTTTATGGAACCATTTGTGATTCCATTGTAAGGCTAAACCAGTTGAGAATCCTGAACCTTTCTCATAACCAGCTTCACGGTTCACTTCCGACCGAGCTTTTCCGCATGGAGAAACTGGAAATCCTCGACGTAAGCAACAACAGGTTCGTTTATAGAATCCCCCAAGAGCTTCGTTTGTCATCGTCTATATGGTACGTTAATGTTTCAAAGAATGGTTTGTTCGGATCCATGGGTGAAAATCTCTGCAAAAACTCATCGTCATCCAATATCAAGGTTCTTGATATGTCAATGAACTTCTTTGGGGAAGTTCCTCAAGGTCTGTCAAACTGTACCTCATTGCAGTATCTCGTGATCAATGGCAACAATTTCAGGAGTTTGCCAAGCGGTATCTTCCAAATGATGCAAAATCTTAGGGTTTTGCATCTTCAGAACAACAGCTTTTCAGGGACAGTGGATCATGGGATTGGTCATCTTTCAAACCTTGTTGAATTAGACATCTCTTCTAATTCATTTACAGGGGTTTTCCCAGATGTTTTTGGGAGCCTAGGAAAGCTTGAGAAATTCTCTGCAAGTTCAAATAACTTCAATGGAGCTTTGCCAATCTCATTGCTCAACTCACCTTCAATTACAACCCTTGATCTCCACAACAACAGTTTGAATGATCCAATTAACCTCAACTGTTCAGCCATGACCAAACTCAAGTCCCTTCACCTTGGGTCTAATAATCTCTATGGTTCAATCCTCCATAGCCTTTCCTCTTGCAAGAGCTTGAACATGCTCAACCTTGGCCACAACAACCTTGATGGTCAAATCCCTGAAAGTTTCAAGAATCTCAATGCCCTCACGGTGCTTTCTCTCTCAAGGACCAACCTGGTCAACCTCTCATCCACCTTTAAGATTCTGCAGCACTTCAAAAACTTAACTGTTTTGATGCTCAGTGAAAATTTTCAGGGCGAACAGATTCCCAGTGATGCTTATTTTCAGTTAGGAAGCCTCAAGGTACTCAGCATTGCCTACAGTGAACTGCGAGGATCAATCCCACCATGGTTGCTTGGCTGCAACGGGTTACAATTCTTGGACTTGTCGATGAACCATCTGACTGGAACCATTCCTCTGGGGTTCGACAAGTTTAAGTACCTGTTTTACCTGGATTTGTCAAATAATTCATTCACAGGTGAGATACCAAAAGGGTTAACTCAACTACCGGCCCTCATTGACATTGACATTTTGTTGTTAGGGGCTTCTTTAGGATTCCCTTTGTTCAGCACTGGTATAGACGGTGCAACTTTTCGTTATAACAACATCATAAGTTTCCCGCCAACATTGGACCTGAGTTACAACATGCTAAGTGGAACCATTTGGCCAAGTTTTGGCAACTTGAGAAGGCTTCATGTTCTAAACCTCAATGAGAATTGCTTGAGAGGCTCGATCCCAGAGTCTTTGTCGGGGATGAAACACTTGGAAATCCTGGACTTATCTCATAACAAATTATTTGGAAAGATACCAGAATCACTTGTGCAGCTCAGTTTTTTGTCCAAGTTCAGTGTGGCATATAATGAACTTTATGGGGAAATCCCCATGGGAGGTCAGTTCATGACTTTCCCATCTTCAAGCTTTGAAAGGAACAATGGCCTTTGTGGTGGACCTTATATTCCATGCTCACTTCAACAGGCTCCTGTTGATGAATCTCCAAGTGAAGCAATGACAGTATTTGTTCCTCAATTCGGATTCGGTGTTGCTACTGGCTTTGTTCTCACCATTATCATCTGCTTTATGTCTGGTTGGGTCCTTCCAAGAGAGACAACATTCAAATATAGATGCTTTACAAGTAAATCCAATCACCATGGCTAGCTTTTTTTTCGATGTCTGCTGTACATATTTTCAAGTTGTAGACTGGTAAAAGTATCTTCGAAGCCATTGTACTAAGAGTCAGATTGCATTTTGCATCCTCTATTTAAAAAAATGAGCAAATTAATCCCTGTACATCAAATCAAAAAGTAAATTGATCTTTTCTGTTAAAAATTTTCATCCATTTGTACTGTTAAAAACTAACATGACTAGTAGAATAATCAAACTGTCACATGACTGCCACGTATACCTCCTGCTGATGTTCAAAAATTAGTTTTTAATTGTAGAAATTGATAAAATTTTTGACGAAAGACCAATTTGCTCTTTTATCTAATGTCCAGGGACGAATTTTCTGTGGGCAATAATAGTAATATTTGAATCCAAATATTATCGGAATTCTCATTACCCAAATCTGCACAAAACAGATCGGAGAATTGCAAATATCATTTCTCATAGGCCATACAACAATACTGCTTTAACCAGTTTATCTTATGCTACAACTAACCCTAAAACTATTCAACAAATTTCAGCTTTGCAGAGGTTTCTAGGGATGAAAATGGAACAAAATACGTGATCTAATTGTAGATTAAACATCATGAGAATCTCTATGATGATTCATATAAGTAAAGACTGATCTAATTGTAAAATAAATGTTTGAACCAAGGCCAGAGTCTGTCCCCAAGTTTGCAAACTTCACCTCAAAACCACTGCTGCTTTCCTTAGAGCTAGATACCTTTGCACATACTCATTGGGAAGAGATCTCACAAGCTTGAAAACATCGGCATTTGCATAGCGGAGATTCGTCCTCGGATCGTGGTACGGTGCCTGCACAACAATTACAAGTTTATTGTTTTTTATTTTGTTCCCGGAAATTGAATTTTGCAATTTACATCACAAGGTTCACATTAACTATCACTTTCATTAACTAAAGCATTCTTTATCTACGAAACATATATGCCCGACAAGTTATATCTCCGTGTTTGAAAATGCCAATACAGAAGTGTCAGACACCAATGCTTCAAGAAAAAACAAAGAATAGGAGCAAAGCTTAAAGCATATGTTCTGAAACAAACCTCAAATCCCGTTATATCACAAATTCTTTTGCACGGTTGCATTGAAGGCGGTGATTCGATATTAACATCTGCAAAAATCCAAATTACACAAAGGAAATAGTTTCAGCACTAATAACCTTGCCATCGATTTCTTTGGGTGAAAGTACCATGAAGACCCCTGTACTAAAAGTCTGATAGCATTTTGCCCTCTTATTGAAAAATGAGCAAATTAGTCTTTATATGATAAATTAAAGAGAAAATTAGTATTTCAATTAAAATTTTCATCTATTTCATATAACATACAATGACTAATTTGCTATTTTTTGAGAAGAGGAGCAAAATGTAATTCGAAGTACAAGGCCTGTACTTTTACAGGATTCTTTGCAAAAAATACTAAAACAGCAACATAAGCTTCTAATCATGGAATTCCTCTCAAAATAACATCATATCAAGGTTGTCCACTACGGAATTTCGTCATAATTTCAAAGAAATAACTGAGTTGACAATTGAATCCAACTTTTTCCCAAAAAAAACAGTAAATTGATCCAATTGTGAACTATTCAATGTACTTAAATCAACACAAATGAACACAAAAAAGAAACCCTAAAAAATTGAAATAGGCTTACAATTGGGTTCATCAGGAGAGTAATTCTGGCAATTTTCAGCTTGAAGGATTTGCTTGAGTTGTTTCCATCTCACTTTCGATTGGCCCTTTGGATATTTCTCATACATTTGAATCCTCTTGAAACTCATATGCGTTGGCAATACCAACTCTGCTTTTATCACCTCTGCCTCCATTGATTTCCCAATAATCTCAAATCCCTAAATAAACTCAGAGCTCCCAAAATGAAATTGGGGGAAATAAAGAAAAAAGGGGAGTGATAGGGGAATAATACGACGTCGGATTCGAGTCAATGCGTACGCTTGTCTTTTTATGACCGAGATAAATGGGCCAAATTTTGATATTAGTCCCTCTTCTATCTGTAACTTACAGATTTAGTCACTATACTTTAATTTGATATTTTTAGTGTTACATTTTCTTTCGAATTTTGAAATTTTAGTCCTGAAACCAAACGATAACTATAAAAAGTCATTAATTTAAATTATTTCATTTTCAGAATCTTATGCTATAAACATATTATCATGTACAAGGACTAAAATTGATCAAACTAAAGTATAGAGATTAAATCCAAAAAATTTCCAAAATACATGAACTAATTGTAGAATTTAACCAAATTAAAACTTCAAAACTCAAAAAATATAAATGCTAAAAATGATCAAATTAAAAATAGAGACTACAACATATAGTACGATATTAATATCAGAATATGACTTACCGAATTTAACTTCTATCATTTGATTTAGGATTGAAACTTCATAATTTAAAACTAGAAATGACCAAATTGAAATACGAAGATTAAATTTATCACTTACGCATAATATAAAGATTAATAGAAACATTTTACCAAAAAAAAATATAGTGTCAGCGTCATCCTAATCTTTAACTATATCTAAACGACGTCGAATTCTCCTCTCTTTTTACTTTGACCTTTTTTAAAAGCTATAAATAACGTCAACAACAAAACAACACGGCATTATATGAGATAAAACAACATTTAGTCCTTAAATTTTATAATATTTTTTAATTTGATTTCTAAATTATTTTTTTCACGTTAGTTTTGGAATTTAATAATTTTTTTAATTTAATTCTTAAACTTAAATTTTATTAAAGTGTAATGTGTTACACATTCGCTTAAAAATTTAAAAAATATATAAAAATCTAAAAATTATGAAGAAATTAAAAAGTTTTTCAAGTGATAATATATTAAGAGTGTTATGATACTTTATTGGAATTTAAGTTAAAAGAAACTACTCTTGAGGGGGAAGCAGTTTTCTTATTGAGAAAATCATAGAAGTGTCATCTTTTGAGCAACTGACTTGGACCTCGAATAATAGAAGTATTGTACTTAAGGTGGTTTATACTTGATTTTAGTTTCGGGTTTTTGTCTTATAACTTCAATGTGTTGGCAGTATTCTAACCCTTTAAGGGTTTGGTTTCGAACTCCACCAAAACCAAAATGATAAAACCTTTCCTTGGTGTACCTTGGTGCCCCTCGATAAGCTCCATGTACCCCTTTGGACTCTTTTCGAACTCAAAAGACAAAACCCCGAAACTAAAATCAAGCATAAACATCCCCAAGCATAATAACTTCACTATTCGAGATTCGAGTTGGCTGCTTAGTAGATGATACTTCAAAAATTTCTCTTAATAAAAGAACCAATTTAGCCTCAACAACTACCAAGTTCCAAGGCTAATATGAAAAAAAAAATCAATGACCAAAGTGAAAAATTATGACATTTAGGGACTAATAATTAATTTATCCCTTATTTACTCGTACAAGTTTAAAATACTTGGGTTTTTTTTTTCTTTTTTAAATTAATAACTTCAATTCTCTTTGAAGTTTCAACTCCTCAAAGGCAGTCTGGTCTTCTCTCAGTTCTTAATTTCTCCATGTGAAGCTTCAAATTTCCCCCCTGGATTTTTGAAGATCATTAGCGTTCACAGGTAATTAAATAACGATTTTAAATTACTAAAATGAACCAAAAAAACAAACAACCCTTTAATCGATCTGTTTTAATAATAATAATAATAATTGAGTGAAAAGGTCAGAACTTTTTTTTAGTTCGATTGTTATATTATGCTTGAAGTTAGTTTTTAAGTGGATCTTTTGATTTTGGTCGATAATTATTTCTAGGTTTTCCTTAAGTTTTCATGGGGTTTTTTTTTTCTTTTTGGTTTAAGTAATTGAGAGTTTATGGAGTGTTGGGTGTTTTTTTTCTTAGAATTTTGTCTATCAATCCATGAAATATCTTTGATATTATGATTTGATTATTTTGTGATTGACTGATTTATTTTGTAAAATTACAGGTATGAGGAACTTCATTCTTGAATTTGAGTACTTTGCTGAAGATCTGTGTTGGTATTTTTTCGAAGCTTTCGACATTGTTGCTGAGGAATTTATTGCGTTCTTCCATGTCTTAATTTCCTTCCTTGAGTTCTTAATTCATCTCTCGTTTTGCCTCATCTTGATTGCTTAGATTGTTGATGTAATTCGGGTTCGAAATCGACAGTTTGTTTGTGTTAGTAACCGAAAGGTTCGAGTCCTTTTCGACTGTGTTTTAAAACCTTGCTTGAGAGCTTTGTTCATCTCGTTTTGCCTCATCTGGATTGCTTGGATTGTTGACGAAATTCAGGTTCGAAATCGAAAGCTTGTTTGAGTTAGTAATTGAAAGGTTCAAGTCCTTTTTTCGATCGTGTTTTAGCTTTGTTCATCTTGTTTTGCCTCATCTGGATTGTTGATGAAATTCGGGTTCGAAACTAAAAGCTTATTCGAGTTAGTAAGTGGAAGGTTCGAGTCCTTTCCATTCGTGTTTTAGCTTTGTTCATCTTGTTTTGCCTCGTCTGGATTGCTGGATTGTTGACGAAATTCGGGCTTGAAACTGAAAGCTCATTCGAGTTAGTAATCGAAAGGATCAAGTCCTTTTCAATTGTGTTGTAGTTTTGTTCATCTTGTTTAGATTGTTGTTGACGACTTTTTAGGATTTCGATATCGAATACTTATTTGATTCAGAGGAAGCTGAAGGTTTGAGTTTTTTTTCCGGGACCGGCTGTGATGGGATCAATTCAGAATACGGTTCATTATTGTTGTGTTTCGAAGGCTAACAGGACTCTATATGAATATAGTAGGGGAGATCATGAGATTGAAAATATGGCTGCCTTGTGTTTAGAAAGGACTCTGTCGTTCCACAAATGGTATTTCGAGACTATAGGTAAATGGACTTTTGGGTTTTTATTCGAAGATGGGTGTGTTTATTTCGCGATAGCTGATAAAGCTGTTGAAAACCATGGTGTGCTTCGGTTCCTACAGCACATGAGAGATGAATTTAAAACCGTCGCTAGGAAAGGTTCGAGAAGTAGTTTCTCGGGTATGAGTTCGATCGGCATCGAAGAGCAACTTGTCCCAGTTATTCAGCGCTTGATAACTTCTTTAGAGCAGGTTTCGCATAGTGACAATGATTGGAAAACTGAGATTCCAGTATCGGATTATCCAAGTCACTCCCCATCTTCAAGCAATACAAATGCCCAACTTGAAGCTGCTAGTTCCACGAAAGCCCCTCTGTTGGGAAAATCAAGCAAGCAAGAGGAGAAAAATAAGGATCACATAGTTGCGGTGAGAGACATCGAGTTGGAAGAACATCAGAAATCAACAGATAGAGTAAAAACTGATTCAACCACATTTGATCCAAGTAACCAAAACGCAGCAAGTTCGTCAATTGCATTACAAAAGGACTTCGGTTCGACAAGGATTAGACCTGGATCTCAAAACATCCGTAAGAAATGGTGTCGCCAAGTCCGTATCGTTCTCACCATCGATGTGGCTATTTGTTTAGTATTGTTAGTGATTTGGTTGTCAATTTGTAATGGCATATCGTGCACCCATTAAATCATATTCCGACTTCGAATACCAGAGATCGGAAGTTGGTATGTATTTTGAAATTACTTTTCATGATGCTTATGTAAGTCTTTATCATATTGTTTATTTGAGTGTTTTTAACATCATATTCTGCGCTGCCATTTAAATGTAATGTTTATAGTTGCAGATCCAAAAATGATGGCGTTTATTTTATCCAGGCGTGAGTGTCGGATACTCGAATGTTTCGGTCTCAGATATATTCATGTTTTTTATTAAACTTGGTTTTCAAATCCGATCATTTCAGATTCAGATAATTTCGACACTCAAATTCAAGTCATTCAAAATTAATATTTTTAAATTCCTGTACTATTTAAAAAAAACAAATAAGATCAAATTAAAATAATATTAATATTTACTACTTAACAAAATTAATATGTTTAAATTCTTTATGATTCTGGAAATGAAATATTTTATTTTAAATTGTAATTTAAAAAATATTTTTCAAAACACTTTCATGGTTCTCAATTTAATCAATTCAAAGCCATTCTCTGAATCAGTACACCGATCAGTCCAACCTGGTTCAAACATCCTTGGCCGAATAGCTGAGGGCGAAAGATGAGAAAAAAAATGGCCCATCACATGAAAAAATGGAACATTTACAACAGGCATGAAATTTGCTAAAAGCAGAACTGTCTTCGACTAAGCAGTTTAACCAGACTCAAAACTACTTTATTCCGACTTTTCATTGTCTTTAAAAAGTGTTCATGTCCAGCACTCGAATATTCGACGTTCACCCCAGGATCCGAGCCACATAATCAGACACACTAAATCCAAAAAATAGATAACCCGAAAAAAAAAACCACGAATCTACCTTGTCTTGCATACTCACGAGGACAGCAGAGCGATCGCCGATAATTAAAATGTTTTCAACCTGCAAAAGGAATTGTAGACTATAAGTAAGGTCTTTCATACTATAAATCTCTAAACCATTTGGCCTAAAGGACTTGACGTTGCTGTTCCCATAAGGTTTGGGTGGTTCGGTTCGTAAAATACAATAAGAGCTGGAAACAACTAAAGGAAATGCCATTTTTGAAGTGACAAGAAGGCCAGAAATGCAGCTTCGAAACTAATTCCGGGTTAGTAACATTACCAAGTATCTGGTCAAGGTAAATAACTGATTGTTGAATAAAAGAGAAAGTGAGAGAACCCAAAGCTGCCGAGCAAGACTCACCAAAGCAGTTAAAGCTTCCATGACAAATACAAAGTAAAAGGAAGGGCACAGTTCTGCATCTTTTAGATTGGTAAGCGAAAACCACTTATGGAAACACAAGCATATAATGCTGAAAACAGAAGCATCGATAACTTAATCGATAATGGTCCGTAATGACGAATTTTATTCTACTATTAATCCACAATCCAGTGAAGCTTTCTCCAGAGAATTATTAACAAGCCTAAATAACTCGATGAAAAAGAACAGTCAGAGAACTTACCATCCATTCGTGCGATTCTGCAAGTATCATGGTAAACAGAATCTTCAATCTTCAACCCAGAAAATGTCTCATGGTATGTACAGTAAGTTCTCTAACCTATCTTACCAAACAGGAAAATAATGACAAAACATGATGATGCAAAATAATTCAGCTCAGGGAAGAACTGTGAAATGAGATCCTTAGTACCTTCCATATAATTTAAATACAATAAGCATACAATTAAAACGACTACAACCGTGGGGGGATAAAAACGATCTTACTTCACTCAGAAGCCTTAACTTTATCATCCCCGACAACTGAGAGTATAGGCAAACTACTGAAAAATTCATCTAGACCCTCGAAAAAACCGTTCCCTTCATTGTTATCCTCTTCCTCATTTCCAGCATCATTCCCCTTACTCCTCCCTGCCACCGGCTCTTCCGCCTCGTTCCGAAACTCTACATTCAAATCCAACTTCCCCAAAACCTTTGTTCCTCGTTTCATCTGCTTCCTTCTGCTTGATTCAGCAGTTGACACACTGTCCGGCACCATGGACGCACCACCCGAATTCCCACCATGATCCGCATTAACTTGGTCATCACCCCCCTGCTTCATTCTCTCACTCTGTGGTTTCTTTGCATATCGCCCCCTAGATCCTTTCCCTTTAGAATTGTTAACCTTTTTCTCCCTCTTTTCATTTCGCCAATCATCGTCATCATCCTCGTTCTCAGAACTCATGCTCGAATCAGAGATCTCTACATATACATCTTGTTCATCATAAAACAGCCTTGGAGCAGACTTTTTGGTATTCATTTGATTTCCAGCATTCTTGTTGTCAGGGCAAGCAAACATGGTCGAAATAGGTGACCAATTCGGGAAATTACTATTTCGTGATAATCCTATAGGGAAAAAACCCCAGGAGCAGATATATGTGTCCTTTCCGTTCATCGGTGGCGGTGGTATCACAACTGCATGGAAAGCTCTCCTACAGTTCTTAGTTTGACACCTTAGTGTACAGTCCTCGTACACCTTCAGGTGCTCACAGAGTGTGTAACAGTACGGACAAGCCGTCCAGAATGTCGGTTCCTCTGACTCAATAGCTTGATTAGCCCGAGTCACATCAGTTGGCTCTGTCTGAACAGGAGAAGGTGTCACAACCGCACGGAAAGCTTTCCTGCAGTCCTTAGTCTGACACCTTAGTGTACAATTCTCGTACATCTTCGGATACTCAAAACGAGAGTAACAGTGCGGACAAGCTGTCCAGAAAGTTGATCCCTCTAACTCTGTAGCTTGACTAGCCTGAGCCGAATTGGTTTCCTGACTTGCACCAGTTGGCTCTACCCGACTATGCTCCTTAGTAGGAGGAGTAGGAGTAGGAGTAGGAGCAGGAGCAGGAGCAGGAGCAGGAGCAGGAGCTGCTGAGTGATTAATCTGACCCATCCGAGTCAGCTCAGTCTGATTAATCTGGTTTGCCCCAACAGCCTCAGGTTGATTAATCTGGCTAGTTCGTGTTGGCTCCGGCCAACTAATTTGGCTCGAACCAATAGATCCCGTCTGGTTAATCTGACTCGGCTGAGTTAAACCAGTCTGATTAATCTGCCTTGTCCAAGTTGACTCAGAAGAATAATTATTTAAACCCAACTGTTCCCCTCCTTCTAATGTAGCATTTCCATCACTGTTGTTATCTCTAGGGCTTCTCACAAACAGTGATTGCGTAACTTGCGCTTGCGTTTCTTTCAACGGAGTTTGCATGAATAGCGTTTGGGTTTCTTTCGGCGGTGGTGGTTGCTGCATAAACAGCGTCTGCGTCTGCGTCTGCGGGTGCGGTTGCTGAACTTGTGGCTGTTCTTGTTGATAATGTTGCTGACCGAGTTGACTCACAAACAGTGATTGCGTAACTTGCGCTTGCGTTTCTTTCAACGGCGTTTGCATAAATAGCGTTTGCGTTTCTTTCGGCGGTGGTGGTTGCTGCATAAACAGCGTCTGCGTCTGCGGTTGCGGTTGCGGTTGCGGTTGCGGAACTTGTGGCTGTTCTTGTTGATAATGTTGCTGACCGAGTTGACTCACATGACCAAACTGAAGAAACCTCAACTCATTATCATAAATGAGCTTATTAGAAGGATTCGACAACACATTCCAGGCTTCAGAAACGAACCGAAACGCTTGATCCGCAAAAGACAACGTATTCTTCACAGGGTTCAAGAGAATGGCGAGTTTCCTATACTGACTCTCCACGACTTCCATGGATTGAGTTAAAGGAACGAGTTGGAGGATACCGTACCAGTCACGAGGGTTAGATTGAGCGGTTAAGAGAGTGTCGGTGACAGCTAAGATTTGGTCGGCGAGGACAGGTGCCGATTCTCGAGCTCGGATCGCGAAAGTCCTGGTGCCATGAAAGTCACCGGAAGCGAGTAGCTTCGCCGCTATAGTTAGCCATCGCTCCGCCTCAGTGGTGTTGCCGTCGTCCATTTCTACCAGTCTTTTCTCTCTCCAGGGTTTTTCCGTTTCCCTCACTTTTGTATTTTTTTGGGGGAAACTATTAGTTTGGTAACGAAAGGACAAAGCTCGTGGTGTCTGGGTTTTTTTTGGATGGACGAAAAAGGACAATATTTTCAGACAATTAACCGGAGATTACGGTTGGCTTGGATGAGATATAAATAACTGCATAGGTGTATTATCGTCATTTAAAGTTTAATGTTAAGAAAAAAGGCAAATTCAAAGTTGGCCATCCAATATTAGGCATAAAAATAAAAAATTTACAATTTATTCACTGCCATTATATACTTTTTAGCATTTTAGTCACTCACTATTAATTTATAGTTAAATATATTTATTTTTGTCATTCAATTTTAATAAAATTTTATTTTGATAGTTATTTTATCTTTTAAATTTCTTTGATTTTAAAAATCAATTTTAAGTTTTTTTAGTAAGGAGAAAACTTGAAATTTTACGAGGAATATTTGGATTAGAAACATTATTTTATCTTTTTAGCTTTTTTATTCCTTTTTCAACATTAATTTCAGTTATTTTTCTCAATAAAAGCGAAGGAAAAAACCTTCCAGATTTTACAATGAATTACCCAAGTTTTTATAGGGAAAAACATTAATTTTTACTTAAAAACAATTTAATTTTAAAATTCAGTCCACCCACAATGTAGAAATAATATTATATATATAAATATGTTTTGAAGAATAATTATATTTTATTAAAGTAAACTAACATGGTTATCAATCCAGCTTTATCTATATTATTCAATGGTAAATTTTTTTAAGATTTAGGAAAAATCAATAAAATTTTGCACTTAGTGAATTGCATTAGAAAAAATTTTAATTGACCACTAAACTAAAATTTTATTTTAATATTTTCACACATTTTAATTTTATTATGCACACTTTATTAACTCCACCAATTATATATCTAATTCTTAATACAAAATTTTTATGACACTTTTGGCTTCTCAAAATAGTATATATTACTTTGTAAATGAAATAAGGTTTAAATCATTTTCCAATTAACTCGTGAGAATAACCCAACCAAACGCGATTCCCAATGCATATTCGGGCATAAGTATGATAATAAGACCATCCAAGAATCCTCCAAATGCATGAAAAACAATAGGGAATATTAAATATACCTATACCCATCACATACTGATATCCTACACTAGTACTCAATGCCAAGTAAAATAATACAGAAAGACCAAGCAGTTGGCATTCATCCCCAAGAAAAGACTGGCCTTTTCTTTTTAATGTGAGACGACTCTGTATTCAATGGTCACATTGGACCATACTAAATTCGGAGTCGAGTCGGATCAGACCCATATATCGGGCAAGTCCTACCAGCACTGTTTTCTCCGTCCACAAGACCCCGATAGGTGTCAGATCCATGCAAAGGACTTCGATAACAAACATTCAATTGAAAATAATAATCACAAACATCCAAGTGATTGATCCAATGCAATTAACAGTAGCATCAAAATCATTAAGCTTAGAAAAATATCTCAAATCATCAGTTCCATTATTGTGAAGTAAACAATTAGGAAAATAGTGCACAATGCCCCCACTATAATTAGAAAGCTTCAACTAAATATATATATATATAGTGAAACACCAAGAACCTTTTAGCAGTATTTTCAAGTTTTTTTTAAAATATAAGGCGAACTGAAGGGATAGTGGGACCAATCAACTTCTCCATACAAAAACAACCAGAGAAGTAAAATACTAACTCGAAGATTAGGGATTTTACTGTTGTTTCTCATCCTCAGGTTTGGAGGCTTCTTTGATTTCATCGGTTCCATCCTCCTAAATAGATAAAAAAACAAATAATTGTTAATAAAAGAATTTGATATACGAGAAGTTAAAACCAACCATGCGCATTCTAACCTGCATATCCGAGGTCCACAAAGTAAGGTTGTCACGAAGAAGTTGCATTATCAGAGTGCTGTCTTTGTATGAATCTTCTCCAAGAGTATCAAGCTCTGAGATGGCTTCATCAAAAGCCTGAGGAAAAGAAACAAAGCTTGTTGACTAAATAGAATTTGAATACAAAAATAAAGAGCAAATATAGATTTGTAATGTTTTATATTTACTTGGACTCCTAGGGTAAGTATCGTGTATGGGTATGTTTCCGATGATATGCAAGTTTTTCCATGTATTTGCAAGATCATTATCTCTGGGGCAAACTAGAGTAGAAGTCACCCAACTATTAGTAAATTTCTTTTTTGGTCACCCAACTATTCAATTGTCTTTTTTATCACCATTTGACTATCGTAAAAATGGAGCCACCCTAAAATCCAAGATAGTTGAATGATCATTTTGTAACCGGTCATAGTTAGGTGACTAAAAAAGAAAAAACCATAGTCAGGTGACTACTAATGTAGTTTACCCTTATCCCTATATCCGAATAGGTAGGACCCGATTGGGAAAATGAAAAGCACGAGTAACAAAGATAATACAATTCAGAAGTATAAACCCCCCAAGCTCCCCTTCTTGAATGTTTTAGACGAACAAGGTGAATATAGCGAGTAAACTAAAATTCCAAAGCTTTGTTATCCTACCTGTTTTGCAAGACTGCAAGCGCGGTCCGGAGAATTCAAGATCTCATAGTAGAAGACAGAAAAGTTCAGAGCCAAACCCAAACGAATAGGATGAGTTGGAGCGAGCTCGGAAACCGCAATGTCCTGAAAGAAAGCGGAACAAAAGGAGGCGGGTAAAAGCAATCAAAGACTGGAACTATGGATAAAACACATAAATCATAATCACTTCAGTAAAATCTTTTATTAAAATGTGAAATCATATCCAAAGGAAAATCATTAACAAGACAAGGATCAATAAATTGAACCACCAAATATTACTTTGTTTGAATTGTATTAGTATAAACTACTGAAGGAATTTTGAAGTTTATGCCGTGTGGAGTCTAAGAGGACTGATTGTGGTTCAGAATTTTAGATACAAAAACACAATTTTGCTTTGGTCTAACAGGAATTTCAGTTACTCAAATCATACAAATGGTGAAAAACCATATAATACTAATTCAAAACCCATAGTGTTGAGATCATTTTCTTCTTGATAATTTTCATAAACTTTCCATTGTAATTCAATGTTATGTCTTCTAAGCAATTAAAAGCAGATCCAGATCTGAGCACAAATTTATTAAAAAAATCATATGAAATCGAGGAAAGGAAATGAACAAATTACGAAATGAGTACAAACCTGAGCAGATTTATACGCAGAGAGCGTATTCTCAGCAGCGGCTTTCCGGTCATCACCAGTCTTGAACTCAGCCAAGTACCTATGGTAATCTCCCTTCATCTTCAGATAAAAGACCTTGGAATCCCCGTTCCCGGCAGCCGGAACGAGCTTCTCTTCGAGAAGCCTCAAAATTCCGGCACAAATATCAGACAACTCAGCCTCGATCTTGGTCCTGTACTCACGGATGATGGAGACATGATCGGCGTTGCCACGTCCTTCCTCTTTCTGCTCGATGGAAGAAACGATCCTCCAGGAAGCACGGCGGGCGCCGATCACGTTCTTGTAGGCAACGGAAAGGAGATTCCGTTCCTCGACGGTGAGTTCGTCGGGAGCAACGACGGAGGAAACGACGGTTTCCATGAACTTAACCATCTCCTCATAGCGCTCGGCTTGCTCGGCGAGTTTCGCCTTGTATACATTTTCCTCACGTGGTGAAGTAGCGGCCATGGTGATTTTGGGGGACGTTTGGATGGAAAGAAAATTTGAGAGGATTTTTCAGAGGGATTTGAGTGGTTGTGTTTTAGAGAAGGGAAAGCAACTTTTGACTTCTTGTTTTTGTTTCTTTTTCCTTTTTCCTAATTTCTAGTAAATTACACCTAAGGCCATTAAATTATTAGTAAGTATATATTTTGATCACTTAACTTCAAAACTTTACAAAATAGTCATTAAATTATTTAAAAATTTTTATTTAAGTCACTGAGCTATTAAAATCGTTGTTGTATGAAATTTTCTATTTGAACCACTTGCACCAATCGAAAGCTCTCCTTCTCATTCATTTCTACAGATAATTTTTTTTTATGAAATAGCTATGAGCATTATGAATTTGCAAGTGAAAATCCAAACAACTTTCTTTTCCGATCTCTGACATTAACCGTCAAATCGAATTAAATATAAGACATGTTCTTCTACTTGTCAATAAATATTGATCCATCGTACTGATCTCCGAATTGTCGCTTAGAGCTTGCTATCCAGACTTTAAAAAAAAACTTAACAACCTAGTAAAAAATTTCAAATAGTTTAATGACCATTTTGTAACTTTTTGAAGTTAAATGACCAAAAAAAATTATTAATAGTTAGTGACCTTGGGTGTAGTTTACCCTTTAATTTTTTATTATTTTTATTTGTTTTTAATTTTTGAGATAAAAGCATTTAGTCCTTCAATTGGTAATTTTTAAAATTCGGTCCCTAATTTTTTTTATCTGTGTTACTACATTAGTCATTTAACTAGACGATTTTTCCAAAATTTGGTCACATGATGGTGTAGCACTAAAAAATTGTGTCATACCATCACCTAAAAATGGTATTTTTATTAAAAATTAAGTGATGGTGTGGTAAAATCTTAAAGTGCCATGTCATCACATTGACCAAAATTGAAAAATGTTATCAAGTTTAAAGATTAATATAGACAAAAAAATTAAGGGCCTAATTGAGAAAAATAATCAAGTTGAGGACTAAATTTTCGCTTTTTTTTTTTTTAACTTGGGTATAACAATTTGTTATTTGAAATTTTCTTTCGTCTCATTTTGATACTAAATTTTTCTCTCTATTTAGTCTAAAAATTAATCATGTTAATGGTACATCCAAGTAATGTGAACATATCATGTATCTTCCTATTTCTATGTCATGATGATGTGGTCATTGATGGTTAATCCATTGTCAATTGACTATTTATTGATATTCATAGATGGTTCACAATCGTTGACTATTCACTATTTGTTGATCGTTAATCCATTGTCAATTTAGTTTATTATTATTTTTAAATATCAATTCAATTTTTACTATTTTCAAGCGGTTTTCAATTCAACCTCTTGAATTGGATCAGTATATCATTTGATTTTCTATCCAATTGATTCAATCGACCAATTCAATCATGTTCTCAAAACACTAGTTATATCATAAAATCTTTGACGAAATCAAATTCAATGATCAAAATAGATCTAATTGTGTAGTTTAGGGGCCAAAATTATATTATCCCATTTATATAAATTTATAAAAACAAAATAAAATACGAAAATATTTTTAAAAAATCTTATTTTTATATAATTTTTTAGATATATTTTTACCTAATTTTTTATCCATGTGGCATAATTATGAAGTACTTGAAATAACAAATGCTTGTATCATTTGTGTCGGCAATGGGAAGTCAAATGCTTAAATGAAATAATAAAAACAACAATATTCGGTTGCCTATACATACGTGGACCATAATTTAAAGTAAGGTATATATCTTTTATTAATTAATTTATATATAACTTTTAAATTTTCTCAACCCAACAAGCAGTTCTAGTGGAAAAAAAGATGTTGTTCATCCTAGGGATTTCGGGATCAAGCGCTTGTGTGTACAAGGTGTGTGTGCATTGTCAAAGAGTTAAGAAAATATGAACAGATATTATTTTATGTAATTACATCAATATATTAAAAAAAACTTTTGAAATTTCATTTTATAAAAGTCCCTCTCGAGTTTGGTTCGATCGAGTTTTTTAAAATTATTCATAGTAATTCAATTCGACATAATTTTTTTTATTTTTTTCATATTAAATTTAAATCTTGGGTTCTTTTCATTTTAATGATTTTTTATATTATTTGATAAATTTAAAAAAATTGTAATAAAAATATTATTTCCAAGTAAATAAAAATAAATTTAAAAAAATTATATAAATTATTTTCACAATTGTAAATATGAAATATTTTTTTTTACATCCTAAAAATTAAATAAAAAAATCAGTTTCATATCAAATAACTATAGTTTTTTAACTTATATACTAAAAACACTTTGGTTTAAGTTGAATTTTTTTCCTAAAAATTAAGAATATTCTTGATGGACGGTCCTCAAGTGAGAGGGAAAAAAATATACTTATCACAATCTAAAATGTTCTTAGATTAGATTTTTTTTTGTAATCGTATAATTTTTGGTTAATTAGATAATTACTAGAATTTTCTCAAATGTAATTAAAAAAATGTTTAATTGTTTAGTCAAATATATCGATTGAGTCTTAATTAGATTGGTATTGATATTATTGTCAGTGCAGGAAAACATGGATTCAAGTAGAGGTGAGCAAAATCCGATTCGATTCGAAAAACTAGATAAAAATTCAAATTTTGAATTAAGTAGTTCGAGTTATTTGAGTTAATTGAGTTATCCGAATCAACTCGAATAAAAAATTAAGTTTTTCAATTTAACTCGGATACAAATTACACAATTCGAGTTATCCGAAAATCCGAATAAGAAAAGGTAAAACTACGTCGTTTTGATAAATGTTTACCCTTTCTAAAGTTAAAAATCAAAACTATTAAGTTAAAAGGTAAAATTATGTCATTTTGATAAATGTTTACCCATTAAGTTAAAAGAAAAAACCATTACATTGTTTATATAGTTAAATAATCTTGTACTCCGTTTACTAGTTAAATAATCGGTCCATATAAACGCAACATTGAGTATAAATAATAGGATTCGTTAACTCGACTCAACTCGATTCGAAATTTTTTGACTCGATTCGATTCGATTCGAAAAATTTTCAAATTGAATTCGGTTGCAAAAATAGGATTCGTTAACTCGACTAACTCGAAATTTTTTGACTCGATTCGACTCGACTCGATCGAATACTCACCCCTAGATTCAAGCATGTGTTTATTCTCCTATTTAAGGATTGTGGTGAATTATGAATAATTCTAAGCATTGTATCAACTTAAAATTTTTTAGATATTTTCACAATTGAATTAAATATTTGAATATTTAAAATGATTATAAAAATATTAAGTTATGAAAATAATAATAATTCAGTCTAAGAATTGAAGTTGGATTAACTTAAAAATGGAATTTTTGTTAAAAATATAAATAATATACTTTACTAGAAAAATGAAAAGAAAAAGGAAATGTGAATAGAATTTGAAAATAACTGATTTTCAGAAAGAAAATGCATCTGATTCTTACTCTTTATTCTATTAATAAAGAATAAAAAAGTTTGGTGGAAATTTGTACATTATTTAAATAATATTTATATTTTTATACTTATATTAAATTTTTATTTGAGTTAATGTTACGAGTCAATCAGATATTAATTTAATCGAAAAATTACTAAAATGAATAATATTTGATCCCATACATCATAAGTGAATATAGAATGACACGTAAATTAAACAAAAAATATGGAGGACCTAAAAATAAATATTAATATTTGTAACTATTATAAATAAATATTAATAACTCTACGATTTAGAATCTTAAGTTTAGAATTTAAGGTCTTGAGTTTCGAGTCTAAGGTATCGGGATTTAACATTTATTTATAATGAATTATTATTTAATTATATTCATATAAAATTATTAGTATTTATTTATAAGTCCTCCACTATTTTTTAAGAAAAAGTGTCATGTTATTATTCATCAATGGTGCATAAAATTCATGCATCGACAGTTTATCAAATAGTATCAATAAAAACTCAAATAATAATAAGATTTGAATCCGCGACAAAATGAATTCGAAACTTTTAACTTTAACATTTTAACCAAAGCCTCGATTGTTTTTTATATAATTTTTTATAAATATATTTCTTACATCACTTTTGATTTTTGCTAAGTTTTGTCCAAGTAGATTACAAGTTAACATTCCGGTCTAATTATTAATTTTTATAATTTGTTCCCATTGATCCCCTTATTTTATTTTTATAATTTTTTTAACAAATAACGAAATTTGGATCACACAACTCTAACAGTTCCAACATGTGTGAACTTTATTCATATTTATTCTAAATTAGATCTAAATGTATTTATTGCAATTTGCCATCGTTTGTGAATTATAGTGATTGATTTTTAAATTTTAAATTAAGTAAAGGATTAAATTTCAAAAGTTTTAAGAATAAAGGGACTGAGACTAAAAATTGACATCTGCTCATATAATAATATAAGACGAGTAATGTTCCATGAGAACTTCAAGAAAAAAATAACCTTTTATCCTATGAAATGGTAATAAAAATCGTGTGCTTCCGTTGCAGGCAAAAGCTAACCGCCCCGGACTATGCCGAAAAAATTACTTGCCGACAATGCGGCGAGGTCAACCCAATTATAAAGAAACCGTCGCCGGCGACTTCCCGAGAGCAGGGGAAGATAAGTCCGCCGTTGAAAGGCAAATCTATGGAGAAACTGAAGAAATTACTGCACGGTAACACCCAAAGACTTTCGGATTCATCGGGGTCATCATCCTCGTCGCCGTCGACGGCGAGTTACTCCAAGCTTTGTGCTTTGGACGACTCCGGCGACCAACTGCCGGCGAAGAAACGAGCGGTGCTTTGTGGCGTGAGTTACAGGAAATGGAAGTATAAGCTTAAAGGGACCATTAACGATGTGAGGAACATGAAAACTTTGTTGACTCAAACGTACGGATTTCAAGAGCGAAATATTTTGGTGCTCACAGGTGAGTATTTTTTTTTAAATATGTTATTTCCTGTATATTTTAAAATTTTAAAATTTAATTTTTATATTTTTAGATTTTAAAATTTAAAATTTAACTGTTAATATTATTAATTTTTTTTAAATTCAAGTTCATTATAAGGTCATTTTTAAATTATATGTCTATTAAGTGAGTATTTTTTTATTTCAAATTATTATACTAACAAATTTAAGAAAAAAATCTAATAATATTAACAGTTGAACTTAAATTTTAAAATCTGAAAAAGTAAAGAAACTAAATACTTATAAATGAAAGTTTTAACAAAAATATTTTATTTGTTTTAAATACAAAATACTTTTCACATAATGAAAGTTTTTTAAATCGTCCAAATTATTATTTTTTAAATCAAATCGATGGTCGAACTGTTAAGCCACCTCTCACCAGTCTAATCGGTTCGATTAAAAATTCACTAAAAATAAAAATAAAATCAATTCCATCAAATTTTTAGCCAGTTCAATCCGTATGTACAAGTTTTCAATCTAATCGATTCAAAATCATTCTTCTGACTGATATCCCGACTGATTTCCAATTTAATTGATCCGATCAACCGGTCCGATTCAAATGTTTTTGGTCTGAGTGATTTTTTTTTTTAAAAATATTCTCAACCCTAATAACAAATAACAATATCTAATTCAATCCACAGAGGAAGAATCAGACATTCGACTGATTCCAACGAAGGCTAACATCGAGAACTGCTTGAAATGGCTAGTGAACGGTTGTCAGATGGGAGATTCATTGGTTTTCTATTACTCCGGTCATGGGTTACGGCAACCCGATTTCAACCAAGATGAACGTGATGGGTTCAACGAAACCATTTGCCCTGTCGATTTCCTTAGAGAAGGAATGATCGTCGATAATGACATTTACGCCACCATTGTTAAGCCATTATCGCAAGGTGTTACGCTTCACGCCATTGTTGATGCTTGCCATAGCGGAACTATTCTTGATCTAGAGCATGTCTATGAAAGAGACAAGTAAGTATAAGACACCCCTAATTCTATTACTTTAGATGTTCGAGTGCAGGGGGTTGTTTGCATACGTATGGTTTGTCTTATTAGATACTTGATGAGGTACTCGCACTATGTGAACCACAAGCGGTTCTTGATAGAGTCAAAAAACAAAACCTTCCCACCAGGGATAATATCGGATGTGTTGAGGGGTTCGTCGGCTTTGAGCGGATGACGCGAAACCCCTCAACAATCTATACACTATATTTAATCTTTGGAATGAATTGGCGTCACAAGTCAATCAAATACTAACTCAATTAAAAATAGCAAAATATTTATTTCTTTTTATAAAGCAACTATACTTATCAATAGAATAAATATTGGATTAGTTTAATTCAAATTAATTTTGAGTTGAGTAACTAGGATTGGAATATTTCGGTTTGGGTTAATTTTTGATTTAGGATTACTTGGAATTTGAATAAATTTGAAGTTCAAGTTATTTTGAGTTTGAATCTTTGGGTTTGAGTCATGACTCTCTCTCTTTTTTTTTAAGTTATTTTATGCAATGCTTAAACTACCTATAAGCCCCCTAATCCTTAAAGCGGAGAACATTGCATGCTTAAATAAGTTCGAACCCACATCCTCCAGTTTATTGCAACAATAACGATGTCAATTGAATCAAGACTTAATCAATATTATTTAAGGTATTTTTTTAAGTTTAATATTATTTGGGGTCTTGAATACTTCAAACTTGAGTCATTTTCGGTTCAGGTTGTTCTGGATTCAGGTCATCAAAGGCTTTTAGATCATTTTATGTTTTGCTTATTTCAAGTGTGGATTATCTTGTTTTCGGGTTATTTCACGTTTGAATCATTCGAGTTCAATTTACTTTCAAGTTTATGTCAATTCATATTCATGTTAGACGAGTTCAAGTTGTTCATCTTTAATTAGTGATCAAATTAAATTGATCGAATCGGATTTTCGTATTTAGATCAAAATTTAAAACAAAACCTACTTACATCCCCATACATATTCATATATATATATACACATGTATCTGATACTTATCCTAATCTTATCAGGAAAAAGTGGGTCGACAATAGTCCTCCATCGGGTGTGAGGAAAAAAACTAGTGGTGGCATAGCGTATTCTATAAGTGCTTGCGAAGATAATCAGGTTGCTGCCGACACATCTGTAAGAAATTCTCCAACTCATCTTTGGTTTCTCATGTCTTACTGATTTTAGTTCTCGAGTTCAAATCTAGACAATCCTTTCACAAATCGTGATAATTTTTTTTTTTCTAAAAACAAGATATATACACACATGTAGGCATTAAATTCAAAGACAATGAATGGAGCAATGACATATGTTTTAATAGATGTTGTGAGAGGCAAACCAAATATAACATATGGAGAACTACTTGACCAAATTGAGAAGAGAATTGAAGATGCCAACCAACAAGGATGCTTTGGTGGTTCAAGAATATTAACCAAATTGTTTGGTCCCAATCTCACTCAGGTATATGTATAAACTTATTCAAGAGTCGAGTTTTGGGTAAATTATTTATGAATTCGGATTGATTCGATTTGACCCGAATTGTTGTTTAATAATTTTTCTGAAGGTCAAATTGTGTTATTATTAAGCAACAGTTGTGGATTTAATTTTTATACTTTAATCTGATCAATTGCAGTCATTATATTTTTTGAATTGATCGATTTTAATTTTTATATTATTAAAACAAATCAAATAAGTCCAAATTTAAGTTAAGAAACATGACTTTGACACTTTGTTTTCTTTTGAATGTATACAGAAACCTCTGCTTTCAGCTTCTGAAGAGTTTTCAGTTTACGAGAGGGAATTTAAACTTTAATATTGGATCCGCCATTGAAGCTGAAGGAAAACTTTGTACATTGTATACAAGAGGCTAAATGTTTTAATACAGCGAATATGCCAATAGGATTTGAATCTCGATTTTTGTTAAAATTTCCACCTATTTTTATTGTTCAAAATTGGTCATTGTACGTCAGCCTGAGGCATACGTAATAATAGATGAAATTTTTAGCAGAAAAGACTAATTTATTATTTGATCTAACATACAAAGATTAATTTGCCCAATTTTTTAGTTGTTCGTGACTTTAGAAAATGATTTTTCAATAAAAAACCAATTCGATATTTACACATGAATATAACAACATGATAATAATTTATGTAACACAACTTAATTTACTGAAATTTGTATAAATATAAAGGGTAAATTATAATAGTAGCCAATTAACTATTAATAAATTTATGTTTTGGTCAATCAGTTATTTAAATTTATCTTTTCTGGTCACGTGATAACTTTTAAAATTGACATAATAACAACTTTACCTCTCGACATTTATACATTATATCAATTTAATTTTAATTTTAAAAAATTTAACCCTCAATATTTAAATGATTTTGATACGATAAAATACACCACTGCAACATATAGTAACAAAGAGATAACCCAAAGTATAAAAAAACAGATCCCAAAATTTAAAAAGAAAAATTTCTTGATATGCCAAAAATTATAATTTGTGAGTCAAAAGTAATTTCTCAGAATTGAAAACATGTGCTCCATGGTTTCTGATTCTTCATTCATGAGTGGCCTTTGCCAATTGCCATTGTTGTTTAAAATGGTGAGTTTCATTATTATTATATAATAATTTGTATAATGTTTTCTTAATTTTGATATTTGATTTCTCTTGAAAAAATTGAAACAATTTAATTTCTATCAATTTTTAAAATAAGTATATAATGACAATTAATCTACCAAATTTACATAATACAATTGTTATAATAACAAAATTAGCTCTCAAAGTTTACACGTGATATTTATTTTTACATTTATATTTGAAGCTAAAGATTTTTTTTTATATATTTTTCTTTTTTAAAATTTTATACAATTTTCAGAATATTTTTTTAATTAGAATCAAGATCAAATACAAAATATGTAAATATTGATGACTTAATTTGTCATTATATCAATTAAAATTATGTATAATTGATGAAAAATATTAATTGTTGTGATTAATTACTTTTAGTTGCTCGCTTTCAAATTTGACAATGATAAAATTGCTTCGATTTTTTTTGAAAGAACTAATTTGTTTAATATTGAAATATTTAGAAGGACTAAAGAGGTATTTTTACCTCTAATGTTGAAAAAAGTTAATGATTTGACCTTTATTGTTTAAAATCAACGCAGAATCTAATTCCCTATATAAATTAAATTATCTCACAATAGGATGAACGAAGATATACTTTTTTAAATAAATCTATTAAATATGTTTAATTTTTGGTTATGTTGTTTTTAATATTTTATTTAAAAACTAAATAAAAGTATGAAAAGATGAAAATATCACCACAATAATATTAAAAATGATCTAATAGAAAGGGGCATATTAATCTTTTTTAACCGAGTTAATATCTAATTAATCCGTGACATTAACTCGGTCAAGGATTTTATATAATAAGTATAAATAATATTAGATTTTGTCACACTCAAGATGTGGGTATAATATTTTCTTTTAAAAATAATTTAATAATTAATATAGGTGGAGTGTTTGTGTAATTTTATAATCGAGTTGGTGACTCGGTTAAATGTGATATCAACACAATAAAGTGTTTAAATGTAAGTCTTAGAAAATTAGTAATCATTTAATAAAAAGGGTGATATAATTTAGTTTTTTTTCTCAACCAAGTTGATACCCAATTAATTCGTAACATCAACTCAATCATGAGATAGATATGAATAATATAAAAAATAAAGAAAAAATATGCAACCGCCCTTTAAATCCGATCTTTATGGTTATTGGCTAAACTTTAATATCATTATAGGTTCTTATAATATCGACTCTTTTTTATGTAATGCTTAAAACTGCTTATAGTTTCTCCCAAATCCTTAAATAGGAGGATAATGCACTTCGGTGCATTCAAACTCACATTCTCTTACACTAACAACAATATCTAATGCCAATCGAGCTAAGAATGAATCGGGAAAAACATATTAATCTTTTTCTTAACTAAATTGGTAATCACGGGAGAGATAAATATAAATATTTTTAAAAAAATAGCAACCCCTTTAGATCCTATGTTTTATGGATAGCAATTAAGTTACTTTGCCACAACGAATCTTATCAAATAAACAAAGAAAAGGAACAAATGAATCTGGTTCTCCCCCAATTTACTTGCGGGATTCGATTATTGTCTACAATGATTGAACCATAAGGGTATAAATCTAGCTTAACTCCCCACAACTTCTTTTCACACGGTTCCGGTTCTTCGATATCATCGGGGTTATTTAACGGGCTCATAAACTGTTCGAATCGATGGCGCGAAGAGAACGATGCAGCGGATGTGGGATTAGCATGTTGGTTTCACCCGAGGCACGAGTCGTTCGTTGTTCCGAGTGCCATACCCTTACCAATCTTGTCCCAATCAATGCTCGATCGGGCAGAATCAGGTTCTTTTCAAGCACTACAGTTTATTATTAGTACCAATCGAAAAATGTGTACTCAATTGTAATTAAGATCCGTGTTTCTGTTGTTTCGTTTTGGTTATTGACAATGCGTAAGGTTTTTTTTTTGGATAAATTACATTAATAGTCACTCAATTATGAAAAGTTACAAATTGATCACTCAACTATTCAATTTTGCCTATTGGATTTTTAGGTGTTTCCATTTTTACATTAATCAGTCGGTGACCAAAAAGGACAAATTGAATAATTGGGTGGCCAATTTGTAACTTCTCACAATTAGATTATCAAAAAAAAAAATTGACTATTAGTTGGGTGACTACTAATATAGTTTACCTTATTTTTTTTGTTATGATAGGTATAATGGGCCACCAAGAATGCATGGAAATCCGTATGGGAATGGCCCAAGTCCACAACATCCGCAATATCCGCAACCGCGACCATCTTTGTCTCCGGTTCCGGTTTATGGGAGAAAACGAGCACTTCTTTGTGGAGTGAATTACCATGGAAAGAGTTATAAGCTCAAAGGAAGTATCAATGATGTCAAGAGTATGAAGTACCTTCTTGTGGAGACATTAGGATTTCCCAATGATTCCATTTTAATGCTCACAGGTAATCTCGGGTTTTTAAATGTTGAGATTTAAATTTAAATTCGTATTTTTTTGCTTAATGGGCGATTGAATAGAGACCTATTCATGGGCTGAGCTACTCGTTTAAGCTTAAAGGCTTGCTAGAAATTTGAGAGGGTTTAAATAAAAATATTAAGCCCGAAAAATTGACTTATACAAAAAAGTAAGCTCATTTAAAATAATTAATCACTACAATATTAATAAATGTTAAGATGAATACATATAAAAATTTTAATAAATAAAAATATTAAATTTAAAATAATATTAAAATATTTTTATATTTAAAAATAATATGAGTAGGTCTAAAATTAGCTTGGATTAACTATTTATAAATATGGACGGGTTTGGACGAAATTTTAGGCCTATGTTTCGAGTTGAGCTAGGCTTGAACAAATATAAAATGTATTAATATCATGTCTAAGCCTAACCCATGAACACTTCTATATTAGACTAACTCAACATGGAACCCGATTCGTAGGCATATATAAGCTACCAAAGGAGTAAATAGGGATGTAAACTAAACATGTATGCTCACAAGCTATTCGAGTTAGATTAGAAAAGATTAAATTCGGCTTGGTCATTTTTTTTGAGTCGAGTTTTGGTAGCGTAAGCTATTGAACAAGTTAAATTTGAATATTTTAATACTTGAGTCGAATAGCTCGAGGTATATGTTATTTTTATTTAGCGTAAACAATTTTGGAATCGAGCACAAGCACAGATATTGTCAAGCATGAGAATGAAATTTGTTTTTCTTACTAGGAAAACAAACTTAATCGAGCGAGTTCGAGCAGTTGACTCTTAAACCCAACTTTTAAATCTAAAACTATATTGAACTTCACTCGAATTTCGAGTCGAGTTTCAAACTTTCTCATACTTGTGCTGAATACATTTCCATATCCGACACTTTTGCATATGTAGAAAATGAAAGGGAACCTTCAAAGATCCCAACAAAACAGAACATCCGTAAGGCTTTGAAATGGCTGGTCTATGGATGCCAACCGGGGGACTCGTTGGTGTTCCATTTCTCTGGTCACGGCACTCGACAAAAAGATTACAACCAGGACGAAGTCGATGGATTTGATGAAGCGTTGTGCCCTCTCGATCACGAAACTGAAGGGAACATAATCGACGACGAAATCAACGACACCATCGTAAAACCATTGACTCGAGGAACCACACTGCACGCGATCATCGATGCCTGCTACAGTGGAACCGTCCTCGATCTCCCTTTCGTTTGCAGGATGAACGAGTTAGTTAGTTAATTCGTAAAATTTATACACTATATTACCCGGACTAGACCGAGAGTATTGGATACGAGTATGTGTCCGATCTTTGGAGGATCATCTCCTCGTATTCATGTCCGGGTATACAAATAATTTTCTAAAAAAACGAAAAATCTGAGCAACGTATATTGGTTTATTGTTGATTTTTTGGTATTATGTAGGGAAGGGCGTTATATGTGGGAAGATCAAACAAATCCCTTATTTTACAAGCGTACAAGTGGAGGATTAGCCTTTTGTTTTAGTGCTTGTGATGATCATCAAACCTCTGCTGATACCACTGTGAGTTAAATTTTTCGACTTCGGTTCGAAAAAAATTGAATTTGGTTTAATCATTATCGAGTCAAGTTTGAACGGATTAGGATAATGAGCAGTTCGAATTTGAATATCTTTAATGCTTGAATTGAGTAGATTTGGAGTTTAGTTGACTTTTTATTTTTAATTAATATTATAAAATTTTCTTTCGAACTCAAACTCGATCACAAATTAATGATTTCGTTTTTTATTAGGCAAACGAGCTTGATTGAAGCTTATCGAAGAGCTCGAGGAGTTTGATATTTTATCTCGAATTAGGCTCAAGCTTTAAAAGTAAAATTCAATTGAGTTTAAATGGAATTTCAAGACATTGGAGTTTTTTTATAGTTTGAATTCGACTTGGTTCTATTACACTCTTAATTCGAATAGTCTTCAAATTTAGAACTGAGCTTTAATTTTGCAACTATTTTAAACGATCATATTCGAATCTCAATATTCGCATCATTTGGTCTTGAAAGCATTTGAGTAAAAATATCATTAGCTTTAGGTTGTTGTTTGAATTGTGTTGTTGTAGGCTTTCACCGGAACCAATGTGAGAACTGGCGCGATGACATATAGTTTCGTACAAGCGATTCAAAATGAACCGAGGTTGACATATGGGCATTTGCTTAATGCGATGCGTTACACGATCGGTGATGTTAGCAAAGCTCATGGAGCCTCACAGGTATTTAAACTAAGGTTTTCAAAACTAAATTGGTGGTTGAACCGGTTAGACCATTGATTTTCGGTCCAAATTACTCGATCCATTTGATAGGTTCAATTGAATAAATTATTAAAAAATATAAAAAATCGGTCCGACTTTCTTGTTTGGGGGTCAACTAGTCCAACCCTTATTTCGGACCGATACCCTGATCAATTTCCTGTCCAATTGATCCAATTTTAAAAAAATGACATAATTAAAAGATGATCCCGAATACCCAAATAAGGTTCTTTTTCCTTCTTAGATGTGAAATTGATGATATACAACTTATAAATCTATCTATAAGTCAAGTCGGGCCACAATTCAATTCTAAAAAATAATTATAACTAAACTCAAATTTAAATCTATTCGAAAATTCATTTTTTCTAGTGAATACGTTTGTTCGAGTCCCACTCCAACTGATTGAGCCCATCACCATCTTCTCTAAACCGGTTTGTTCTTGATTTGCAGGAGCCACAATTAACTTCATCAGATAAATTTGATATATACTCTAAGCCGGTTGTGCTCTAGTACTTTTTGTTGCTCATAATGAAATGTGTCCCGTTATACTCGGCGATTTCCATATCCGTTTTATATCTATGCAATACTTGTGCTCATAATACATTAACTCTTGATTATGAGAATGAAGTATATTTCATGACCAATCATTTACTTCTTCGAAGAGCATCCGTTGTAATAAAATTAATCACTGCTACCGATGATAGATACATTAGTTTCAATCAGAAATAATTGAAGTTATATAAATTTTACTGTGCTCATATTACTCATTGTAATAATTTCTGTTATTTATAAAGTTATGCACGTTAATAATTTATATTATATAAATTTTAATTGATTTTAAGATATTGATGGTTTTTTTATTTTAAAATGAAAATATTTGATACGGTGGAAAGTAATTATTAATATATGTTGGTCATCAACAAGCTAACGTAAAAATGAAAAAATTTAAAAATCCGGGATAGTTAGATGATAAAAAAAAGATAAATTTAAATAGTTGAGTGTAAAGAACTTGGGTTAACCGATTTTTCAAGTTCACAAAAGAACCCTCGGGACTGGCAGGTTTCTTCTTCCATTTCCACGCCCTTTTCTCCTATTAATTCCCTAACAAGCTTCTCCACTTGGTCTCTCTTTACATTCTCATCTATCTCAATGCCAACACCCATTCTCGAGCATGCCCACCAACTGTTTGTTAATTGGTCTGCCAGAAACGGCAAACAAAGCATTAGCATAACGGCTGACAAGCTCTCGATCATCGACTTCCACCCCATGTGAGATACAAACCCTCCTATCGATGAGTATTTAAGCACTTCATCTTGTCGACAGCAACTCAAATCAAGCCTCTACCTTCAGTTCCGCTGCCTCACCGTTAACAAGATCAGGACCGACGATCCACAAACATGGCTTTTACTATTACCCAATCCCCAAGCAATTTCAATCAGTTCTTGATGACCCATTACTGCAACACTCCCGAAATTTATGTAATCATTACAAATTTGGGTTCTTTAGAATCGAGCCATTCGGTACATTCAGATTGTTCAACCCGCAAATTAGAATCTGATTTGTTTCAGTTCATCGTCTTCGATATCTGCAACCAGTATGCGAAGAGGACCGATGCTGTAAACGGGAACCGTCATGTCTATTATCGAAGACATAGCATCCAAAGCATCGGGTTCCAATGATTCGAATGTGTTGAGAATCAAAGCCGATGCTTTAAAGTCGCGGAATGTTTCTTGGAGGAGATGATTGAGCATTTGGTCATTTGGGTCCATGGTTCTAACGTAACTTGGAAGATCCTTAAAACGTATATTTTCCAGCCCATCTCAATTGTTTTTTATTCTGGTTCGTGACTTAATCAGTTCAATCCTTTATTCCGGATAGATATCTCGACTAGTTTAATCTGATTTTGATAACAACACTTAAATATTGCATTTAAAGATCTCCATGATTTGGTTCAAATTAAATTGCGTTTTGTTTTTTCTTAAAAAGAATTTCAAATTAAGATTTAAATCTAAACTCAATCCACTTAAAATTTATATTATTGTTTCAATATATATACTAAGATCGAGCATGAAATATTCAAAACACCAAAAATTGATATTTTCAATGTTTTTAAGACAAACTCCTCACCAATATTTTCAATGATTTCTTTATTATTACATGATTATCAATTGTATTTTTTTAAAATTTCAAAATATCATGCAAAAAATTTTAATAGAAGAAATTTAACGATGTAGTAATTGGGCTTAAATTTTTAAATTCGAAAAGTAACAAGATTAAATTCATGCTAACAAAAATAAAAAGATTAAGTTCCAAGTGTAAAATGTGTGTACAGACTTAAAGCATATTTTAACTTTCAAATTTTTATTGACACAACATGAAACATGGGTCAGAAATCATAATAATTTTTATATTAAATTATTATTTTTTCATTATTGTTTATTATATATATTTTAAATATTTTAGAAATTTAAAATTATGTATTTAAAATTCTTAAGTGATAATATGGTAAAATCTTCGAAAGTGTCACATGTCATCTCTTTATTTTTAATAAGAAATTTAAAAATATAATTTAAAAAATTGTGATAAAATCTAAATTTGAGGATGAATTTAAAAAAAATAATTGAAGGATAAAAAATATCAAATTTAAAAATTAATACTTTATCCTTAATAATAATTATTTGAGCAAAGATATTTAAAAAAAGAAATCATATTTAAGTAGCTTTTAAAATATCAAAATAGATAGATTTGATAATTTTTTAAATAAAAATTTGTTTAAAAAAAATAGAAAGTATATTAACACATATTCTATTTCTAATCATTATAGAATTTAAATTATAAATTTTATTGACACTTGTCATAATCTGATTGGATGTAATATCTGAATGGGCCTAATTAGTTGGGTCGAACCCAAAAGTCTACTCGCTTTCCGACAAAGGAAGATTTTTTTAAAAACAATAATAATAATATTTTTTTTGTAAATACCACTTTTGTCCCTTTCATTTCTTGGAGACAAAGCAAAAAACACCAAAGCTAAAGCTAATGGCTAATGCCAAATATATTCATATATAATTTTAAATTACAATAAAGTCACCATCTTTTTTATTATTATTATTTTTGCAATGTAATGAGAAAAAAATAATTAAAAAGAATTTATGCCATTACACAAATGCTATGTTTTTATTCTTACCAAATTGATTCCTCTTTCTTTTTAAGTTATTATATTTTCCCCCATAGGTTAAGCAAAACATATGTAATTATTTTTTTAAATATATATTTTTATAATGTTAATGTTTGAAATCTAGCTTTTGTTATTATCCTTCTTATCTCATAATCACGAATTTTTTTTTTATAATTTCATTATAGGTTCTGATCATATTTTTTTTACACAATACCTAGAACTAATCATAGCCCCTCTCGACCTATAAATAGGAGGATAATGCGTTTCAATGCACTCGAATTCATGTCCTTCAATATTAACAACAATACCTATACCAAATAAGCTTTTGTGCTATATATTTTTATAGTAAAAGATATTTAATGGTGAAAAAAATTCAATCAATTAAAAATTAAAAATTATATTCTTAAATTTCAAATTTGAATTATAGGTTCTTATCTTATCTTATCCAACACTTAATTAAGAAGATAATGCGTTTCAGTGCACTCGAACTCACATTCTTATGCATTGACAATAATATCGATGTCAATCGAACTGAGACTATTGTTTAATATAAAGTATTTTAAATTCAAAATTAAATGTAAACAATAGTTGTGTCTTATTTATTTAATTTTTATTTTTTAAGAATATCAATAAAGAATGCTTTTTAAATTTTCTCGTGAAGTTAATAGATCTATTATCATTGTATCAAATAAATATCTTTTAAGTCATGATTTAACCCTGAATTATATTCATTTTCTAATTTTGATACTTAAATTTCTTTTGTCCCATATTGGTATTTGAAATATCGCTTTCATCCTAATTTACCAGAAACTTTTGAAAAGTTGTTAAAAAAACGTGACACATAGCACATTTTTATTGAAAGTTGATATTTTTTAGATTAAATTGAGACAAAAATAATAATTTAAGTATAAAAAATATTAAAAATAAAAACATAATATAAAATGGAAAATATTTGGTACACGAGAGTTTGTCAATTTTATAAGTAGGATCAAGAGTTAATATATATTTTATAGAGATATAGTAAAATATTAAAAATATAAATATTTTTTTAAAAAAATACGTGACAAATTTTTTAAACTACTTATGAAATAAATAATACACGAACAACCTATATAAAACAACTCATGATATAAAAGAGAAATACAAATATAATTTAAATACATGAATATATAAAAATTTATACAACTTGAACTATTAACTTATAAAAAATTATATAAAGGTAAAATTTATATATTTTTTGAAAAAAAATAAAATTTATATAAAAACATGTCTCTAAACTTGATAATTTTTTTTAATTCAGTCTCTAAATTTGCATAAAAAATATATCCAATTGATAGTTCATATTTAAAGTTCGTGAATAACTCATATCATCTAAAAAATTCGAATTTGTAAATAATATTATTTACAACTTTTTACAGTCTAAAACAAAACAAAAAAATGTCAAATTAAATTATAATATTTTTTCAGAAGAATTAAATTAATTAATTTATTCATCTGGTGGTTATGAATTGAATAAATTTTTGCCTAACCTATAAAAAACCTTAAAGAGAGAGGAAACAACCTCAAAAAGGGGAAAAGGGAGACGTGAGTGGGTGTATGCTTTTTAAAAAAAATAAAAAAAATGTATTTTAAAAAAATTAAACCCCTAAAAATAGAATTATTTGGTAAAAATAATAAATTAAAAAAACTAATTTAATTATTTAAAAATAATTATATTTGTTAACCCAAATTTTTCAGAGTTAAGAGATAAAATTTTAAAGATACTACTCACGATATCTAAAAAAGAAAAATACTTTAACATTATGAATATGATGATTTGGCAAAATATTATTTCTTCCATCTAGAGGAAATATGTATTTAAAATTATAAATATTTTGATGAAAAAATAAATTAAAATTTTAAGTGAGAAGCTATTTTGAATAAATTATAAAAGTTTAAGTTTTAATTTTATTATTTTAACTTTATTTGTTGAGAAAATTCAAAAATCAAATTAATTAATATAACATGCATGCATAATATTTAATTAATAATTAATGACAATTCTTTTTATTTTACCACGCGCCATTTGGAGGCAGTGGACCCAAAAGTCCCGAACCTTCAGGAGACAAACGCTCGATTACGATTTGAGGAACGAAAGCTAAATTGCGTGTACTTCACGCATACGAGTAAGTGTGTATTGCTTATTTAAGTCGTAGTGGAAAAGGTACCAAAAGTGAAAAAAAAGAAAAAAAATTGCTTGAAGAAGAAAATCCCAGCGTGAGTCAGTTTGCAATCTGTCTTTGTTTCTTTATAAATTTGTAAACCAAAGGGAAAAAATAATTTCTTTATTTAATATTATTTTTATATTAATTATATAATTATTTTGTTGGAGAAAAATATAAATAGCGTTTGTTCTTCTCAAAGTCCAGCTTTAATGGCGTGAGAGCTTACACAAAGGGAAAAGAGTATATATGTATATGTGTGTATGTATATGTATATGTTTTTTTCTTAAAAGTAAAACCGTATGTGATCTCCTTCAGTCTTTGCATGCTTCACCAAACTCTTTCACAAAAAAAGAAAACCCAAAAACCCAAAATATTATTTTTGATATCAATGAAATGAAATGCCATTTGGTTTCCAATCCTTAAAGAAAACCCACACTTTTTTTCTTTTGCTTTTTCTCAAAATCTGAGCAAAACCCAGATGTTAAAAAGTGGTAATCTGTTCTGGGTATTTGTTGTTTTTAAAGTTTTTTTTTTGTTTGATTTAATCTGATGTTTGTGTTTTGATTTTTTCTTTTGTTCTTGTTCTTGTTCTTCTTGTTGTGTCTGTTTGTTTGTGTTTGATGTTGGAATCTACTTCTGAGATTGGGAACATGAAGGATGATGAAGAGTTTGAAATGTTATTAGATGAGATCCCTCATGCAACATCTCATAATCATCATCATCAACATGAGAGGAAGAATTATGTGAATGGGTCATTACATGGCATCTATGGTAATGGTTTTATGTATGATGATGACCCATCATCAAGTTACTTCCATAACCGTACATGTGTTTCCCCTGTAAGCGGTTTCTCTTTACTATCAGATGGTTCATCTTCAAGTTTGTTTTCACACAATGGGCAGTCTTTATCTGACCATGGATCACCACCACCACCATTAGAGGACTTTAAGCCACACTTGTTTGGTGAACTTGATCTTTGTAGAAACCTTAGTAAAGTGTATATTAGCAATGATCAAGAGAATTTGGGTTCTAGTTTTAGAGATTTCTCACTTGAATCCAATGGGATTCAACGTTTTGATCAATTCAATGTTGAGAAACATGGTGTTTGTGATACATTGAGGAAAGGGTTTTCTGATTTTATGCCTTTGAGTTTCAATGGTGGGATGAATATGGCATTTTCTGGTTTGCCCCATAATTTATTGGGTCCTCAAATGTATCCTCAAGGAATGAATTGTTGGAATGGTACAATAAGATCTCCATGGCAGAACAAGGATCAAGCTTGTAATTTATTGAATTTAAGCCCTTCTCTGAGTAATGGTGAGCTGATTGTTCATGGTTCTCCCCGGCCGGTTCGAAACATGTTAAACCAGGGGCTGTCATTGTCCAATGGCTTGGCTAGACCTAGAGCTCATTCAAATGTTGGGGCTTTTAGTAATGAGGATAGTCTCATTATTCAAGGAGATGGTTTAAATTATGTAATGGTCAATAAGGGGCTTGATTGTTCAAGAGGGCTAAACAAGGCAAAGGATATTGGTGTCAGTAAGCATCGAGAAGGAAGGTTGCAACTCGATAATTGGTCTCAATTCGCACCAGCTTGTGGAAATTCTAAGAGTGCTGCTAAGTTATGTACCTCGTTTTCTTTGCCGCCTAAGTATAACTCGTTGGCTGAAGCTCGTGGATATATATACTTGATAGCGAAAGATCAACATGGTTGTAGGTTTTTACAACGGCTATTTGATGAGGGCACCCGAGAGGATGTTGAAATAATATTTAAGGAGATTATCGGTCATGTAGTCGAACTTATGATGGACCCTTTCGGGAATTATCTTATGCAGAAGTTATTGGAAGTGTGTAATGAAGAACAGAGAATCCAGATTTTGTTAATGGCTACCGAGGAACCGGGTCAACTTGTTAGAATATCTCTAAACACGCACGGGTATGTATGAGAACACCTTGTCTTCGATATGTTTGTATTCGTTGATTGTATTTCTAACATTGTTTTTCCTTGTTTCAGGACTCGTGTGGTGCAAAAGTTGGTCGAGACACTCAAAACCAGGCAACAAATTTCGCTTGTTGTATCAGCTCTTGAGCCCGGGTTTTTATCACTCATCAAGGACTTGAATGGCAATCATGTCGTACAGCGTTGCTTGCAATGTCTTAGCTGTGAAGATAACAAGGTAAAGCCTTCCATCCTATAGATTTGTAGGTGTTAACAAAGGGAATCTTTTCTGTTCCATTCTGGTTTTGTTCCTTAATTCAAAGTAAAATGTTGTCTCTTTTCGGGGTCTATACGTGTAAATGTCATACATGATTGCATTCTTTAAATCACAACCAAATTAAGCTTTAGTGACACAAAAACTGGAATGCATCATATTGCATATTGAAACTTCACAACCGAAAAGAAGTACTTGGTGATACTTTGTGTAACTTAGTTGTTTTGTTTAAAATTCAATTAAGACAATTATGCATGTGTGTATGCATGTGTGCATATCGAGTTCTGTTTGTTCATCTCTTTTTCTCAAGTCATTTACTTTCCTCAGTAGCAGACATTGACAATGGTCTTTTGTCCCTGATCATTTTGACAGTTTATTTTCATTGCCGCTGCAAAGTATTGTGTTGATATTGCAACTCATCAACACGGCTGTTGTGTGTTGCAACGATGCATTAGTCATTCTACCGGGGAATATCGAGATAATTTGGTTGAAGAAATATCCTCTAATGGACTTCTACTTGCACAGGATGCATATGGGTAAGTATCTCTGCTTGCATTTTCCCGGGAAGAAAGAAAAAGAAAAAGAAAAAGAAAAAGAAAACTCTACTTTCATAATCTTGACATGTAGTTGTTTATACAATAATGAATTTCTGGTTTACCGAGTTGCCAAACTTTCTGGTTTGACTGATAATGCAAAATAGTGCAGTAAGCTGAAAATCTTCTTTGCATGTTTGAATGTATTAATGTCTTGTTTTGTGTCATGGGACTTGTAGTACGATAATAAATTCAGACATTAAGCATGCTGAGCAAGTCATCATATCGGTTTAGTGTTCATGTTGTTATCAGAAAACAACTGTTTGTTCTTGGTTGGCCCATATTGTAACGAGACTGATCAGTTCATTCTAAAGATGATATTCCCCGGTGCCCCTGAATTTTTGTTTTCCATTTTGCAGAAATTATGTTGTTCAGTTCATCTTGGAGTTAAAAATTCCATCCGCCACTTCAACTTTGATCTCTCAATTTGAAGGGAACTACGTGCACCTCTCGTCTCAGAAGTTCAGCAGTCACGTGGTCGAAAAATGTCTCGTGGTGTTAAATGACGAGAGCCGATCGAAAATCATTCATGAATTGCTCTCTACAGCTCATTTTGAACGATTGCTTCAAGATCCACATGCAAACTATGTCGTGCAAACCGCTCTCCGTGTATCTGAGGTTCGAGAATCAATTACTTTTCCCATTATTTACAAAACCCCCAATCCCTTAATCAATATAATCCCATGTTTTGATTCTTCATTTTTCTTCTTTATATTAGGGAACTCTGCACAATTCGCTCGTTGAAGCAATCGAGTCCCATAAAGCAATATCACGCAACAGCCCGTATTCGAAGAGGATTCTCTCTCAGAAGCTACTCAAAAAGTGAATGTACATTCTCCCCCTCTACTTTTTGTTGTTTTGTGTCAACTAAAACCATCATCTATATATATGGAAAAACCGGACTTGAAACCGTAGAAACGGGCTCGCGTGTTTAACCCGAGGAAGAGTTTTTGTCTTCTAAAAATGGCATGGGAAATCCCCTTCCATGTGCTCAAAAGAGTGTAAAAGATAAAAAAGCAATTTTGAACTATAAAGTTGCTTAATTTTTGGACATTGTATTATTTATGTTGTCTTGTTGATCTTTATCTATGTGGTATTTGGATGTTTTCTTTTGCAATTGTACAATGTAAAGAATGTTAGGGTATTTTTATTTCTTGTTTCGGGTTCTCGTAGTTTGGAAATCATGGAAGAAAGGGTTGCAGATCTTGAGATTCGAGTCTTTGATCTTACTTATTAAAGAGTGATTGTATGAATCAAATTGAATTAAGTTTTAGATTCAATGTTGATGTTTTACCGAGAATATTCACTTCGGAAATAGTGAAAGAGGTTGAAGATTTCAAGATTCATATATCGGATTTGCCATCGTATTCGAAATTCATTCCGTAAGAAAGAACACTCTTGAAATAGTGAAAGGGGTCGAAGATTTTGAGATTTGCATTTGTTTTTGTTTTTTTTAAATATTAGTTGTGTGAACCAAATTTTGATTACAAACTCGTATTTGACATTCATTTTTTCTCATGAAGTAAGTGCATTTGGAATTTTTGAAAGGGGTCGAAATTTTTTTTTTTATGAATTATATTATAATAGAGTAAAGTTTAAACAATAAATGAGATTAATACGATTTGAATCCAAACTATATTTAAGGTGAGTCAAAGTTTTCAAGATATTTATTTTCAATTAAATTTCATTTGATTAATTTATTAAAAATTTCATTTAAAAACTGATGTATCGGAAAAAAAAAAAACAGTTACAATAATTAAAATAGTATTTAATTAATTAATTTTAAAATTATGATCCCGACAAGACCAAGTAACCTACGGGAAGTAGGGCGTCATAAAATATTCCTCGCCAACTGGTTTGGGACACGTGTCGACATTTCGAACCAGATACTTGACGTCAACCAATCACATCGCCGAAACTGATCGGATCTAATCGGCTTCCCGCATTCCGCGTGTCATTCTTAGCTTCATTTCCCTTTACGTTTTAATTTTTTTGAATAAAAAATATAATTTTAATTTCATTCAACGAAAAATTAAATCGTACATTTTAATAAATAAGAGTTCCTAAAATAATAGACCCAATTAATACATTTTATTAGCTGCAAAATATTATTAATTCTTATGATTCTATGTAATTTAATTTTTTTGCCCAATATTAATTTTCAAGAAACATTATTTAATAATTTTATTTTGGACATAAAAAATTATCTTATAAGTTATATATATGAGCAGATCGAGCCGAACATAAATTTTTTTAAAATTTTATTTTGGTTGGACTTGGATAAAAATATAAATTCATATTTTATATTGGGTTGGACCGATTAAAGAGAATAAGTAAAATATTAAAATTTGGTTTGAATCCAACCCAATCCAACCGTGAATTCATGTATATAATTTTAATATTTAATTTATATCTTATTTTATATTATACTAATAAAAGGAATACCAAAAATTGCTTGTCCTAAGAACATGACACATTTTAGGCCAATTAACCTATGTAATGTGCTTTACAAGATTGTTGCGAAAGAAGTTGTTAACAGGATGAGTGGCATTTTGGATGGCTGCATTGATGAGGCTTAGGGAGTTTTTATACCGGGTCGACAAATTTCTGACAATGTTCTAATTGCATAAGAAGTGTTGCATACGCTAAAAATGAAGAAGTGGGGTCAAAAAGATGAATTTGTGCTTAAACTCAACATGAGTAAAACGTATGACAGAGTGGAATGGGACTTTCTAGTTAGTATGATGTCTCGGTTGGGTTTTCACATTAACTTGGTAGCTCTTGTTATGCGGTGCATCAGTTCTATCTCTTATACTGTTGGGGTCAATGATGGAATCAGCAACCGATTTTTACCTTCATGTGAACTTCGTCAAGGTGACCCCCTCACTCCCTACCTCTTTCTTATCTGTGCTGAAGGTTTTTCTGTGCTCCTTGGTGAAGCTAAGATGGATGGTTCTATAAAGGGTGTGTCGATTGGTAGAGAACGACTAACTCTTAATCATTTATTTTTTGCGGATGAGTGCTACTGCTCGTGAGATGGTGGGTTCTGTTTTGAGGGCCCGCACTACTTCAAATCTGGAAAGCGACCTTGGCTTACCTATGATGGTAGGAAGACAGAAAAGAAAAGCATTTGCGCATTATGCTGATCGGTTCCGTAAGAAAGTTGAAAGCTGGAGTTCGAAATTTTTATCTATGAGAGGCAAGGAGGTGTTTATTAAGGCTGTTCTCCAAGCCATTCCAATCTACGCTATGCAGTGTTTTCTACTGCCGAAATTGTTATGCCTCAAATTGGAGGCCATACTTAATAAATTCTGGTGGTCTAATAACAATTCTCAAAAAGATATTCATTGGATTGCTTGGCCAGTGTTGACTAATCCGAAATTGAATGGGGGATTGGGGTTCAAGGATTTAGCAAAGTTTAATGTTGCGTTATTAGGCAAGCAGGTTTGGCGAATTATTATGCAACCTAATTGCCTTTTAGCGAAAGTTTTAAAAGCTCGCTACTTTCTTAAACCTGATATAATGAGAGTTAGTCTTGGTGCTTACCCATCCCTTACCTGGAGGAGCATTTGGACAGCTCCGGGTGTTGTGGAAAAGGGACTTGGTTGGCGTATAGGAACGGGGGAACGTGTTAATATCTGGAATGATTGTTGGTTACCTCCTCCTGGGCCAGGAAAAATTGATTGTGAGAACATTGATGTACGCTGGTCAACAGTGAATAATCTTATTATTTAGACTCCTTTACTTGGAATGAAGACAGTCAGAATGTTATTGGGTGATGAACAAGCAAATCGGGTCCTTACTATCCCTCTTTCTTCCACCCGCCCGACTGATACATTGATTTGGCGACCAGACAAATCGGGTGAGTACTCTGTTAAGAGCGGATACAAACTGCTCCTCAATGAAAGCTTACAGCAGGGGAGTAGTAATCTACTGCCTACATCATACATTATTTCTACTTTCTATCAAAATATGTGGAACCTTCAGCTTCCATCCAAAATAAAAATACATATGTGGAAGCTCTTCAATAACCTACTGCCTACAAGAGAAAATCTGCTGAAAAGAAGACTTCCGGTTGAAACTTGTTGCCCTCTGTGTATGGTTGATACTGAGACATCTGATCATCTTCTTTTGTCTTGTGATACTCTGCGACAGGTGTGGAATGGCCTGCAGTTGGCAACCCCTATTGACACTCAAAGCTCAGATGTACATAATTGGTTAGCTGGTATCTTTCTGCAGTTGAATGAGACAAATAGAAAATTGTTTGTTACTAGCTACTGGGCTTGTTGCTACGCACGCAACAGACTGGTACATGATGGGATCAGATGGTCGACAAATGAGTTAATCGGTTTTATACAAGGGTTCATTTTAGAACGAGAATCTCTCGAAGACTTTAGAGGCCCACAACCTATGAACAAAGATGAATTATGGAGGCCCCCAGATGCTAATTTTATTAAGGCATAAGTGCAAAATTAGCCCTTAACGTTTGGTGGTTTTGTCACTTTGGCCCTTATCGTTTTTTTGGGTCATTTTCATACACAACCTTTGTTTTTTTGGTCAAATTGGTCATTTTTTAACGGTCTTGCTGACATGGCCGTTAGTTGACTAATGGTGCTGATGTGGCAAATTTTTTTCCCATGTGGACATTGCCATGCATGCAATTGCTGACGTGGCATATAAGACAAAATATGCCATGTCAGCAAAAAATTAATTATATGCTGATGTGGCATATAAGACAAAATAGTGCCATGTCAGCAGCTGCATATGTGGACTTGTCTAGGTGGAATTTTTTTTGCCACGTCAGCACCGTTAGTCAACTAACGACCACGTCAGCAAGACCGTTAAAAATGACCAATTTGATCAAAAAAATAAAAGTTGTGTATGAAAATGATCCAAAAAAAACGATAAGGGCCAAAAAGACAAAACCACCAAACGTTAGGGGCTAATTTTATACTTATGCCAAAATATAAATCAACTTTGGTTCAACATTCAATTTGATGTATGAGCATTGATTTGATGTGATTTTTACAAATGAAATTTTAATTGTAGTTTAAATGTATATATAAAATTTTGATTTTGATTCAACTGTATATATTTGATGAAATAAATACATCAATTTACTAACTAAAACGTTAATTTTTTAAACATGACATGTTGTATAACAATCCACGTTACTTCACTATAATTTTTTTTTTTTGAAATTTGTCTAATTTATATATGTTAATACTTTTATAATTTTTAATTTATTAATTTACGTAACATATAAGATAAATAGTATCATGTTAACATTAAGTATATATTAACTGTCACGCGGGTTATCACGTCAATATTATTGAAAAAGAACTAAGGTTAAAAGATGTTGTTAGTCTTTATACTTTAAAATTTGATATTTTTATTCAAATTCTCATTTTTTAGAATAACTTTTTAACTTGAGCGGATAGTTTGGCTCATGATAGGTTTTTTTAACAGCAAAATTAAATAAAATTTTTAAGAGAAAAGCTAATTTTATATTTTGATATAAAGAATAAAGATTAATTTATTTTTTTAATAAAAAAAAGGATGAAATACAGTCTGTACTCCATATCCTTCTAAATTGCATGTATATAAAATTCATATTTTATTCATAATTCTATCACGTTTCTCCTTGGTTTATGGATAAAACGAATGTTTTGTCCTTCAACAACAACAAAGTACATTCCTTCACCTGAACCTCAAAAACACCAGCTCGCCATTACAGTGTTCCCACCACCTTCCTCTAACCTTCTTCACACACTCCATTATTGTTCCAAAACCTTCTTTTCTCCTCCCTTTATAGCCGACTTTCACTTTCGACCCTAACCTTTTTCCCCTATAAATAAACCCTCAAAAACTAAACCACCTATCACTTTCTTCAACCTCATCAACAATGGAGCCTTCTTACATATTCCTTGCAATGGCTGTCACATTGTTCTCAATGCCTGCGACTGGTTTCGGGCAAGGAACTACTCGGCTCGGGTTCTATTCAAAAACATGCCCACCAGCTGAATCCATCGTTAAGTCGACTGTTGATTCCCATTTCCGTTCAAATCCAGCCATTGCGCCGGGGTTGTTGAGGATGCATTTTCATGATTGCTTCGTTAATGGCTGCGACGGCTCCGTCCTTATCGACGGTCCTAATACGGAGAGGAAAGCCGTTCAGAATAGCTTGCTGCGAGGCTTTGAGGTCATCGACGATGCTAAAGCTAAGCTTGAAGCTGCTTGTCCCGGCGTCGTTTCGTGTGCTGATATTCTAGCTCTCGCCGCTCGTGATTCCGTCGTCTTGGTAAACAAAAACACTCGAATTCTCTAATATTGGTCTAATATTGATTTTAGTCCCTCTACTAACTAAAATTTGCATTGTTAATTTTTGTCGTAGTTTGATAATTTGCTTTTGTAATGTTAGTTGTTGAGATTAAATAACAGTAAAAAATTCACGTTGTCATGATAGCAACTAAGGATGTTATCAATTCAACATTATAAAAATAAAAAGGAATAAATCAATATTTAGTCCCTGAACTTGGCAACTTTTTCTACCTTGATCCTTAAACTTTTCTTGGTCAATATTGGTGCTAGAACATAGTTTTTTTTTTTTTAATTTGGTCTCTAAACTTGGATTCTGTTAAAGTGTAATGATATGACACTTTGATATTATGCTATGTCGTCACCTGAATTTTTTTAAATATAATGTCCCTATAATTTTTCAGATTTTATATCATTTCTTTTTAAACTTTTAAGCCTAATGGAATCCAAATTTATGGACCAAATTGAAAAAAGATATCAAGTTCCAAGACTAATGTCATCCTAAAAAAGAGTTTAGTGTCCAAATTGAAAAAAAAAATTACCGAGTCCAAAGGCTAAATGTTGTTTTATCCCAAAATAAAAAAGACCAAATCAAAGTAGAGAGATAAAATCTAAATTTTGAACATAAAAGAGGGACTAAAACCAGAATTATACTATTATATTACAGTTTTTAGTGACGACTTATTTTAACGTCGCTAAAAGTCTAATACTTTAATGCAGACAAAAGGAATAAATTGGAAGGTGCCGACGGGACGTAGAGACGGGAGGGTTTCATCGCAGTCAGATGCCGCAAAATTGCCTGCCTTTACGGACTCCATTGAGTCCCAAAAGCAACAGTTTGATCGCTTTGGTCTCAACACTCAAGACCTTGTCACCCTTGTTGGTAAGCAACTATTTTTTAACTCGACTTGAATCTAATCAGTAGATTAAATCGAGAATTGACATATAAAAATATACATGATATTGATAATATGTATAAGTTTGATCCAAACCTAACCCGATTTTTAAATTCCATCATATAGGAGGACACACCATAGGGACAGCAGCTTGCTTGGTATTTAACTATAGATTAAACAACTTCACTAATGGTGGCCCGGACCCGACAATCAATCCATCATTTCTCCCTCAACTCCGATCACTTTGCCCACAAAACGGAAACAACTTCCGACGTGTTGATTTGGATACCGGTAGTGCTAACAAGTTCGACACGTCTTTCTTCACCAACTTGAAAAACGGTCAGGGAGTGCTCGAATCGGACCAGAAGTTGTGGACCGATGCATCGACGAGGATTTTCGTACAACAGTTCTTGGGCGAGAAAGGTGTCCGAAAGTTGAACTTTGGGAAGGAATTCGCGAAGTCCATGGTGAAGATGAGTAATATAGGTGTGAAGATGGGTAGTAAGGGAGAAATCCGAAGAGTTTGTTCGGCCATTGACTAATTTATTTCACCATTGCGAGTTTTCGAATCAATGACATCTATTGGTTTCAAGTCTTGTGAATGGAGGAAATAAGAATTGGAAGACCTTTACCTCTTTTGAAAATGTATTTAGGCTCTAATCAACGCATAATGATTATTGAATATTGAAAATCTTAGAAGAAAAAATATTGTCATCATTTGGTAAATTTATATTTGAATTTTAAGAATTTGTTTCGTTAAAAAAGATATCAACTGTGAATTATTTTGGATATTATAATTCTAATTTAATTATCTAAATAGTAATGCTAATTTTCTCTTTGTTTATACACTGTTTTTTAACAATATTAAGTTCGGATCATATCTGTAGTTTTTTTTTTTACATAATGTTTAGAACAATCTTTTTTCTTATCAACTCATAAATAAGAGGATAATGCGCTTCAGCGCATTCAAACCCGCATCTTCCTGCATTGACAATAATATTCATATCAATCGGGCTAAGATTCAATTGACTTTTTTAATATATGAATTATGTAAACAATTATGTAATTATGAAAATTTAAACTAATTTTATATTAGTGAAAGTGAAGGCTTCCTTTTATATGTATAAAAATATAAAAGTCCAACATTACATGGTTCAATGAACATTCATTAATAATACAAATGTTTAAACATTATATGATTGTTGCCCCAAAAATTTTATATGAAGAAATCAAGTAATCAACTAAGCTCAGATTGACTTTTTTATTGAAATAAATAAATATATTTATTTGTTTATTTAGTGATAATTATGTTATTTTATTCATAATAATACAATATGCTTTAAAAAATAAAATCAAATAATTGAATTTTTCCACATGAAAAAGGACAAAATATAGGGAAAATCATACTATAAAAACCACAATAATTCAAAACATAAACCCAGTTCTATCTTCTTCTTCTTCTTCTTCTTCTTCTTCAATATAGGGAAAATCATACCATAAAAACCACAATAATTCAAAACATAAACCCAGTTATATCTATCTTTCTTCTTCTTCTTTTTCTTCTTGTTTCTTCATTATATGATGGCAAAATCAACTAGTTGCCATTGTATTTGCTTCTTGTTATCATTTGTAAACTTGATTAGCTGCCATAATAATAAGATTGAGCTCCATCATGAAAACCATGGCGCTTTCTTCATCTTTGGTGATTCACTTTTGGATAATGGAAACAACAATTATATCAACACCATCCTTGATTTCCAAGCCAATTTCTGGCCTTATGGTGAGACCTTCTTCAATTACCCTACCGGTAGATTCTCTGATGGTCGTCTGATCACAGATTTTATTGGTAAATATATATTGTTTGGCATTTATTTATTTTTCTTTTGATATAAACGAGATTTTGGATGTTGGAATTTGAACCTTGATTTGTTGAATATAGTCGAGTTATTAAAGACTTTGAGTTTTAATTATATATGTTGATGGGTTAAGTCGGGTCGGATTCGAGTTGGTCCTATACATGATATTAATACTGTAAAAACAAAGGGTACTTACTTAGCAAACAAAAACTGTGATTAAAATAATGCTTGAAACAACTGTGGTTATTGTTTCAACCACGAAATCAAAAGTGCATAAACGTAAATATGAATATCGAGATTGTTTATGCATTTCGGCCTCAATCTACTCCTACGAGGTCTTACCCAGAGCAATGATCTACTATCTATCTCATAGTACAACCAATAATTTAAATCCTAACGTCAGTCTAATTCTCACCAATTTAGCGTCCTCGCTGTTGTACAAAGACTGCATCACTCTCCTACTAAACTACCCCTCAAAAGCTTAATTGCCTTCATGTTTTGGGTTTAACTTGTCTAAATATCTTCAATACAAATAGTCGAATGCTTTAGTTCTAAAAAATAGGCAAGGTAATACAATAATGCTTGAAGTTGTGTCTACTATTTCAACCACTGAAACAACCATAAAAATTTTCTTGCCTTCAAATGTGTCAATAAAAATACCATATATATTTGTCCAAGCTTAGCCTCTTTTAAAATATGAGCTTAAAATTTTGTCCAAGCTCAAATCTAATCCAAATTCATTTAGGTCCACTGATATTTTTTTTAAATATAATTATTTTTATTTAATATTTAGTAATTATATATATATTTTACTACCATTTTATATTTTTTCTTTCATTAAATCTAAACATACACAACTTAACATTTTTTTAATATGTACTTTATAATATAGTATATTTTAGTTTCCAAATGATATAAATTACTAATATATAAAATAAAAAATAATATATCATAAACTTGAAAAAGGTTCGAGCTGGATTCGGCTCGAGCTTTGAATATTGGAAACGGATTTTTTTTTTTGCACAAATTCTTTTTTTAAGCTTAATACTTTTATTCAAACTTTTAAACTTTAAGGCAGACTTTTGGGTTTGAAAGTATAACCTAACCCTTAAACATGTCTAGTTTAGATCAATAAATTCTAACAAGTATAAAACAAAAATGTAATATGAAGAGAAGGATTATAGATGTCAGACTAAAATCCAAACTTATTGAATGCCATCATCTCTTTAAGGATGATCACGTGAGCCAATTGTTGTACACTTACTGAATGTCATCTCTTTTAAGTATAGCAGAATTAAATTTCGGATTTTTGAGTTTGGATCAAAAAATTCATTAAACTTTTAAAATTTTGTTACAGCTGAATTTGCAGGGTTACCATTAATTCCACCGTACTTAAAGCCAGGAAACCCTGTGTTTAGAAATGGGGTGAACTTTGCATCTGCCGGAGCTGGTGCCCTACTTGAAACTCATCAAGGATTAGTATGTTACAACATAGTTTCCTCCTTTGATGTTAAGCTTTGTTTTGTTTCCATATTTTGATTAAAAAAACAAAGTAAATGTCAGGTAGTAGACTTGGGAACACAAATAAAATACTTCAAGAAAGTTGAGACATCATTGAGACAAGAGCTTGGTGTAGCAAAGGCCAAAAATTTGTTGTCCAAAGCTGTTTATTTGATTGGCATAGGAGGCAATGATTACTTGACAAAAAACTCAACTATTGTCTCAAATGAAGAGTTTGTTTCCATGGTGGTTGGCAATTTGACTCTTGCTGTCAAAGTAAGTTTCATAGTTTAAAAAAGAAGAAGTTAAATCACTATGAATTTGAATTTGACAATATTTCTCACGTTTGGGTTTGAATATATTTTTTGTTTAAATTAATCCTTGAACTTGATAATTGTTCCCATGTTGAAGCTTAATCTAGGCAATTGTTTTTATGTTGGGGTTTGAACTTTTTCTTTTGTCTAAATTAACCCATGAACTTGGTAATTGTTCCAATACTGGGACTTGAACTATGCATTTGTTCACATATTGGGGTTTGAACTTTTTTTTTGTTTTATTAGCTTTTGAACTTGACAATTGTTCCCATATTGAGGCATCCGAGGCATGAACTTTTTGTCAAATTTAGTCCTTGAACTTGTCAATTGTTTCCATATTAAGGCCTTAATTTTAGGATTTTCAAGGAAATATCATGGACTAATTTGGACAAAAAAAGTTTGGGTCCTAGTGTAGAAACAACTGTCAAGTTCAAGGACTAACTTGGACAAAAAAAAATTCGAACCCTGGTATGAGAATAATTACTAAGTTCAAGCCTCAAACAATGATTTAACCCTTAAAAAACCAAAAAAAAAAAATTAGAACTTTTTCATTCTAGTTTCTTAGCTGAAATTGCTTGAAATCTGGGTTTTATTTGGTTTCAAGAAATATACAAGAAAGGAGGGAGGAAATTTGGGTTCATGGAGATGATGCCATTGGGTTGTTTGCCATACATAAAGGCACAGAATGGGGGTTGTTGCATTGATGGAATCACACAATTGGCAAAACTGCACAATTCAGGGTTTCCCAAAGCCCTAAATGAGCTGAAGGGAGAAGCTTGATGGGTTCAAATATGCCTATTATAATTTCTTTGAATCTGTTAGTGAGAGGTTAAACAACCCTTCAAAATATGGTAATGTTAGCTCATCTCTCTCTCATTTCAACACAAAATAGTCTAAACTTAAATGAATTGACTTGAGGAATCCAAACTTCAAATTTAAAATAATTAGAACCCAAAATTGATCTACCACTTGAAAACTTTTAAAACTCAAGTCCATAATTATGTTTACGCATTTTCAAACACTGACATAAGTAGAAAAGTTCCCGCTCAAATGTGTAACTTGATTCTTGAACATGCTTAAATATGAGATATGGTGAAATTTTTGAAATATTTATGTCAGCTTCTATATTCAACATTCACATTGAATCCGGGATAATAATATGTTTCCTGTGGGTGGTGATATGAAAGGTTTCAAGGAAGCGACAGCATGTTGTGGGTACGGTGAAGGCAGAGGTGTTTATAGTTGCGGAGGGAAGAGAGAGGTAACAAAGTACATTTTATGTGAGAACCCTGACGATTATCTATTTTTCGATGCCTACCATTTCTCGGAAAAGGCCTACCAGCAATTTGCAAAGCTAATGTGGAGCGAAACTATCGATATTGTATGGCCTTACAATTTCAAAACATTGTTTCAAGCCAGCGCCGAAATGTTTTAGCCATCTCAAATTCTGCTATTAGCCTCTCTACTATGTGTAAGTTATGAATTTAGTCTCTATACTTCAATTTAGTCAACTTAAATCATGACTCAAGTGGTAATAGTTAAATCCGTTTGGTTAAATTTTACTATCAATCTTGTACTATACATAAAGTTGTAGATTTAGTCCATATTCTTCAATTTGATCATTCTTATTCCCTATACTTTTTCAAATTTTAAAATTCCAGCTATAACGCAATCAACACCAGTTAAATTCATTAACTCGTCATTTGTGAGTAATATGTGGAAATAATAAATTTGTAGAACATTACACACATAATAATACGTTTGTCGCTTAATAATTTAGAAATAGTAAAATTAATGAATTTAATAGCTATATTTTTTGCCATAACTAAAATGTCAAAATTCAAAAATATAGGGACCAACCAAATTAAAATACAAGGACTATATTCAAATATTACACATAGTACAAGAACTTACAATAGAATTTAACCAATGTCCATGTATATTTTTTTTTGAATAAAAGCTGGATTCCATTAATCAAAGAGTCAAACAGTCCACAAAACAGAGCATTAAACGTTCAAAATAAATGCCACAGAAAAATAAAGAAAACTAGACAAGCAGAATAAAGACACTAAAAAACCCCAAAAAGCATAAATAAAAAAAGAAAAGGAATCCAGCTGAAACGTTCTCTCCAAGAATTCCATCAGGCAATGAGATGATGAACAGAACAGGCACATCAGAGAGAAACCAAACTTTGTAAACCATCATGGATGAAAGATTAAGGAGATCTCCATCCTACAAAGTTTCCAGAATCAGGATCAAAAACGACTTTGCCACCGGTGCCAATCTTCCATCGACACACGCTCCACCAGAGCCGGTGCTTCTTCTACCCAGAACAGTGGCGTTGGAACATTTCTGCCAAACTTCGCCAGCTCATGCGCCACTCTGTTCAAAGCCCTTTTCACAAACTGAAAAGTAATTTTCTCAAAGAAAGGCATTAATTTCTTTATGTCACAAATGATTGGGAATAAATAGGAACGGTCCATTGAGGCGGAGTTGAGTTTTTTTATTGTCGTCAGGGAATCACCTTCAATTTGTACTCGCCTGAAACCCATATCCCTGGCAAACTGGACAGCTTTTTCACAAGCCCTCATCTCAACACCAAAAGCATCTGCAACATGACACCGTGGGTAAGTGCTCGCCCCCATTAATTCCCCATATGAATTTCTAGCAAGAACACCATAACAATCCTCATTCTTTTCCGCAATAAAGGATGCATCAAAGTTAATTTTAATAAAAGGCATAAGTGCAAAATTGGCTCTTATCGTTTTTTGGATCATTTTCATACACAATTTTTATTTTTTTGGTCAAATTGATATTTTTTAACGGTTTTGCTGACGTGACCGTTAGTTGACTAACGGTGCTGACATGGTAAAAATTTTTTCCCATGTAGACACTGCTACGCAAGCAACTACTGACGTGGCATATAAGACAAAATATGCCACGTCAACAAAAAAAATTAATTATATGTTGACGTGACATATAAGACAAAATAGTGTTACGTCAGCAGCTGCATATGTGGATTTGCTTAGGTGGAAAGTTTTTTGCCACGTCAACACTGTTAGTCAAGTAACGGTTACGTCAGTAAGACCGTTAAAAAATGACCAATTTGATAAAAAAATAAAAGTTGTATATGAAAATGACCCAAAAAAATGATAAGGACCAAAGTGACAAAACCACCAAACGTTAGGGATTAATTTTACACTTATACATTTATTTTAAGTAAATAACACCAAAACATACTATAATTATGTCAATCTTTGTAAGTCTTTTATTATATTTCCAAATTTTGATTCCAATTAGTGTATACAAAGCTCAAAAATTTCAAGGCCAAAAGTCACACTTACAAAATACATCAAAATTTTTAGTAAATTAAATCTTTAAAACATGGCCAAAAATTCTCTCGCTCATGTCTTCATCCTAGCCATCTTTTCAATGGTTTGTTTTCTTTTATCCTTCATGCCATATTTGTATTTATATAGTTGTAGATACATCTATTCATGAGCTGGGTAATTTGTTTATATTCAAAGGTTCACTCAAAATTTGAAAGGATTTAGACAAAAATATTAGGCCTGAAAAATGAGTTTTAGATAAAAAGATTAGACCCGTTTAAAAATATGGGTCGGACTGTTTTAAGTTTATAATACTTTATGTTATATAATTGAGGACACATTAAACAAATAAACCTATACTATATATAATACTCTTCTAATGTAATCATTAAAGTAATATTAAGATGACTATATAAAAATTTCAATAAATAAAATATGTACAAATTTATTAAATATTAAAATAAAATAAAATAAACATTTTTAAAAAAATTAAAAAAATAATATGAGCGGGCCTAAAACGGGCTTGGACAAACATAAAGTGTGTTAATATCATGCTTAGGCCCGATCTGAACTTGACCCGACCCATGAGCACCTCTAATTATCGAGGTGAAGCTGAGAATTTCTTTTTGTAGAATCGAGATTAAATTATATATTTTTATAAAAAAATAAAATGTAATATTATTATTATTATTATAAATGCTTCCATCCTACTTAATTTGACAGTGTTTCTTGCAGTTATTTCAATGGTAAGCAAGGTTGAAGCACAAAAAAGATGCTCGGAAGTGTTGACCCCAAGAGGGTGTTATTTTGAGGAATGTAGGCAGGATTGTGCTGAAAAACACTTAGGTGGAGCAGCGGAATGCATTGCTTATGACTGTGTTTGTTTTTATAATTGTACTCTTTAATTTTTTTTTTTAATTTTCTATTTTGTATTTCAATAAGCAATCAGATTATTTTAAGGGATAAACATCAAAATTATATATGAATTTTAATTTAATATTTACTGTTATTCATGAGGTATACGTGAAACGTTACATGTCATCGTTTGGATATTTTGTCAACCATACCCGTTTTTAACAACATAAACAAAGGAGATTTTTAACAGAAGGAACAATTTACTTTTTGATCTAATGTTCAAGAACGTACAAGGATTATATTACTTATTTTTTGAGTAAAAAAATAAAATGCGATCGGATTCCTAATATAAAGATCTCTATAGAAGTTTTATTGACTTTGGACTGATATAGTATCAAACCATCTTTATGTAGTAGCGGCCTTGAAATCCCAAGCTCTAGCCTTTTATATTCCCAAAGAACATTAATTTTACTGTTTATGTTTTATCTTTAATTTTTAACTTTTTAAGTATAATGATTAAATCTTATAGGGTTTAGGGCTTAAAGTTTAATTTTGTTAAAGTGCAAGGACTAACAATATATTTTAACCTTCATTTTTTTTGACGATGTTGGAGTGATAATCCGCATGGCAATCCACATATACTTCATGTTAACATAACACTATTTATATTATCTAACACCCCATACCCGATTCGGTCACCGAATCTAGGCTACGGGATGCTACATCTGTTGTCGGAACAACTACAATCAATTATACACAAAAAAACTATTTACACATGTAGATAAGTATATTACATATTCATACTATGTTACATAATTATTTCCGAGTCTTATAATACTTATGAAGCTCTTATGTTAACATGACACTACTTAAAATATATATATAAATTATACAATGTTCAAAAAAATAAAAATAAAAAGTATAATGAAGTACACGTGGATTGTCATACAACATGCCATGCTTAAAAATTTAACGTTTTAGTCAGTATTTCTATTTAAAAACAACAATACGACTACTTTTGAAAGGTCAATGGTCAAATTCAACTCTTTTTAAAAAGTTGAGGACTAACTTTTTCACAAAGAAAAAAAGAATAAGGACCAAATTGACAAAAAGATATAAATATTAAAGACTAAATCTATTGATATAATTTGTTTGATGAGTAATTGTTTTTTTAAGAAAACTGGGATAATATTTAAAATCACACATGAGTTTTGGTCCAATGTGTAATATTATACATGAACTTTGATTATGTAGAATTTTGTACAATAAAGGTTAATATGATTCAATTTGCAGTATTTCACAAATCAATAATACAATTATTGATATAACATCATTTTACAGTATACACATATAATTATATTTATTCAATATAAAAGTAAATTGATGTATTTATTTTTTCAAATAAGTATAATTGAATCAAAACCAAAGTTTCATATATACATTTAAACTACTCTTAAAGTTTCATTTGTAAAAATCATATCAAATCAAAATCTATACATCAAATTGAATATTAAACCAAAGGTCATATATAATTTTAATATTTATCCAAGAAAGAAATCTTGAAATTTTGCCTTGTATGGAAAGAAAAGAAATAGCCAAATTGGGTTTTATTTTTAAGTAAATAACATCAAAACATACCATAAATATGTCAATCTTTGTAAGTCTTTTATTATATTTCCAAATTTTGATTCTAATTAGTGTATATATAAAGCTCCAAAATTTCAAGGCCAAATATCACACTTAGAATATACGTCAATTTCCTTTTAGCAAATTAAATCCTTAAAACATGGCCAGAATTTCTCTCACTCGTGTCTTCATCCTAGCTCTTCTTTTCAATGGTTTGTTTTCTTTTATCCCTTCATGCCGTATTTGTATTTATATAGTTGTCCACCACAGTTATTAAATCTGTTTATGGGTTGGATTATTTGTCCAAGTCAGAAGGTTTGCTCGAAATTTAAGAGGGTTTGAATAAAAATATTAGATCCGAAAAATGAGTTTGGACAAAAAAATTAGACCCATTTAAAATATGGATTGGGCTCGGGCCCGAACTCGGACCAGTTCGATCCGTTATAAATTTATAATACTTTATATTATATAATTTAGAACACATTAAAAAATACACCTATACTATATATAATAGAACTCTAATGTAAATATTAAAATAATGTTAAGATAACTAAATAAGAATTTTAATAAATAAAATTGTATAAAATTATTAAATATTAAAATAAAATAAAATAAATATTTTAAAAAAATTTAATATATATATATATATATATAAACGGACCTAAAATGGGATTGGATTAATCTTTTACAAATATTGACGAGTTTGAGTAAAATTTTAGACCTAAATTTTGAATCAAACCAGACTTGAACAAGTATAAAGTATGTTAATATAATGCTTAAGTCTGATTTGAACCCGGTTCGGCCCATGAACACCTTTAATTATCAAGAGTGAAATCGAGAATTTTATTTTGTAGAATCGAGATTAAATTATATATTTTTATAAAAAATAAAATACAATTTAATTATTAGTACAAGCACTTCTATCCTACTTAATCTGACAGTGTTTTTTTTGCAGTTATTTCAATGGGTAGCAAGGTTGAAGCACAAAAAAAATGCTCGGAGGTGTTGAACCCAAGAGGGTGTTTAGTTGAGGAATGTAGGCAGGAGTGTGCTGAAAAACACGTAGGTGGAGTAGGACAATGCATTGTAAATGGTGCAACTCCTCTGCAACTGCAGCCTCTTTATGAGTGTGTTTGTTTTTATGATTGTACTCTTTAATTTTTTTTTAATTTTTATTTTGTATTTCAATAAGAAACTATATTATTTTAAGGGATAAATATCGAAATTATTAATAAATTTTAATTTAATATTTAATATTATTCATGAATTTCGATTTTCTGTGCTTTTATATATATATATATATATATATATATATATATATTTAATTTTTAGAATTCACCATTAAAATTATTGAATTATCACTTTTTATGTTGACAATTATATTAATCTGATATGAAAATAAAAGGTTAAAAAATGTCATTAGTTCCCGTACATTTCACAAATTTGAAATTTATTCCTTATACTTTAATTTTTAAGAATTTGATCTATCTGCTTGGTAGTAATGTTACAAAAGAAATGACGCATCGAAAATAAATGCTCATTCAAAGGGGGCCTTTAGTGGAGTGGGCAAAGTTAGATACCGGTAAACAACTACAAAAAAACCTGTTTTGATTTGGAAAACAAAAAGGCAAGTTGGCATTATATCAAATCATACCAAAGAGTTGGGAAATCGCTCATACAATCCAAGATATTATCATAACAACAGTAAAGTAGCATCAAATGTTCATGTTGTTAATCTCCAAGGCAAAACATTCTTTCCAAAATCTCTAATCTTCCGTTTCAAAGCAGCTTCATTGTGATTCTTACAGATTCTAAATGCCTAAAATGCTGCTCTGCTAATGTGAATTTATGGACTTGAGGCTTGTATTGGAGGTAAAAATATCATGGAGTACTTTGCATTTGCCTCATTTATTAAAAAAAAAGGATAAATTAATCCATGTATATTAGATTAAAAAGCAAAATGCTCCTATTAAAAATTCCATTCCATCCATTTTTATTGTTAAAATTTGGTCATTGTTCGTAAGCATGAGGTACACGTGTCACCATTTGGTTATTTTGTCAATCATGCCTATTTTTAATAGTAGAAACATATGAGATTTTTAACAGAAGGGGCAATCTCAAATTTTGTTAAAGTACAAGGACTAACAACATATTTTAACCTTAGTTTTTTTGATGATGTTGGAGTGGCAATCCGTGTGGTAGTCCACATATATTTTATGTTAACATGTCACTATTTGTCTTATGTAACACCCCTTACTCGACCCGGTTGCCGGGTTCGAGCTACGGGATGCCTCATCCGTTCCGTGATGAAGCCAAAATTTTTTTTAGGGGTGCAGAATTAAATTGTATAATTTTACGATAGTAAAATATACAATTTCACCATTTTAATAGTTTATGTTTTTATATTTTTAAAGGATTCAGTCAAGTTTTTATTATTTTTGAGGGGCCCAAAGTGCAATTTTACCATTACTAGTTTAAAATATTATAAATGATAAAGGGCTTAAATGAAAAAAAATTCCATTTTAGGGGGGTCAGGGCCCTTGCCTACCCCTCTTGGCTTCGCCACTACATTCGTTGTCTGAGCAACTACGATCAATTATACGCAAATAAACTATTTACACATACAATTAAGTATATTACATATTCATAATATGTTACATAATCATTTCCGAGTCTTATAATAGCTTACGAAAGCTCTTATGCTAACCTGAAGTCAAATTAGGATCAAATTGTAAAGTTTACAAAATGTTTAGTTGATATTGCGACTTTCAGGATTCTTTGTCGCGACGCAACTCACTGACTTCATCACCTTGCAACATTAAGGGTCCGACGATGCGACATGACCCATGCATTTCTTTAAATACATACAGTTGAATCAAAATTAAAGTTTCATGCATACATTTAAAATGCAATTGAAGTTTCATATATAAAAATTACATCAAATCAAAAGTCATGCGTGTATAATCTTGATATTTATCCCAAAAAATTGTTTTTAATAGGGAAAGAAATCTTGGAATTGTTTTTTTTCAATATACTGGTGCGATTATATGGTAGTATCTGTTCATACTTTCTTAACCCTTTGAGAACGCACACACACACCTTGCACACACAGACGCTTGAACCCGAGACCCTTAGGACGAACAACATCCTCTTTTTTACTGGAGCCACTTGTTGAGTTCTGAAATTATTTTTAATAGGAAAAGGATTCTTGAAATTTTGCCTTGCATAGAAAGAAAAAAAAGCCATTATTTTTAAGAAAATAACATCAAATCAGACGATAATTATGTCAATTAGCATAAATCTTTATTATATTTCCAAATTTCGATTCCAATTAGTGTATATATAAAGCTCAAAAATTTCAAGTCCAAGTATCACACTTAGAAAACACATCAAAATTTTTTTGTAGGAAATTATATCCTTAAAACATGGCCAAATTTTCTCTCACTCACGTCTTCATCCTTGCCCTTCTTTTCACTGGTTTGTTTTCCTTTATCCCTTCATGTCAAAAAAGAAAAAAGTTAATATTTTCGAGGGTGAAGTCTGGAATTTCGTTTTAAAGAGTCGAGATTAAATTTTATATTTTTATAAAAAATTAAATGTAATTTAATTCTTAATATAAGAGTTTCTATCATATTTGATTTAATCGTGTTGATTGCAGTTAATTCAATGGTGGCGAAGGTTGAAGCACAAAAGAGATGCACGGAGGTGTTGAACCCAAGCGGTTGTTTGCTTGCGCAGTGTAGGCAGCAGTGCTTTCAGAAATACCCGAGTGGAGTAGGACAATGCGTTCAAAATGGTGGAACTGCTCTTCAGCCTACTTACGAGTGTCTTTGTGTTTATAATTGTCCTCTTTAATTTCTTTTTGGTATTTCATTAAGGTATGAGATCATTTCAAGGGATAAATATCAAAATTATATATGAATTTTGATTCAATTTTTGATATTCATTATCTTTGATTTCGTTTAATTTTATACATAAAATTTTAATTTGATTATTGAATTATCATCATATTATATTGATATCTTACATATAAAAATAATTATATTAATCTGATATGAAATTAAAAATATGTATTCTTTTATTTAATGTATTAAATTACGCTTTTGACTGAAATTTATGTATAAATTTAATTGATTCTAATTTTAATTTAATAACCATATATTTTTTTATTCCAAAACAAATAATATTAATTCTGATAAATTATTTGTTTGCTATTTTTAATAAAGATTGTGAAGCAAGCCCAAACTTAACTCAGAAGATTGATTAAAAAATTAATTAAATTTGAAATTTAATTGATAATAGGCTCTATTTACAAATTCATCCTAAACTATACCTAATTTTTATTTTAATAATTAATTATTTTGTTAAAAATTATACTTAGATGCTGAAAATGTTATGTTGGAAATATTTTTTTAAAAAGTTTGCGCAAGGAATCTTGTATGTTAACCTGATAGTCAGGGTGTTCATTGTCTTAAGTTTGAATTGGGTTCTAATCACGATAGTTGCGTTACTATTAGGGCTATCCTTCTTGATTCTATTCATACAATTCTAGAGATATAGGAAATTTTGGTCCAAGAGAATAGTAGAAGAATCCGATCTCACTCTCAGATGTCTTCTTATTATATAATAAAAATCGAATTTTGGGTTGGATTATTTTTATTAAAATTATATAAAAAAGATATTATCATACTATTTCTTCTTTCCGATCAACATAAGATTTTTCATCACAACAGTAACGTAGCATCAAGTGTTGATGTTGTTAATCTCGAAGGCAAAACATTTTTTTGAAAGTCTCTAATCTTCAAGTTCAAAGCAGCTTCATTGTAATTCCTTTAGATTCTAAATGCCTAAAAGGCTGCTATACTAGTGTGAATTTATGGACTTAAAGGTTTGGAGGTAAAAGTATGATAGAGTTGTCTGTGTTAGAAGGTTGCATTTTGCTTGATTTATTAAAAAATTGAATAAATTACTCCATGTATGTTAGATTAAAAAATGAACTGTTCTGTTAAAAATTTTACTCCATCCATTTCTACTATTAAAAATTGATCTTTGTACATCAGCATGAGGTACACCTGACACGTCACGTGTCACCGTTTGATTATGTTGTTAAACATGCCTTTTTTTAAAAGCAAAAACAGATGGGGTTTTTAATAGAATGTACAACTTGCTCTTTAATCTATCGTATATTAATATATCATATAAGAACTACATTACACGTTTGTTGAGTAAAAAGTCAAAATGTAATGCAACTCCCTATATTAGAACTTTCATAGAACTTTTACTAGCTTTGGACAAAAATATAATATCTACTTTCATAGGTTCCTGTACATTTAAAAAATTTGAAATTTAATTCTTGTACTTTAATTTTCAAGAATTTAATCTCCCTACTTGATAGCAATGCAACTAAAGAAATAACGTAATTATAAATGTAATTGGACCATAATTTTGAAATTCAAAAAGTAAAAGGATTGAAATTAAAATTTATAAAAGAGTATAGGTACTTATGTCATATTTGGTTAAACATGCATATATCCAAGTATGCATGAAGGATTCAAAGATGGAAAAAAGGTTGGGTTAGTGTAGCAGGGAAAGTTGGATTCCAGTAAACAACATCACCAATAAAAAGCCTGTTTTCATTTGGAAAACAAAAAGTAAGTTGGCATCATATCATATCATACCAAAGAGCTGGGAAATAACAATAAAGGAGCTCATACAATCCAAGATATTATCATACTGCTGCTTCTTTCACAACAACATAAGATTTTTCATTACAACAAAAATCTAGCATCATTCTTTTGAAAATCTGTAAACTTCCATTTCAAAGCAGCTTCATTGTCATTCTTTTAGCTTCCAAATGCCTAAAAGGCTGCTCTGCTAATGTGACTTTATCTTACGGCTTTGGAGGTAAAAGTATCATGGAGTCCCCTCCACTAGGATGCCCCATTTATTAAAAAAATGAGTAAACTAATCCATGTATGTTAAATTAAAAAGCAAACTGCTTCTACTAAAAATACCATTCTATCCATTTTTACTTTTAAAAATTGGTCCATGTATGTCATTATGAGGTACACGTGGTACTATTTGGTTTTTTTTGTCAACCATAGCCGTTTTTAACAAAAAGAGCAATTTGTTATTTGATCTAATGTAAAAGAACTATATTGCTCATTTTTGAGTAAATGGGCAAAATGAAATCCAACTCCTAATGCAGGGACCACCATGGTACTTTTACCAACTTTGGACAAAGATGGTATCTAATCCTACATCTTGATGGTTTTGTCAAAGAGCATTAATTTTACAGTTCATGTCTTAATATCCTACAACGTGTATTAAACTCCTTCCCAATAATCCGAAAGTTGAAACACTAATCTATCAAACTACGCAATCCTTCAGTCCATTGACCTCGTTCTATAGTCCGTTCTAGTGCATGAATTCCTATTAGATACCATGTCTATAAAACATGAAGTACTATAAGAGAAGAACAAAACAAATATGAAAGTTTCCCCATTTCATCTATGTGATCTACTGAATAACACCTAATCCAAGTTATAACTGATTTGATAGTGAGCCACACAAAAAGGTAATCCGGGAACTATGTTTTTCGTGTTCGTCAAATGATCCATAATGGATATCATGCTTTAGATGTCTATAGTGTAACATAATTATAAACAAAGGAACTTATGCTTGAGACATTGCCCCGAAGCACAATATTAGTGCTAGACCTTGTGAGTGTTAACTCTCAAGGTATGGCAGCTTGAACAAACTAAGCATAACAATAGCAGCATACTCAGAAGTCAGAACTGTAAATTCAACAGGCACAAAGAATCGAAACAATTCGTAACTGTATGCAGTGCTTAAAAGTACATCATCAATCATAAATATAATGCTAACCAAAAAGAGTAAGCCTCAAATGAAGGGACTCGTATGGTATAGCTAGTAAAGAATACAAAACAATGTTTCAAGAAAATTTCATCAATCCAAACTGATTCATTATAAACCCACACATCTTAAACAATCAGAAATCCACAAGCATCGAATTTGAGACCTTAGGAATCAATACAATTTTAAGGATGATAACTAAACTAATAATAGTAAAATTGAATTTCCACAAGTGTAAATTATCCTACACAAAGATACCGGAAGCTTAAAACACTATGCACATCCATTACCTGCAAAAGCAAAACCATGAAATCACTTGGAAACCAATAGGATTTCGGGCTTCTTAGCCTTGCTAGGAGTGTTAGCATTTGAAGATGCGTTCGTTGTCACCGTAGCAGCCGTTGTTGCAGCTGCTCTTGCGTTCTTATCAAGCCTTATCAGACTCTGCAATGCCAAGATCGCTTGGGGTGCCAAATCATGAGATGCCCTCGCGTATAAGCACCTAACTGCAACCGAGGCGGAGTCCTTTACATCTTGCGAATTCGAAGGACCAAACAAACAATGCCCTAAAATTGTCACTACCGGCCTCAAAAGTTCCCAAGGTAATGGAATCCTCACACCCTTTGTCTCCAAATTCTCTTCATTAATCCCCAAATTACTCATCTCCACCACCACCACTTCCTTAATCACATCATCCTCATAGTCCACTTCATCTCCGTCGCCGCTTCTTGTTCCGTTGCTAAACCCTGAATCCTCCCTTAAAAGGCGAATGTGACCATTACCGTTTACGTTGCCGTTTTCATGGTGGTTATCTTCATCTCTGTCAAGCTTTGTTCTACAAGGACAATCTTGCCCCGCCCAAACGGCGGCGAATTTGCAGAAATCCAGTTTAGACCAAGCCGGCATTTGAGAAACTTGTTTGTAATAGCAATCAAGTGCGGTTCCAACGATGATGGCTCGCTTAGTTGACTTAACGGCTAAGTGTGGCTCCAGTGGAGGTGATAAAACGCCGACGGATTGTCTAGATCTGTCGTCAACAGGCTTGTTACGAGGAGCGTGGTAAAGAGAAGGTTGAGACAGGTCAGGAATTTGAACGAGAAGTGGTTTCCCGGCACGAGATTTCGCTTCGGAAGAGTAAACAGCGAGGAGAACGGCTTCGAATCCGGCAAGCGACGGCAGAGAAGAAGAATCCGATGAGTGGACACGGGAAAGGTAGATGCCGGAAAGAAGAGGTAGAAAAGAGAGGACGAGAAGGCGGAGATGAGGATCGGAGGATTGGAAAGTTTCGTAAAGCCATTGGCAGAGGCGGTCGGAGCCAGAGCCGGATTTAGGAGAAGAAAGGGTGGAGGAAATCAAAGAGTAAGCGGAGGGAGACGAGAGTAGGGAGACAGCGGGACGGTCAGAATCAGCCAAGGAAGAAACGGCGACTCCATCGGAAGGGAGGAGAGCGGCGAGGGAAAGGATGCGGGAACGTTGTTTAGAGACGGATTCCCACCAAGAATGCATCGGATCGTTGTCGGTGGCGGAGGAAGGAGGAGGTTGGTGGTGAGCAGCGGCGGAGGAAGCGGAGGAGGTGGAAGAAGAGGCAGAGTTTGTGGAAGGGTTACGATGGAAGTCCATGGCGGAGATGACGGTGTTTTGACTTGAAAGAGATTCGGAGGGATTTGGGTGTTCCGAAACCCGGTAAAATCGGGTCTCGCCTTTGCTTAGTTCCTATGGACTATGAAGCTGACTTTCATTTTTCTTTTTCTTCTATTTTTCTCTATTTATTTTTCAATATGAAATTTTCCTTTTTCAATAAAGGCGTTAAATACGGGCAAAACCGTAGTCAAGTTTCTTTATTCAATGTTTTTTCGATTTTACTTTTTTTTAAAATTTTTATTTTAAATTATATCGTATAAAATTAACATAATATTAATAAATTAAAAATGTAATTAAAATATTTTAATGCTTGAAAATTAATTTAAAATGAAGACTATACTTTAAAAATTTGTAGTATAGTTAACTCCGCCTTATAAAGTTATCACTATATGCCTTTAAATAATTTACATTTTATTATTTTACGTTGTTTTTGAGTTGAATAAAGTGGCTTTAATATTGTTCCGTTAAAAAAGGGTTTATAAAATATTAAATAAGATATTTAATATAAATTTATTATAATAAAGAATTATTTTCTATTAAACTTATCAACTTTAATTTGAATCCAACTTAATTTGATTTAATTATGAAAAGTTAATCATTCAAACACATCCAATACGAATCTGAAATAATTCAAACCCAAATTAAGTATATATATATATATATATATATTTAAAAAATTAATAAAATCTATACTTATAACTTAAATTATTAATTTGTTTTAATTTATAATTTGTAAATATAATAAACATTTAATAATATGTATTATCACTTTATTCTCAAGTTGAATTAATATTTCAAGGACGACATTATGAAAATATAACGTAAAATCTAAAAAAAATCCAAAACCATAACCTAAAACAAATAACTTGAATCTAAAATTTAAAATTTTAATATATTTAAAACTTAAACCATACAAATAATTTGAATTGAAATAATCTATGTATTAAATTAAACTCGAATAACTGAACATGAAAAAATTATAATTTAAAATGATTCGATCTTCAAATCCAATATGATTCGAAATTAACTTATAATAATCTGAACTCGAATCTATCTCAACCTAGACTGAAAATTAACTCCATTTCTCTAACTTAAAGTAGATTAAAACCAATTTGAATTTTGTAAAATAAGTAATAGGACAAATTAATTTAATCAACTTATAATAATTTGTTGCATTTATATAATTTCAAATATATTTAACATACCAACAAAATTTGGATTAAATTGTAAAAAATTTGATATTTATTAAGTAAAATTTTGAGTTTAAGTATAGAAAATGAGAACAAAAAACTATATTGAGAAAACTTTGCTCCCTATTTAGTTTCGAAGTTTGGGTTCAGGTCTTAATTTAATAATTGAGTTTTTTTTTTTCATTTGATATCTGGATTTAGTTTTAATATTGAATTAGATATTTGGGTTTTTTTAATGTTTAATTTGGTATTTAAATTTTTTTATCCTAAGAATCATTTTGTTTTTACTAGAATACACATGTCAGATATTCATTGGATCATTTGATGTCATTTTATTTAGATACCAAATTGAATATTAAAGCGAAACTTAAGTATCAAATTGAACATTAAAATCAAATTTAAGTACCAAATTATATATTAACCTTCTTTATAACATATATTTTCTTTTTGCTGTCCATTAATGTCAAAAAGAGTTTGAAAAAGACCAGACCCGGAGACAAGAATTTTCATGTTTTAGCCAATTAAAATTTGCCATTTGGCTGAATGTTTGCCACTGAAAATTTTCTAGTTTTTATTTGTTTCATGCTAAAATATAGGGAAATAAATGGCAATGCATGGTTGATTCAAGATTGGATACCGTTTGGTTTCTAGGAAAACAAAAGAACAAAAAAACAAAGGTAAACAAAAAATGAAGAGGGAAGAATAGGAAAGTTTAACAAAGGAGAGAAAGAGTAGAAAATTTGCTTTCATTTTCTTTCGTTTTCTTCTCTCTTCTCTCTTCTCTTTTTCTTTTCTTCTTTTCTCCCTCGATTGTTGTTGGGAATTTTCCTTTCTTTTCTTTTTTAATTTTGATCTCGTTTGGGTATTTACTTGATAGTTAAATCCTTAAATCCATGGCGCCAAGTAAGATCCGAAGAGCTCTCGACCGTGTTAAAGACCAGACGAGCATTAGTCTCGCCAAAGTCGGTGGTAGTACGTTGCTTTCTGACCTTGACGTCGCCATCGTTAAAGCGACGAGACACGAAGAATACCCCGCCGACGAACGGCACATTCGAGAAATACTTATGTTAACCTCGTATTCACGAGCTTATGTTAGTGCATGCGTCAACACTCTCTCGAGACGTCTCAACAAGACTAAAAATTGGACCGTGGCATTGAAAACTTTAATGTTGATACATCGTCTTCTCACCGAAGGTGATCCGAAGTACGAGCAAGAGATCTTCTTCTCGACGAGGCGTGGGACTCGGATCCTCAATATGTCAGATTTTCGTGATACTTCGCGATCGAATTCCTGGGATTTCTCAGCCTTCGTGCGGACTTTCGCGTTGTACCTCGATGAAAGTCTGGAATTTAGAATGCAAGGGAAGAATGCGAAACAGAATGTTTATAAATGCGAAGAAGATTTCGGGGAAGACTATAACAATAGCCTCGTTGCCGTTAAACCCACTCCGATCAATAAGATGAAAACCGAACAATTATTTCAAAGAATGCAGCAATTGCGACAGCTTCTTGAACGCTTCTTAGCTTGTCGACCAATAGGTTCGTATCTTCTTATACATAGAGTTCGACAATTTCTTTTTAACATGGTATTTGTGTTATTTTTTTGGCTCAATATGATTAGATTTGATCATGGGTCAAGTAGCACATTTGATCTGACCCGGTTAAAGTCGGGTTTGGATAAAGTTTTTTATTACGTCTGAATTTAATTTAAATAATATAAAATATTTTTAAAAATTAATTTAATTCTAAATATTTTTTTAATATTTTATTAATTATTGAACAGTGAAATGAACTTTTGTGTGGGTTAGGTTGGATCGAAAATGGGTTTGGGCTTTAATTTTTTATCCAAGTTGCGGCTCGACTCATAGACAAGTTTAAATGTGATTTATGTATTTGAAAAAAATTGTTACATTTTGATAAAGGTAACATTGTTAACTTTTTATTAGTGGTTAATTTAGATTTTAAAGTTGATTTAATGAAAGTTAATTGCTAATATTATTAGTTAATTATAAATTTTCATCAAATCAACATTAAAACTTGAATGAAATAAAAAATGCAAAATTAAACATTCAAAATTAACACTAAATTAATATTAACCATTAATTTTTTTCAAATCAACACTAAAACCTGAATTAAATACTAAAAATTAAATACCAAAATATTTAATTTTTGTTAAATATACCGGATTGGAAAAAAAAACACAAGTAGCACATTAAAAAAGAATATCGAACTTGAGTACTAGATGATATAGTTTTAAATGAAATATGACATTTATATATATATATATATATTAAGTATTAAATGAAAAATGGCATAACTTCTTAAAAACTTTATAAACAAGTTTTGATTAACCATTAACAAGTAAAGAGAGTTTTAAAATTCCATGTGATAATTTGATGGTTAAAACTGTTCACCATCCAAAGTATGACTTGGATTTGAATCGTGCTAATTGTTCGGGCTTTACCGAAAAAAATGATTGATTTATTCATTGATCTTACATGAACTAATTTATCAATTTTTTAAGTAAAATAAACAAAATGCAATCCCAACTCTCTGTGTAGTATCTCCATGGTAATTTTAACATACTATTTTCGATTTTACGTTGCATGAATTCATGACGTAACGTTGTTTTTTTTGCTTCACCGGAAAAAAAAATAACAGGTGAAGCCAAATGCAACAGAGTGGTGACGGTGGCGCTTTATCCGATCGTAAAAGAGAGTTTCAATTTATATTACGACATAACCGAAACAATGGGAGCTTTAATCGATCGTTTCATGGAAGTCGACATGATAGATACCATGAAAATCTACGAGATTTTTTGCCATCAAAGCAAACAATTCGACGAACTCGACGCTTTTTATTCATGGTGTCGGAGCATCGGCATAGCTCGACCGTCGGAGTTCCCGGAGATCGAAAAAATAACTCAAAAGAAACTCGACCTCCTCGACGAGTTGATCCGTGACAAATCGGTGTTAGCTCAAGTGAACGTCAATAGAGATGAACCGGAACCGGAAATTAAAGAACTGGAACCGGAACCGGAACCGGAAGAAGATATTAACGCCATTAAAGCATTATCACCGCCGCCGGAAAATTTCTTTGAAGAAGAAGAAAAGGTTGAAGACGATAATTCAAAAGCTATTGTAGTACAACAAGAAGTTGATTTATTGAACTTAGGGGAGTACGCTATGCCGAGTGAAGACTACGCCGATAAATTAGCTTTAGCTTTATTCGACGGTACCATTCCGGCGGCTACATCGTCGGGGTCGGGATGGGATATTTTTAAAGCCGATGCTGATTGGGAAACCACCTTGGTTCAGTCCGCGAGTAATCTAAATAACCTAAAACCGACCCTCGGTGGTGGGTTCGACCATTTAGTACTGGACGGAATGTATCAACAAGGACAAAAGATGGAGGCGATGGCGAGTTCTGCGGCGACCGGAAGTGCTAGCAGTGTTGCGTTTGGATCAGCAGGGAGACCAGCGTCGACACTTGCGTTGCCGGCACCACCTTCATCGAATGGTAATAAGAACAATGAACCCGTTGCCATTGACCCGTTTGCGGCGTCGTTGGCGGTGGCGCCGCCATCGTACGTGCAGATGTCGGATATGGAGAAGAAGCAAAAGTTGCTAATGGAAGAGCAAGTAATGTGGGATCAATTTAAAAGGAATGGAATGCAAGGAGGTACTGTTGCAATGTCGAATGTACAACGACAAACGTATCCGTACAATCAAGGAGGGTGGTATACACATAGTTATTACTGAAGCTTTTCAAACTTCATTAGTTATTATTGTTTTGATGTTATTTATTTTTCTTTTTGGATTTGAACTTGACAATTTTCAATGATTAATTTAAATAAAATTTAATATGAAAATAATTGTCAAGTTCAAAACGATAAAAAAGTTTAAGTCTCAATATAAAAAAAAATTATTAAATTCGACACCAAACAGTTATCTAACCCAATATCTAATCAAATACCCCTTTGTTCTTTTAATTTCTTTACAAAAATACACTTTGAGTTAAAATATAGTATTAGTCTTTGTATTTTGAAAAAACTTGAGATTTAATCCTTATAATTAAAATGCTAAAATTAAGTCCATTTAATTTTACAATTTAAAGATTTCGGTCCAATTATCACCATCCTTAATATTTTTTCATCAAATTTTGCTAGCTTGATATATTGATTAGACTATCTTTACATGATATGACTTATGATTGATGGGAAATAACCTTGTCAAGTTAATAAATTTTGATGAAAATGGCTAATAATTAAATTATAATTTTTAAATTTTAAAAAATAATAATTAAATCTCAAATTATGTAAAATTACAAAGATTAACTAACATATTTTAACCAATTTTTTAATTAAATTGTAATTTTATTTTCATCCTTACAGTTTTCATTACGCATTCGTAGACGAATTGACAATTTTGAGATTATTGAATATTATAATTTGGGAATAAAAAAAGGAAATATAGATATTAAATTTGATTTTCTTCATCTATAGATATCACTTTTATAAAGGAGATTTGCTGGATTAATGGCGAATTTTTAATATAGTTGTTTTCCTATAAATTAATACATTGATAAAATTATATTTTGATCTCTCTAAAATTTTATAATTTAATTTTTATCCTTTAAGCTTTTAGATTAGGATTATAAATATTATTGTATATATTATGAATTATTAGTTTAAATATAAAAAGAAAAAATTAATATTTTTGGGTCTCTGGTATCTTTAAGCAATATCGAAATTTGAGTTTTATGAACAAAGAAAAAGAATAAATATTTTGATATAACTCAGCTCGACTCCTTGAAACGAAATGTGGCTACCAATATATAGGAAAGCACTAAGACTTTTGTACTGGCAAGAGCAAATTACCATCACACACATCTCTTGCTATTCGATTCCTAGACATAAGTATCAGACTAATAGGGGTAAAAGTATTATGGAGGTCTTTGTATTAAGAATCGCATTGCATTTTGTTTCATCTACTAACAAATGGATAAAATAATTCTTGTATGTTAAATCAAAGAATAAACTGATCATTTTATTAAAAATTTCATCTAATTCAATTGTTAAAAATCGGTCACCGTACGTCAGAATGAATACACATGACACATCACATGTAATTGTTTGATTATTTCATCGATCATGTCAATTTTTGACGGTAGAAATAAATAAAAATTTAAATAAAAACAACCAATTTTTACTTTTTAATCTAAATTAATTTTTTTTTTAATAAAAACAACAAAATATAACCTAAATATGAGTACAATAATAACATCCATAATGCTTTTCCCGACTAATACGCCAAACTTTTGGATTGAAAACACTAAAAGATTATAATTTCACAAACTAATAAGGTTTTACTTTGCATGAGAATAGTAAAACAACAAAGCTAAGGGGAAATTAAGCAAACTATTCAAATTTACATCCCATTTAAGCTAATCAACTTAGTAAGCCCAAAAGTAATACCCATAGCAGTCCATCCTCCCACAAGCACCCTACCACCGGATTTCGCCACCGGAGTTCCCCCGAGCAGGCCCCCCACCACCCCAAACACCATCAACGCCACACTAGCTACCACAACCACCACCGCCATCCTCACCTTATGGTCCCTTATAAAAGCTGCCGCCAACAACGGAAGCACCGCACCAACCGAGAAAGCCAACGCTGATGCTCCGGCGGCTAGTCCTGGACTCGGCAACCGCTCCTTCTCCTCCATTCTCCGGCCATCTTCATCAACTACCGGTGATCTCTTTTCTCCGTCTCTATTCATTTGAGCCATCTCGACATCCCTTTGGGTGTATACCGAGACGAACTCTCCGATGGCCATGCTACAAGCTCCGGCTACCAAGCCGGCGAAACCGGCTAGAACCATGGCTTTGACGTCTTGTTTAACTGAACCAACACCCATTAACAGTGACGATACTGAAACTAACCCATCGTTGGCTCCCAAAACAGCAGCTCGAAGCCATTGTCCTCTTTGAGAGTAATCGAACTCAGGGTTTTCAACAGGTTCTTGCAACTGCTTTGGCTCCGTACCGCCATTGACATGAATTGACAACGCCATTATTGAAAAGAAAGAGCAAAGACTATTAATAGAATATATAATATGATAATGATAAGAAAAAGGAGGCTTGTGGAGGACACACGCCATTGATGGAGGGGGATTTATAGGAGGGGAATAGTAATGGTGAGATTATAAATTATGATGTGGAAGGTCCACTCTCCTAATAATTAATGTATATTTTATTTTGTTAGTGGAACTCAAATATCTTTCCTTTTACCCAAAAAATATTTTTTCCGATTTTACACAAAATTAATTTTTTTTTTTTGTGATATATGATAGATCAATATCCATCCATAAGTAGAATATATTTTAAATTCAAGTCAACCTGACGGTCAATGCTAGAGATCAGAGAAGAAAACTGTTTGAATTTTGGTTTGTAAATTTGTGACGTTAAGAATTGTTTCATTAGAAAAAACTAAACTGTATAAGAGAAGGGGAAGGAGAGCTTACGTTTGGTATAAGCTGTGCGAACATAGAAGGTTATACAACATCGGTTTAACAATCCAATCACTTAATGAAAACTTTCGAATAATTTAATAACTATTTGTAATTTTTTGAAATTAAGTGATCAAAACGTAAATGTATTAATAGTTAGTGACCATACCTTTTCTAACAATGTGATTTTCAAAGGTTTGAATTTGAGTTTACTTTCTCGAAAGTGTCATAAGTGGAGTATTTAGGGGATGGCAGGGGCTCCGCTTTCCTAAAATGGAAAAGTGTTTATTTAGGTCTTTTAAAAATTTTAAAATTTTAAATTAGTAAAATAAAATTATACTTTGACTTCTCAAAAATGATAAAAATTTGATTTAATGTTTTAAAAATTATAAAGATATAAGCTATTAAAAATTACAATTTAATTTCTAACTTCGCCACTAAATGTAATGCAGTGACAAGATAAAGTGTATTTTGCATTTCTAAGCAATGTGGAATATGAATTACCAAAGGTAATTTGGTTTAATTATACTTTTAGTCTCTTTGTTAAATTTTTAAATCTAGTCTCCCTACTTTTAATTTCATAAATTTAAAATTGGTTTTTGAAAATATTTTTTTAATTTTCCATTTTCGTTTTAAAATAATAGTTTTATTTTTGTAAAATTGAAAAACATATTTGATGAATAAAAATAAAAAAGAAATTGTTTTTAATAAGGAAAACATTTTGGTATCTATTTCCTGTAATAGAAATGTGAGGAGTAAAATTAAAAAAGAAAATCTAAATTTATAAGGTATGATGAGATGTTTTTATAGAATAAGAGACTTGCAGTACGTTTGGTTCGCTGTAATAAGTAAGCCTGCTGAGTAAGGCTGTAATAGAATGGTTATTACAGCCAACCAAACAAGTCGTTGATATTTAAAAATTATTGAAAAAATATTTTTAATTTTTATATGACTTTGAACTTTCAATCAAAGTTAATTCATTAATTAAATTTAAAGTTAAATACAATGTATTCTTCTTTTTTTAGTTTTAGAAAGTTTTTTAAAAACCAATCTAACGCGTTTTCTTTAATGTTTTCTATTAATAATACCATTGATGAACTTATGTTAAATATGAATATGCAAGACATTTTGATATTAAAAAAAATATAATTCTAACATATATATTCATATTTAACAGAAGTTAATTAATAATGTTCTGAATTAAATTATAATTTTAGAATAAGACAAATATAGAGATTGAAATTATGAAATTAAAAACAGAGAATTAATTTCCAAAAATCTGAAAAATATAGGGATTGAGGATAGAAATTAAATCTAAGTAAATTAATATCAAATTTCATGTAAATTATAAGCATTTAAGTTTGGGTCCTTCTTATGTAAATGTATAGGTTTTTTCTTTTGATTTATTCCGTTTATAGTTATTTTTTTGGTAAATTACAATAACAAAGTAAAGCTCGAACAATAAATGTGATTAGCGCGACTTGAACCCAAGCCACACTTGGGACAGTGAACACCCTTGACATCAGACCATCACATGGGGTTCATTCTATATCAATTATTCAATTCAGGGTTTATAATGATTGATTTTAATTGAAACTTTTGATATAGTTTTAACTTAAAAAAAATATTTGAAAGTTGATTAGTTGTAATTGAGTTAGATTAAGGCCAATTATCCTAAGGGTTCAAAACTTGTCTACAAACCATTTATTCCACAACATCATCAAACTTTCTATACCTTTCAACAATGAGAATATTGAGTCACATTATGAACCAAAATCAGATTAGTAAAGTTGATTTTTCTAGCAAGTTTTGCTATGAAAGGAACCCATTGGGGACAATGATTTAGGAATTGGGACAGCCTAAAAGCTGTTTGCTTCTCTATATAATGGGTTTTTAGTTGACTTTTTGTAACATTAACAACATATTTGGTGATTGTTTTTTTTTAAAGTTATAAGTAGAATCATAAATAATACAAATATGTATAATTATAATTAGAAATCAATTCAATGGTTTGATGTAATAGTAAGACACATTACATTTTCAAATAAAGAATTTTGATTTGAACTTTGAAAACAATATTATTAAGAGGGATAACCACGAAACTCGAATATAATCCATACTAATTCACAAGCGAATTGAGATTCTATTGGGATTTTTGTCCTTTTAAGACTGAATGCGAAATGAAATCATATTTGATATTGAGAAAGAATGAAAAATAAAAATGAGTTATATTGTTGCATTACTTAATAATCACTTAAAACAGTTTGTTTTCTATATACAAGAAGATGCCCACTATCATTGTTTATATACACACCATCTTCAAATATATTTGACAAGCAATCGTGAATCACCATTAATGAGAGCGGTTAAATGTGTGAAATGGGGTTAACATTGGGAATAATCCATCTCCATCAATGGTTTCATATCTGAGTTGGACACCATTTTTGTTTGATTATTATAAGCAAGTGTGGCTTCCACGCGAAAGTATTTGGGAATATATAAATACTTTTATATCTCAATTTTTGGTAAACTGCATCTGTGATCATTAAATTATTAATAAGTTTACATTATGGTCATTCAAATTCAAAAAATTATAAAATGATCAATGAATTATTTGAAAGCTTTCGTTTAAGTCACCGAGCTGTTAAAATCATTATTGTATGACCTTTCTTGTTCGCATTGCCTGCACCAATCGAAAACTCTCATTTTTCTCTTCTACAGTTCAATTTTTTCATGAAATAACTTTGAATATCACGAATTTACGAATTAAAATCCAAAAAACTTTCTTCTCTTATCTTCAACATTAACCATCAGATCAACTTGGATCGAATATATTCTTCTACTCATCGATGGGTACTAATCATCGTATTGATAATCGAATTGTCACTTGGAGCTTGTTAATTGAACTATTTTTTTTTTTAAACTTAACATCCTAATGATTTAAATAAAAAATTTTGAATAGTTTGTTGACTTAAAAGAAAACTTTTTAATAGTTCTATTATTGTTTTATAATTTTTAAAAATTAAATAATTAAAATTTAAATTTATTAATAATTTAGTGATTTTGAGAGTAATTTACCATTAAATCTTTGGAACAACCCACTACTTTTTTTTTTTGGTTAAAATAATGAATAAAAAAAGCTGAAATTCGTTCCAGTTTTACGACCAAATTGTAAACTTTTTCTACTCACTTTATATTCCTTTTTCTTCTATTTATGGGGCGGCTTAACCCTACTTAATCACGGTTGAGTTTGGAAGTGATAATCGAGGGGATTCAAAACTTTTTGAGTTGTATGTTTTATTTAGATGTAAGTTTGGATAAGTTGGATTTAAATTTTACATGAATAATTGTTTTTGGGATAAAAAAACAAGTTTCATGAAGTCATAATATAAAAGTTAATGTTTGAGCTGTGTTTGATTCTTTAAGTAAAAATATGAGAGAAGTTTTTATATTAAAAGTTAAATTATATTTTATATTTAAAAAATAATAATTATTATACGTCATATCAAAAAGTAAATAGGTCATTAAAAATTTTATCCTATTTTATTGTTTGCAATTAATCTCTATATGTCAATATAAGGTATACATGACACCTCATATATAACTATTTTATTGTTCTGTTAATTAAACTAATTTTTAATCGTAGAAATGAAAAGCTATTACATGTATAATTTAAGAGTCAATTTACAAATAAGCCAAAAAAGAATAAAGGTTCAAAATATTATGGGCACTCTTGTACTAGAAATCAGATTACATTTTGCTTCTTTTACTTAAAAAATGAATAAATTAACCCTTGTAAATTAGTTTAAAGACCAAACTGGTTATTCTGTTAAAAATTACATCTATTTCTATCGTTAAAAATTGATCCCTGCACGTCAGTATGAAGTATACATGACTTGTCACGTATAACTAACTGGTTATTCTGTTAACTATGCTCATTTTTAGTAGTAAAAATGCATATAAATTTTAACAAAAAAAGACCGACTTACTTTTATTTTTAAACATATAAAAACTAATTTATCTATTTAAAAAACTCTTCGAGATACTTTTACGGAACAAAAAATTTGATGTTAACATAAAAAGCAATAAAGAATAAAAGAACAAAATTTTCCTCTACTTCTTTCTTTGCTATAACTAGAGAATTACAAGTATGACAAAGTGAAAACAAAAGAAAATGAAAATGAAAAAAAAGGAAAATGTTACTCACTTATGTTGCAGCGTTGAAGGTAATAGTTACCAGAACTTACATATTTAGACCAGTATGATTGGTACTTGGAGAGTGCTAGATCCAACCATGGCTTATAGTTTCCATTATAATGGATGACGGCTGCATTTTCGATCTCGGTTCGGTTTAAGGCCGGATCGTAACCGAGTCCTAATACGTGCCATTTTCGATCCAGCGGATGAGTCAAGTTGTAGAATGTGATCAACCCTGGTGGCAATGTGCCAAGCTTCCAAAGAGTTCTATCATCATTCTGCAAAAACAGTTATCTTCATCAGTGACGATTCTCGGTAAACTATGGAGAAAATGATGTTTAGAAACTCATATATCAATGACAATCCTTATGGTTTCTAGATTAAGCTAACATAATATAACAGACAAATGACAAATACAAGTTTCCATTTTTTAATTAAAGAAGGAAGATAGAAGACTTGTCCGATAAGAACAAAGGGCGAAGTAGACATTTGTATTAAGAACCAAAATAAAATTAATAAGTCTTGAGGGCTTAAGGCATAATTTTGTATTAAAATGACTTTAAATTATTAAATTTGGAAATGATTAGAACAACAATTTAACTATTTGACCCAACGGGGGCAAAGAGTCAAAAAATTATTAACTCTTTAAAAAGAATTTAAGTACTAAACTGAAAAAAAAAAACCTAAACTTATATACCAAATTCAGAGGATAAAACTTATATCATTGTGATAATATGATATTTTGATATTATACCACATCATCATTTAAAAAATTTAGGTGATAACATGACACAATCTCAAAATATTATATTATTATAAAAATTAATATTTAAAAAAATTGTCAAGCTTTAAAATCTAATGTAAACCAAAAAAAAAAAAAATACAAACCTAATTATAAGGAATTATCAAATTCAAAAATTAAATAATGCGTTAGCGCAAAATATTATAACACTTTAAGGTATGGGAAGTGCATAGACTCCAACATCAGGCTTAAGATTAGCCTAGCGCATCGCAGTTCATTTTCTAATTTATAACATATAATTAAAATATTTTTAAATAATTATGTAATTTATATGTAACATGGAATTATGTATAAAGTATCATATAAAAATTAAGAAATATATCAAAATATGTAAAATGTTAAATATAAATAACAAAAAATTAAAAAATATATTTTAGAGACGATCTGTAAAAATATAAAAAATTAAATAGATCAAAATCAACAATTTATAAATGTTATTTGTGAGTGTGTTTAAAAAAATTTAAAATTATATTTTCCACTAAATTGAGTTTAAGTAGGTATATATATTTTTGGAATCGAATTATTTTCTATCTCCTAAGCCCAAACTATCTACTTGAAAGAGAACTGAGAGTAAGAAAAGCAAAGAAGCATTACCAAATCTTGCCAATGATGATATATAGCAGTGATGTTTCGCTTTCTCCACTCCTTCAAATCGAAAATATTCATTCCAAATGCCCAACCACAAGCATCGGGGTCGAAAGTCTCTGTGATTATCGGATTAGAGAAGTTGAGATACTTGTCAAATCTATGAAAGCTTTCTTTACATGTTTCCACCGCACCATTCACCATCCCTTTCAGATCAACATCCCAAAGTGGTGTCAAATCCTTTTGGACCACAATATCATCATCCAAAAACAAGATTTTATCCAGCTTCGGATGTACTTCAGGTAGGTAAAACCTAAGATGATTCAGAATAGACAAATACTTCGGGTTCCTATACTTGAGGTGATCAGCTCCATCAGACAGAGTCGAAGGATGATTCGTCTTGAAATAATAATCTTTAATCCTTACAGATTCGAGTTGTCGAAGAACCGAACAGTAAGACGAATTCAACCACTTGAAATCATCGATATTGTCGACTTGAATCGTCACATTCTCGGGAGAATTCACCAAGAACCACATTTTCATGGCGGGGAAATTCAGTTTATCAGTCACTATATGGAAAACATGTTTCTCAGGCTCGTTTGCGTGCAACACTGTTGAATTGACGACCACTGATGTTGCTAGTACGTTATCGGAAAAGATAGCGTAATGGTAGAACGAAGGATCTTCGAGCTTTTCGTTGTATGGTTCTTGGTTGATTTGATGATATCCATGAAAGTAGTAGTCGGCTGCTAGTTGCAGAGATAGGCAATGCAATGGTTTCGGGATAATTTTTGCAGCTAATTGAATAAAGAAGGCGCTTCTTTTCTTCTGTGATTCTAAATTGTCTTCTGTTGTTAGAAGCACGGCTCGAAGTTTTTTTGCAACTGTGCAGCAATCATAGAGTTCATCTTTTGCTACCGATAATGCATGCCCCATTGCTTTTGCACGATCAAGTGAACTAGAAACAGAACAACATCCATTTACATGAAAACCAAGAGTATATAATCTATACATCATAGCCAAAGGTTAAATTGTCTGATTACTCCTTATACTATAAAAATGAGCAATTTAATCCTCCTATATTTACTACCAAAAAAAAAAGCAACATTTGGTCATTGAATTTGGAAAATTTTTGCACCTTGGTCCTTGACCTTTTTCAGTCCACATTAGTCCCCAACACTTGTTAGTTTTTACCAATTTGGTCCTTAAATTTGAATTCCATTCAAACATGATGACATGGAATTATGAGATTATGCCACATCATTCACATTATTTTTTAAAAAAATTATTTCTAAAAATATTTTTGTATTTTTTAGATTTTATAGAAAAATTTTAAATTTTCATATAATGACATGGTAGAATCTCTAAGTATTACATTGTCATCACATCTAATAGAATCTAAGTCGAGGAACCGAATTAAGAAAAGTTCTCAAATTTCAAACTAATATGGACTAAGCAAAAATTTAGTTTGAAAAAGTTATCAAAACAAAATGTTGCCTTATCCCTAATTTTAAACCAAATAGTTAAAATTGTAAAAGGTGGGAAAAGTTCGCTCACTAATTTTGAAGCAACTTAGTCATTGTATACATGATAACTAAAGACCAAATATCACTTTAAAACGCAACAAGTAACGATCAAGTTAATTCTACTTTTCCGCCTGAAAGTTAATATGTTAAGGGACTAAATTGCTCAACTAATTTACTTGTTAACTTATAGTACAGGGACTTGTTTGGTAATTTAACCGATAACAAAAAACAGTAGGCATAAAAGTAGCCATACCTAGGATGAAGATCAGCATCAGAGTTAGCTTCTCCAATAACATTTAGACTTTCCATGACTTGCTTCAAAAGAGAATTGTAAAGAACAGTTTGGTTCTTAGACAACGCAATGTTTGCATATACTTTGGCCATAATAATCTGGTCACGCATAAGCTTCAAGGTAGAATCAGCATTAGGATTTTCGAAATCTTTTCTCCATATACTGTATTTTCCCTTGACAACAGTGTCCATATTTTTCAAGCTCTCAATTGCTTCCGTTGCTTGCATCTCTTTATTAACTTCCTTATCTTGGCGAACAAGTTCTGCAGTACGGAGATCCCTCCTTTTTTGCCGCAATATCTGAAGACCTTTACATACCATCACAAGTCTAAACCATGAAAGAAATATGTAAATATACAGTAGGGCTTGAGGATGGTTTACCTGACGCTTGAACTTCACGGGGCTCCAATATGTCCGTTGCTGAGTTAGAATTTCACCTTCTTGCAATTGTTGATCATCGGTAGACTGTTCAACATTTTCTTGAAATGGTGTGCTAGTTTGGTATGTATCTTTCAGCTTAAGTACCTGGGAAGTAAATTACTCAACTGGTGATGTCAAACAACAGTACTTGGGTGTAAGTTGAGGTATGTGCTTGATATAGTTATGGTTAGAATTCTCTTTTGATTTTTTTCATATATTTGGAAGGTCTTTGGAGGCCTATTTCTACCTCCATTTGTTGGATACGACTGTCAAACACGGGTCATTGGTTGAGATAGGTATGGTTTATTTCTCAAAGTTTTTTCATGTATATCGAAGATCCTATGAGGTCTATTCCTATATTCATGTGTCAGACATAAGTGTTGGATACAAGTAATTCAACAATAATCAACTTGAACAAGGGCAAAAAAGGAGATAGATAAGAGTTGATGATATAATTTTGGTTTTCCCGAGCCATATAGCTCATATAACAGCTGAAAATGTATAAATTCACCATAGAGCAGTGCTTAGTTTACTGCACTTAATTTGGTTATACTTGCTGCTATGAATTGGTCAACCATGAATTGCTAGAAAGTATTTAACAAAATCAAATACCTGTACTTGGGAGCCCTTTACTTTGTCAACATTGATAGGGTTTTCGAAAACCCATGAAGCAGAAAGATCCTTCATTTTCACCCTACATGTTCTAATAGTGCCCGAAGCATCACTGTATGTTGCAATTATGTCAAGGTCCTGTATGAAAAGTAATTTACATGAGCATCATCCATCTTAGTTATTAAGTTAAGACCAAGATGAACTCCACGCATTACCTTCTCATTGTCATTGAACATGTAAGCTGCAGACGAAGCGTCCCTTCCCTGCTTGTCAACATTCGGACAGATGGTTAGTTCATGCAACATTAAGAAACCCTGAATGCAGGCAGTGGTATTGCACAGTATGATAACTTATGAAGCGATTCTGACTCAAATTCTATAAAATATAAATGAAATCTTTCTGTACTGCAGGCTGCAGCGACCATGCAGGCAGCAGTATCGAACGCTATGATTAATTATGAAACATTTCTCAGTTTTGCTAAATCGAACACAACATGATTCGGAATCTATAAAACATAGTGGAAACCTTTGTCTGTTGAGGTTGGTCGGCTCCTTAAGGGGAAGTCTTTGAAGTTTCGTCTGCTGGGCAGCCAACTTGATCCCAACAATTGAAGGTATTGTCTGCTAGGAGGGTTTTGTCACCCGTGCTTTGCCAATAGCCAACGTGCCGTGAGCGGCCGCCCTGAGAGCCTAGCTCACAGAGTCGGGAGCGCTTTGACACACTAGCTCTTGGAAGAGCATGGGAGACAAAACACTCCCCGGAATTTCAGATCTTATAAAATATAAAGGAAACCATTCTGTCATACAGGGGATGATATGCAGGCAGTGGTATCACATACTACGATTAGCTATGAAATACTTCCGATTTTTGATAAATCAAACTACAATGTGATTCAAAGTCTAAACAATATAAAGGAAATCTTTCTTTCAGATGACCTATGATATGCAGGCAGCAGTTTCAAACAGTATGATTAGCTATGAAACACTATTTGAATTTCGATAAATCTAACTGCAACATTATTCAAAATCTAGGAAGTATAAAAGAGACCTTTCTGTTATATAATGGCGGATATGCAAGCAGTGGCGTCAAACACTATGATAAGCTATGAAACACTCCCATATTTCGATGAATCAAACTAAAATATGATTCGAAATCTATAAAATAGAAAGGAATCTTTTCTGTCCATAAACGGATGACATGCAGACAGATTTATTGAACACCATGATTAGCTATGAAACACCTCTGAATTTCGACGCATCAATCTACAACATGATTCAAAATCTTATAAAATATGAAGGAAACCTTTCTGTCATACAGTGGCCAACATGCAGGAAGCAATATTGAACCCTATGGTTAGCTAGAAACACTTCGTAATTTCGATAAATCAAACTACTGCATTACTCAAAATCTATAAAATAAGCAGCAGATATGAAGGCTAAAGTATCAAACACCACAATTAGTTATGATACACTTCTGGATTTCGATAAATATTAATAAAAATCTATAAAATATAAAGGAAACCTTTATCTCATACGGCAACGATATGCAGGCAGCGGTATCGAACACAATGATTAGCTACGGAACACTTGAATTTCGATAAATCAAATTACAACATGATTTGAAAGCTATAAAACAAAGGAAACCTTTCTGTCTTTCGGCAGCCGATAAGCTTTGAGTGCTCTTGCACTGAAAGAAATTGTATAGAACAATAATTAAGGTCCATTAAAATTAGGATAAAAATATCTTGAAAATCCTAGAAATGATCTCACATTGTTCTGTTATCTGATATTTCAGCATCCACCACAATGATAATACTGGAAATAACCTGAAACAACAGCCATTAGTGGTGTCAATTATAATAAATAACTGATAAACGGAATAGAAAAAGAAAAACAGAGTAAACAAATCATTATCTAATAGACATCAGCATTTTCTATTTTATTCTAATTTTAAGGTTAACGTGGATACTAATTTAATGAAATCGATACATAAAAAAAGATCTAAAACTTGTGAAATTGATCCAATTAAAACAAAAAGATTCAAATCCAAATCAATTCGATTTAAAAAGAGAAGAAGAAGAGATTTGAGAGAATCGAAACATATCGGAATACGTACGAGTAGGAAACAAGTGAGTAGCAAGGAATCGAAGCTCCATACAGTCCTTGAAGCTGCTGCCATGGAGAAAAAAGAGAGAAACCGAGAGATTTGATTTTGAAAATTGCTAAAAGAAAAATACAGCGGGAAACTGACGAACAGGATCTGCATATATTATATATATATATATATATATATATATATTATGAATCAAGGAACGGTTTCTTTGCTAAAGTGCGCCAGAGGAGCGCATTGTGGGAAGCTCGCAAATGGAGTGCTAAAACTTTTCAGTTCTCCGACCGGTTTGAAAGTTGAAACTTTCTAATTCTGTTTTACTTTTTCGTTTCATCTATTATTATTTCGCGGGTGGGAGGGAATTTTAAAATCGGAATATAAATATATATGGTTAAATTCTACTTTGACTCCCTATGCTTTTTGCACATATAAAATTTAGTCATTTTACTTTTATTTCAAGAATTTGATCTTAATTTTATGTCTACCAAATGAGGTTTTTTTTTAAATTTCAAAAAATGTCATACTAACAAATAATTTAATCTTAGTTTTATGTCTACCAAATGAGGTTTTTTTTTTTAAATTTCAAAAAATATCATACTAATAAATTTAATAAAAACATTTTAGCTGTATTAATAATTAAACTTGAATATTGAAGTTCTAGAAATAGAGAGACTAAATTTCAAATAGATGAAGAGTGAAGACACTTAAAAGCATATTTTAACCATATATATTTTAAGAAAATAAATATATTGTTTTAAAATATAAAGAAACGTTTTCATAGAGATACCAACATAAACTAAAGGTTTAATATACTATTTGGTATCTAAGTTTGGATTTAATATTCAATTTGGTATCTAATATTTGTTTTGTCCCAATTTGGTACCTAGGGTTAACTTCAATGTTCAATTTTTGTACCCAGACCAAATAGCCCAATAAATATTTGACATGTATAATCTAGTAAAAAAAAATGTAGGTACTTAATTGTATAAACTTTTTTGTGATTCATGTTAATATTATTTTTGGTATTATATCTTTCATGTATTTAAAATATTATAAATTTATATATAATAATTTATTTTATACAGCCTTTGTTATGATCATGTGTATATATGTTGTTCATATTATTTTTGAACCTTATTTATATTGATTAGTGTAATATAATAATAAAAACAACCTGATCCGGAATTTGATTCATAATCCAACTCGATTACCCGACTTATATAATAAAATTTTAAGGCACGAGATTAGGGGGCACGAGATTAGGGGAGTTTGTCTCTTCCTCTCTAGTTCTAAAGAATTAAGCCACTCAATTCTATCTCTTTTCGCAACCGTTGATTCAATGCATCCACAATGAGTATTATACATTCCATGTTTAAATGTATTATCTTTTATCAATTGGATTGCATGCGTATGCCTATAGTCATAAAAATGCATTACTCCACAACTGAAAAAAAGAAAATTTTCGATTTGTTTACATCAAAATGAAAACAACCCTTATTATGGTATCTCTCGAGACAACATACATTGCGTACTCTACTTTCCGTTCTATAATAATATAGCTTAAAAACATATCATCAAATAATGTACCATCCATACATTACTCCTTGCTCTTAAAAATTCAATTGGCACAAGTGGCGCAGGTACAACTGGCACCACATTTGCAGTACATCTTTCCGGTCCCGCTAGCGGCGGCTTCAGCCTGGCTGCATATGCATGGATTGCATCCGCAATGCTCCCCGCACGAGCACCGCTTGTGGTCCGCCTCGCCGGCTCCGCAACTGTTTCAATACTCGTACATATTCGATAATGATGATAAAGTTATTCGATGTTTATATATAGAATGCACATTAAAAACATTAAAGATAACGCACTAATAGTGTAAGGTGGGGAAAATAATTGGCAAAAAGACTTCTTTAGTCCTTCTTAATTTCTAAATTGAGTAAATTGATTCTTCTAAAAAAATTGTGTAATTTAATCCCTGTCAATTTTAAAAGTGAGCAACTAAAGGACAATTCTTGACATTAATGTTTTCCGTACATTATTTTGATTGGTATAATAAAAATTTAGCCCTCAAAGTTTACACATTTGGTCATTGGTCCTAATTTAACAAATTTATCCTGCAATATTTGTGTAAATATGTAAAGGTTGAGGCTGAAATTATTGATTTTTCTTGAATTAAGGCCAAAATGATAAAATATATAAACATTAAAGGCTAAATTTGTTATTATACCAATCAAAATTATGTACAATTGATGGAAAACATTAACATCGTGAATAGTTATCCTTAGTTGCTTACTTTCGAAATCAATAAGGACTAAATTGCTCCAATTTTTTTGAGAGAGACTAATTTACTCAATTTCAAAATTAAGAGGGACTAAAAAAGTATTTTTTACCAAAATATTTATTTTGTCAAAAGGGAAAAATGAATTAATAATATCAAATGAGGTTAAGTGAAGATTTATGGAAATGGTAATGATGTTTAAGTTTTAACTTTAGCATAATAAATTTAATTCTAATCATTGAATTAAAATTGAAATTTCAAAATTAAAAAAAATACAAGAACTAAAAATGATGAAATTAAATTCATGGGTTAAATCAACAACATCTCATAGTATAATAAATTATAACAAAATTTTGACCAATAAAAATTTCATCATTTTACACAAGTCGAAAAGTTAATCTAATTGTTGATAAACACACGTATTTAAATAGTTAATCTTTATTGAACTTTTACTAATTCTTTAGATATAAATTTCAGAAATATTAATTTTCCATATCAATAATTTAACAACAAAATTTAAGACTCCACTTCTTATAACATAAGGGACCAATTGACACGAAAATCAATAATTACGTTATCATATTAATATGATATCATAATTCATATTGTATTAACTTTCAAATATTTTTGTTTACTAAAACCTAAATTCATTTTTCATGTCGCGTAAAATAAAATAAAGAGAAAATTTTAGAATTAGTCACTCAATTATTAGTTTGTTTATATTTTGATCACTTCACTATGAAAATTTTTAATTTAACCACTAACATTTTAGATTATTTTTATTTTGGTCACTCATGTTTTAGATCATTTCTATTTTTATCTTCGTTAAATAGTTAACTAAAATGATGATGTAACCTTTTTCTAACTAATATAATAACACATTTAATCCTCAATACTTATATATTTTTATCAATTTGATTCTAAATCTAAATAATTCAAAAAAATTAACCCTCCATATTTATAAATTCTATAAACTTGATCCTCAAACACATAAATAAATATAGATATAATTATATTTAAACACATAATTAAATATTGATAAAATTATATGTAAATTTGTGATTTTGATAAACTCAAAAATTCAAAACCCCAAAACTCAATAATTTTGTAATTTTTATAAACTTATTCATGATCACTCTAATAACATTCTCAACAAAAGAATCCAATTTTTCCTATGAAGCTTAATAAATAATTAACAAGTGAAAAGAACAACAGAAAAAACCTTCCTATATGCCTTTTTCAAATTATCGTCTTTTAAATTTTTGTCAACTTGAAGAATTGTGTAATAATCTACACCCATCTTTAAGTATAAAATTTATTTTCATCTATTTTTTTTTGCAATTTATTAAGAAAAAGATGTAAAATTTATGGGTTTTTATTTTTTCTAACTTAAATTTTAGATTTTTTTCATTTTTGTAAAATTTTTAATTTTTTAGATACATATATTTTTATAATATATAATTTCTTTTATATTTTAAAAAATTATATATTTTTTATTTTCTTTTAAATTTTTAAATATTTTTATAAAAAAACAAATTAAGGCATACACGTATCACAATCTAAAAATATCATGTGTTCTATTTTTAATTGCATTACCAAAAAGTAATGAAACCCTTGATAGAATGAAATCCGAGTACCAACTCGGGGTGCAAAAAATCATAAGTATCAACTTAAGAGAAGGTGTCAAGTTCAGGGGCTAAATGCATATTTGAGCCTTATAATTATAATTAAATATAAACACCATATAATATTATTTATATAAATATACAAAAATAATATTACATTTTGTACTTTTCATAATATATAATTTATATTTAAATATATGTGTTTGAGGATCAAATTGATAGAATTTGTACACATGGATGATTAAATTTATTAAATTATTTAGAATTAAGATCAAATTGATAGAATGTGTAAGTATTGAAAACTAAATATATCATTATATCAATTAAAAAATACCACATCATCACTCATGTTAACTATTTTACAAAAAGTTACCAAAATAGAAACGATTTAAAACGTCAGTGATCAAAATAAAAATAATCTAAAAATATTAATAATTAAATTGAACATTTTTATAATTGAATGATCAAAATAGAAATATGCTAGTTAGGCCACTAGTTTATAGTTTTCCCTAAAATAAATCAGAGAAAATAGTAGGGCGAAAACCTGCAAGTCGTGCCACCGGGGCACGGGGAAGGACAGCCACACCTATCGTTACACGCGGCGAGTCCTCCAACTTCAGCCTTGGAATCCGCCATTTTGTACCGTATAGTCTTTTCGCGTTCTTCGCAATCCGTTTAATTTGAATGAAAATTTTGAAGTTTCTGAAAGATCTCCTAAGGATTGTCCTTTTAAATAGAATTCTGAAAATCATTGCAGGTTAAGTGTTCGTCAAATTGCGTAAAAGGATTGCGGAAAAGCCAACACATGGCGATGTGTCGGATAAATGGGAAGAGTTCATGATGCTGTGCCATACGTATGGCTGCAAAAAGGTTGCATGTAACTAAAATCCTGTAAATTTTTGAATTTGTCATCTATGAATTAATGAGATTTATTCTCCATCTTATATAAACAAATCTTATTCTTACATTAGTTATCAATTTATGCCATGTTAAAAATACTATTTTTAACTAGAAGCTATTTTTTGGACAAGCCTTTGCCCTCGCCAATCCCACATAGTGTGGGAACTTTACGTTGAGATGGGTGAGGATCCATAGTTTTTGTAAAATATGTCATGTAATAATTTACTTTTAAAAATAAAAAAAAAGTTACTTTCAACTCGTATTGGTTTTATGGTTAGGGTGTCATCGTCTCAAATATGATTTAAATCGAAACACGCTAACTTCATTATTGTTACGATTTTGCTCTATTTTATAATTCATCAAAAAATAAAAAAAATTAGTTTTAACATTTGTTGGAACATTTTTTGTCACTTATTTTCTCAACTATATATACTTATTAATAAATGTATTTAATTTTGATTTTAATAAAGTAGATAACATATTTTATTTTGAGAAATTAAAATTCTTAAATTTACGAATTGATCTATTAAAATTCTTTTAACATGGTTTTTGAAGATGCGGAGAGAATTTATATGTATTTTAATCATGTATGGCTATTAAGCACTGGACCAATCAACGGGCCCTAAATTCGTCAAAAACATCTCATTTTAAACTCTTTAAATTTTATCTCATTTCCATCCTTTTGCATCAATAAAAATATATCTTTAATTTTTTGCTTAACCCTTAAATAAACAAGATGGCAAATGTTTTTTTGGTTGTATTCTCGTTGACTTTGGTGCTCTCAATCCAGTATGTAAAAGGATAAAACGAAAAGGCTTGTGATGAGGCAGCATCCTTGGAACCCGATGCGATTATGACGGCCGATTTTATCTCAGCAATGAAAGATGCTGGAATACGACAGGATCATTTGAACAAAGTAATAAGAGATCCTAATTTTATGTCGGGGATGGATAAACTGATTGATAAGATTAAAAGCTATGTTAGAGATGATTACGAGAAAGCGGATGGGCCAACTTCTTCCTTAGCTGATGGAGAAACTGACGAGGATCCAGATTTCCCAAAATCGAAAGTAGAAACTGCTACTGATTTTGCCAGCGGCTTGTTGAAGGAAATGTCATAGTAGACCCCGATGATGCTTAGAAAGCAACTTCAGACCCAAATTTTAAGAAAGAGGTGGCTAAAGCCGTTTTGTTGGCACATTTTTTGTCACTTATTTTCTCAAATTATTTACACCTTTCCAATAGATATATTTATTTCTCAATTCAATAAAGTAAATAACATATTTTATTTTCAGCAATTAATATTCTTAATTTTGCGGAATGATCTTTTAATACCTCTTTTTAACTTTTCAAGAATGAAATGAATAGTAAATTGACACAAGTAAAAATCGATAAAAAAGGTATGAAAATTTCTGTATAAAGAGTTAAATTATATTTTATTTCCTTTAATAAAAAATGGGTAAATTAGTTACTGTAGGTTAGACCGAAGAATAAATTCGTCCTTTCCATTAAAATTTTCATACATTTGCACTGTTAATAATTAGCGTGGTTGTTGAAATAACCAGACGGTAGCACATGGTGTGCCATGTGCATCTCACGCTGATGTACAAAGACTAATTTTTAATAATATAAATGAATGAAGTTTTTAATAGAAAGAGCAATTTGCTCTTTAATCTAACGTGAAGGAACAAATTTACCCACTTTTGAGTAGAGGGAACAAAATGTAATTCGATTTCTAATACAAAGGCCTTCATAGTACTTTTATCGTACAATTTTGTTGTTTATCCCATGAATTTCAGTAATCAAAACATAAAACTAACCAAACATAAGTGACCATTTTGTTGTTTATCCCATGAATTTTATACTTTTGTAGTGAATATTTTAAGTTTTTGATATTTAAATATTTATTTAATCTCATTTAATTAAAAAAAAGGCTTTAACGAATTCGAAGGTGTTCGTAATATGTAATTGAGGAGAAGGGATTGAATGAAATTGTGATTCCACGTCATCCCTATCCCTTTCCAATAGGAGAATGACAAAACAAATTTTTCTCATGATTTTCAGCATTTTTAATTGGATTTAAATTTTTCAAGAGGAAAAAATTGTAAATCAAAAAAAAAAATCTGATTGTACATGATGGTATATTATTTTTAAAACAGTCGGTATGATGGTATTGCTTTTCTTTTTCCAAAATATGTGTTAAGTATTTGTAAGACACTCAAATATCTATTTTTAAATTAGATATCTAATTGTCTTATATATTCTTTAAATACAAGTATCATTGTACTAATAGCAGTTTGAAAGATTATAACTATCACTCTTGATATATATGAAATATGTAGTATTTAATAGTTTGGAGAAATTTTTTTAAAACATTAATTGACCTTAACCAATATTTATTATTTTGTATAGTGAACGTGCTTAAAATAAGTATATAATTCACAACATTTTTTTCTTTAAAACACATCAACGATCACCCACAAAGTCTTTGAGTGAAACAAAGAGAAGTAAATTTAAACCACCAATGATAATGATAAACATGGCCATTGAAAGTGTGGAGAGAAATTTTATGTATTTTTGTTGTGTATAGCTATTAGGCACCGGACTAATTAACAACCTCTAAATTCGCCTAAAATATCTTATTTTAAACTCTTTAAATTTCGCCTCATTTTCATCCTTAAGCATCAATAAAAATATATCTTCATTATTCATTTCTTAACTTTTTAGAAAATAAAAAAGATGAGTGATGCTGCTGAGTTTTTTTTGAAGAATTGGTTAGCTGTTAGTTTCTAAAGGATCTTTGGTTATATGGGGTTTATGTTTTCAGTTGCTTGCACAATTGCTTTTTAGAGGGCAGAATAACATAGGCGGCAGTTGGGGGTCTGGTGCTCTGGAATTATGATGATATCGATAAGAGATTTTGGTGATTTGTCTTGGTAGAGAGACATTTTTCGTGGGAGATTGCTGTATTTTTTAGATTATAGCGTTACTTGCAAGTGCTTAAGATGTGGAATAATTTGATTGATAAAAAAAAGTTTTAAATGTGGCAACATCTCGGAAGCCGAAGAACTGTTGAATTCAGGGGTGGTTAAACTTGTTGAAAACTTTAAAAGCTCTGTTGGAGATGATTTCGAGAGTGTGGATGGACCAACTTCTGCTTTAGCTGATGAGGTTGTAGCTCCCCAGAATCAAAAGTAACAGCTATTACAAAATTTGCTGGCCGGTCGAAGAGGAAAATGGTATAGTGATGCTTAGAAAGCAACATAAGACCTAAATTTTAAGGAGGATGCTAATACAAAAAACGAGAAAAATTAATCAAAGTATGATGCAACAATTTACCATAAATATGTAAAACAATCACGATGAGCAACCTTAGATAATATAAATGAATAAAAGAAACACATGCAATGTATATATATTATAAGGGTTACGAAATATTCCAAAACGCCAAAACAAAACCAATTGCTAAATAAGAAATTCAATAAACAACAAAAAATTGAAAGTTTAATTGAAAAGACATTAAAAATTAAATGTGATTGCTCTTTCTGAAAAATTTGCATATATAAAGACATTAGAAATTTAATAAAATATAAAGTACACTGTTTAATAATTTATTTCTCCATAACAGCTTTACTCTAAAGTTTTAGAAAAATTAGTTCTACTCATTAGTAAATAATACTAATAAAATTTAGTTAAGAATCACACGTTATTTAATATAAATAACCTTTAATTGATGGAATTATATTGAAAATTTAATTAAAGATGAGATGTAAATCACACATATATAAAATTTTATTAATATATTATTATGTTTTTGTTTGGAAAATTAAAAAAAAACTAATTACAATCTAAATATAAAATACAGTTATAGGCGAGGCTAATGTTGCTATAGGACTGTACATACAATAGCCAATAAAATCAATCATTTTGAAAGATAAATGAGGTTGCTATAATGAAGGTTAATTATTATAGGAGCATGCGACGTTGTTATGTGTTGTCTAATTCAACTGAGTTTTCTTTTATTGGTTAAACTCTAATTAATTTAAATTACTTTAATTATATTTAACCTATAAAAAGGCTGTTGTAACTTAGAATAATCATCTTCATCATTTAGTTTTGGGGAATTTCTAGTTTTAGCAGAGTATTTTATTCTTTCGGGATTTAAGATTGTTTATTGAAATTATCTCCATCTTGTAGTCTTTCCATTTTTTCTCATTTAGTGAAGTTTCATTTGCCCGTGATTTTTTTCTTTTCTTTGAAAGAATTTTTTCACGTAAATATTTATGTGTTTGATCTTCTCTACTTTTAAATTTATTTTCTTGTTGTATATATGAGTTGATCCTCAACATCCACTGTAAACCAAGACCTAATTAATCTCAACTCTAACAATACACTTTCATACAGTCATCTAAATTAACCTCAGTAAACCATTACTAGCAAAGTTCCCTCGGCTCTAAACTCCAGCTAACCCTAATAGTAAGCGTTCAAAACATCCATAGCAAGAATAAAAAAAAGGGAGAGGATAATGAAAAGAGAGTTAGAAGAACCCAAAGGCAAAAACCTGCAAAATTAGGGAGAATCAATTGCAAAAGGAGGGGCCAAGAAAATCAAATCAGAATGTGTAAAGTATGGGTATCTTAATTTAGGTGAAAGACCTGATTTAACAGTTTCTGATGAGATTTCGATGATTGGAACGGTAAAGAGTGAGGGACCGACGAGGAGAAGCTTGTAATTCAAAACTAGGATGATCCGATGGAAAACAATGAGGGACGAGATTATTGGTTTCAAATCTTTACACGGATTTTTTAACAATTTGAATAGATTTATGAAAAATATAAATTAAGACCTAATCTCAACTCTAACCATACCCATTCTTGATATCAACGGAGAATACAACCGAGAGAGGCGAAGGCGGCACGGCTAATAGGTGGCCAAGGTTAATAGTTGAGATAAAGATGAATTTCTCTTTTTCTTTTTAGAAAATGAAAAGCTAACGAAGAAAGGAAAAGAATAAGAAAGAAAAAAAAAAAAACAGAAAAGAATTAAGGATAATAAGGGAAAAAGAGATAAAGAAAAATGTTTTTAAATTATGTGGCAACCACATGAAAGCAACATCAACATTTAACGAGCCATGTGTACAGGGGTAAAATCAAGAAAAAAATTTAGGGGTCGAAATTAAATTATCTATATCTTTATAATTTTTAAAGGATTAAATAAAAAATTTATCATTTGTAGGGGGCCAAAGTACAATATTCCCTTCACTAATTTAAAAAATTTAAAAATTAAAAGGGTCAAAATGGAAAAATAACCAATTTAGGGGGGTTGGGGCCCCTACCAACCCCCCTAAATGTGCCTTTGCATGTGTGATTCCCTTTACACCTGTAATGGCAGATAACAAAACAGTGATTAAAATATTATAAAATGGGAACATTAGTGATCAAAACATAACAAATTAAAGTTTAGTAACTGACCGCGCCCTAGCGTGCGTACATTGGGATTGAGAATCAACAGTGTCACATCTCGAAATTTGGCCTAGAAGTTTTAAGGGTAAATTAGGAGTTTTGACTCAAATTAGGTTCGAAAATTTTGAATTGTGGTAACCCGAAAATTTTTTTCAACTAATATTTTTGAAAATTTAGTCAATTTTTGAAAAGAGTGTTGAAAAAATTTCAATTGTAAAATAAGGACTGTTTTGTAAGATTATTCAATTTTGGAGTAGTTATAACCAAAGTTTTAAAAATATCCTATTTTTCCTTCACCATATTTTTATTTTTCCGTTCCTTGAGTTTCCTTAGCACAAATCCTCCAATTTTGATTTCCAAACTTCATTCCTTTGATTTCTTTCATCTTTATAACATTAAATGTCCTTAGAATTCCATAAAAAACCATAAAAAACACTATTGATTTCACCATTGCTCAATTTTTAGGTTTTCTGAATTTTCAATCAAACAATCATTTCTTCTTCAACAAAGGTAAAGTTTCATTTTCCTATTACTTTTTATTGATATCTAGCCTTTCAAATTGAGTTTCTATCCATTGAATCTAAATATTTGAATAAATGACGAAAATTGGGTCGTTAATGATGAAATTCAGTATTTTGTATAAAATTGACGTTTCAAAGTGTTTTTCAACTTGTTTTAACATGATTAGAAGATTTCTAAACTTTTCCTAAAGTTTCATTAAAGAATTCTAAGGTTTTATTGAGTGTTCATCAAAATGTCGAAATTTTGGAACCATGAATTTGATTAATTTTGTGTAGTTTGAAGGTTAAGAATCAATCGTAGATGATTTGTTAGATGAATGGAATCAGTTTTAGGCAAAGAGGATAAGTAGAGATTGAGATAATTGAGTTTCAAGTTTGCTATGTCGAAAGTTTCGATTCCAAGAGGAACTAGCTTAGGCTTGTGTTTTTGTTGATTTGTGATTTTCTATTGCTAAATATTAATCATGATTATTGTGTGCTTAAGTTTGGTGAAGATACGAAAGTGTTGGAGCCTTCGACGAGCAAGGCGAAAGGAAAGGAAAAATTAGTTTAAGCTTTCGACAGCTAGTTGAAAATGCGAACAGTGAGTGTTTGGAATCGCTACTTGTAGACACGATTCATAATGTTTATTGGGAGCTTACGAATAGTCTAAAACCCTATCCTGAGTTCTGAGTGTAAGCTTCCTATTTCCCTCGTTTAATTTGGCAAAATAATTTAATTATGTGAATAATTGTGGATTGAGTATTAAGTTGAGATAATGTGACATGTGATATATATTGTGATAGATCTTGTGAATATGTTGTGGGCATATTAAATATGGCGAATGAAAGTGATGACGTTGTGTTAGTGATATAAATGTTCAGTGAAAGTGTGCAGAAACTGGTAAGTATGTATGTGTTGAATTGTGGAATGTGATGCTAATGTAACAGGAAATGAATGTAATAAATTGATTTTAATGCACTTATATGTGGTCGAATATGTGATGGATCAATGGGCATTATTGTGGCACTTTAAGTGAAATTAAATGTGAATTCAATAAGCATGCATTGTGTATAAGTTTGTGATGTAAATTGATGAATATGAACAAAGATGATGTGCATTAAATCAGTAATTAAAATTGTGTAATTGTGGATATTTTAGCCTTGTGATCTCTTGAAACTATTGGATATAGTTGGCATGCCATAGGATTGTGAGTATTCACCCTTGTGTTTTGTGATTTAGGCATTGAGGCCCCGAGACAGTTTGGAGAGATAAGTGAATGTGAGCTAAGCTCCATTCACGGGGATATGTTGATGTGTTGGAGAGTGTTCGCTATATGCTATACTTTTGGGATATGTTTGACTCTTCAAGTCATTTGGTGTGTTGGAGATTCGTGAATCCGATGTGTGGTGCTAGAGCCCACTTTTATTTTTTATAGCCTCAAGTGCCAAATCATCATTTAAATGTGATCTTATATATTGTGATAGTATGATGTGAGATGGATGCATAAACATGTGAATATTTGCTGAATGAGTTGATTTAGATTTCATGAAAATGTTAGTATGATCTCATAGTAAATTGCGTACGTAATTGTGGTTTGAGTCGTCTTTATTTAACTTGTGAATGCGTGTGAATATATATATGCTAGACTTGTGAGTTACTAAAGTAAGTATACGTTTTTTTTATTCTTGATGAATTATTGTAAAATGAACTATTTGTATATGAGTTGAGTGTAATTGTACGTGAGAGTATATGCTAATTTTATGATTTAATGAAGCGTGAATATGTTATTGTGACCTAGTGATAAGTGCCAAAAGTAATATGTTTTAGCCTCATTCTTAATGAGTGTTTAGATGATTATTCGATGTAAAATGGTGAATTTTATGCTCCTAATCCTTTAAATTCATGTTTCTATACTTAGGAGAGCAATTGGGGCAAAATGAGCAAAAAACGAAAAATTTGAGCAAGGTACAAGGCCACAGGGGTTGGGCACATGGCTGTGTGAGACACACGGGCTGCCACACGGCCATGTGCTAGATCGTGTGGATTTTGCGATTTGTACTCCAAACACGTGGAAAAATACAATTTTTAGATTTTTCAAGTTTTTTAAGACATATATATTCCTAATAGCAGAAGGGAGGAGTGAGCCGTCATAGAGTAGTTAAGAAAACAACTTGAAAAACACCATTGAAGTCGACTCTGAAGAAGATTTCCATCAAGATTGAAGATCTCCTTTTGATTTCTTTGAATTTTATTATAAGTTTCTTGGTTTCTTGTGGTCATACTGTCTCTGAGATGTTTTTATTTTCTATTATGAACTAACTTTCTAAATACTTAAGGAGATGAACCTTATAATGAGTTTTGTCTTTTGATTTCTATTTTACGCAATAAATACTTAGATATTGTTTTTAATTATGTATGCTTAATTCTTGGTTTAATATTTCTAGGCTATTAATCCATGTTTGATGTGCTTAAATAGAGGAGGAAAAGTCCTAGTTTAAGAATAAATCTAGCATAATTGAGTATAAGGGTGAGCAAAACTCGATTCGACTCGAAAAAAATTCAAATTTCGAGTTAAATGAATCGAGTTATTCGAGTCAACTCGAACTTTTTTTTCGAATTTCAAGTTCGAATTGAGTTGAGTTGAGAATTCGAATAACTCGAATAATTCAAATAAACCGAATATTAAACTATAATATTTTATATTTTTACCCCAAACCTTTTTACTTTTTTCCCACAAACTTTTACTCATTCTCACTTTTCCCCTAAAACTTTTACCCCATCCCATCTCACCCTTCATCTACCCCAAACCCATTTCCCCCATTTTTTAAATATTTTCTCTCCAAAATTTTACTCCCCTTATTTATTTTCCCCAAAAATCCTCAAAACTTTTTATTTTCCCTCAAAACTTTACCCACCCCTATCTACCCCAAACTCATTCCCCCTCCCCCATCCAATTTTTTAATATTTTTCCTCCAAAATTTTATTTCCTCATTTGTTTTCCCTCAAAATTTTACTCCTAAAACCTCCAAAACTTTTATTTCCCCCTAAATTTTTACTTCTCACCTTTTACCCCAAATAAAAAATCAAAATCATCCAAAAAAATCCTCAAACCAAAATAGTAATAATATTATTTATATCTACTATTTATATTATTAAATTAAAATTCACATTTTGTAATATTTATATTATTGAATTTTTTAATTATATTGAATATTTATATTAAAATTGAATTATTAATGATACCATAAAATATCCGTGTTAAAATTTTATGTTGATATCAATTTCACATTTTATCTTTAAAATAATTTTTATTAAAAAAATCATATTTTTACATTTAATAATTATTTTAATTTCAAAATACATAGTAACAAGAATTAGAAGATAATTGAAGTAGCTAAGCAAGCAAAGAAGCTAACAATATATAAAAGATTAATAAATAAATTACAAGGTGATGAAAGTTAATAACAAATTTAATTATTGTGGGTGATAGTGGTTACAAGAAACCAAAGTTATTTTTTTTAAATTTAACTCGATCAAATATATTCAATTCAATTCGATTCGAATTCCATCACACTCGACTCAATTCGAGAAAATTTCAAATCGAGTTAGGATGATAAAATACAATTCGTCAATTCGATTAACTCGAAATTTTTTCATTCGATTCGATTGAACACTCACCCCTAATTGAGTAGAGTTGCATTTAATCCTAGAAATAGGATGACATAAATCTATCGAATTAGAGTTAAATCTAATAGGGGGATCCATAGATTGAGTTAATGTGATAATAGGGGTTTCAATTAGAATTTTTTTTTTCAATTAATCAATCTAGAGTCAGTTGTTCTTACTCTCGAAAGAGATATTAGCATAATTTAGGGATTTCTATGGATCAAAAACTAAGTAAAGAAATTTTTTAATTCACATTGATAATGATAAATGAAATCTAGGTGGATTCTTTCTTGGGTATTGTTTTGCTTTTTGGTTGTTAATCATTGCCTTTCTTGATTTTTTCTTTTCTGTGTTCTTTAGTTAATTTTAGTTTAACTCATTACTCTAATTTGTTGGTTAAATAATAGAAAGACAATAATTATTAGTACTTTTAGTTTTCATGGGAACGATATCTTTGCTCACCGTAACTATACTATTAATTGATAGGTGCACTTGCCTTAGTCAATCTTTTAGTTGGTTTACGATTGCATCAAGTTTTTGGTGCTGTTGTCGGGGAATGATAGTAAAAATATATCTTACTTTATTTCTTATCCTTTTAGAAAATAAAAAGACATGGTGAAGGTTTATTTGGTTGTTTCTCATTGGCTTTGGTGCTCTCAATCCAATTCGTAGTAGGACAAGAGGGGAAGGCTTTAGATGAGGTAGAATCTCTGGAAGCCAAAGAGGAACTTTTGAGTTCAGGGGTGGCTAAACTCGTTGAAAACTTTAAAAGCTCTACTATAGATAGTTCTGAGAATGTTGATGAGCCAACTTCTGCCTTAGTTGATGAGATTGCAGCTTCTCCAGATTGAAAGTAGAAGCTGCTAGTGAATTTGCTTGCGGGTCGAAGAGGAAAATGGCAGAGTGATGCTTAGAAAGCAACATGAGACCCAAATTTTAAGGAGGATGCTAACATAGAAAACGAGAAGAATTAGTTAGGAGATGATGCAGCAAGTTACCATAAATATGTAAAGCAATCGTAATGAGCAACCTTAGGTAATGTAATTGGATGAAAGAAACATGTGCATTGTACGGATATATATATATTAAGGGCTAGAAAATTTTCTCAAAGGCCAAAACAAAACTAATTGTTAAACAATAAATTCAATAAACAACAATAAATTTCATACATTTCCGATGTTCAAGTCTGTAAATATTATTATTTAATTTTTACGAGATTATTTTAAAGGTTAATTAAAGTTTGGTCCCTTAATATTTTTAATTGGATAGTTAATTAAAGTAAAAGGACTAAATTATAAAACTGATAAAATTTAATCGCTATGAATTTTTAATTAGCTAAAGGACCAATTGAGCAATTGAACCCATTTCTTTTTATGGATAGTGGAGGATGATGTTATCATCCACTATCTTTTATTAATTACAATTATTATAATTTAGTTAAGAATTAATTAGTTAATTTTGATTAATTAAAGGTTTAATTAAAGTATAAATAGAAAATTAATGACAAAAGGATGATAATAACCTTATCATCTTCCTTGTTGTGCCGTCCAAGCTTGAAGAAAACCCTCCCATGTATTTGAAACTTTTGGCCAACAATTCTTAAGTAATTTCAAATCTATTTCTTGTTTTTTTTTTTTTTTTTTTTTTTATGTTTTTGACATCACGGAAGCTTGATTTAGCTAGTCCTCTTACAAATTTTGTGGCATCCCAAACCTGGCCGAAATGGTCCAACCCGAATATGGAACTTTACGTTAGCCACTTATGTGACACTCCTTACTAATCATCAAACACAACACAAAATCACCTATCACACCAATCACACACATGCTTTATCAAATCATTTGAACATACAAGCCTAAAAGATGCTTTTTTTTTGTCATCATACAACAAAATATTAAGTAGGGATAAAATCATCATTTTGCATGATGTAGGCATTAATTATATGAAAATGACGAGTTTAATCATAAAAAGTCAGGATTGAAATAGCAACTCAGTTAATTTAATCATAAAAAGTTAGAATTAAAATAACAACTCAGTTTAATCATAAAAAGTCAGAATCTCCCCTCAATTTGACGAAAATGACGAGTTAAGGGTCAAATTAGTACTAGAACGTGTGAAGAACTGTAGAGACACTGAGGAAGAAAACTTGAATATTTTTTGAATTTGAATGAGGAATTTGTGCTTACAAAGCTTGAAAATAAAAAAGGATGAATCAATTTCAGGAGAAAAGCTCTAATTTGGTGTTTGAGAAATTTTGATTAAGGAGGGAAAATGAGAGGGAAGCAAATGGTGGGGATTGTTAAATAGGCAACTAATTTTCAAAACTGTGCCATTGCCCATTTAACCACCTCCAATTTATTCTCTTTTTCAAATAGGTCTTTGTTTTCCAATTAAAACTTATTTTCTAAATTATTTCCAAATCTAACCTCTTTTTTAAAAATACATTTTAACCAAATTTGTCACATCTCAAAATTGAGTCTAGAAGTTTTGAGGGTAAATTAGGAATTTTGGCTTGGAATAGGTTTGGAAATTTTGAATTATTGAAAACGTCTTCGTCAATTACTTTTAGGAAATTAAATCAATTTAAGAAAATAATGTAGGAAAGACTTTCAATTTTTAAAAGAGGGCTATTTTGTAAAAGGATTAATTTAAGAGTAGTTTTAAAGAAAATATACCAAGTTTTAAAATCAGCCCAATTTATTCCCTTGAACCCTACTTTTGACATTTAGAAAAAAATAAGACAAACATTCTTCTTCTTGTGTCGCCCATTAGGAAGGAAAAATCCCAAACTTTTATTCTCCAATTTCAATTTTCAAAAGCTCCAATCCCTTGTTTTCTTTCATCCTCATAACATTAAACCTCTCTAGAATTTTATAAAAACCATAAAAAAACACAGTTGATTTTATCATTGCTCATCTTGTGGATTTTCTAGATTTTCAAGTAATCATTCGTTTCTCCTTCAACTAAGGTAATGTTTTGTTTTCCGATTAGTTTTTAATGATATCTAGCCTTTTAAATTTAGTTTTTGTCCATTGAATAAAAAGTTTTAAATAAATGACGAAAATTGAGCCGTTAACGGTGAAATTAAGGATTTTGTACAAAATTGATGTTTGAAAGTGTTTTTCAACTTTTTTTTACATGATTAGAAGTTTTATAAACTTTCCCTAAAGTTTCGTTAAGAGATTCTAAGGTTTTAATGTGTTTTCATGAAAAATGGCTATTTTACAGTTGAAATTTCAGAACCATGAATCAATGTAGTTTTGAGTAGGTTGAAGGTTGAGAATCATTCATAGATGAATAATTAGACGTATGGAATCAGTTTTAGGCAAAGAGGATAAGTAGAAATTGAGATAATTGAGTTTCAAGTTTACTAACTCAAAACTTTCGGTTCTAAGAGAAACTAGCTTAGACCTGCATTTTGGTTGTTTTAAGTGTGCCTATAGCTAAATTCTAATCATGATTATTGTGCGATTAACTTTCGTGAAGATACGAAATTGTTGGAGCCTTCGACGAGCAAGGCGAAAGGCAAGAAAAAGCTAATTTAAGCTTTCGACGACTGTGAGTGTTTGGAATAGCTACTTGTTGACAGGATTCATAATGTTAAATGAGAGCTTAGGAATAGCCTAAACCCCTATCCTAAGTTCCGAGTGCAACCTTTCTATTTTCCCTCATTTAATTTGGCAAAGTAATGTAATTATGTGAATAATTATGAATTAAGTATTAAATTGAGAAAATGTGACATGTGATATATATTGTGATAGATCTTGTGAATGTGTTAGTTGTGTGCATATTAAACATGTTGAATGACAATGATGATGTTGTGTTAGCGATATAAATGTTCAGTGAAAGTGTGTAAAAAACGGTATGTACGTATGTGCTGAATTGTAGAATGTAATGCTGATGTGATAGGTAAACTAAGTGAATATGTGATAATCTGATTTTTAATGCATTCATATGTGAACGGATATGTTATGGCTCAATGAGAATAGCTGTGACACTTAAAGCGCAATTGAATGTGAATCCGATAAGCATGTCTTATGTACAAGTTTGTGATGTAAATTGATGACTATGAACAAAGATTATGTGCATTAAAACAATAATTAAATATGTGTAATTGTGGATATTTTTGCCTTGTGATCTCTTGAAACCATTGCATATAGTTGACATGTCATAGGATTGTGAGAACCGACCTTTTTGATTTATGATTTGGGCATTGAGGCCTTGGGATAGGTTGGAGAGATAAGGGAATGTCGAGCTAAGCTCCATTCATTGGGACATGTTGGTGTGTTGGAGAGTGTATAGCTTTATGCTACACTTATGAGATATGTTAGACTTTTTGAGTCATTGGTGTGATGGAGATCTATGTATCCAATGTGTGGTGATTGATCGTCTCCGAACGTACTCTCGCTCAATGTGTGTTTTGGGCTTTCGCAAGTATACGGGTGGAGTTGTAATATAGTTTCACAACGAAGTAATGAGTACTTTGAGGATCGTACCCAAGAGAGGCAAAGCAATAATAAATTCAATCCTTACACAAAAAAGATCTATTTAGTACTCTTCTTAAAGTTATAGTACGATAATAAAATAAAGGATTTGGGTTTTTGAAGTAATAACAAAAATAATTAAAGTAAAATAAACTAAGGGAAATTAGATAAAGAATTCCATAAACTGATTTATGGGGGATTAGCTCACTTTGGTATGATTTTTTCAAATATTTCGTTTGGGGTTTTCGTTAATCAACTAGTCGCTACCCTAGCACGATCTTTCGATCTTTCACTAATATAACGAGTAAACAAGAACTACTTATCTTCCGACCTCACAGTTTAGATTGGTTTTGGGAGAAGGAGTTCATGAATGGGAAATACCAATTTTAGGTTAATTCCCACCTAAATGACTTACTTGGGTTGTGAGACCTAGGGTTTGTTTCAAGTTCTTTCTTTTCCAAATAGTTGACCCGTGAAGATCACTATACAATAATTAAATAATCAAACCTCCACTCCCTAATCCCCCACAAAGGGATTAATTTCTCATGATTTCTTGAAATATTATAAATTCAAAAAAAAGATTAAAAATATGAAATCAGATTGAAAATATAATTGAAGAAACTCAAGGATTTGTATTGCAATCTGTTGGGGACGAATTCACAATCATTTATGCGAACGTACAAATCTCATTTCCGTAAACTGAAAATAAAAATAACTAAAGAAATAAAACAACTAAACCTAAATTACAAGAGGGAAATTAAACTAAAGAAAAAGTGTGTAAAACTAAGTGCTAAAGGGGCCTATTTATAGCATTTGGACGGTCGTTTTCCTTAGCCCTAGGTTAGCTGCCGTTCTTCGGGTTTAGGTTGTGTTACGAATACCAAAATTCCCTTTACTCGGTGTAATTCCATGTTCAGGAGTCGATTTCGTGACACACAAGATCCGTGTCGCGACATGGCAGCCAGTTTACTCCTTTGGTGTGATTTCCAAGCGTTGTTGTGATATGCTATGTTCGTATCGCGACGTAGAAGAAAGCTTCAGGATTCTTTGGTTTTGGTCCTTGTGTTGCAACATCGCTTGTCACGTGTCTTGACATAGTTATCAATTTCAATGTAGTTCGTCTTCTAAGGGTCTCCTGCACACTCACAAAGTTCATTACCTAACCTTTGGTCTCAATCGACCCTAAAGTCAATAAAATAAAAGATGCCTTTTTACACTTTTTACACATTTTATTCAATCTATGAAAACTAAAGTAAATCCTAAGTAATTCTAACAAAAATGCCTAATTTCAAGCTCCTAAAGTGTGAAAACTAGTTTAATCTGCTAGGTCGAATGAGGACATATCAAACTCCCTCACACTTAAGTCATTGCTTGTCCTTTAGCAAACAAAAGCAAAAACAATTAAAAGAAGATAAAAGCTTGAGCACGTGTCATACAAGGACTAGGTTCGAGACATCTACCTTAGGCATTTTATATCTTTTAATAATTTCAGCATGGTCAACAAGTAATCTTACCACTTTTGATTAAAACATCTAAGTTTAGTTAGTGAAAAAGATACAAATGTAAAGATCTTATATATATAGTTCCATCAATGACTAATATAAGTATTTTAATTATCCTAGTACAATACAAATAGCTGTAGTGGGATTGTTTAATGCCATATCCATTCATGCATAGATTTACCTAGGTCACATAGGTCTTTTCGGTTTGTAACATTTTGAGGCTTAGGACAGGTATGAATTTCAAAAGAATGGTATGCATCATGAGGTTACAAACATGAAAATAGTTTGGCACATTGCATTGCTCCCTATTCGTCCCTTTTAGTATCCCATTTCCCGCTCACCGCCTTATTTCTCCTTCTCTCAGCTTCCCTATCTCTTCAATTAGGAAATCTCAACATGATATAATCCCTTTAGCTAGCCTACGAGCATTCATACATTTTTGAATGAGTTTTTCTTTTAACTATTTGTGACTTTGCCACTTTTCATGTTTTTCTCACTCAATAATGTTTTTTTTTTCATTTTTTTCATTCATTTCTACTCGTCTGTTTCCTCTTTTTGGATTTTTCCTAATTTCACAATTCTGGCTATTCTAAAGTCCATATGCCACATTTATTTTTCATATTTCGCTCTTATTTTACAAACTCCACCTTTATATGTCTACTTACCCCCAATACATATGAACATATGTCTATAATTATGCAATTTAGGAATAAAGAAAAGGATAAACATAATTTGACTTTTATTTTCAGGTTTTATGGCTTGTAATTAGGTTCATCAAGAAGTGTCAATAGACTCAAATATTGGTACTAATAGGAAAAAATCAGAATAGGTTTGCTTTTTGGCTTTAAGTGTTTCCAAACAACACCTTAGGTCATCCCTAAATATCTAATATGCATAAACTTCAATTTATTCTAGCATGTTTGTTTCCTTATATTATTCATGTCATTTGGTACAAATACTATCTTATAACCTATATTTAGGGTAACCTATAGAACTTAGTAGTCTTTGCTCAAAAACTTAAAAACTATTCATCATCATGCCAAATTTATTCCAAAATACAATCAACCTATGTACATGCTCCTAACTAATCACTTGTATTTCTACAAGCTCAAGCACACGACAAAAAAAAAAAAATTCTATGTTACCCCCCACTTTAGAACACACATTGTCCTTAATATGTAGCCCTTAAAAAGTAAGGAAAGAAGTTACCTGATTGATTGTGAATGGCTCAATGTTTTATTGGTGGGTGCTCCTCCTTTCAGTGTGAATAGCTCCAAAATGCTGTGTGATGAAGTCGAACCTAACTAAAAATATGACAAGACATGTGCACCTATCAATTAATAGTATAGTTACAGTGAGCACAAATATCATTTTCATGAGGACTAAAAGTACTAGTAGTTACTGTCTTCCTATTATTTAACCTATAAAATGAAGTGATTGTTTAAATATAAAATTAACTAAATTAATTAACTAAGTAACACGACAAAGAATAAATTAGGAAAATAATCGAATAAATAACTAAGAAGCGAAACAATACCTAGGAAAGAATTCACCTAGATTTCATTTGTCATTATCAATCTGAATTAAACAATTTATTCACTTAGTATCTTGATCCATAGAAATCCCTAAATTATGCGAATACCTCTATTCAAGCATAAAAGCAAATGACTCTAGGTTGATTAATTTAAATTTATTTCTAATTAAAACCCTTATTATCGCATTAACTCGATTTATGGATCTCCCTATTAGATTTGACTCTAATCCGATAGATTTATGTCATCTTTTTTCTAGTATTGTGTAACATCCGCGTGCTTGAACCGGATTTGGAGCAGTGATAAAATAGAATTGAGAATTAGAAATGTTTAGTTGAAGTGATGAAGGTTAGAAAAATTTAAGGATTAAATAGTAAAGGAGAGAAAATATAGGGGACTAAATAGCGAATTATCCAAATTGAATTTTGAGTCATCATGGGAATTAGATTGATTGAGGAGGGGCAAAAGAGTAATTTGGTGGAAGATATTTTTGGAGGCAATGTTTTGGGCCAAAGTGTAAAGTTGGAAGACCCAAGAACTAAAAGTGCAATTTTACCATTATTAAAGAAAGATATTTTTATAAAGAGAAATTGATAGAAAAATATAGAGAAATGAAGAAAAGAAATGATGAAAAGGCTATAAAAACCATCAGCCATGGTGCTTCACGTTAGCCACCATTTTTCCACCATTTCAACTTTTGCTTTTCTTACAAATTAGTCCTTTTTCACCAAATACAAACTAATTAAGCTAGTTTCTTCCAAATTTCTTCAAGATTAGTGAATAAAATTAATAGAGAAGTGTAGTAGCTATCCAATTGTTAAAAGAAATGCATCCATACTTGTCTTGGAGGAGAAAGAAAATGAGAATTAGTGTTAAATACAAGTGATTTAGGTAAGAAAGGTAAACTCCTCTTTAAATACATGTTAGTTTTGGTTTAGAAACATAGATTATGATATGTTAGAATGATTTTAATGTGAATATATGTGTTTTGTATGGAATTGAAGAGAAAGAAAAGAAGGAGAATGACTCAATTGAAGAGAAAGGAAAAGAGAAGATCAAAGAGGGAAAAGGAAGCTTTCTACAAAAGTTTTGATTTATAGTTTATTTTCTCTAATGTTATATGAATTATTAGCATATAAATTGTTATATAGGTACATAGTTTGAATGTTTACAATGATAAAATGAAAGGATTAATATGTGATTGAGTAAAACAGTTTGGACAGAACAGAGGATTAACTTCGAAAATTCACCAAAAATTATATATAATAAGTTAAGGGTCGAATTAAGTATTTAGTTAAATCTTATTGAGTTTAGTTTCATATGGAAGAAACAGTGAAAGAAAAGGAATTGCATATTCCTAGATATACTAGTTTTTGTGTAACAAGGTCAGAGTAGGTTCGAGTTCCCCTATTCTGACTTTGAAAAATCATAGAAAAATATAGAAAAAATATTAGAGACTGAAATTTATATGGCTGAATCCTTAATGAATATATTTTCAAAATAAACAGACAGGAACATAATTTGATCTCTGTACTAAAAGATATATAATTTTTAGTGAAGAAAGGTCAAAACTGTCAGGCTGCAGAGAAGGGGTAAATTGAATGAATTTACTGTATAAATTTGCTACAGTAAAAATTCTGAAGTTTTTATGGTAAAAAGATATTTGAGTCTAATTTCAGAATCATCAAGCGGATTATAATTTCAAATTCTGTAGCTCAAGAAATAAATAATTTAGTGACTATGACTCAAATGGACAGTTTTAAAAATTAATGTGAAAATAAGAGTAAAGAGGTATATAATGATATATATGTGAGAAAAATATATGTGTGAAATATTATGTGGTTAATTATAAAGATTGATTGTGTGATTAATTGGTGAAATTGTGAATTTATTTGAGGAAACAAAGGTGAGAAATACATGAATATGTATATTTGAATTGAATTTGAATGATTTGTGATCAAAATTGAAAGTGATATGAATTGTAAATTGAAAATCCCTATTAACTAGTCGGGCTGAGTCAGATATAGTTGGCATGCCATAGGATTAGAAGAGTTTAGGGATACTTCGACCTTGAGTCGATGAGACACTGGGTGTCATTATTTTACTTCGGATAGATTCGATGAGGTACTGGGTACCACTTTACTTCGGCTAGGCTGATGAGACACTGGGTGTCACTTTATTGCTTCGAACTATCCGATAAGGCATTGGATGCCATTCTGGTGTGTTTGGTTGGATCCATGTATCTGTCAAGGTCCGAGTCTTGTTAATAGGGTAAATAATATGAAAAGAAAGAATGTGCAAATTGTGATATTGAGGTAAGTGAAATGATAATCACATGAAAGGTAAGTACAATATATGTATAAGAAATCAAAGAATGATAAAACTAAGTAAGTAAGCTAAGAGATTGGAATGGCTAAAATGTGAAATGAGGAAGAATATGTGAATTTCATAACACTACTTTAAGTTAAATGTTATATATATATAAAAGGTATGTATTTTACATGAATAAACAAGTATATGAATGAATTTGAAATCAGTGATTAAAAGATAAATGATTAATGTCACTTGTAGTACTTACTAAGCCTTCACCGGCTTAACGGGTTTATTTCAACGCGTAGGTACAAGATCTTTGAGAAGCTAAGGTTGGATTAGGTGTCTCTCATCAAATCACATTAACATTGGAAGATTTCAAGACAAGGTGCATTTATTTTGTGTGAAATGGCATGTACAAATGATACTTATATGTCCTCAATGAATGGGTTATAAATGTTATTTTGATGATACTTGATTATTTTGTGATATTTTGAGTAAAACGATTCAATTACACATTATTTGAAAGAAAATTTTATTGTATTCATTTTTAATTCTCTGACACTGTATGTAGTACTCTTAGACCGGGTTTATACGTGTGAATTAGGTGTAGGGGTGCTACAGATTGCATGCAACTTCACTCAACTATGCTAAATCTACTCTTAAATAGGGTTTATTTCTCCTTTTATTTAAACACATCAAACAAGAATTAATATCCCAGAAATATTAAATCAAGAATCAAGCACAAACAATTGAGAATAAGATCTAAGTATTTATTACGTAAAAACAGAAATCAATGACAGAATTCATCATAGGGTTCATCTCTCCTAGGTATTTAAAAAATTAGTTCATGCTAACAAATAAAAACATCCTAAAGACAGTATAACCATAAGACAAAAAGAAACTCATAATAAAAAAAAAAATTAAGAAGAGGTCTTCAATCTTGATGAAATCTACTTCAAAGACGGCTTCAATGGTGTTTTCCAAGTTGTTTTCCTGAATATTCTCTGGCGGCTTACTCCCCTCTTGTCATATTAGGTATTTATAGGTCTTAGAATTCTCAAAACCCTAAAAATTACCATTTTCTCTGTGTTTGGAATACAATTTGCGAAATCCACACGGTCTAACACACGACCGTGTGTCCAGCCTGTGAGGCTCCTAAACTCTACTCTTTTTGTCCGATTTTCGCTCGTTTTTCGCTGCTTTCATTCCTAAATGCTCTTCTAAGTATAGAAACATGAATTTAAAGGATTAGGAGCATAAAATTCACAATTTTAAATCGACTAATCATCCAAAAACGCATTAAGAATGAGGCTAAAACATGTTACTTTTGGCCTTTATCAATAGTTAATTAAGGTATAAGGACTAAATTATAAAAGTGTTAAAGTTTAATCATTATGAATTTTTAATTAGCTAAAAGACCAATTGAGCAATTGAACCCATTTGTTTTTATAGACAGTGGAGGATGAAGTTATAATCCACTATCTTTGTTTTTTTTATTAATTAAAGTTTACCGGGTTCCGAGTAAAAATTAGTAGTTAATCGAGTTTATTAGTGATTTTTTAAAAAAAATTACTTAGCTTAATTTCATTTAAAAATAGGTAAATAATATTTTGAAAAATAAAAATATTTTTTGAAAATTTAATTTTATGGTTTTAATTAATTTTTGGGTAAAATAAATATTTTTAGTCTAATTAGAATTGAAAAATAAATTAAAATGGGGGTTTAATTTAGAGAATTTAAAATATTAACTAAATAGGATCATTTTGCAAAAGAAGGGAAATGTAAGAGTGGTTTTAAGCAAATTATCCTTATTTTCGAAATTTTGGAGGGAAAAGAGCATTTTGAAAAATAAGGGAAATGTGAGAGTGACCTGATGGCAATTTCCCTAATTTTTTGAAAATCAAGTGGAGGGTTTTAGTTTTAAAAACACTACAACTACCTCAATTTCAACACCATTTTCACCCGAATTAAGAGCTTTTTATCTCATTTTTTACTCATTTTCATAGACCACATATTAGAGAATAGATCTAAACTTTTACTCTCTCAAAGTTTTCTCCAAAATCTCTATAAAAATTTTCCAAAGTTGAGCAAAAGTCATCCGAAATTTCTTTAAGGATATTGATTTAATCTTCTAAATTGATGATTTGGGATCAATTGAAGGTAATTCTCAAATCTAAATTCATTTTAAGTTGTTTTCAATCATCATTTGCTATTTAAATTGATTAAAATGGATTTTCAAGGTTTGATTTCTTCTTTCTTGAACAGGGAACTCAACAATGATGAATCCATGATTTTGAGTTGGAATCCAAGTTTTAATAGATGTCTAAGCTCAAAATATGTTTATTAAGAGGTTTTTAATCATAAAACAAGAGATCAAACTCATTTGGTTGATCAATTTTGATAAATTCGTTTTTAATCAAGAAGATGAGTTGATTTTTTGGAAAATTTAGAATGATTTAATAGGTGAAATTAACACTTAAGTTTTATGTTAATGGACTAGGAATGAAGTTTAAAAGTAAAGCTGAGAAGGTTGTTTAGTTGATAAATTTTGTGTTTCGGCTTAATTGTGCAATCTTGATGTTAATGTTAGTTTGTAATGCATATTTTGTCTCTATCAAAGCTTCACACCGAGATGAGGATGATGCTAATCTGATTTGAGGCTCAAACTTACCTACTTGAACACACTTTTGTTTGAAAAACAAAGTGTGGAGGTGAGTGATTTTAAAGGCTATTGGTAAATTTTCCTTGTTGTGTTAAATTGAAGTTTTAATATAGTGTTTTTAATGACTTAAACACATTTTATTTGGTTGGATTTGCAAAAATTAATTTTATTTTACAAGAGCATTATTGCAATTGGCTTTTGGAAAAAATATTGTGGGTTAAGCTTTTAGCGTGTATAGTTTGGATAGAATGGGTTGTTAGCAAGAAAGAAATTAGTAATAGAAATTGAACTTTATTTTTTATTGTTTTTATCTTCTAGTTGAACTAAAATGCCTAAATATTTGATGCTAATACATTTATTTTATGGAAAAATATTTAATATATTATTAGTGAAGTTTTTAGACTATATAAGTAGGGTTACGGGTTGATAATTGTCATATAGAGGTATTGTAAAATATTAAAAAACCCAAAAGAATTATTATTCAACATCGCATCAAAATATGGTAAATTTATTATGCGAGAAGAAATTAAAAAGAAGGAAATTACTATATTCTGGTCAATTAAAAGTTCAAGATAAAGAAATTCTAGGTTAACGAATCAATAAAACTCAAAATTATAAGATAACTATAGTTCCCAATAAATAACTCAAAAAAAGTGTCGTGACACCTATGCCAACCTTTTTTACATCGTATTAAGTCAACCTTAAAAAGGTTGGGATAGATCCATCTAAGACAACCTTACAAAGATTAGGATAAACCCATCTAAGGTTGGGATACATTATATGGCTGACATCTATCAACACGATCATTTTAAAAAATGACAAATTCTTTGTAGCCTATTACCAAATAAAAAGATTTGAACTTAATATCTATAATATTTAATATTTTAATTTAATTATTTCAATCAAAACATTTTTTAGGGAATAAATTATATTAGGACTATCCTAAAATGCATAATTTTTAGGCACCAATAAAATAGTACCATGTCATTAAATTTTAAAGATAACAAAGTATTATTATATACTCATCTATATCTAATATATTCTCCAACTTAATTTAACTTTAATTGAATTACTTAGAATAATTAATTTTTTAAATTATAAACAAAAATCTTTTCTTCTTTTACAAATTTTAATCATTTAGTTTTTTTCATAAGTTAATGTTTTTAATTTTTGAGCAACCAAATTTTAAAAAATTCGAAATTTTTGTGCAATTTTTTTCATGTCATTGATAAATAATTTTGATAATTATTTTATCTTGAACCTAAAACCCTGAACCTTGAACTCAAACCCTATACCTTAAATCTTAAACTTTGAACCTCAAGGTTTAGGCTTTGGGTTCAAGGTTTGGTGTTCAAGGTTTGAGGTTAAATGTTCATGTTTAGGGTTTAAATGTTTACGGTTATTTGTTATGAGTTTATGGTTTAGTATTTATGGTTTTAGAGTTTAGGGTTTGAGGTTTTGTTTAGGGTTTGGGGTTTAGAGTTCTACATTCAGTGTTCAGGGTAAAAAAATAGCGAAATTATGCGTCAATGACATGGGCAAAGCTCGAACAACAAACGCGTGTCGAACCCGGGTGACACTTGGGGCGGTGAACACCCTTAACCATCAGGCCATCACATGGTGTTCTATTCCATTGTTTTAATGTCAATCATTTATGAATATATTTGTTACATAAATTAATTTTCCAACTCTTATACAAAGTGTTGGCCAAAGCATATGTCGGCAAATCTATCCCATCACTTAGGAAAGTATCGACCCAAAAGTGTCGTCATAGTGTTGGACAAAGCTGACTCTTGTTTAAGCGTTGCCTTAGGCATACATATCCCAACCCTTATACAAAGAGTTGGCCAAAGCATATGTCAGCAACTCTATCCCAACACTTAGGAAAGTGTCGGCATAGTGTTAGACAAAGCTAACTCTTATTTAAACGTTCCCTTAGACATGCATATCCCAACCCTTATACAAAGAGTTGGCCAAAGCGTATGCCGACAAGTCTATCCCAACACTTAGGAAAGTGTTGCCCAAAAGTGTCACCATAGTGTTGGAAAAAGCCGACTCTTATTTAAGCGTTTCCTTAGGCATGCCTATCCGAACCCTTTTATAAAAGAGTTGAAAAAAGCGTATGTCGGTAAGTCTATCCCAACACTTAGGAAAGTGTCGCCCCAAAGGTGTTGAAAAAGTGTTGGACAAAGCCATCTCTTATTCAAGCGGGTCTTAGACATGCATATCTCAACCCTTATACAAAGAGTTGGCCAAAGCGTATATTAGCAAGTCTATCCCAACACTTGGAAAATTGTCGCCGCAAAAGTGTCATATTAGGACTATTTTAATGTAGTGGTAGAAAGGTTAATTAAAGTTTGGTCCCATAATTTTTTAAATTTGATAGTTAATTAAGGTACAAGGACTAAATTATAAAAGTGGTAAAGTTTAATCGCTATGGATTTTGAATTAGCTAAAGGACCAAATAAGCAATTGAACCCATTTGTTTTTATGGACAGTGGAGGATGAAGTAATAATCCACTATCTTTGATTAATTACAATTATTATAATGTTAATTACGATTTAATTAGTTAATTTTGATTAATTAAAGGTTTAATTAAATTATAAATAGAAAATAAATGAAAAAAAAAGATGACAATAACCTTATCATCTTCTTTGTTATGCTATCCAAGCTTGAAGAAAACCCTCCCATATATTTGAAACTTTCGACCAACAATTCTTACGTAATTTCAAAGCTATTTTTTGTATTTTTTTGAGGTTAGAGTAGCTTGATTTAGCTATTCCCTGTACCAATTTTGTGACATCACAACCCCGACCGGAATGGTCCGACCCGAATCCGGAACGTCAAGTTAGCCATCTACATGACTCCTTACTAATCATCAAAACACACCACAAAACTACTCATCACACCAATGACACACATACTTTATGTTAGAATTTGGTGACTAGAATTCTTGTTAAGGTGGAGATTGTAAGAATTGAGTGACTAGAATTCTTGTTAAAATAAAATAAAAGTAAAGTCCAAATAAACTAGATTTATTTTATTTTATTTTAATTAGAATAGGTCATCTATTTTATTTTAATTAGAATAAGTTGTTTCAACCTTACTATGTTACTTCTATTATTGTTGATTGGAATAAGGTTTTTCAACCTATAAATAGACATAGTCATCTCCTCTTGTAATTCATTCGATTTTCGACATTAGTGAATCTTCTTCTCCTCTACCCGTGATTTTTTCTTGAAAGGGTTTTCACGTAGAATCTGTGTGTTTTTTTTTCGTTTTCTTTGCGGTATTTCTTTATTGTCGACATTTAATTTTATCAAATTGGTATCAGAGTTTTTTGGGTTACTAGTCTCGATCACGATAATGACAGCATTGAAGTATGATATTCTGCTATTGGATTGCAACACCAGATTCGCGTTGTGGCAGATAAAGATGCAAGTAGTTCTTGCACAGATGGATTTGGAGGATGCCCTGTTAGGGTTGAATAAGATGCCTTCAAATTTGACGGATGAAGAGAAGAAGCGTAAAGATCGGAAGGTTTTGATGCAATTATAGTTGCATCTGTCGAATGAAATTCTACAAGATGTGTTAAAGGAGAAGACTGCTGTTGCATTATGGGCAAAATTACAACAGTAATGTATGTCAAAAACCCTAACCAGTAAATTTCATATAAAGCAGCGTCTGTATTCTCATCATTTGGAAGAAGGTGCATCTGTGCACGAACACTTGAATGTGTTTAAAGAAATTGTCTCAGATTTGGAGGCCATGGAGGTTCAGTATGATAAAGGGGATTTAGGGTTAATTCTCCTTTGTTCATTGCTACCATCGTATTCAACCTTCAAAGATACAATTTTGTATAGCCGTGAATCTCTCACAGTTAATGAAGTCTATGCTTCTTTAGCCTCGTATGATAAGATGAAGCATCTTGTGACTGGATCTGACTCTCAGGGAGAGGGTCTCATTGTTCGTGGAAGATAAGATTGAAACAATGATGATAATCATGGGAGGACATAGGAACGAAATCCCCGCAGTAAATCTAAAGGTAGATCGAGATCTTCAACAAAGGTAAAACTTGTAAATTTTGTAAGAAAAAGGGCACATTAAGAAAGAGTGCTACAAGTTACAAAATAAGATTAAAAGGGAGGCAGAGAATCAAAAGGGAAAACAACCAGAATAGTCCGGTGAAGCTGATGCAGTAGAAGAATACAGTGATGGTGAACTCTTAGTTGCTTCTGTCGACAGTTCTAATGTGAGCGAGGAATGGATCCTTGATTCTGGTTGCACCTTCCATATGAGTCCCAATCGGGATTTGTTTACAACATATGAAGTTGTGTCTGAAGGTGTTATTTTGATGGGAAATAATGCTTCATGTAAAATCGCAGGTGTTGGCATAATCAAAATAAAGATTTTTGATGGGGTCGTTGGAACTCTTAGTGGCGTGTGACATGTACCAGAATTGAAAAGGAATTTTATTTCGTTGAGTACTCTTGATTCAGAAGGACACAGGTACACAGTTGAAAGTGGGGTTCTAAAGATTAGCAAGGGTTCTTTACTTGTGATGAAAGGGTAGAGAAAGACTACCAAATTATATGTTTTGCAAGGTTCAACTATTACTGGTGATGCTGCAGTCGCTTCCTCTTCCTTGTCAGATAATGATATTACTAGACTTTGGCATATACGTCTAGGGCATATGAGTGAAAATGGCATGGCAGAATTGAGTAAAAGAGGACTTCTTGATAGGCAAGGCATTAGCAAACTGAAGTTCTGTGCACATTGCGTTTTTGGGAAGCAAAAGAGAGTTCGATTCACCAGAGGAATCCATAACACGAAGGGAGTATTGCATTATATTCATTCAGATCTTTGGGGACCATCTAGAGTGCCTTCGAGAGGTGGAGCTAATTATATGCTAACTCTTATTGATGATTTTTTCAGAAAAGTTTAGGCATTCTTTCTGAAGCAGAAAAGCGATGTGTTTTTCGCATTCAAGTCTTGGAAAACTATGGTTGAAAAACAAACAGGAAAATAGATAAAACACTTCCGCATAGATAATGGGTTGGAGTTCTGTTCTGATGAGTTTAATGAATTGTGCAAATTAGAAGGGATCGTGAGACATTTGACAGTTCGTCATACTCCACAGCAAAATGGCGTTGCAGAACGATCATGGAGAAGGTTCTATGTATGTTGTCGAATTCTAATTTACCAAAGTCGTTTTGGGCTGAAGCAGCCTCTACTGCATGTTTTTTGATCAACCGATCTCTATCCGTTGCCATTGAGAAAAGATTCCACAAGAGATATGGTCTGGTAAGCCTGCTGATTATTCTGATATAAAGATTTTTGGGTGTCCTGTATATGCTCATGTTGATAATGGAAAATTGGAACCAAGATCCATTAAATGTGTTTTTCTTGGTTTAAGGTTGGTGTAAAAGGGTATAAGTTATGGTGTCTTGAAAATAGAAAAGTTGTGATTAGCAGAGATGTTGTTTTTGATGAAACTGCTATGTTACCTAACTTATCTCTTAAAGACTCTTTCAGTAAAGAACAACAAAAACAGGTGGAGTTTCAGATTGATCCAGTATCTACAAAAGATTCAACTTCTCAAGTTAGTACAGAAGTTCATAATCGAGCCACTTATTCACCACAATATTCTATTGCCAAGAATAGACCTAGAAGAGAAATTAAAACTTTGAAGAGGTATGCTGAGGCTGATCTAGTGACTTATGCTTTAAATGTGGCTGAAGATATTGGTACAATATTTTGTGACAGTCAAAGTGCTATTTTTCTTAAAAAAGATCAAATGTTTCATGAGAGAACAAAGCACATTGATGTTCGGTATCATTTTGTGCGTGATATTATTGCTCGAGGGGATATTGTTGTGAGCAAAATTAGTACTCATGATAATCCTGTAGATATGATGACTGAGTCACTTCCCATAATCAAGTTTGAGTATTGCTTGGACTTGGTTGGTGTTCATTGTTGAAGAATACCCCTCAAGGGGTTTTGTGGAAGAGGTGAAGAACTTGTTCATTGAGAGTTCTTGTTCATAGAGAATTCTTGTCAAGATGGAGATTGTTAGAATTGAGTGACTAGAATTCTTGTTAAGGTGGAGATTGTTAGAACTGGGTGACTAGAATTCTTGTTAAAATAAAATTCAGTGGTAAAATAAAATAAAAGTAAAGTCCAAATAAACTAGACTTCTTTTATTTTATTTTAATTAGAATAGGTCATCTATTTTATTTTAATTAGAATAAGGTGTTTCAACCTTACTACGTTACTTCTATTAGTTGTTGATTGGAATAAGGTTGTTCAACATATAAATAGGCATTGTTATCTTCTCTTATAATTCATTCGATTTTCGACATTAGTGAATCTTCTTCTCCTTTGCCCATGTTTTTTTCTTGAAAGGGTTTCCACGTAAAATCTGTGTGTGTTTTTTTCCCGTTTTCTTTACGGTATTTCTTCATTATCGACATTTAATTTTATCACTTTATCAAACAATTTGAAACATTCAAGCCTAAAACATTCTTTTTCTATCATCATCTAACAAAATATTAAGCAGGGGTAAAATCATCATTTTACACAAGGTTGGCATTAATTTGCAAATCATCAAGCTCAAGTAAGAATACTTAATTTTGGGACTTAAATTAGGTGTTTAGACAACATAAGCCCCACCTTTAAATCAGTGATTTGTGCATTAATCATAGCACACCAGACCACTCACCTTGATCAAGCTTTGCTTTAATGATAGAGCTGAAGTAAGCTATTGTTTTCCTTTGTCCTCGCTTGGAAAGGCTTCCAAACGAGTTGAAACTTCACATACAAATCAAATATAATACAAAGGCATGACAAACAAAAATAAACACAACTAAATCATTCCAAAATCACATATCAAAGCCTCTCTTCCACAACCTAAAAAACTTAGGTAGTTTTGCTGAAATAGATGTTTAAGCACTCAAATCCCATTTCTAAGCTTAGATTTCAAATTCTTACATCCTACATACCATCTCATTATAGATCTAAATCATCAATTTTATCAATTTACATGGATCTAACTTTTATGAAAAAAAAAGCATTTGTAGGCATCAAGAAAGGGAAAACGTTAGATTTGTTTAAATTCCTTAAGGACTTGTGAAATTAAGATCAAATAACTTTTAATTAGACCAAAATGAGTTAGATATCAATTTAAAACTGTAACACTCCTAACCCCTATTTGTCTCCAAATTAAGGTTAGGTGGCATTACCATTCACACACCATCATTTTAATCCAATGAAGCACAAGATCAAATCATTTCTATCACCCAATTCAATATCATATATTTCATACTCAATCATACAAATATTCAACTAAAAACTAGTTTAAAAACAATTAGAACCAAGTTCATTATCAAGCAAAAAGTCTGGAAGAAAGCGAGAAATACATGTGGAACAGGGGCACATGGTTGTGGACCAGACCGTGTGTTTGCCCTTGTGTGATTTCGAAATAGGGTCACACGGTTGTGTATCAGCATGTGTGCTAGCCCGTGTTCAAACTCTAAAAGACCTTACTGACTTACAACCCACGCCCGTGTCTTGGACCGTGTAACAACCCGTGTCTCTACTCGAACAAATGCCCTGCACCTAAAAATACACACACGACCGTGTGACAGCCCGTGTCACAAGCCGTGTACCTACTCAAATTAAATACCTTGCACCTAGAAATACACACACGACCATGTGACAGGCCGTGTACCGCCATAATTTATTCTAATGTAAGATATTAAATTACCCTACCTTTTTGACCAAGTTACACTAATTGTAGACATCTTTCTAACACATAAATTCACTACTCAACCTACTACATTTTATCTCTTACGTGCTATCTAACTAGAAATACAAAAAAAAATCTACCAATCCATTTGTCTAAGAGATCCTAACTTCCTATTAGCCCATTGCAAGCATATAAGTCTTAAACTAACAATTTACCAGTTCACAAGATATGTATACAATCCCAATTCCTACCACACAATTACACGAAAAATGCAAGTTTAAAACAAGCTTAACAACAACAGTTAAGCACAATGAACATGAATTTATTCAACCAAGATTTCACCACATCCATTACATTGTACCTTAAAACTAAACAAAATAGGTGACGAGTCCTATATACATGCTACTACCCTACCAAAGAATCAAAAGAAATCTACCAAGTGTGATGGATAGTGTGATCCTTGCTTGATCCTTCTTCCAAAACTTGCCAAAATCTACAATATGGTCAAAACAAACTAAAGTAAGCACAATGCTTAGCAAGTTCATAGAATGTAAATTTTAGTAACCTTTAACTCAATCAAAATGTTAAAATGTTAAAATCACATTAACATGATCATATTCATTCAACCTCATGAAGTCTCATTTGCATATAGAAATACAGTTCAAGGAACATTACGGGGGCACCGAAGTGCATTCACAAGGACATCGTAGTGCAATTCAGGGGCATCACATAGTCTCCATGACAAATTTAAATTCACATTACTCATGAATAAATCAATATAAATTGCGCAACACCATTAAAGTTCTTCTCAATTCTATACATACTTAATATTTGTACTCTTCCAACCACTTATACCCAATGCAACTTATCATGGAAATTTACAAAATTTAATCAATCCAACAAATAGTAGTATAAATCACATAAGAAATTTTTAATAAATAAACTACTACGAATTTACCTTCAATTTGTTTCCGATGAGTATGGAGTTATTTTACCACCTTGTTTTTTCCTCGGTTTTGGTCTCTCAAACCCGACTCTTAATCTATTCATAACAAATTTAATTAAATATCCAACCTTAAATAATCTATGGAAAATATTCAATTCTCCTTATACTAAAATCATGTTAAAATCATCCATAACCATTATATCTCAAATTACTTTCCACTCACATCTCGTCGAACTACTTGCAATTCACTCAAGAATTTTAATTAAACAAAGAACAAAACTTTGATATGGCATCAAACATGAACTCAACCTTAACATAAATCCAAAATATCAAGAATTTCACAATTTAAAATGTAATCTAGCTAAACCCATTTAGCTTAGTACCCAAAAACATGAAATTTAGCCAAGACAAGTGTAAAATACCTACCATGCAAGCTTGATTAACCCTTGTTCAAGCAAATATGAAGCTATGGCTTCCTTCCTTCTCTCATAATCGGTCAAGAAGAAGGAAAATAAAAGAAAATTCCCTTTCTTTCCATTTTTAAATTACCTACTTAGCCTTACCCATTAAATATAATTTCACTAAAACCAAATCCACCTCATCCACTAACTCATATTTTTACTTATTTATTTTTACCTTTTATATGTTATATAATTCAACACTTTCCACTATAGCTTGGGATAATTGCTACCTTTAACCTTATTTTTAAGAACTCCTTCCTACACAATTTAATTAATTAAATTCTATCATTTAGCATATCATTTTGGTACTATTGGTTAGATGAAAACAACGAATCCCAATCGCTATGGTTCTCATTCTCACCGAAAAATCAAGGTGTTACAAAAACATAATCTTAGCTTAGTAATACGAGATCTACCATTTTCAAGCTGAAAATCGATTTAAAATCACTACATCTTTAGAGATTTTGATTAACTAAATTAAAACTTGAAATGAAATAATAAGTCAGTAGCTTACCTCATGAATTTTGTACTTTTAGATTGAGTATTTAACATTTTTTATATTTAACTATTTATTTAATCTCACTTAATTAAAAAAAAAAGCTTTAACAAACTTGAAGGTATTTGTAATATGTAATTGAGATATAAAAAGTTGCATGCAAAGTTTTCCGCTTTGTCTCAATAATTTATTGTAAATAATTGAGATATTTTTTTCCATCTTAACTTCATTTTATTAATTTTGATCTTATGCTTATAATTATTGTACTAGTTTTGAGATTGAATCGTAAACAATTTTTTTTTTAATTCCGATATGATGCTATTGCTTTCTTTTTTTCCACAATATGTGTTAAGAAATTTTCAAACACACTCCAATATCTATTTTTAAATTAGATTTTTAAGTTATATTATATATTCTCTAAAAACAAGTATCATCATATTAATAGCACTTTGAAAGACTATAACTATCACTCTTGAGATATATGAAATATTTAATATTTAAAAATTTGGAGCAAAAAATGTAAAAAATTATTTAACCTTAATCAATATTTGAAATATTGAACATGGAACGTGCTTAAAATAAGTAAAATATTCATAACATTTTATCCTTAAAACACATCAACGATCACCCACAACGTCTTTGCGTGAAACAAAGAGAACTAAATTTAAACCTCCAATAATAGTGATAAACATGAGCATTGAAAATGTGGAGAGAAGTTATATGTAGTTTTATAGTGTATGACTATTAGGCACTGGACTAATAAATGACCTCTAAATTATCACAAAATATCTAATTTTAAAATCTATAAATTTCGTCAAAGTTGCATCCTTAAACATTAATAAAAATACAACGTTAAATTTTTTCTTAACCTTTTAAGAAAATAAAAAAGATGGTGAAGGTTTCTTTGGTTGTGTTCTCATTGGCTTTGGTTCTCTCAATCCAATTAGTAGTAGGACAAGAGGAGAATCCTTCTGATGGCATCCCACCTCCGGAAATCGAAAGGGTACTTTTGAGTTCAGGGGAGGCAACATCCCCAGAATCGGAAGTAGAAGCTCCTACTGCCGGCAGATTGAAGAGGAAAATGGCATAGCGATGCTTAGAAAGCAACATGAGACCCAATTTATAAAAAGGAGGATGCTAACGCAGAAACTGAGAAGAATTAGTCAGAGGATTATGCAACAAATTACCATAAATATGTGAACCAATCGCAATGAGCATACTTAGGCAATGTAATTGAATAAAAGAAGAAGATGCAATACTATGGACATATATATTATAGGCGCTAGAAAATTTTCTAAAAGGCCAAAACAAAAATATTTGTTAAACAATAAATTCAATGAACAACAATATATTTCATGCATTTCTGATGTTCGAGTCCGTAAATATTATTATTTTATATTTACACTTTAGTATAAAGGTTAATTAAAGTCTAGTCCCAAAATTTTTTTAATTGGATAGTTAATTAAGGTACAAGGACTAAATTATAAAAGAGGTAAAATTTAATCGCTATGGATTTTTAATTAGCTAAAGGACCAATTGAGTAATTGAACCCATTTGTTTTTCTGGATTCTGGTGGATGAAGTTATAATACACTTTCATTAATTACAATTATTATAATATTATTTAAGTTTTAATTAGTCAATTTTTATTAATTAAAGGTTTAATTAAATAATAAATAGAAAATAAATGACAAAAAGATGACAATAACCTTATCAACTTCTTTTTTGTCCCGTCCAAGCTTGAAGAAAACCCTCCCATGTATTTGAAACTTTAGGCCAATAGTTCTTAGGTAATTTCGAAGCCGTTTCTTGTATTTCTTTTTATGTTTTTGAGGTTACGGTAGCTTGATTTAGCTAGTCCATTTACCAATCTTGTAGCATCACAATCCTGCCCGGAATAGTCCAACCCAAAACCGGAACGTCAGGTTAGCCACTTACATGGCTCTCCTTACTAATCATCAAACAAAAAACAAAACCACCCATGACACCAATCACACACATGTTTTATCAAACAATTTTAAACATTCAAGCCTAAAACATTCTTTTTCTATGATCATACAACAAAAGATTAAGCAAGGGTAAAATCATCATTTTACACGAGGTTGGCATTAATTTGCAAATCATCAAGCTCAAAAAGGAATACTTAATCTTGGGAATTAAATTAGGTGTTTAGAAAACCTAAGCCCCCCTTTAAATCAGTGATTTGTGCATTAATCATAGCACACTAGACCACTAACCTTGATCAAGTTTCGCTAAAATGAGAGATCTCAAGTAAGCTTTTATTTTCCTTTTTCCTCGCTTGGAGAGGCTTCCAAATGAGTTGACACTTCACATACAAATAAAATATAATACAAAAGCATGACAAACAACAATAAACACAACTAAATCATTCCAAAATAACATATCAAAGCCTCTCATCCGCAACCTAGAAAACTTAGCTAGTTTTGCTCAAACAGACGTTTAAGCACTCAAATCCCATTTCTAAGCTTAGATTTCGAATTCTTACATCCTACATACTGTCTCATTATAGATCTAAATCATCAATTTTATCTAATTACATGGATCTAACTTTTATAGAAAAACCAAGCGTTTGTAAACATCAAGAAAGGGAAAACGTTAGATTTGTTTAAATTCCTTAAGGACTTGTGAAATTAAGATCAAATAACTTTTAATTAGATAAAAATGAGTTAGATATCAATTTAGAACATAATCTTAGCTTAGTAATACGAGATCTACCATTTTCAAGCTAAAAATCGGTTAAAAATCATTACATCTTTAGAGATTTTGATTAAATCAATTAAAACTCGAATTGAGATAATTACTCATAGTTTATCTCATGAGTTTTGTACTTTTTGATTGAGTATTTAATACTTTTATATTTAAGTATATATTTAATATAATTAAAAAAAAAGGCTTTAACAAGCTTGAAGGTGTTTGTAAGATGTAATTCAGATAGAAAAAGTTGCGTCCAAAGTTTTCTGCTTTGTCTAAAAAATTTATTGTAAATAATTGAGATATTTTTTTTCCATCTTAACTTCATTTTATTAATTTTGATCTTATGCTTATAATTATTGTACTCGTTTGGAGATTGAATCGTAAACAATTTTTTTTAATTAGGATATGAAGCTATTGCTCTCTTTTTTCACAATATGTGTTAAGAATTTTTCACACAGTCAAATATCTATTTTTAAATTAGATTTCTAAGTTATCTTATATATTCTCTAAAAAAGAGTATCACCGTACTAATAGCACTTTGAAAGACTATAACTATCACTCTTGAGATATATGAAATATTTAATATTTAAACGTTTGGAGCATAAAATTAAAAACATTATTTAACCTTAATCAATATTCGAAATCTTGTACAGGGCATGTGCTTAAAATAAGTATAATATTCAAAATATTTTTTTCTTTAAAACACATCAACGATCACCCACAACATCTTTGTGTGAAACAAATAGAACTAAATTTAAACCTCCAAAAATTGTGATAAACATGGCCATTGAAAATGTGGAGAGAAGTTATATGTAGTTTTGTAGTGTATGGCTATTAGGCACTAGACTAGTCAATGACATCTAAATTAGCCCAAAATATCTCATTTTAAACACCATAAATTTCATCAAAGTTGCATCCTTAAGCATTAATAAAAATACTCCTTTAAATTTTTTCTTCAACTTTTAAGAAAATTAAAAAGATGATAAAGGTTTCTTTGGTTGGGTTCTCATTGGCTTTGGTACTCTCAATTCAATTCGTAGTAGGACAAGAGGAGAATCCTTTTGATGAGGTACCATCTCCGGAAGCCGAAAGGATACTTTTCAGTTCAAGGGAGGCAGCATCTCCAGAATCGGAAGAGGAGAATTTGTTTGATGGCATGCCACCTCCGGAAACCGAAAGGGTACTTTTGAGTTCAGGGGAGGCAGCATCTCCAGAATCGGAAGAGGAGAATCCTTTTGATGGCATACCACCTCCAGAAACTGAAAGGGTACTTTTGAGTTCAGGGGAGGCAGCATCCCCAAAATCGGAAGTAGAAGCTCCTAGTGCCGACAGATTGAAGAGGAAGATGGCATAGTGATGCTCTAAACGCAACATGAGACCCAATTTATAAAAAAGAGGATGCTAACGCAGAAAGTGAGAAGAATTAGTTAGAGGATGATGCAACAAATTACCATAAATATGTAAACCAATCGCAATGAGAACCCTTAGGCATGTAATTGAATAAAAGAAGTAGATGCAATAATATGGATATATATAATAAGGGCTAGAAATTTTTCTAAAAGGCAAAACAAAAGTAATTGTTAAACAATAAATTCAATGAACAATAATATATTTAATACATTTATGATGTTCGAGTCTGAAAATATTATTATTTGATATTTACGATTTTTTTTTAAAGTTAATTAAAGTCTGGTCCCATAATTTTTTTAATTGCATAGTTAATTATGGTACGAGGACTAAATTATGAATGTTGTAAAATTTAATCACTATGGGTTTTAATTTGCTAAAGAACCAATTGAGCAATTGAACCTATTTGTTTTTCTAGACTGTGGAAGATGGAGTTATAATCCACTATCATTCATTAATTACAATTATTATAATGTTATTTAAGTTTTAATTAGTTAATTTTTATTAATTAAAGGTTTAATTAAATTATAAATAGAAAATAAATGACAAAAAGATGACAATAACCTTATCAACTTCTTTGCTGTCCCGTCCAAGCTTGAAGAGAACCCTTCCATGTATTTGAATCTTTCGACCAACAATTCTTAGGTAATTTCAAAGTCGTTTCTTGTATTTCTTTTTATGTTTTTGAGGTTACAGTAACTTGATTTTGCTAGTCTATGTACCAATTTTGTGGCATCACAACCCTGCCCAAAACGGCCCAACCCGAATCCAGAATGTCAGGTTAGCCATTTACATGGCTCTCCTTACTAATCATCAAACACAACACAAAACCACCCATGACACCAATCACACACATGTTTTATCAAACAATTTTAAACATTCAAGCCTAAAACATTCTTTTTCTATGATCATACAACAAAAGATTAAGCAGGGGTAAAATCATCATTTTACACGAGGTTGGCATTAATTTGCAAATCATCAAGCTCAAAAAAGAATACTTAATCTTGGGAATTAAATTAGGTGTTTAGACAACCTAAGCCCCCCCTTTAAATCAGTGATTTATGCATAAATCATAGCACACCAGACCACTAACCTTGATCAAGCTTCGCTTCAATGAGAGATCTTAAGTAAGCTTTTATTTTCCTTTGTCCTCGCTTGGAGAGGCTTCCAAATGAGTTGACACTTTACATACAAATAAAATATAATACAAAGGCATGACAAACAACAATAAACACAACTAAATCATTCCAAAATAACATATCAAAGCCTCTCATCCGTAACCGAGAAAACTTAGCTAGTTATGCTCAAACAGATGTTTAAGCACTCAAATCCCATTTCTAAGCTTAGATTTCGAATTCTTACATCCTACATACCATCTCATTACAGATCTAAATCATCAATTTTATCTAATTACATGGATATAACTTTTATAGAAAAATCAAGCGTTTGTAAACATCAAGAAAGGGAAAACGTTAGATTTGTTTAAATTCCTTAAGGACTTGTGAAATTAAGATCAAATAACTTTTAATTAGATCAAAATGAGTTAGATATCAATTTAAAACATAATCTTAGCTTAGTAATACGAGATCTACCATTTTCAAGCTAAAAATTAAAAATCACTACATCTTTAGAGATTTTGATTAAATTAATTAAAACTCGAATTGAGATAATTACTCAGTAGTTTATCTCATGAGTTTTGTACTTTTAGATTGAGTATTTAATACTTTTTATATTTAAGTATTTATTTAATGTCGAAACCACCTCAAAAATGAAGGTTTCAAAAAATTATCTTAGAATTTTAGAAACTAAGGAGTAAAAAGGGAGTCGCCACCAATCTTTTATTTGGGTGTGATTGGATCACCACAAAATGTTTAAAACGTTAAAACGTCGGTCTACGAAATCTAGAAAAATAGGTTCGGGAGTCGGTTACGCACGAGGAAGGATTAGCACCCTCGTACGCCCAGAATTGGTACCACATGATCATTTTCGGGTCTTGTTTCATGAAAATAATAAAAGCTCGAGTTAAGTTTAAAATGCGATGTTTATTTTAAAAGGCTTTGTGTAATTTTAAAGGAAATCTTTTTAAGAAAAATTTATCCTCGTATTCCGAACCTCTACGAGAATTATAGTCGTGTCCAACACATTAGGGCACTGTGTTCTTAGAGTTTCAGAATTGAAGGACGTTTCGAGAATTTTTGAAGAGAGTATTCGATCGCGTGATTTATACGAAAATCACACTCAGCACGTTAGGGCACGATTTTTGAGGTCTTCATGCGAAGGAACATTGTCTCGTTTACCGCTAAATCTTTAGGATATAGATAGGGATGTGTTTAAAAAAACTTTTGAAGAGGATATTTCTTTTGCACGAATTACGAAAATCACACCCCGCACGTTAGGGCATGATTTTCGAAGTTTTCACACGAAATAATATTGCCTCGTTTTTGTTACGAAAATCCTTCGTATATATATTTTGAGAACTTGAAAATTTCGTATGAAGGTTAAAATGCAATCCTCGAACATATGATTTGAAGGATTAAAAAGAATACTCGTTTACTTCGATTTTTACGAAGAATTAAAGTCGCGACCAACATGTTAGGACACGACATTCTCGGAGCCTTAAAGTGAACGGGCGTAAGAAAAACTTGAAAAGGATATTCGGTTCACGCGAATTATACGAATAAATCACACCCGACACGTTAGGGCGTGATTTTTTGAAGTTACGCTCGAACCGAACATTGCCTCGATTTTTTAAAGTAATTTATAAATGAAAGCGTAAGTTTAAAAACATGAGTAGCGATTAATAAGAGAAATTAAATTCGAAGCAATATAATAAGCAGGTAAGCAATATGCGAAAATATAAAATGCAAGTGCAAACAAATGCAAATATTGATAAGGAATAAGAAACAATGAAATCGGGGTTGAAAACGGAACTTTTGGATACCTGGGGGCAGTACGGTAATTTTGGTAAAATCAAGGTTTAAAATGGAATTTTGGAAAGTTTAGGGGTAAAATAGTAATTTTTGGTGAAATCGGGGTTAAAAATGGAATTTGGGAAGTTTAGGGGTAAAATGGTAATTTTTGGTGAAACCGGGGTTAAAAATGAAATTTTAGAAAGTTTAGGGGTAAAATGGTAATTTTCGGTAAGACTAGGGTTAAAAATGGAATTTTGGAAGGTTTAGGGGTAAAATGGTAATTTTCGATGAAACCAGGGTTAAAAATGGAATTTTGGACAGTTTGGCGCTAAAATGGTAATTTTAGGTGAAATCGGGGTTAAAAATGGAATTTTGGAAAGTTTGGGGGTAAAATGGTAATTTTTGATGAAATCAGGGTTAAAAATGGAATTTTGGAAAGTTTGGGGGTAAAATGGTAATTTTTGGTAAAATCGGGTTAAAAATGGAATTTTGGAAGTTTGAGGGTAAAATGGTAATTTCAAAAGTTTCGGGGTCAGAATGTAATTTCCTAAAATTTTAGGGTCAAATGCAATTTTTGGACTGTTTGGGGACCTATAAACAATAATACCAAAGAGTGGGTGACACGTGGCAGCCCCACAGGCATCCAGCAGTCAAGGGATTAAATTGTAAACCTTGAAAAATTCTTGGGCCAATTTTGTAATTAAATAAAAGTTGATTTAGGGATTAAATTAAAACAAATTAAAAATGTAAGGGACCAAATACAGAAATAAGCCAAAAAGTGACACGTGGCAGCCTCTGGTGCAGTCAAATAGTCAAAGGACTAAATTGAAAACTAATTAAAAATACAGGGCAAAATTGTAAATAATTAAAAAATGCAAAAAGGACTAAATTGAAGCAAATAAAAATGCGGAAGGACCAATTACGCAAATAGACCATTAATAAAAAACACGGGGATCCTGAGGCGGGTCTGGCCGAATCAGGTCGGGCCAAATGGGTACTATAAATATTATTTTTCAGCTTTTTTTTATTTCCTTTTCCCATTTCTTTAAAATTTCAAACCCCCCTTCCCCAAAATTCTCTCAACTCACCCAAGGGCCGGCCACCCTTCCGGCCAAGCTCCGGCGGTCGCCTGGGCCGCGCGTGACTAATGCCCCGGCCACGCTCCAACCCCCTCCGGCCAGACCCAACCTCCGTCAGACCCGCACGCGCCGTCCGACCACCGTCCGACCGCCGTCCAAGGTAGTATTTCTTCCCTTTTTTCTTCCTTTTTGTTTTCTTTTTTCTTTCTTTATTGTTAAAACAAAATTTCTGTTTCTTTTTTATCTGAAAACCCCTTTTTATGTAACCAAAACCCAGATCTGGATCCAGATCTGGGATTTTCAAAACATCCCCTTTTGCATATTTTTAAGTTCGAACTGTTCTCTCGTGTTTGTCCATGCAGGGTTCTAGTGGTGGTGAAGTCGACGACGTCGGGGCTTGCGGTGGTGAACGACGGTAGCGCAGCAGTGTCCGACGGGAGCTAATAAGTCTCTTAACATTTTATCTTCTTTTATTATTATTAATATTATATTTATTATAAAACCCTTTATTAATTAATATTAATATTAATATTATTTATTACTGTTAACATTATTAGTGTCATTAATGGCAGAATATCAGCTAATATTTATGGGCATATTTAAGATGAAACAATGAATGTCAGTGGGGTATTAAATGCCTATCCTAGTGCATGTATTAAAACCGAATGGGATTTAACTGTGGTGAATAACAATGGTCATGCAATAAATGGTACCTGATTGGTTTTGGTGCTTGAGTATTCTGATCTACTATCGAGTATGTATATTCTAGTGTTTGCTGCTGTTGATTGCTTCAGTTTTTGGTCTTCAAAGCAGTATTTTGTATTGATCTTTTTGAAAGAGAAATTGTAACCTTTTACAAAGAATTTAATTCGGCTTTTTATAGCCAAATTTTCCATAATTCTATTTTGTCTTACACAATTTAATGCTAGTCTTGTTTCTCCTTTTGTAGGTTCGGCCATTGCAGTAGATGTGGCAGTGCAAGTTGAGGGTGGCCGGTGATGAAGTGGCGAGCCCTGGTTGGCTGATGTGGTGGTGGTGACAGTGCAAGTGGGAGCAGGCTGGAGCTCCTGTTTTTTGGGTCATTTGGGCTAATTGGGTCCAATTGTAATCAGGGCTTGTAAAATGGGTTATTTTGTAGTTGGGCCCTAATTTGGGTTTTTGTAATTGGACATTCTTCTTGGACTTTTAATATTTAATGTTTAAATTTAGTATTTTAATTTAAATTTAAATTTAAATTTAAGGTAAATTTAAATAATTAAATTTAAATTTAAGATAAATTTAAATTTAAATAAACTTAAAATCAATTTAAAACAAGAAGTCCAAGCCCGATCAAAATTGGGCTCCAACAGCTGCCCCTCTTTGCTCGTTGTTGTGTAGCAGGAACGGAGCAAAGATTGAAAAGGAGGCCCAGTTTTGTCCAGTTTCGTTAAATCTCGGCTCCATTGTTAACTACTTCATATTGATAACACTTGACTTGTAGCTCTATTCCAGTCCACTGTGACTGCGAAGAGAGTGAGATTTGCCATCTGACTTGCTGCATTCTCAAAAGTAGGGTTTGATGTCGAGGCTTCATCTTGCTCTTTAGAGAGATAAGGACTTGCTATCCAACTTTACTTCAATTTCAAGAGGATGGGAGACGATCTTGCTCTTACTTCAATTTCAGAGATAAAGACTTGTTATCCAACTCTACTTCAATTTCAAGAGGATGGGAAACGATCTTACTCTTACTTCAACTTTAGAGATAAAGACTTGTTATCCAACTCTACTTCAATTTCAAGAGGATGTGAAATGATCTTGCTCTTACTTCAATTTCAGAGATAAAGACTTGTTATCCAACTCTACTTCAATTTCAAGAGGATGTGAAATGATCTTGCTCTTACTTCAATTTCAGAGATAAAGACTTGATATCCAGCTTTACTTCAATTTCAAGAGGATGGGAAACGATCTTGCTCTTACTTCAATTTCAGAGATAAAGACTTGTTATCCAACTCTACTTCAATTTCAAGAGGATGTGAAATGATCTTGCTCTTACTTCAATTTCAGAGATAAAGGCTTGTTATCCAACTCTACTTCAATTTCAAGAGGATGTGAAATGATCTTGCTCTTACTTCAATTTCAGAGATAAAGACTTGATATCCAGCTTTACTTCAATTTCAAGAGGATGTGAAATGATCTTGCTCTTACTTCAATTTCAGAGATAAAGACTTGATATCCAGCTTTACTTCAATTTCAAGAGGATGGGAAACGATCTTGCTCTTACTTCAATTTCAAGAGGATGGGAAACGATCTTGCTCTTACTTCAATTTCAGAGATAAAGACTTGTTATCCAACTCTACTTCAATTTCAAGAGGATGTGAAATGATCTTGCTCTTACTTCAATTTCAGAGATAAAGGCTTGTTATCCAACTCTACTTCAATTTCAAGAGGATGTGAAATGATCTTGCTCTTACTTCAATTTCAGAGATAAAGACTTGATATCCAGCTTTACTTCAATTTCAAGAGGATGTGAAATGATCTTGCTCTTACTTCAATTTCAGAGATAAAGACTTGATATCCAGCTTTACTTCAATTTCAAGAGGATGGGAAACGATCTTGCTCTTACTTCAATTTCAGAGTTAAAGACTTGTTATCCAACTTTACTTCAATTTCAAGCGGATGAAAAGATCTTGCTGTGGTCTGATCCACCTTGTCTTCTAGGTGAAAGATCCGTCGTCGTGGATTCGACCCTTTATGTTTAAAATGCTAGGTTATTCGTTGTGACTTGGAACTTTTCTTCAAATCGCCGTGATGCGGGATCTTCTATCGCGATCTTGGCTTTTTCATCATGCATCCTATGACGCTGAGACCTGCAGAAAATGCTCAAATGGTCCTCCATGTAGGCCAGGTATGATGAGTTAAAATGCTCTTAACCTAGAATGAATGCATATGATTTAATGTTTGAATTTTGCAAAGATTAGTCTTTTCTATTTTGAAGCCGTCCCTTGACGTTTCCTTGAATCCAACTTGGCAAATTCGACATTTGAATTGCTTCTTTCATGTTTTAACTCTTTCAACTGGCAGTTGCTTAGGATTCTCGTGTCTTTTAGGAAATTCCTAAGATAATACTCGCGAATCCTTGCTTCCTTTTATGACCTTTTATCCATCATCTTAATATGAAAATACTTGGACAATATGGAAAAGAAATGGGATCAAATTTGGAGATTTATTGGCTATGATATTAAATATTTACAAAGAACAAACAATGATACAAGAACAGTATTAGACTTAGATATCAGATATGAGCTTCCCTGATCCAAAGATCATCTTTTACTTGACGTGTTTCTGGAGGTCTCGGAATTACTTCGTCGATGCCCCAAGATGTAAAATATTTTCGTTTTGCCACTTTTGAGGGAGCAATGGGTTTGTCCTTGCTTTGTATTTGGGTTGCTCTTTTCGAGTTTTCAACTCCAAACCCCTTTGGTTTCAGGATGCCCTTCAACGGGTTTTCATCCTGACCTCTCCAATTTTTTTTTATGTGTAATATTTCTTCACTGAGTCTGAATTCACCGGGTTGTATAGCTCTTTGCCATCCATTTCAGTCAAAATTAAGGCTCCTCCAGAGAAGGCTTTCTTCACCACATACGGCCCCTCCCAATTGGGCATCCATTTTCCTCGAGAGTCTTTGTGTATCGGAAGTATCTTCTTCAAGACTAGGTCTCCCTCATGGAATTCTCTAGGACGAACCTTCTTGTTGTAAGCGTGCATCATCCGCTTTTGGTACATCTGACCATGACGGATAGCCCTTAATCTCTTTTCCTCAATCAAATTTAACTGATCATATCTGGCTTGGACCCATTATGCTTCATCCAAGTTCAGCTCTGATAAGACTCGGAGAGAAGGAATCTCCACCTCGATGGGTAAAACAGCCTTCATTTCGTATACAAGTGAGAACGGCGTTGCCCCAGTAGATGTTCTGATAGAAATTTTATAAGCAAGGAGTGCGAATGGTAATTTCTCATGCCAATCCCTATAGGTTTCTGTCATTTTTGCAATAATCTTCTTGATGTTTTTGTTTGCCGCTTCTACTGCTCCATTCATCTTTGGGCGATATGGGGACGAATTATGGTGTCTAATCTTGAATTGCTCACAGACCTCCGATATTGTGCTGTCGTTCAAGTTTAGTGCATTGTCTAATATGATCTTTTCAGGCATCCCATATCGACATATGATTTCCTTTTTCAGGAACTTGCTGACCGCAGACTTTGTAACATTAGCATAAGAGGCAGCTTCTACCCACTTGGTGAAGTAGTCGATAACCACAAAAATGAATCTATGTCTATTAGAGGCCTTTGGCGAAATTGGTCCAATAACATCCATGCCCCACATAGAAAAAGGCCACGGGGATGTCATGACGTGTAGGGGTGAGGGAGGCACATGGATCTTGTCTCCATAGATCTGGTATTTGTGGCATTTCTTAGCATAATTGATACAATCAGTCTCCATAGTCGACCAGTAGCACCCAAATCTCATGATCTGCCTAACCATTTTGAATTCATTCGCGTGTGTTCCACAAATCCCTTCATGGACTTCTTCTAAGATCTTTTTGGCCTCGATTGAGTCCACACATCTCAATAACACCTGATCCTTTCTTCTCTTATACAGGACCTCTCCATCTAGGACGTACTCATTTGCGAGCCTTCTCAATGTCCTTTTGTCATTTTCAGTTGCTCCTTCGGGGTATTTTCGGTCCTTCACATATTGGAGAATGTCCTGGTACCAAGGATGCCCTTCTTTTCCTTCTTCTTCGATGTCACAGCAATGGGCTGGAGTTTCATAAATGCTCATCCGAATGGGCTTCATATCTTCTGGCTTATTTACTTTTATCATCGAAGCTAGAATGGCCAAAGCATCAGCCATTTGGTTTTCCTCGCGTGGGAGGTATCTGAACGTGACCTCGTCAAATTCTTTAATCAGTTCGAGGACCATATTCTGATATTCAATTAATTTGAAGTCCCTTGTCTCCCATTCTCCTTTGAGCTGGTAGATTACCAATGCCGAATCTCCATAGATTTCTAAGACCTTGATCCCTCGATCTATGACCACTTGGATCCCCATGATACATGCCTCATATTCTGCCATATTGTTTGTGCAATCAAAGTCAAGCTTACTGGTGAAGGGATAATGGTCTCCTTCTGGTGACACTAAAACTGCACCGATCCCATTACCATAGCGTTTGAAGCGCCATCAAAGTTCAATCGCCACGAATGCTCGGTCGTAGTCTCTTCTTCGGTATTTGTGACATACATCAGATCCTCATTTGGAAAGTCAAAATTTATCGGCTCATAGTCCACCAAAGCCCTACTGGCTAGGAAGTCTGCGATTGCACTTCCTTTAATTGCCTTTTGGCTTACATAGACGATATCAAATTCCGACAATAGGATCTGCCATCTAGCCATTCTCCCGTTTAACGCAGTTGACTCCATCATGTATTTTAGAGGATCCAACTTTGAGATTAACCATGTCGTGTGGTATAGCAAGTATTGTTGCAACCTTCGGGTAGTCCAAACCAGTGCACAGCATAGTTTTTCTATTGGAGAGTATCTTGTTTCACAGTCAGTAAATTTCTTACTGAGATAATATATGGCTCTCTCTTTCCTTCCCGTCTCATCGTGTTGGCCCAAGACACATCCCATAGAATTCTCGAAAACCGTTAAGTACAAAATTAATGGTTTGTTGGGATTCGGTGGTACTAGTACCGGAGCATCAGACAAATACTGCTTAACTTTATCGAACGTTCTTTGGCACTGGTCATCCCAAACGCCTGGGTTATGCTTTCTGAGAAGGCGAAATATGGGGTCACATTTCTTCGTTAATTACGAGATAAACCGAGCAATATAATTCAATCTCCCAAGAAAACCGCGAACCTCTTTTTGCGTACGAGGCGGGGGTAACTCTTGTATGGCTTTAACCTTGTCTGGGTCTATCTCGATTCCCTTTTGACTGACCACAAAACCCAACAGTTTTCCCGATATAGCTCCAAAAGTGCACTTGGCAGGGTTCAATTTTAGCTGGAACTTCCTCAATCTCATGAACAGTTTCCTCAAGACATTCACATGTTCTTCTTCTGCTCAAGACTTTGCAATCATGTCGTCGACGTAGACCTCAACTTCTTTGTGCATCATATCATGAAACAATGTCACCATGGCTCTTTGATATGTTGCCCCAGCATTTTTAAGTCCGAACGGCATCACCTTATAACAGAATGTTCCCCACATTGTGACAAAGGTAGTTTTCGCCATGTCCGCAGGGTCCATCTTTATTTGGTTATATCCGGAGAAACCATCCATGAAGGAGAAAAAGGCATGCCCCGCTGTATTATCTACCAGGGTGTCGATGTGTGGCAGCAGAAAGTTATCTTTTGGGCTGGCCCTATTCAAATCCCGGTAATCTACGCACATACGTACTTTGCCATCTTTCTTGGGGACAGGAACTATATTGGCGACCCATTCCGAATATTCAACCACTCGGAGGAAACCTGTGTCGAACTATTTTCGGACCTCTTCTTTTATTTTAAGCAACACATCAGGTCGCATTCTGCGAAGCTTTTGTTGGACGGGTTTGCATTCTTCCTTTATTGGGAGCTTGTGAAACACGATGTCGGTGCTTAGCCCCGGCATGTCTTGGTAGGACCAGGCGAAGATGTCCTTGAATTCTCTTAGCAGCTCAATAAGATCTCTTCGTGTTTTTGCTGAGATGCTGGTCCCGATTCTTACTTCTTTCTTCTCTTCCTCATCCTCTATGCTTACTGTTTCCACTACCTCTTTGTGGGGCAAGATTTGCTTTTCCTCCTGTTCCATCATTCGTTGCAATTCAGGAAATATATTACAATCCTGGTCATCTTCGAAGTCCTGAGATTCTTCAAGACACATATCTTGCTCGAAATGAGGTTCGGAGTCAGTGTCACTCATATTACTGATATCTCAAGATCTGTAAAGAATGAGAATGGGCTAATGAACAAAATAAATTAAAGAATGACTGTATGATATGATTATGGGTGTATGTACTCAAGAATGATTTATTTATTTTTATGTGTTACTGTAAGTAATTTATTTTGGGATTTGAAAGGAAAAGAATAAAGAGATAGTTGTCAAAATGTATCTTCATTTAAGATAATGGATAAAAACTCAGAAAGCCCTTTTACAAAAGATTTCTATCATTCTCGGGCATAGAATGATAGAGGTGTAACGAGTATTACTTTGGAATGTTCCTAAAAGCTACGGGAAGCTCCTCTTCTACCCAGTTGTCCAAATTACTCCCAGTTGCATACGAACAGATTCGAAGCGAACTCCTTTCTTCAGCTTCTTAGGAAACAGCATTTATGTCCAGTTCCATCACAAGTTTGGCAACTTTTTCCTTCTCAAGCCTTAGCCCACCAGAAACGAAAGTTTTAGAAATATGAGGGAAAGTCATCGGTTTCCAACTGATTTCTTCCCCGGCTTGTCGTGCTCTTCTTGTCTCTTTTTTCTTTCTATTTCTTTCTTCCTTTCTTTCATGTCTGGCTTATACCCTAGCCCGAAACGGTCTCACTTTCCACATGGCGGCGGTGCGCTAACTATTCCTTAGAGATATTTCCCGAGCCCTTTTCTCGGTAATGCTTCTTTTCCAATCGTTAAACGCAACCCCATCTTCGTTGTTTGCGATAATTTGGGTTTAGGAATTTTACTTCCCTCTTCAATAAATGTGGCATTGACGAATTCCAACGAACAGAAAGAACATTCTATTGCCTCTTCATCTTTGTCTATGTACGAGGCATCATTTGTTACAGACGCAACAATATCTTCCTCGACATTGATCGTAACCAACCTTCCGTCGGTTACCAGCTTGAGCTTTTGGTGAAGTGAAGACAGTACTGCCCCTGCTGCGTGAATCCAAGGTCTTCCTAATAAGCAATTATAGGAAGGCTTGATATCCATCACCAAGAAATCAACCTCGTAAGTATTTGGGCCTATTTGCAATGGTACCTCAATCCTGCCCATTACTTTCCTTTCAGTTCCATCAAAAGCTCTGACTATGTTGTGGCACGTCCTCATATAGGAGCTATCGATGGGTAGTATTTCGAGAGTGGCCAATGGTAGAACGTTTAAAGCCGAGCCGTTGTCGATAAGCACTCCGGGTAGGGTGTACCCTTTACAGTGAGTGGTAATATGCAATGCTTTGGTCGATCCCATACCTCCAGATGGGATCTCATCGTCATTGAAGAAAATAAAATTATCAGCGCTGATGTTGTTAATCAGTTGATCCAGCTTGCATACTGATATATCCTGGGTCACGTAGGTTTCGTTGAGAGCCCTCATTAATACGTTACGGTGTGCCTCTGAACTCAGTAGTAACGCCAAGATAGATATGTGTGCAGGCTGCTTATGTAATTGCTCAACTACGCTATATTCGCTGTGTTTCAAGAATTTCAGGAACTCTTGTGCTTCTCTTTCTGCCACCGGCTCATTTATCGGTTCTAACTTGTCAGTCACCTTTTCGAGTTCAACCGCTATAGCTTTCCCTTTGGCAGCTGCTTTCTCTTCCAAGTTATAAGTTTTGCCGCTACGTGTGACCAGGTTCACATTTTGCAGGTACTCCTCCTTGGGTGCCACAATATTGCATCCGTAGTTCCAGGGAACTCTCTTGCTGTCCTCATAAGGAAATGGTGCAGGTTTCCGTATGATAACACATGGTGTCTCTTATCTTCTCGTCTCAGCTCCCTTGGATGTGAAGATGATTATTATCGGGCGATCATGCTCATGTGTCCTCTTTCCTTCGGAGGAGCAAATGTCCCCCATCTCTTCTCCTTCTTCGAAGAACTCTAATTCCTTGCGGTCCATCAAATCTTGTACTAGAACCTTGAACTCCGTACAATGCTGAATCTCATGACCCTCAGCGTTGTAGAAATCACAATGGTTCTCGGTCATTACCATCTTTTCGTCGTTCTGTACGATCATTCCTCTAGCCACCAGCTGATGCCATACCCATTTCATAGGAGATTTGACCTCTTCAATATGAGCCTTAACCTTTTTCCCTTCTTCACTTGTAATCACATTTACTCATTGATCAGAATGGACGGGTAAAGAGTTTCCGGCCACATTAGGTCTCGATGGCTCATCAAATCTTATTTTCTTCATCTTAATTAATTTTTCCACCAATTTCTTAAAGGTGAAACAATTTTCGATGGAATGCCCAATCACTCCTCCTTGAAATTCACATTGAGCGTTGACATCATACCACTTCGGAAATGGTGGTGGTACGGGCTCCGTGATATATGGGGCTACCACGTGTTGATCATATAACTGCTGATAGAGGTCTTTGTATGTTACGGGAATTGGAGTGAACTGAATCTTCTCAGTATTCTTCTTTCAGTTTGATTCCGTTCTTGGTAAACTCTGATAATTGTCAGCAGGAGGTTTTGATTGTGTCATCGTGATTGATTTCGAATAAGTTGGCCTGTATGTGCTTACATTATTCACCCCGGTTTCCTTCCTCTTTGGGGCTGCCCTTTTCCCATTGTCTCCTGCATCGATTTTTCTGCTTTTAATCGCGTTCTCAATCATTTCTCCCGAAATCACTACGTCCGAAAAAAGTATCGTTGTCTCTTTAGTGTGTGGACAAAAAGTATCGTTGTCTCTTTTTCTGTTAAGGGTGGTTGTACCTGGGCAGCTACATCCCTCCAACGCTGACCATATTGTCGAAAGCTTTCACTTGGTTTCTTCTCCATGTTCTGCAAGGTAATTCTGTCCGGAGCGATATCAGTAACATGGCCGTATTGCTTCATAAAAGCTTGGGCCAAGTCTTTCCAGGAATTAATCTTTGCGCGGCTTAGTTGGTTGTACCATTTTGCAGCGGATCCAACCAAGCTGTCTTGGAAACAATGAATTAATAATTTTTCATTGTGGACATATCCGGTCATCTTTCGACAGAACATCGTAACGTGTGCTTCTGGGCAGCTTGTCCCGTTGTATTTTTCGAATTCGGGCATTTTGAACTTTGGGGGTAGGACTAGGTCTGGAACCAGACCTAGTTCTTTGGCATCAATTCCACTATAGGCGTAAATCCCCTCCATTGCTCTAACCCTGTCTTCCAGCCATTTGTACCTCTCTTCCATTTATTTGGATACCTCTATTTTGGTTTTTTTCGCCTCCATCGTATCATCGAGGTCGGGGTTGATGGGATTCGCAGTGGTTTCACCCAGGTTTGATCCTGATCCGACTAGGTAATTAGCTTGGCCCGATGCGCCCATGGGCTGTGGTTGCGTCCGAATGAAGATGGGTGTTTCTCACGGGTTTGTTTCTGACGGGGCCTGATGGTGTACGGGTGTAAAGCCAGGAGGATATTGGGGATCCTCGTTTTCCTCTCTCGGGCCTTCAGCGGGACCTTTTCCCTTATCCGAATCTCGTAATAGCTGTCTTAACTGATTAATTATATTACTTTGGGATTCGATTATTTGATCTCTCATGTCCCTTTGTACTCTCTCTAGCTGGTCCTGTAACTGAGCTTGCATCTGTTCTTGTATTTCTTTTTGCATTTGCTCTAGCCTCTCTATTCTCTGATCCATAGCTTTGGCCTTCTTACGCGTATAATAATGATATGGGTTTTCAATGTTTATTGATGTTAACTGATTAAGTTAACTTTAATTAGTTAGGAGATGTTATGTCAATAATATGCAAGATATGATGCAAAATGCATGTATGCAAATGCGAGAAAAGGCATTGATTCTAAAGTCCATTTTCATTTAGAGCAACTTCTCGAGAAGAAAGACTTCTTTACATAAAACAAAGTTTATACAAATGGCTTGTCCTTTCGGCCCAGATCCTTAATCTTTCCTAGCAATCCTGCTAACTTCCTTCCTCGTTTCGACCTTGACTCGTACTGAAGGCTCAAAACGTCAGCTTCAGCAGCCAGCTCCTGCATGTGATCGACCGCTTCTCTCATCTGAGTTAGTGCCTTGCTCATGACATGATCTCGTTCCCCGATCTCTTTCTGGGCTTGACGGGTGCGCCATTCACTGGTTTCTAAATCTCTTTCCATGATCTCGAATCGGATTTCATTATTATGGAGTGTGGCCTCAAGTTCTTGCATTTTTTCCTTTAATTCTTGTCTTTCGGCCATGCACGCTTTCAGCTCCGATACTGTGTTTCGATTTCGGTACCTCCATAATGATTCTTCTAACTCCTTTATCTTTGCTTCTAGACTAGCCATCTGAGCTTTCAACTCGGTCTCCTCGACTCATTTTTCTAGTAGCTCTCCTTTCAAGGCGTTCTCTCGGGCTTGACCATCTTGGAATTTTTCTTTGCCAATGCTCCGTTTGGTCCTTTTGCTCTTGAATTTCTTGACGCCATTGCTCAGAAGTTTTCCCTAACCCCGCAGTCCTCATGGATTACCGAAGCTTCTTGTAGTGTTTTTTCAAATCTTCAAGGTCTTCTTCAGCCTTATTTTTCTCTTTTCTCAATTTCTCGGCCTCTAACCTGTGAAAATCCACATCTAGCCCTAGTTGCATCTTGTCTTCCTCTAGTGCTTCTATCCTCTTTCCGAACTCTGAGCTTTTCCTTTCAAAGTCATGCTTAAGGATGTCTATCTCCGTTGGGACTTCTTGCAAATATTCCTCCAGAGGGCGAACATTTTTTGGATTTGGAGCAGGGATGTTGTCATTCACTCTCTTACTCCTCCACCAGTCATAATTCGGGGTTGTCCATGGTTTGGCATTGAACTTCTTTATTCTTTGCACCTTTTTCCACGAATTCTCTATTTCCCGAACTTTCTTCTTATAGTCGTTCCCTTTATAAGAAAACTCGTAATGTGCCAGGCCATGTGTAGCAGGGATAAACTGTCTTGTCTTATATTATCTTAAAACAAACAGCGGAGCATATCCAGTAGCACCCCAGACTCCGAGTAACGGGACCCAATCGAAATCACCACATCGATAGAGAATCTCGTCTGGGAGGAACCAAGGCGCACACCATTCAATATTTTCATCTTGAAGATTCTGGAGAACGGCTGCCCATTTTTCTTCGGATATATTTTGTTCGCGTTGCATGGCCACAAAGTCTTTTAGAGGCGAGAAATCTATTGAGAATACCTTACAAGAGAATTTCTCTATTTTTCAGAAGTGACTGTGAAACTAGACCATTAAAAGCTGAGCACAACCAATGAATCTTCCTTCTCCTTCTCTTCAGCATGCACTTAGCGAGCGGAAAGTTTCTGCCAGAATAGCAGGGACCAGTGTAATTCATCTATTAAGTCGATCAATAATGCTACTACCGCGTCCTCGACGTGTCCCAGTGCCTTCGGGAATAAGACCAAACCGTATATGCCGAGGGTGAAGATATCGACACGTTTTCTCATATCTGGATGTGTTGCAATCAGTTCTTGCAGACTCTTCCAATTAATACATTTGTTATCTCCCTTCGCCTTAATCCGGGAAGCAACCCATTGCTCACTCATCCCTGTGACACTCATCAACCTTTTCAGAAAGGTAGGAACACTTGCGTCTTTTGAATATGCTTTATCGGCTTGGACTCTAGGACAACGAATTAAAACAGTGTATTCTTCTATTGTTGGTGTCAAGTCTAGATGTCCGAAGGTGAAGCAGCTATAGGCAGGATTCCAATGTTGAGAAAGAGCTTGAAACAGATGCTTGTCGATCCTTACCTCGAGCAAGTAGGGTAGATCTCCGTAATCTCGATAAAATATCTGTCTCATTTCATCATCCCATTGCCCCCAAATCTCTCGCAACCCTTGCAAGTTATTCTGAGTTACATTAATACGAGTGTAGTCCTAAAATTCTGACAAGTGTCCGTCTTTCAGGCTGTCACCCTTTTCGCGTTGTTGCTCTTCGGACCATAGGCGTGCCATCATATTGTCCTCTACTTTATCTAGACATCCTTCTTCCATGATAAAACTGCTTAATTTGTAAACGGACTTAAATCAAACCTTTTCGTTCATAATGATGCAAATGCAAGTAAAAGAGACAAAAAAAAACACGGTTAGTAGCATGTAATAGCAGAAAAACACAGAACCTAACAATACTTCGGGTATATGCTAACAGTGCTCGACCTAACTCCATCTAAGGTGAGTACTTACGATTCACTATATGTAGTTTTAGGTTCTAAAAGGTGAAGGGTACCCAAACCAGCAGATTCCTCAGTCCTCACCCATTACAGGCTCACATGGACGAGTTCGGTTTAGGGGGACGCATTTCCCGCATGTTTGCACGGAAGTGAAAACTTCACAAAAATAAGGGTACTTTGTAATCCCGAAAGCGATTCACTATACTGCACGGAGGTGAAGACCTAACGAAGGAGTAGTTTCTCACTTTCACTTAAAAGGGTAATAACGCGATGCACATGATGCCAAATTATGCTAGAAATATCACAGAGCATAATATTACACAAAAAGATGTCGAGGATTGTATGTTAAACAGAACCGAAGTTTAAAAGTTCTCAAAGATGACCCGAAAATTATCAATTTTGGCTTGACTCTCGTTTATTTTAAAAAAAAGTCCCCAGCGGAGTCGCCAAGCTGTCGAAACCATCTCGAAAACGAAGGTTTCAAAAAATTATCTTAGAATTTTAGAAACTAAGGAGTAAAAAGGGAGTCGCCACCAATCTTTTATTTGGGTGTGATTGGATCACCACAAAACGTTTAAAACGTTAAAACGTCGGTTACAAAATCCAAAAAAATAGGTTCGGGAGTCGGTTACGCACGAGGAAGGATTAGCACCCTCGTATGCCCAGAATTGGTACCACATGATCATTTTCGGGTCTTGTTTCATGAAAATAATAAAAGCTCGAGTTAAGTTTAAAATGCGATGTTTATTTTAAAAGGCTTTGTGTAATTTTAAAGGAAATCTTTTTAAGAAAAATTTGTCCTCATATTCCGAACCTCTACGAGAATTATAGTCGTGTCCAACACATTAAGGCACTATTCTTAGAGTTTCAGAATTGAAGGACATTTCAGGAATTTTTGAAGAGAGTATTCGATCGCGTGATTTATACGAAAATCACACTCAGCACGTTAGGGCACGATTTTTGAGGTCTTCATGCGAAGGAACATTGTCTCGTTTACCGTTAAATCTTTAGGATATAGATAGGGATGTGTTTTAAAAAACTTTTAAAGAGGATATTTCTTTCGCACGAATTACGAAAATCACACCCCGCACGTCAAGGCATGATTTTCGAAGTTTTCACACGAAATAATATTGCCTCGTTTTTATCACGAAAATCCTTCGTATATATATTTTGAGAACTTGAAAATTTCGTATAAAGGTTAAAATGCAATCCTCGAACATATGATTTGAAGGATTAAAAGGAATACTCGTTTACTTCGATTTTCACAAAGAATTAAAGTCGCGACCAACACGTTAGGACACGACATTCTCGGAGCCTCGAAGTGAACGGGCGTAAGAAAAACTTGAAAAGGATATTCGGTTCACGCGAATTATAAGAATAAATCACACCCGACACGTTAGGGCGTGATTTTTCGAAGTTACGCTCGAACCGAACATTGCCTCGATTTTTTAAAGTAATTTGTAAATGAAAGCGTAAGTTTAAAAACATGAGTAGCGATTAATAAGAGAAATTAAATACGAAGTAATATAATAAGCAGGTAAGCAATATGCGAAAATATAAAATGCAAGTGCACAAATGCAAATATTGATAAGGAATAAGAAACGATGAAATCGGGGTTGAAAACGAGATTTTTGGATACCCGAGGGTAGTACGGTAATTTTGGTGAAATCGAGGTTTAAAATGGAATTTTGGAAAGTTCGGGGATAAAATGGTAATTTTTGGTGAAATCGGGGTTAAAAATGGAATTTTGGAAAGTTTGGGGTAAAATGGTAATTTTCGATGATACCAGGGTTAAAAATGGAATTTTGGAAGGTTTAGGGGTAAAATGGTAATTTTCAGTGAAATCGAGGTTAAAAATGGAATTTTGGATAGTTTGGGGGTAAAATGGTAATATTCGGTGAAATTAGGGTTAAAAATGGAATTTTAGAAAGTTTAGGGGTAAAATGGTAATTTTCGGTGAAATTGGGTTAAAAATGGAATTTTGGAAGTGTGGGGGTAAAATGGTAATTTTTAGAAGTTTCGGGGTCAAAATGTAATTTCCTAAAATTTTAGGGTCAAAATGTAATTTCTGGACTGTTTGGGGACCTATAAATAATAATACCAAAGAGTGGGTGACACGTGGCAGCCCCACAGGCATCCAGCAGTCAAGGGATTAAATTGTAAACCTTGAAAAATTCTTGGGCCAATTTTGTAATTAAATAAAAGTTGATTTAGGGATTAAATTAAAACAAATTAAAAATTTAAGGGACCAAATACAGAAATAAGCTAAAAAGTGACATGTGGCAGCCTCTAGTACAATCAAACAGTCAAAGGACTAAATTGAAAACTAATTAAAAATACAGGGCAAACTTGCAAATAATTAAAAAATGCAAAAAGGACTAAATTGAAGCAAATAAAAATGCGGAAGGATCAATTGCGCAAATAGACCATTAATAAAAAACACGGGGATCCTGAGGCGGGTCTGGCCGGATCAGGTCGGGTCAAATGGTTACTATAAATATTATTTTTCAGCTTTTTTTTATTTCATTTTCCCATTTCTTCAAAATTTCAAACCCCCCCTTCCCCAAAATTCTCTCAACTCACCCAAGTGCCGGCCACCCTTCCGGCCAAGGTCCGGCGGTTGCCTGGGCCCCGCGTGGGGGCACGTGACTAATGCCCCGGCCATGCTCCAACCCCCTCCGGCCAGACCCAACCTCCGGCAGACCCGCACGCGTCGTCCGACCGCCGTCCAAGGTAGTATTTCTTCTCTTTTTTCTTCCTTTTTGTTTTCTTTTTTCTTTCTTTATTGTTAAAACAAAATTTCTGTTTCTTTTTTATCTGAAAACCCCTTTTTATGTAACCAAAACCCAGATCTGGATCCAGATCTGGGATTTTCAAAACATCCCCTTTTGCATATTTTTAAGTTCGAACTGTTCTCTCGTGTTTGTCCATGCAGGGTTCTAGTGGTGGTGAAGTCGACGGCGTCGGGGCTTGCGGTGGTGAACGACGGCAGCGCAGCAGTGTCCGGCGAGAGCTGATAAGTCTCTTAACCTTTTATCTTCTTTTATTATTATTATTATTATTTATTATTAATAATATTATATTTATTATAAAACCCTTTATTAATTAATATTAATATTATTTATTACTGCTAACATTATTAGTGTCATTAATGGCAGAATATCAGCTAATATTTATGGGCATATTTAAGATGAAACAATGAATGTCAGTGGGGTATTAAATGCCCATCCTAGTGCATGTATTAAAACCGAATGGGATTTAACTGTGGTGAATAACAATGGTCATGCAATAAATGGTACCTGATTGGTTTTGGTGTTTGAGTATTCTGATCTACTATCGAGTATGTATATTCTGGTGTTTGCTGCTGTTGATTGCTTCAGTTTTTGGTCTTCAAAGCAGTATTTTGTATTGATCTTTTTGAAAGAGAAATTGTAACCCTTTACAAAGAATTTAATTCGGCTTTTTATAACCAAATTTTCCATATTTCTATTTTGTCTTACACAATTTAATGCTAGTCTTGTTTCTCCTTTTGCAGGTTCGGCCATTGCAGTAGATGTGGCAGTGCAAGTTGAGGGTGGCCGGTGATGACGTGGCGAGCCCTGGTTGGCTGATGTGGTGGTGGTGACAGTGCAAGTGGGAGCAGGCTAGAGCTCCTGTTTTTTGGGTCATTTGGGCTAATTGGGTCCAATTGTAATCAGGGCTTGTAAAATGGGTTATTTTGTAGTTGGGCCCTAATTTGGGTTTTGTAATTGGACATTCTTCTTGGACTTTTAATATTTAATGTTTAAATTTAGTATTTAAATTTAAGGTAAATTTAAATAATTAAATTTAAATTTAAGATAAATTTAAATTTAAATAAACTTAAAATCAATTTAAAACAAGAAGTCCAAGCCCGGTCAAAATTGGGCTCCAACATTTAATATCACTTAATTAAAAAAAAAAACAGGCTATAACAAGCTTTAAGGTGTTTGTAAGATGTAATTCAGATAGAAAAAGTTGCGTCCAAAGTTTTCCGCTTTGTCTAAAAAATTTATTGTAAATAATTGAGATATTTTTTTTCCATCTTAACTTCATTTTATTAATTTTGATCTTATGCTTATAATTATTGTACTCGTTTGGAGATTTAATCGTTAACAATTTTTTTTTAATTAGGATATGATGCTATTGCTTTCTTCTTTCACAATATGTGTTAAGAATTTTTCACACACTCAAATACGTATTTTTAAATTAGATTTCTAAGTTATCTTATATATTCTCTAAAAAACAAGTATCATCGTACTAATAGCACTTTGAAAGACTATAACTATTACTCTTGAGATATATGAAATATTTAATATTTAAATGTTTGAGCAAAATATTTAAAAGACGTTATTTAACCTTAATTAAGATTCGAAATCTTGTACAGGGCACTTGCTTAAAATAAGTATAATATTCATAATATTTTTTTATTTAAAACACATAAAAAATCACCCACAACGTCTTTGTGTGAAACAAAGAGAACTAAATTTAAACCTCCAAAAATAGTGATAAACATGGCCATTGAAAATGTGGAGGAAGGTCTATGTAGTTTTGTAGTGTATGGCTATTAGGCACTGGACTAGTCAATGACCTATAAATCAGCCCAAAATATCTCATTTTAAGCACTATAAATTTCATCAAAGTTTCCTCCTTAAGCATTAATAAAAATACACCTTTAAAATTTTTCTTAACCTTTTAAAAAAAATAAAAAAGATGATAAAGGTTTCTTTGGTTGTGTTCTCATTGGCTTTGGTACTCTCAATCCAATTTGTTGTAGGACAAGAGGAGAATCCTTTTGATGAGGTACCATCTCCAGAAGCCGAAAGGGTACTTTTGGGTTCAGGTGAGGCAGCATCTCCAGAATCAGAAGAGGAGAATCCTTTTGATGGCATGCCACCTCTGAAAACCGAAAGGGTACTTTTGAGTTCAGGGGAGGCGGCATCTCCAGAATCGGAAGAGGAGAGTCCTTTTGATGGCATGCTCCCTCCGGAAACTGAAAGGGTACTTTTGAGTTCAGGGGAGGAGCATCCCCAGAATCGAAAGTAGAAGCTTCTACTCTCCACAAATTAAAGAGGAAACTGGCATAGTGATGCTCAGAAAGCAACATAGGACCCAGTTTATAAAAAGGAGGATGCTAACGCAGAAAATGAGAAGAATTAGTCAAAGGATGATGCAACAAATTACCATAAATATGTAAACCAATCGCACTGAGCACCCTTTGGCAATGTAATTGAATAAAAGAAGCAAATGCAATAATATGGATATATATTACAAGGGCTAGAAAATTTTCTAAAAGGCCAAAACAAAAGTAATTGTTAAATAATAAATTCAATGAACAACAATATATTTCATACATTTCTACTATTTGAGTCCGTAAATATTTTTATTGGATATTTACGATTTTAGTATAAAGGTTAATTAAAGTCTGGTCCCCAATTTTTTTTAATTGGATTGTTAATTAAGGTACACAGACTAAATTATAAAAGAGATAAAGTTTAATCACTATGGATTTTTAATTAACTAAAGGACCAATTGAGTAATTGAACCTACTTATTTTTTCTGGACTGTGGAGGATGAAGTTATAATACACTATCTTTCCTTAATTACAATTATTATTATGTTATTTAAGTTTTAATTAGTTAATTTTTATTAATTAAAGGTTTAATTAAATAATAAATAGAAAATAAATGACAAAAAGATGACAATAACCTTATCAACATCTTTGTTGTCCCATCCAAGCTTGAAGAAAACCCTCCCATGTATTTGAAACTTTTGGCCAACAATTCTTAGGTAATTTCGAAGCCGTTTCTTGTATTTTTTTAATGTTTTTGAGGTTACGGTAGCTTGATTTAGCTAGTCCATTTGCCAATTTTATGGCATCACAACCCCGCTCGGAACTGTTCAAGCCAAACCCGGAACATCAGGTTAGTCATTTACATGGCTCTCCTTACTAATCACCAAACACAGCACAAAACAACCCATGACACTAATCACACACATGCTTTATCAAACAATTTTAAACATTCAAGCCTGAAACATTCTTTTTCTATGATCATACAACAAAATATTAAGCAGGGGTAAGATCATCATTTAACATTAGGTTGGCATTAATTTGCAAATCATCAAGCTCAAGTAGGAATACTTAATCTTGGAAATTAAATTAGGTGTTTATACAACCTAAGCCCCCTTTAAATCAGTGATTTGTGCATTAATGATAGCACACCAGACCACTCACCTTGATCAAGCTTCACTTTAATGACAAATCTCAAGTAAGCTTTTATTTTCCTTTGTCCTTGCTTGGAGAGGCTTCCGAACGAATTGACATTTCACATACAAATCAAATATAATAAAAAGGCATGACAAACAGCAATATACATAACTAAATCATTCCAAAATCCCATATCAAAGCTTCTCTTCCACAACCTAGAAAACTTAGCTAGTTTTGCTGAAATAGATGTTTAAGCACTCAATCCCATTTCTAAGCTTAGATTTCGAATTCTTACATCCTACATACCATCTCAATACAGATCTAAATCATCAATTTTATCTAATTACATGGATCTAACTTTTATAGAAAAATCAAGCGTTTGTAGACATCAAGAAAGGGAAAACGTTTGATTTGTTTAAATTCCTTATGGACTTGTGAAATTAAGATCAAATAACTTTTAATTAGATCAAAAGGAGTTAGATATCAATTTAAAACATAATCTTAGCTTAGTAATACGAGATCTACCATTTTCAAGCTAAAAATCGATTAAAAATCACTACATCTTTAGAGATTTTGATTAAATCAATTAAAACTCGAATTGAATAATAACTCAGTAGTTATCTCATGAGTTTTGTAATTTTAGATTGAGTATTTAACATTTTTTATTTAATTATTTAGTTAATATCACTTAATTAAAAAAAAAGCTTTAACAAGCTTCAAGGTGTTTGTAAGATGTAATTGCGATATAAAAATTTGCGTCCAAAGTTTTCCGCGTTGTCTAAATAATTTATTGTAAGTAATTGAGATATTTTTTTCCAACTTAACTTCTTTTTATTAATTTTAATCTTATGCTTATAATTATTGTACTCGTTTTGAGATTGAATCATAAACAATTTTTTTTTAATTCGAGTATGATGCTATTGTTTTCTTTTTTCACAATATGTGTTAAGAATTTTTCACACACTCAAATATCTATTTTTAAATTAGATTCTAAGTTATATTATATATTCTCTAAAAACAAGTATCATCGTACTAAAAGCACTTTGAAAGACTATAACTATCACTCTTGAGATATATCAAATATTTAATATTTAAACATTTGGAGCAAAAAGTTTAAAAATATTATTTAACCTTAATCGAGATTCGAAATCTTGTACAGGGCACATGCTTAAAATAAGTATAATATTCATAACATTTTTTCTTTAAAACACATCAACGATCACCCACAACGTCTTTGTGTGAAACAAAGAGAACTAAATTTAAACCTCTAAAAATAGTGATAAACATGGCCATTGAAAATGTGGAGAGAAGTTATATGTAGTTTTGTAGTGTATGGCTATTAGGTACTAGACTAGTCAATGACCTATAAATTAGCCCAAAATATCTCATTTTAAACTCTATAAATTTCGTCAAAGTTTCATCCTTAAGCATTAATAAAAATACACCTTTAAATTTTTTCTTAAGCTTTTAAGAAAATAAAAAAGATGGTGAAGGTTTCTTTAGTTGTGTTCTCATTGGCTTTGGTACTCTCAATCCAATTTGTAGTAGGACAAGAGGAGAATCCTTTTGATGAGGTACCATCTCCGGAAGCCGAAAGGGTACTTTTGAGTTCAGGGGAGGCAGCATCTCCAGAATCAGAAGAGGAGAATCCTTTTGATGGCATGCCACCTCTGGAAACTGAAAGGGTACTTTTGAGTTTAGGGGAGGCAGCATCTCCAGAATCAGAAGAGGAGAGTCCTTTTGATGGCATGCCACCTCCGGAAACCGAAAGGGTACTTTTGAGTTCATGGGAGGCAGCATCCCCAGAATTAGAAGTAGAAGCTCCTACTGTCAGCAGATTTGAGAGGAAAATGGCATAGTGATGCTCAAAAAGAAACATGAGACCCAATTTATAAAAAGGAGGATGCTAACGCAGAAAATGAGAAGAATTAGTTAGAGGATGATGCAACAAAGTACCATAAATATGTAAACCAATCGAAATAAGCACCCTTAGGCAATGTAATTTAATAAAAGAAATAATCTTCTTGTTGAATTATGACTCCTATTTCAAGTTAAATTTTAGAAATAATCTTTCAGTTAAACTCTGCTTATTTGTTTGAGTCAAACTCTTATTAGTCTAGATTATTTTATTATTATTTGATTTAGGAATTTAGCCTATAAATAGACTCTTTTACAACATTAGAGATACACCCATTAGAGTTTAAAATTGCTAACACTTTTGGAGAATTTAGTGTTTACATTTTGAGGGTTCTTTGTTTTCGAGTTTTCGAGGTTTAGTTTTTTATCTCTATCTTTTGTACTTTTCATTCTTTTTCCATTATAGTAAAATTATCTTTGCCCGTGGTTTTTTATCCTCTTCGAAGGGTTTTTCCATGTTAAATTTGTGTGCTCAATTTCTCAATTTATTCCGCTATTTTTACTTTTTCGTTGCTTAATCGGATTGATTCTCAACAAGTGATATTAGAGCTAGTTCAAATTTCATAGATTAGCCCGTTCAGAGATGAAAACAATAAGGTTTGACATTGAGAAGTTTGATGGTGTCACAAATTTCAATCTGTGGCAAGTTCAGATGATGACAATTTTGGTTCAGACCGGCTTGAAAAAAGTTGTTACCGGGAAAAAGCTCGATAATCTAGATCAATCAGAATGGGAAGAGCTTGATGAAAAGGATCTGTCAGCAATCCAGTTGTGCCTCGCGAATAGGGTATTGCAGGAGGTATTGATGGAGAAGATCTCATCCGCCTTGTGGAAAAGGCTAAAAACTCTTTATGCGGCTAAGTCTCAAGCTAATCGTTTAGTGCTAAAATAATGTCTATTTACGTTTCGCACGAATGAAGGTGAGCTTCTTAGAGATCACATCTGTCAATTTATTACCCTTTTGAATGATTTAAATAATGTCGAGGTTCAGATTAACGATGAGGATCAGGCTATGCTATTGTTGTGATCTTTACCCCCTTCATACAAGTCTTTTAGGGAGACCTTGATTTATGGTAGAGGCAAACTCTTGTTCGAGGATGTGAAGGGTCATTTGTTGAGCAAAGACAAACTCGACAATGAGTTTGGTTCAGATAGCAAGGCAGGTAAGCAAACTTTTATTTTGATAGCATCAAAGAAGAGAGACAAAAGGTGTCACTATTGTAAGAAATTAGGTCACGTCAAAGCAGATTGTTACAAACTGCGAAATAAAAGGGCTGTTGAGAGTAACGAGGAAGATGTAGCTGGTGCTAATTTAGTCGACGAAAGTAGTGATGATTTCTTGTTAGTGTCAAAGAGCAAAGGCTCCAAGCTTACGTCCGAGTGGATCCTAGATTCAGGATGTTTTTTCTACATGTGTCCCAACAGAGAATGGTTCTCTACATATAGTTCGGTTGAAGGTGGAGTTGTGTAGATGGGAAACGATTCATCCAGTAAGGTAATCGGTATTGGTACTGTTAAAATTAGGATGCACGATGGTACGATTAGGACACTATTAGATGTCAGGTATGCATCTGATTAACGAAAGAATCTCATCTCCTTAAGTATTTTAGACTCAAAAGGTTACAGAATCAACATCTAGTCGAGCGGTATTAAGGTGTCTTGTGGAGCTCTCATTTTGTTAAAAGGTAAAAAGATCAGTAGTCTTTATATTCTGGAAGGTTCTACAGTGACCGGTGAAATCGGACGTCCCTCGTCCGTTACAGAGTTGAAGTCAACTCGTTTGGAGCGAAGGTAACTTGGTCATAGGAGGGAAAAAGGTATGATTGTTTCGTTGAAGAGAGGTTCTCTTTTGGATGCAGGTTTTGAAAAGTTATAGCACTGTATTCGTGAAAATCAGACCCTAGTTAGTTTTGATTTGACAGTGCACAAGTCGAAGGCTAGAAGTCTTCTAGTTTCTAAGCACAGATTCGACTTAGTTAATTCCTTGCATAGTTCAAGATAAGCCCGTGGTGGGCTTTAGCAAAGATGACATTGTGGAAATACGAGTCAAGGTGAAGATTTGTTGAATTATGACTCCTATTTCAAGTCAAATTTGAGAAATAATCTTTCAGTTAAACTCTGCTTATTTCTTTCAATTAAATTCTGCTTATTTGTTTAAGTCAAACTCTTATTAGTCTAGATTATTTTATTATTATTTGATCTAGGAATTTAACCTATAAATAGGCTCTTTTACAGCATTAGAGATACACCCATAAGAGTTTAGAACTCCTAACACTTTTGGAGAATTTAATATTTACGTTTTAAGGGTTCTTTGTGTTCAAGTTTTTGGGGTTTAGTTTTTTATCTCCATCTGTTGTACTCTTCATTCTTTTGCCATTATAGTAAAATTATCTTTGCCCATGGTTTTTTTATCCTCTTCGGAGGGGTTTTTTCACGTTAAATTTGTGTGTTCGATTTCTTAATTTATTCCGCTATTTTTACTTGTACGTTGCTTAATCGAGTTGATCCCCAACATTTCTAAAAGGCCAAAACAAAAGTAATTGTTAAATAATAAATTCAATGAACAACAATATATTTAATACATTTTTTATGTTAGAGTCTGAAAATATTATTATTTGATATTTACGATTTTAGTATAAAGGTTAATTAAAGTCTGGTCCCATAATTTTTTTAATTGCATAGTTAATTAAGGTACAATGACTAAATTATGAAAGTGGTAAAGTTTAATCTCTATGGATTTTTAATTTCCTAAAGGACCAATTGAGCAATTGAACCCATTTGTTTTTCTAGATTCTGGAGGATGAAGTTATAATCCAATATCTTTCATTAATTACAATTATTATAATGTTATTTAAGTTTTAATTAGTTACTTTTTATTAATTAAAGGTTTAATTAAATTATAAATAGAAAATAAATGACAAAAAGATGACAATAACCTTATCAACTTCTTTGTTGTCCCGTCCAATCTTGAAGAAATCCCTTCCATGTATTTGAAACTTTCGACCAACAATTCTTAAGTAATTTCAAAGCCGTTTCTTGTAATTTTTTTTATGTTTTTAAGGTTACGGTAGCTTGATTTAGCTAGTCCTTGTACCAATTTTATGGCATCAAAACCCCGCCCGGAACGATCCAACTCGAATCCAAAATGTCATGTTAGCCATTTACATGTCTCTCTTTACTAATCATCAAACACAACACAAAACCACCCATTTCACCAATCACACACATGTTTTATCAAACAATTTTAAACATTCAAGCCTAAAACATTGTTTTTCTATGATCATACAACAAAATATTAAGCAAGGGTAAAATCATCATTTTACACGAGGTTGGCATTAATTTGCAAATCATCAAGCTCAAGCAAGAATACTTAATATTGGGAATTAAATTAGGAGTTTAGACAACCTAAGCCCCCCTTTAAATCAGTGATTTGTGCATAAATCATAGCGTACTAGACCACTCACCTTGATCAAGCTTCGCTTCAATGATAGAGCTCAAATAAGCTTTTATTTTCCTTTGTCCTCACTTGGAGATGCTTCCAAATGAGTTGACACTTCACATACAAATCAAATATAATACAAAGGCATGACAAACAACAATAAACACAACTAAATCATTCCAAATAAACATATCAAAGTCTCTCATCCACAAGCTAGAAAACCTAACTAGTTTTGCTCAAATAAATGTTTAAGCACTCAAATCCCATTTAAAAGCTTAGATTTCGAATTCTTACATCCTACATACCATCTCATTACAGATCTAAATCATCAATTTTATCTAATTACATGGATCTTACTTTTATAGAAAAATCAAGCGTTTGTAGACATCAAGAAAGGGAAAATGTTTGATTTGTTTAAATTCCTTAAGGACTTGTGAAATTATGATCAAATAACTTTTAATTAGATCAAAATGAGTTAGATATCAATTTAAAACATAATCATAGCTTAGTAATACGATATCTATCATTTTCAAGCTAAAAATTGGTTAAAAATCACTACATCTTTAGAGATTTTGATTAAACTAATTAAAACTCGTATTGAAATAATAACTCAGTAGTTTATCTCATGAGTTTTTTACTTTTAGATTGAGTATTTAAAATTTTTTTATATTTAAGTATTTATTTAATATCACTTAATTAAAAAAAAAGGCTTTAACAAACTTGAAGGTTTTTGTAAGATGTAATTGAGATATAAAAAGTTACGTCCAAAGTTTTCCACTTTGTCTAAATAATTTATTGTAAATAATTGAGATATATTTTTCCATCTTAACTTCATTTTTTGATCTTATCCTTGTAATTATTGTACTTGTTTTGAGATTGAATCGTAAACAAATTTTTTTAATTTGGATTTGATGCTATTGCTTTCTTTTTTCACAATATATGTTAAGAATTTTTCACACACTCAAAAATCTATTTTTAAATTAGATTTCTAAGTAATCTTATATATTCTCTAAAAACAAGTATCATCGTACTAAAAGCACTTTGAAAGACTATAACTATCACTCTTGAGATATATTTAATATTTAAACGTTTGGAGCAAAAAATTTAAAACATTATTTAACCTTAATCAAGATTCGAAATCTTGTACAGGGCATGTGCTTAAAATAAGTATAATATTCATAATTTTTTTTTCTATAAAACACATCAACGATCACCCATAACATCTTTGTGTGAAACAAAGAGAACTAAATTTAAACCTCCAAAAATTGTGATAAACATGGCTATTGAAAATGTGGAGAGAAGTTATATGTAGTTTTGTAGTGTATGGCTATTAGGCACTGGACTAGTCATTGACCTCTAAATTAGCCCAAAATATCTCATTTTAAACACCATAAATTTCATCAAAGTTGCATCCTTAAGCATTAATAAAAATGCTCCTTTAAATTTTTTCTTCAACTTTTAAGAAAATTAAAGAGATCATAAAGGTTTCTTTGGTTGGGTTCTCATTGGCTTTGGTACTCTCAATCCAATTTGTAGTAGGACAAGAGGAGAATCCTTTTGATGAGGTACCATCTCCGGAAGCCGAAAGGATACTTTTGAGTTCAGGGGAGGCAGCATCTCCAGAATCGGAAGAGGAGAATCCGTTTGATGGCATGCCACCTCCGGAAATCGAAAGGGTACTTTTGAGTTCAAGGGAGGCAGCATCTCCAGAATTGGAAGAGGAGAATCCTTGTGATGGCATGCCACCTCCGGAAACCGAAAGGGTACTTTTGAGTTCAGAGGAGGCAGCATCCCTAGAATCGGAAGTAGAAGCTCCTACTGTCGACAGATTGAAGAGGAAGATGGCATAGTGATGCTCTAAACGCAACATGAGACTCAATTTATAAAAAGGAGGATGCTAACGTAGAAAGTGAGAAGATTTAGTCAGAGGATGATGCAACAAATTACCATAAATATGTAAACCAATCACAATGAGAACCCTTAGGCATGTAATTGACTAAAAGAAGCAGATGCAATAATATGGATATATATAATAAGGGCTAGAAATTTTTCTAAAAGGCAAAACAAAAGTAATTGTTAAACAATAAATTCAATGAAAAACAATATATTTCATGCATATCTGATGTTTGAGTCTGAAAATCTTATTATTTGATATTTACGATTTTTGTTTTAAAGTTAATTAAAGTCTGGTCCCATAATTTTTTTAATTGCATAGTTAATTATGGTACGAGGACTAAATTATGAATGTTGTAAAATTTAATCGCTATGGGTTTTAATTTGCTAAAGAACCAATTGAGCAATTGAACCTATTTGTTTTTCTAGACTGTGGAAGATGGAGTTATAATCCACTATCATTCATTAATTACAATTATTATAATGTTATTTAAGTTTTAATTAGTTAATTTTTATTAATTAAAGGTTTAATTAAATTATAAATAGAAAATAAATGACAAAAAGATGACAATAACCTTATCAACTTCTTTGCTGTCCCGTCCAAGCTTGAAGAGAACCCTTCCATGTATTTGAAACTTTCGACCAACAATTCTTAGGTAATTTCAAAGCCGTTTCTTGTAAAAAAATTTATATTTTTGAGGTTACAGTAGCTTGATTTTGCTAGTCTATGTACCAATTTTGTGGCATCACAACCTTGCCCAAAACGGTCCAACCCGAATCCAGAATGTCAGGTTAGCCATTTACATGGCTCTCCTTACTAATCATCAAACACAACACAAAACCACCCATGACACCAATTACACACATGTTTTATCAAACAATTTTAAACATTCAAGCCTAAAACATTCTTTTTCTATGATCATACAACAAAAGATTAAGCAGGGGTAAAATCATCATTTTACACGAGGTTGACATTAATTTGCAAATCATCAAGCTCAAAAAGGAATACTTAATATTGGGAATTAAATTAGGTTTTTAGACAACCTAAGCCCCCCCTTTAAATCAATGATTTGTGCATAAATCATAGCACACCTGACCACTAACATTGATCAAGCTTCGCTTCGATGAGAGATCTCAAGTAAGCTTTTATTTTCCTTTGTCCTCGCTTGGAGAGGCTTCCAAATGAGTTGACACTTCACATACAAATAAAATATAATACAAAGGCATGACAAACAACAATAAACACAACTAAATCATTCCAAAATAACATATCAAAGCCTCTCATTCGCAACCTAGAAAACTTAGCTAGTTTTGCTCAAACAGATGTTTAAGCACTCAAATCCCATTTCAAAGCTTAGATTTCGAATTCTTACATCCTACATACCATCTCATTACAGATCTAAATCATTTATTTTATCTAATTACATGGATCTAACTTTTATATAAAAATCAAGCGTTTGTAGACATCAAGAAAGGGAAAACGTTTGATTTGTTTAAATTCCTTTTAGGACTTATGAAATTAAGATAAAATAACTTTTAGTTAGATCATAATGAGTTAGATATCAATTTAAAACATAATCTTAGGTTAGTAATACGAGATCTACCATTTTCAAGCTAAAAATTGGTTAAAAACCACTACATCTTTAGAGATTTTGATTAGATTAATTAAAACTCGAATTGAAATAATAACTTAGTAGTTTATCTCATGAGTTTTTTACTTTTAGATTGAGTATTTAACATTTTTTTATATTTAAGTATTTGTTTAATATCACTTAATTAAAAAATGGCTTTAACAAGCTTGAAGGTGTTTGTAAGATGTAATTGAGATATAAAAAGTTGCGTCCAAAGTTTTTCGCTTTGTCTAAATAATTTATTATAAATAATTGAGAGATATTTTTCCACCTTAACTTCATTTTATTAATTTTGATCTTATGCTTATAATTATTGTACTTGTTTTGAGATTGAATCGTAAATAAATTTTTTTAATTCGGATTTGATGCTATTGCTTTCTTTTTTCACAATATGTGTTAAGAATTTTTGACAAGCGTCGTATACTGTCAAAATAATTATCCGTAATCTTAAAAGAAATAATTAAATAGCGTAGTAAAGAGAAGAAGGGTCGATCCACAGGGACTTAGAAAATTCTGATGTAAAAGGCTTTTAGTTCTTGATTTAGGCAAAATGGGATAAAAATGGGGGTTTTGATCAAAAGAGTTTAATTTAAGTAAAATGAAGAAATGAAAATTTAAATCTAAGAATTTAACGAAAGTAAATTTAAGAAGAAACTCAGTTTAAGTATCAGCCTCAGGCTTTGCTTTGATCCATTTCCAACCAATCATCGAATAAGATTTTGCTTCGGATAAATGTCGGTTACAGTCTACAAGGCCCGACTATTGTAACTTGTTTTTCTCTCCAGTAAACCGAAAATCCAAAATCAATTTTTGAATTTCAGCTTTCTCACTAGACTAACCACGACTATCGCCGTTAGAATAAAACAGTTTAAAATCTGGAAAAACCCGACTCGGACTATGTTGTCTCAATGAGAATCGAATCCGATCTCAATTTCCCTTAGCGGACCGCTGCTAAGTATGTTCACAGGAAGTCGAATGTGTTACAAGCTGATCCTTCCTCCCAACTATAAATCGAAACAACTTTCAAACCAACGGACCCTTTTTGAACTTGAAAGTGTAAGGATTTTAAAAGGAAAGGTTGATTGGCAATCCAATTTTTCAAAAAATTGAGAAATATATCCGAAGATATAAAGTACTTTTCAATTGTTACAATCAAATTGAGTCGTTGGTTTAGCCTTTGGCTTTTTGGAAAATTAGCCGAGCATGATTATGAAAGAAATCATACTCAACATTTTTAAGAAAATAAAAACTTAAAAATGAAACGTAGAGGAAAAAAAGAATTTTTATAGAACTTAGAAAACAAGAACAAAACTAATAATGAGATGTCTTTCTAGATTACCCAAGGGGGGATTTATAGTTTTCCAAAATCCTAAAAATAACCTAAAAATAATAAAAATAATTCTTGAAAATATTTAAATTAAATCCTAAAAACAAAATATAATTTCTAATTTTGAATTTAAAATGCAAAAGATCTGCTCATCCATCCTTGCTGACTAGACCTTCTGGAAGCTGCTGACTAGACGCCACGTCAGACTCTCATGCCCAAAGTCATGCCCACTAGTCTAGCCTTGATTCCAGAAAATAACACTGCAGAACTTTGCCTTTTAAGTGCAATTTCCAGAATTGAAGTATTGCATAGAAAACGCACAAAAACTTCAAGATCAGCAACATAAACTAATTATTAAGGAGTAATTAAGGATAAAATAGTAATCAAATGAAACACTTATCAATTTTTCACACACTCAAAAATCTATTTTTAAATTAGATTTCTAAGTTATCTTATATATTCTCTAAAGACAAGTATCGTCCTACAAAAATCACTTTAAAAGACTATAACTATCACTCTTGAGATATATGAAATATTTAGTATGTAAACGCTTGGAGCAAAAAATTTAAAAACATTATTTAACCTTAATCAAGATTCAAACTCTTGTACAGGGCACGTACTTAAAATAAGTATAATATTCATAACATTTTTTTCTTTAAAACACTTCAACGATCACCCACAACATCTTTCTGTGAAACAAAGAGAACTAAATTTAAACCTCCAAAAATTATGATAAACATGGCCATTGAAAATGTGGAGAGAAGTTATATGTAGTTTTGTAGGGTATGGCCATTAGGCATTGGACTAGTCAATGACCTCTAAATTAGCCCAAAATATCTCATTTTAAACACCATAAATTTCATCACAGTTGCATCCTTAAGCATTAATAAAAATACACCTTTAAATTTTTTCTTCAGTTTTTAAGAAAATTAAAAAGATGATAAAGGTTTCTTTGGTTGTGTTCTCTTCGGTACTCTCAATCCAATGCGTAGTCGGACAAGAGGAGAATCCTTTTGATGAGGTACCATCTCCGGAAGCTGAAAGGGTACTTTTGAGTTCAGGGGAGGCAGCATCTCCAGAATCAGAAGAGGAGAATCCGTTTGATGGCTTGCCACCTCCTAAAAACAAAAGGGTACTTTTGAGTTCAGGGGAGGCAGCATCTCCAGAATCGGAAGAGGAGAATCCTTTTGATGGCATGCCACCTCCGAAAACCGAAAGGGTACTTTTGAGTTCAGGGGAGGCAACATCCCCAGAATTGGAAGTAGAAGCTCCTACTGCCGATAGATTGAAGAGGAAAATGGAATAGTGATGCTCTAAACGCAACATGAGACCCAATTTATAAAAAGGAGGATGCTAACGCAGAAAATGAGAAGAATTAGTCAGAGGATAATGAAACAAATTACCATAAATATGCAAACCAATCGCAATGAGTACCCTTAGGCAATGTAATTGAATAAAAGAAGTAGATGCAATAATATGGATATATATATATTATAAGGGCTAGAAATTTTTCTAAAATGTAAATCAAAGGTAATTGTTAAATAATAAATTCAATGAACAACAATATATTTCATACATTTCTGATGTTCGAGTCTGAAATATTATTATTTGATATTTACGATTTTGTATAAAGGTTAATTAAAGTCTGGTCCCATAATTTTTTTAATTGCATAGTTAATTATGGTAGAAGGACTAAATTACTGAAGTTGTAAAGTTTAATCGCTATGGATTTTTAATTTGCTAGAGGACCAATTGAGAAATTGAACCCATTTATTTTTTCTAAACAGTGGAGGATGAAGTTATAATCCACTATCATTCATTAATTACAATTATTATAATGTTATTTAAGTTTTAATTAGTTCATTTTTATTAATTAAAGGTTTAATTAAATTATAAATGACAAAAAGATGACAATAACCTTATCAACTTCTTGGTTGTCTCGTCCAAGCTTGAAGAAAACCCTTCCATGTATTTGAAACTTTCGACCAACAATTCTTAGGTAATTTCAAAGCCGTTTCTTGTAATTGTTTTATGTTTTTGAGGTTACAATAGCTTGATTTAGCTAGTCTATGTACCAATTTTATGGCATTACAACCCCGCTCGGAACGGTGTAACCCGAATCTAGAATGTCAGGTTAGCCATTTACATTGCTCTCCTTACTAATCATCAAACACAACACAAAACCACCCATGACACCAATCACACACATGTTTTATCAAACAATTTTAAACATTCAAGCCTAAAACATTGTTTTTCTATGATCATACAACAAAATATTACGTAGGGGTAAAATCATCATTTTACACGAGGTTGGCATTAATTTGCAAATCATCAAGCTCAAAAAGGAATACTCAATCTTGGGAATTAAATTAGGTGTTTAGACAACCTAAGCCCCCCTTTAAATCAGTGATTTGTGCATTAATCATAGCACACTAGACCACTCACCTTGATTAAGCTTCGCTTCAATGACAAATCTCACGTAAGCTTTTATTTTTCTTTGTCCTCGCTTGGAGAGGCTTCTAAATGAGTTGACACTTCACATACAAATAAAATATAGTACAAAGGCATGACAAACAACAATAAACACAACTAAATCATTCCAAATAAACATATCAAAGCCTCTCATCCATAACCTAGAAAACTTAGCTAGTTTTGCTCAAACAGATGTTTAAGCACTCAAATCCCATTTCTAAGCTTAGATTTCAAATTCTTACATCCTACATACCAACTCATTATAGATCTAAATCATCAATTTTATCTAATTACATGGATCTAACTTTTATAGAAAAATCAAGCGTTTGTAAACATTAAGAAAGGAAAGGGAAAACGTTTGATTTGTTTAAATTCCTTAAGGACTTGTAAAATTAAGATTAGATAACTTTTACTTAGATCAAAATGAGTTAGATATCAATTTGAAACATAATCCTAGCTTAGTAATACGAGATCTACTATTTTAAGCTAAAAATCGGTTAAAAAACACTACATCTTTAGAGATTTTGATTAAATCAATTAAAACTCGAATTGAAATAATAACTCAGTAGTTTATCTCATGAGTTTTGTACTTTTAGATTGAGTATTTAACATTTTTTTATATTTAAGTATTTGTTTAATATCACTTAATTATAAAAAAAAAGGCTTTAACAAGCTTGAAGGTGTTTGTAAGATGTAATTAAGATAGAAAAAGTTGCGTCCAAAGTTTTCCGCTTTGTCTAAATAATTTATTGTAAATAATTGAGATATTTGTTTCCATCTTAACTTCCTTTTATTAATTTTGATCTTATGCTTATAATTATTGTAATTAACAATTTTTTTTTTAATTCAGATATGAAGCTATTGCTTTCTTTTTTCACAATATGTGTTAAGAATTTTTCACACACTCAAATATCTATTTTTAAATTAGATTTCTAAGTTATCTTATATATTCTCTAAAAAAGAGTATCATCGTACTAATAGCACTTTGAAAGACTATAACTATCACTCTTGAGATATATGGAATATTTAATATTTAAATGTTTGGAGCAAAAAATTTAAAAACATTATTTAACCTTAATCAATATTCGAAATCTTGTACAGGGCACGTGCTTAAAATAAGTATAATATTCATAACATTTTTTTCTTTAAAACACATCAACGATCACCCACAACGTCTTTGTGTGAAACAAAGAAAACTAAATTTAAACCTCCAAAAATAGTGATAAACATGGCCATTGAAAATGTGGAGAGAAGTTATATGTAGTTTTGTAGTGTATGGCTATTAGGCACTAGACTAGTCAATGACCTTTAAATTAGCCCAAAATATCTCATTTTAAACTCTATAAATTTCGTCAAAGTTGCATCCTTAAGCATTAATAAAAATACATCTTTTAAGAAAATAAAAAAGATGATAAAGGTTTTTTTGGTTGTGTTCTCATTGGCTTTGGTACTCTCAATCGAATTCGTAGTAGGACAAGAGGAGAATCCTTTTGATGAGGTACCATCTCCAGAAGCTGAAAGGGTACTTTTGAGTTTAGGGGAGGCAGCATCTCCAGAATCAGAAGAGGAAAATCCTTTTGATGGCATTCCACCTCCGGAAACCGAAAGGGTACTTTTGAGTTCAGGGGAGGCAGCATCTCCAGAATCAGCATCTCCAGAATCGGAAGAGGAGAATCCTTTTGATGGCATGCCACCTCATGAAACCGAAAGGGTACTTTTGAGTTCAGGGGAGGCAGCATCTCCAGAATCAGCATCTCCAGAATCGGAAGAGGAGAATCCTTTTGATGGCATGCCACCTCATGAAACCGAAAGGGTACTTTTGAGTTCAGGGGAGGCAGCATCTCCAGAATCGGAAGAGGAGAATCCTTTTGATGGCATGCCACCTCATGAAACCGAAAGGGCAGGGGAGGCAGCAACCCCAGAATTGGAAGTAGAAGCTCCTACTCTCCGCAAATTGAAGAGGAAAATGGCATAGTGATGCTCAAAAAGCAACATAAGACCCAATTTATAAAAAGGAGGATGTTAGCGCAGAAAATGAGAAGAATTAGTCAGAACTTGATGCAACAAATTACCATAAATATGTAAACCAATCGCAATTGGAACCCTTAGGCAATGTAATTGAATAAAAGAAGAAGATGCAATAATATGGATATATATATTATAACGGCTAGAAAATTTTCTAAAAGGCCAAAACAAAAGTAATTGTTAAACAATAAAATCATTGAACAATAATATATTTCATACATTTTTGATGTTCGAGTCCGTAAATATTATTATTTGATATTTACGATTTTAGTATAAAGGTTAATTAAAGTCTGGTCCCATAATTTTTTTAATTGGATTGTTAATTAACGTACAAGAACTAAATTATGAAAGTGGTAAAGTTTAATTACTATAGATTTTTAATTAGCTAAAGGACCAATTGAGCAATTGAACCTATTTGTTTTTCTAGACTGTGGAGGATGAAGTTATAATCCACTATCATTCATTAATTACAATTATTATACTGTTATTTAAGTTGTAATTAGTTAAGTTTTATTAATTAAAGGTTTAATTAAATTATAAATAGAAAATAATTGAAAAAAAGATGACAATAATCTTATCAACTTCTTTGTTGTCCCATCCAAGCTTGAAGAAAACCCTCCCATGTATTTGAAACTTTCAGCCAACAATTCTTAGGTAATTTCGAAGCCGTTTTTTGTATTTTTTTTTTGTTTTTGAGGTTACGGAAGCTTGATTTAGCTAGTCCGTGTACCAATTTTGTGGCATCACAACTCCGCCCAAAACGGTCGAACTCGAATCCACAACGTCAGGTTAGCCATTTATAGGGTTGTCCTTACTAATCATCAAACACAGCACAAAACCACCCATGGCACCAATCACACACATTCTTTATCAAACAAATTTAAATATTCGAAATCCTGTACAGGGCACGTGCTTAAAATAAGTATAATATTCATAACATTTTTTTTAAAACAGATCAACGATCACCCACAACATCTTTCTGTGAAACAAAGAGACCTAAATTTAAACCTCCAAAAATAGTGATAAACATGGCCATTGAAAATGTAAAAAGAAGTTATATGTAGTTTTGTAGTGTATGGCTATTAGGCACTGGACTAGTCAATGACCTCTAAATTAGCCCAAAATATCTCATTTTAAACACTATAAATTTCATCAAAGTTGCATCCTTAAGCATTAATAAAAATACATCTTTAAATTTTTTTCACCTTTTAAAAGAATTAAAACGATGATAAAGATTTCTTTAGTTGTGTTCTCATTGGCTTTGGTACTCTCAATCCAATTCGTAGTAGGACAAGAGGAGAATCCTTTTGATGAGGTACCATCTCCGGAAGCCGAAAGGGTACTTTTGAGTTCAGGGGAGGCAGCATCTCCAGAATCAGAAGAGGAAAATCCTTTTGATGGCATGCCACCTCCGAAAACCGAAAGGGTACTTTTGAGTTCAGGGGAGGCAGCATCTCCAGAATCGGAAGAGGAGAATCCTTTCGATGGCATGCCACCTCCGAAAACTGAAAGGGTACTTTTGAGTTCAGGGGAGGCAGCATCCCTAGAATAGGAAGTAGAAGCTCCTACTGCCGACAGATTGAAGAGGAAGATGGCATAGTGTTGCTCAAAAAGTAACCTGAGACCCAATTTATAAAATGGAGGATGCTAACGCAGAAAATGAGAAGAATTAGTCAGACAAAGATGCAACAAATTACCATAAATATGTAAACCAATCGCAATTAGCACCCTTAGGCAATGTAATTGAATAAAAGAAGTAGATGCAATAATATGGATATATATATTATAAGGGCTAGAAAGTTTTCTAAAAGGCAAAACAAAAGTAATTGTTAAACAATAATTCAATGAACAATAATATATTTAATACATTTCTTATGTTCGAGTCCGAAAATATTATTATTTGATTTTTATGATTTTTGTATAAAGGTTAATTAAAGTCTAGTCCCATAATTTTTTTAATTGCATAATTAATTATGGTACAAGGACTAAATTATGAACTTTGTAAAGTTTAATCGCTATGTATTTGAAATTTGCTAAAGGACAATTGAGCAATTGAACCCATTTGTTTTTCTAGACTGTGGAGGATGAAATTATAATCCACTATCATTCATTAATTACAACTATTATAATGTTATTTAAGTTTTAATTAGTTAATTTTTATTAATTAAAGGTTTAATTAAATTATAAATGACAAAAAGATGACAATAACCTTATCAACTTCTTTGTTGTCCCGTCCAAGCATGAAGAAAACCCTTCCATGTATTTGAAACTTTCGACCAACAATTCTTAGGTAATTTCAAAGCCGTTTCATGTAATTTTTTATGTTTTTGAGGTTACGGTAGCTTGATTTAGCTAATCCATGTACCAATTTTGTGGCATCACAACCTCGCCTGGAACGGTCCAACCCGAATCCAGAATGTCAGGTTAGCCATTTACATGGCTCTCCTTACTAATCATCAAACACAACACAAAACCACCCATGACACCAATCACACACATGTTTTATCAAACAATTTTAAACATTCAAGACTAAAACATTGTTTTTCTATGATCATACAGCAAAATATTAAGCAGGGGTAAAATCATCATTTTGCAAAAGGTTGGCATTAATTTGCAAATCATCAAGCTCAAAAAGGAATACTTAATCTTGGGAATTAAATTAGGTGTTTAGAAACTTAAGTCCCCCCTTCAATCAGTGATTTGTGCATTAATCATAGCACACCAGACCACTCACCTTGATCAAGCTTACTTCAACGACAGAGCTCAAGTAAGCTTTTATTTTCCTTTGTCCTCGCTTGGAGATGCTTCCAAATGAGTTGACACTTCACATACAAATCAAATATAATACAAAGGCATGACAAACAACAATAAACACAACTAAATCATTCCAAAATCACATATCAAAGCCTCTCATCCACAACTTAGAAAACTTAGCTAGTTTTGCTCAAATAGATGTTTAAGCACTCAAATCCCATTTTTAAGCTTAGATTTCGAATTCTTACATCCTACATACCATCTCATTACAGATCTAAATCATCAATTTTATCTAATTGCATAGATTTAACATTTATAAAAAAAAGCGTTTGTAGACATTAAGAAAGGGAAAACGTTTGATTTGTTTAAATTCCTTAAGGACTTGTGAAATTAAGATAAAATATCTTTTAATTAGATCATAATGAGTTAGATATCAATTTAAAACATAATCTTAGATTAGTAATACGAGATCTACCATTTTCAAGCTAAAAATCGGTTAAAAATCACTACTCCTTTAGAGATTTTGATTAAATTAATTAAAACTCGAATTGAAATAATAACTCAATAGTTTATCTCATGAGTTTTGTACTTTTAGATTGATTATTTAACATTTTTTATATTTAATTATTTATTTAATACCACTAAATTAAAAAAAAAGGCTTTAACAAGCTTGTAGGTGTTTGTAAGATGTAATTGAGATATAAAAAATTGCGTCCAAAGTTTTCCGCTTTGTCTAAACAATTTATTGTAAATAATTGAGATATTTTTTTCCATCTTAACTTCATTTTATTAATTTTGATATTATGCTTATAATTATTGTACTTGTTTTGAGATTGAATCGTAAACAATTTTTTTTAATTCGGATATGATCCTATTGCTTTCTTTTTTCACAATATGTGTTAAGAATTTTTCACACACTCAAATATCTATTTTTAAATTAGATTTCTAAGTTATCTTATATATTCACTAAAAACAAGTATCATCGTACTAATAGCACTTTGAAAGACTATAACTATCACTCTTGAGATATAGGGAATATTTAATATTTAAATGTTTGGAGCAAAAAATTTAAAAACATTATTTAACCTTAATCAATATTCGAAATCTTGTACATGGCACGTGCTTAAAACAAGTATAATATTCATAACATTTTTTTCTTTAAAACACATCAACGATCACCCACAACATCTTTGTGTGAAACAAAGAGAACTAAATTTAAACCTCCAAAAATAGTGATAAACATGGCCATTGAAAATGTGGAGAGAAGTTATATGTAGTTTTGTAGTGTATGGCTATTAGGCACTGGACTAGTCAATGATCTTTAAATTAGCCCAAAATATCTCATTTTAAACTCTATAAATTTTGTCAAAGTTGCATCCTTAAGCATTAATTAAAATACACCTTTTAAGAAAATAAAAAAGATGATAAAGGCTTTTTTGGTTGTGTCCTCATTGGCTTTGGTACTCTCAATCCAATTCGTAGTAGGACAGGAGGAGAATCCTTTTGATGAGGTACCATCTCCAGAAGCTGAAAGGGTACTTTTGAGTTTAGGGGAGGCAGCATCTCCAGAATCAGAAGAGGAAAATCCTTTTGATGGCATTCCACCTCCGGAAATCGAAAGGGTACTTTTGAGTTCCGGGGAGGCAGCATCTCCAGAATCGGAAGAGGAGAATCCTTTTGATGGCATGCCACCTCATGAAACCGAAAGGGTACTTTTGAGTTCAGGGGAGGCAGCATCTCCAGAATCAGCATCTCCAGAATCGGAAGAGGAGAATCCTTTTGATGGCATGCCACCTCATGAAACAGAAAGGGTACTTTTGAGTTCAGGGGAGGCAGCATCCCCAGAATTGGAAGTAGAAGCTCTTACTCTCCGCAAATTGAAGAGGAAAATGGCATAGTGATGCTCAAAAAGCAACATAAGACCCAATTTATAAAAAGGAGGATGTTAGCGCAGAAAATGAGAAGAATTAGTCAGAGCTTGATGCAACAAATTACCATAAATATGTAAACCAATCGCAATTGGAACCCTTAGGCAATGTAATTGAATAAAAGAACCAGATGCAATAATATGGATATATATATTATAACGGCTAGAAAATTTTCTAAAAGGCCAAAACAAAAGTAATTGTTAAACAATAAAATCATTGAACAACAATATATTTCATACATTTTTGATGTTCGAGTCCGTAAATATTATTATTTGATATTTACGATTTTAGTATAAAGGTTAATTAAAGTCTGGTCCCATAATTTTTTTAATTGGATTGTTAATTAACGTACAAGGACTAAATTATGAAAGTGGTAAAGTTTAATCACTATGGATTTTTAATTAGCTAAAGGACCAATTGAGCAATTGAACCTATTTGTTTTTCTAGATTGTGGAGGATGAAGTTATAATCCACTATCATGCATTAATTACAATTATTATACTGTTATTTAAGTTGTAATTAGTTAAGTTTTATTAATTAAAGGTTTAATTAAATTATAAATAGAAAATAATTGAAAAAAAGATGACAATAATCTTATCAACTTCTTTGTTGTCCCATCCAAGCTTGAAGAAAACCCTCCCATGTATTTGAAACTTTCGGCCAACAATTCTTAGGTAATTTCGAAGCTGTTTCTTGTATTTTTTTTTATGTTTTTGAGGTTACGGAAGCTTGATTTAGCTAGTCCGTGTACTAATTTTGTGGCATCACAACCCCGCCCGGAATGGTTCAACTCGAATCCACAACGTCAGGTTAGCCATTTACAGGGCTGTCCTTACTAATCATCAAACACAGCACAAAACCACCCATGGCACCAATCACACACATTCTTTATCAAATAAATTTAAATATTCAAGCCTAAAACATTCTTTTTCTATGATCATACAACAAAATATTAAGCAAGGGTAAAATCATCATTTTACACGTGATTGGGATTAATTTGCAAATCATCAAGCTCAAGTAGGAATACTTAATCTTGGGAATTAAATTAGGTGTTTAGACAACCTAAGCCCCCCTTTAAATCAGTGATTTGTGCATTAATCATAGCACACCAGACCACTCACCTTGATCAAGCTTCGCTTCAATGACAGATCTCAATAAAGCTTTTATTTTCCTTTGTCCTCGCTTGGAGAGGCTTCTGAACGAATTGACACTTCACATACAAATCAAATATAATACAAAGGCATGACAAACAACAATAAACACAACTAAATCATTCCAAATAAACATATCAAAGCCTCTCATCCACAGCCTAGAAAACTTAGCTAGTTTTGCTCGAGCAGGTGTTTAAGCAGTCAAATCCCATTTCTAAGCTTAGATTTCAAATTCTTACATCCTACATACCATCTCATTACAGATCTAAATCACAAATTTTATCTAATTACATGGATCTAACTTTTATGGAAAAATCAAGCATTTGTAGACATCAAGAAAGGGGAAACGTTTTATTTGTTTAAATTCCTTAAGGACTTGTGAAATTAAGATTAGATAACTTTTAATTAGATCAAAATGAGTTAGATATCAATTTAAAACATAATCTTAGCTTAGTAATATGAGATCTACCATTTTCAAGCTAAAATTCAGTTAAAAATCACTACATCTTTAGAGATTTTGATTAAATCAATTAAAAATCAAATTGAAATAACAACTCAATAGTTTATCTCATGAGTTTTGTACTTTTAGATTGAGTATTTAACATTTTTTTATATTTAAGTATTTATTTAATCTCACTTAATTAAAATAAGCTTTAATAAGCTTGAAGGTGTTTGTAAGATGTAATTGAGATATAAAAAGTTGCGTCCAAAGTTTTCCGCTTTGTCTAAACAATTTATTGTAAATAATTCCGATATGATGCTATTGCTTTCATTTTTCGCAATATGTGTTAAGAATTTTTCACACACTCAAATGTCTATTTTTAAATTAGATTTCTAAGTTATCTTAAATATTCTCTAAAAACAAGTATCATCGTACTAATAGCACTTTGAAAGACTGTAACTATCACTCTTGACATAAATGAAATATTTAATATTTAAACGTTTGGAGCAAAAAAATTAAAAACATTATTTAACCTTAATCAATATTAGAAATCTTGTACAGGGCACGTGCTTAAAATAAGTATAATATTCATAACATTTTTTCTTTAAAACACATCAACGATCACCCACAACGTCTTTGTGTGAAACAAAGAGGAGTAAATTTAAACCTCCAAAAATGATGATAAACATGGCCATTGAAAATGTGGAGAGAAGTTATATGTAGTTTTGTAGTGTATGGCTATTAGGCACTGAACTAGTCAATGACCTCTAAATTAGCCCAAAATATCTCATTTTAAACTCTATAAATTTCGTCAAAGTTGCATCCTTAAGCATTAATAAAAATACACCTTTAATTTTTTTCTTAATCTTTTAAGAAAATAAAAAAGATGGTGAAGGTTTCTTTGGTTGTGTTCTCATTGGCTTTGGTACTCTCGATCCAATTCATAGTAGGATAAGAGGAGAATCCTATTGATGAGGTACCATCTCCGGAAGTGGAAAGGGTACTTTTAAGTTCAGGGGAGGCAGCATCTCCAAAATCGGAAGAGGAGAATCCTTTTGATGGCATGCCACCTCTGAAAACTGAAAGGGTACTTTTGAGTTTAAGGGAGGCAGCATCCCCTGAACCGAAAGTAGAAGTTCCTACTGCCGGCAGATTTAAGAGGAAAATGGCATAGTGATGCTCAGAAAGCAACATGAAACCCAATTTATAAAAAGGAGGATGATAACGCAGAAAATGAGAAGAATTAGTCAGAGGATGATGCAACAAATTACCATAAATATGTAAACCAATCGCAATGAGCACCCTTTGACAATGTAATTGAATAAAAGAAGCAAATGCAATAATATGGATATATATATATATACTAAAAAACCAAAACAAAAGTAATTGTTAAATAATAAATTCAATGAGCAACAATATATTTCATACATTTCTGATGTTCGAGTCCGAAAATGTTATTATTTGATATTTATGATTTTAGTATAAAGGTTAATTAAAGTCTGGTCTCATAATTTTTTTAATTGGATAGTTAATTAAGGTACAAGGACTAAATTATAAATCTGGTAAAATTTAATCACTATGGATTATTAATTAGCTAAAGAACCAATTGAGCAATTAAACCCATTTATTTTTCTAGACTGTGGAGGATGAAGTTATAATCCACTATCATTCATTAATTACAATTATTATAATTTTAATTAAGTTTTAATTAGTTAATTTTTATTAATTAAAGGTTTAATTAAATTATAAATAGAAAATAAATGACAAAAAGGTGACAATAACCTTGTCAACTTCTTCGTTGTCCCAGTCCAAGCCTGAGGAAAACCTTTCCATGTATTTGAAACTTCCGGCTACAAGTTCTTTGGTAATTTCGAAGTCGTTTCTTGTATTTTTTATGTTTTTAAGGATACGGTAGCTTGATTTAGCTAGTCCATGTACCAATTTTGTGGCATCACAACCCCGTCCAGAACGGTCCAACTCAAATCCAGAACGTCAGGTTAGCCATTTACATGGCTCTTCTTTCTAATCATCAAACACACCACAAAACCACCCATGACACCAATCACACACATGTTTTATCAAACATGCTTTATCAAACAATTTTAAACATTCAAGCCTAAAACATTCTTTTTCTATCATCATATAACAAAATATTAAGCAAGAGTAAAATCATCATTTTACACGAGGTTGGCATTAATTTGAAAATCATCAAGCTCAATTAGGAATTCTTAATATTGGGATTTAAATTAGGTGTTTAGACAACCTAAGCCCCCCTTTAATCAGTGATTTGTGCATTAATCATAGTACACCAGACCACTCACCTTGATTAAGCTTTGCTTCAATGACAAAGCTCAAGTAAGCTTTTGTTTTCCTTTGTCCTCGCTTGGAGAGGTGATAAGTGTTTCATTTGAGTACTATTTTATCCTTAATTACTCCTTAATAATTAGTTCATGTTGCTGATATAGACTTTTTTGTGCGTTTTCCATGCAGGACTTCAATTTTGGAAATTGCACTTAAAAGGCAAAGTTCTGTAGTTTTATTTTCTGGAATCAAGGCTGGGCTAGTGGGCATGACTTTGGGCATGAGAGTCTAACATGGCATCCAGTCAGCAGCTTCTAGAAGATCCAGTCAGCAGTTTTCAGAAGGTCTAGTTAGCAAGGATGGACGAGCGAATAGCTGCATTTTAAATTCAAAATTAGAAATTATCTTTTGTTTTTATGATTTAATTTAAATATTTTCAAGAATTATCTTTTATTATTTTAGGTTATTTTTAGGGTTTTAGAGAATTATAAATATCTCATTGGGGTTTGCTAGAAAGACGTCTCATTATTAGTTTTGTTCTTGTTTTCTAAGTTCTATAAAAATTCTCTTTTTCTCTACGTTTCATTTTTAAGTTTTTATTTTCTTAAAAAATGTTGAGTATGATTTCTTCCATAATCATGCTCGGTTAATTTTCCAAAAAGCCAAAGGCTAAAGCAACGACTCAATTCTGATCGTGAGAATTGAAAAGAACTTTATACCTTGGGATATATTTCTCAATTTTCTGCAAACTTGGATTGGCAATCGACCTTTCCTTCTAAAAACCTTACACTTTCAAATTCAAAAAAGGGCCCGTTGGTTTGAAGGTTGTTTCAATTTATAGTTGGGAGGTAGGATCGGCTAGTAACACATTCGACTTCCTGTGAACACACTTAGCGGCAGTCTACTAAGGGAAATTGAGATCGGATTCGATTCTCATTGAGAAAACATAGTCTGAGTCCTGTTTTTTCTAGATTTTCAACTATTTTGTTCTAACGACGATAGTCGTGGTTAGTCTAGCCAGAAAACTGAAATTCAAAAATTGATTTTGGATTTTCGGTTTACCGAAGAGAAAAACAAGTTACAAGGGTTGGGCCTTGTAGATTGTAACCGGCATTTATCCGGAGTAAAATCTTATTCAATGATTGCTTGGAAATGAGTCAAAGCAAAGCCTGAGGCTGATACTTAAACTGAGTTTCTTCTTAAATTTACTTTCATTAAATTCTTAGATTTAAATTTTCATTTCTTCATTTTACTTTAATTAAACTCTTTCGATCAAAACCCCCCATTTTTTCCCATTTCACCTAAATCAAGAACTAAAAGCCTTCTACACCAAAATTTCCTAAGTCCATGTGGATCGGCCCTTCTTCTCTTTACTATGCTATTTAATTATTTCTTTTGAGATTAAGGATAATTATTTTAACAATATACGACACCTGTCAAGAGGCTTCCAAACGAGTTGACACTTCACATACAAATCAAATATAATACAAAGGCATGAAAAACAGCAATAAACACAACTAAATCATTCCAAAAACAAATATCAAAGCCTCTCAGCCACAACCTAGAAAACTTAGCTAGTTTTTCTCAAATAGATATTTAAGCACTCAAATACCATTTCTAAGCTTCGATTTCAAATTCTTACATCCTACGTACCAAATCATTTTAGATCTAAATCATCAATTTTATCTAATTACATGGATCTAACTTTTACGGAAAAATCAAGCGTTTGTAGACATCAAGAAAGGGAAAACGTTTGATTTGTTTAAATTCCTTAAGGACTTGTGAAATTAAGATCAAATAACTTTTAATTAGATCAAAATGAGTTAGATATCAATTTAAAACATAATCTTAGCTTAGTAATACGAGATCTACCATTTTCAAGCTAAAATTCGATTAAAAAACACTACGTCTTTAGAGATTTTGATTAAATTAATTAAAACTCAAATTGAAATAATAACTCAGTAGTTTGTTATTGAACATCCTACAGCCGAACAAAAGCTCAAAATACTAAGAGAAGGAAGGAAGAAATCAAATGGAAAACTCAACACTTGATTTATTTCTGGTGTAAATAATACGTAGTATATAGATCTTTATATAGACTTAAAGTAATAACATCCTTATTTATCTAACCCATGTGGGATACGAGTTCATAACTCATATGCCTTCTGTTCCTAGGCAATGTGGGATTTATTCCTACTAACAAATACCACTTACACTTATTTTCCAATAAGTTGGTGTTGATATTTCAACACTCCCCCTCAACACCAACTTCCTTTTTGTGTATCATTCCCATGTCAATAAGAGCACTCTTCTTCTGGCCTGCAATGTTGATGTCTACAAACATCAACCCTTCCTTGCCATCTTTCTTGGCAGGATTGAGTACCATCGAACTAATCATCGATGCTTTCTTCTTAACAGGCTTCCCTTCCTTCGGCTCATCACTTCTCTTGATAACCGAAAAATGAAGATAAATTTGGGCAGTTCTTCTTCATATGCGGTCTTCTACAAAGGTAGCATCTCAACTTACTCCTCTTCTCTTTCGAGTTGTTGCGTCTCCACTTCTCATGTCGTGGTTTCCAACCGTCGCTACTACTACCACTGTTATAATCGCTATGTCCCACATCATCTTCCTCATGGTCTCCCCCACCATTGCCCTTCACATTAGGCTTGGAAGATTCGAACCTATCTCTACTCAAACCAAGTTCCACTAAGGACTCTGCCACCATCATGGCTTTGGTAAGTTCTTTGATACATTGGCATTGGAATTCTTGCTTCGCGCATGGTTTTAACCCATTTGTGAAAGAGAAAAATGTTTCCTTCTCGCTCAAATCATAAATCTGGAACATGAGTTCACTAAACTCTCGCACATACTCCCTATTCGATCCTCGTTGTGTAAGCCATCGTAACCTTGCTCGAGCTTTACCCTTGACATACTTTGGGAAAAACTGTGCCTTGAATTCCTATTGGAACTTTACCCAAGGAAAGTTATCCACTTCACTTGCGAACCTTGCCCCTTTAAACCCTTTCGATTTGGGCACATTCATCGTCTGTTGCTTCTGTGTCGAAGCCAACATTTCATTACCAAATACAGCCTTATAAATCCTGAGCTCCTCCTTAAGCTCGGTGATTTCTTCCTTCAGGGTTACTACCATTGCCTCAAGAGCATTATCCTTCCTCGTCATCTTGTTTTCTAAGGAACCAAGAGTATCCCATACATACTCTCTCAATTGTTCCTTCATGAATTGTAAGCCACTTGGGAGTCCCTTATTGACTTCATCGATCTTCTCCCTGACGTCCCTTATGAACTCTTCAGGAGTGATCACTCGACTTTCCATAGTCGACAGTACATCCCTCGAACGACTCTGTTTTCTGGTCGTCCCACGGATCTCCATTGGCTCACTCTGATAAGCTTTTTCTACTATGACAACGTTAGCATATTCGGGATTTGGCCTTGTTGATCTTCTTAGTGATGCTGGTTTTTCTATTCCACTAGGCTCACCCTCTTCGATCGATTGGTAGTGAACGCTAGTTTTCCACGGACTTTGAGTTTCGCTTTCTTCTCCCTCATCGTCAACAATTTCAGTTTCATCTAGACTCAACTGAACCTTAGAAGACTGTAATTCTCTTTTGAGAATACCGGAGTCTGACAATAACTCTTTATCTCCAACCATATAGTTCGAACAACCCGAGTCAATGATCCAATCATTTTCATAATCAAATATACTTGATGTTGTTGCCATAAGAGCTAGGTCTTCCTCTTCTACTAAAAAGAATGCTTCTGCGTCCCATTCTTCTTCACTTTTGGAAGTAACAACATTACTCTCCATGGATTTTTTCCTCGACCAACAAGCTTTTGACATGTGACCCTTCTTTCCGCAGTTGTAACACTTTCCTTCAAACCTTTTATTATTGTCGTAGTTTTTGGAACCTCCCCCTTCACGAGAGCTCCTATCTCCTTGATTTCTATTGAATTCGCCATTAATACGTTGCTTAAAGTTTCACTTGCCTCTATTGGCATAGAGGGCCTCTCCCTCTTTTTTCAACGAGACTCCTCCCATTTGTTTAGCTAAGGCTTCTTGACTAGCTAACAAATTTTCAAACTCTATAAGTGATGGTTGAGTTTGCCATCCTTGTATAGCAGCAACAAAGCTCCTGAACTCTGGATTTAGACCATGGATAATGATTCGTTTCATCCTGGTATCACCAATAGGAGCAGCTAGATCCAACTCAAAAATCTCTCGGCATATCGGCTTTACTTTGTGAAAGTATTGCTTAATCGTCATATTGTCTTGCTTCAGAGCCAACAACTCACTCTCCAAAAGTTGGAGCTTCGTATCATTCTTCTTAAAGAACAACTTGGTGAATGTTTCCCAAGCTTCATTTGGGGTTTTAGCACCATGAATGTGTTCCAACATTTCTTCCTCCACTGTTGTCTTCAAGGCAAACATTGCCTTCCCTGCTTTTATCTTCCATTTTCTTAGTGTGCCACTCTGATCCTCTTCTCTTGGTTGCTCCATTTCATTACCATTGACAATCTCCCACAAGTCTTGTCCTTGCATATATGACATCATGCAAGTTGACCATGTATTGTAGTTGTCGTTGTTAAGCTTCTTCATTCCGCCGACAACGTGTAAGTCAGTCATTGTGCTGACAAATGAGATTCACAAAACTACACGAAATAGTGAAAGTATGTGAAAAATACACCAGGTAAGCTCCCAGGAAAGAGAGGTGGATTACACGGATCACTTAAATACCAAGTCTTTCCTCGCCAGAACTTTCCTAGACATGCACTCTCACAATACCACACTTATAGGCAAATGAGCAACCAAGCAACAGTGAAAACTTATTTTCCAATGTGACAGATCAGACTATACTGCAACCACAAAGAAAATTAACACATAACCTGGCTCTGATGCCAATTGTTGAACATTCCACAGCCGAACAAAAGCTCAAAATACTAAGAGAAGGAAGGAAGAAATCAAATGGAAAACTCAACACTTGATTTATTTCTGGTGTAAATAATACATAGTATATAGATCTTTATATAGACTTAAAGTAATAACATCCTTATTTATCTAACCCATGTGGGATACGAGTTCATAACTCATATGCCTTCTGTTCCTAGGCAATGTGGGATTTATTCCTACTAACAAATACCACTTACACTTATTTTCCAATAAGTTGGTGTTGATATTTCAACATTTGTCTCATGAATTTTGTATTGTTAGACTGAGTATTTAACAATTTTTTATATTTAAGTACTTATTTACTCTCACTTAATTAAAAAAAAGCTTTAACACGCTTGAAGGTGTTCGTAAGATGTAATTAAGATATAAAAAGTTGCGTCCAAAGTTTTTCGCTTTGTCTAAATAATTTAATATAAATAATTGAGATTTTTTTTCCATCTTAACTTCATTTTGTTAATTTTGATTTTATGCTTATAATTATTGTACTAGTTTTGAGATTGAATTGAAAACAAGAAAAAAATTTTAATTCTGATATGATGCTATTGCTTTCGTTTTTCACAATATGTGTTAAGAATTTTTAACACACTCAAATACCTATTTTTAAATTAGATTTTTAATTTATCTTATATATTCTCTGAAAACAAGTATCATCGTACTAATAGAACTTTGAAACACTATAACTATCACTCTTGAGATATATGAAATATTTAATATTTAAACGTTTGGAGCAAAAAAATTAAAAACATTAATTAACCTTAATCAATATTCGAAATCTTGTACAGGGCACGTGCTTGAAATAACTATAATATTCATAACATTTTTTTCTTTAAAACACATCAACTATCACCCGTAACGTCTGACAAGCATCGTATATTGTCAAAATAATTATCCTTAATCTCAAAATAAATAATTAAATAGCGTAGTAAAGAGAAGAAGGGTTGATCCACAGGGACTTAGGAAATTCTGATGTAGAAGGCTTTTAGTTCTTGATTTAGGCAAAATGGGATAAAAATGGGAGGTTTTGATCGAAAGAGTTTAATTAAAGTAAAATGAAGAAATGGTAATTTAAATCTAAGAATTTAACGAAAGTAAATTTAAGAAGAAACTCAGTTTAAGTATCAGCCTTAAGCTTCGCTTTGATCCATTTCCAACCGATCATTGAATAAGATTTTGCTCCAGATAAATGTCGGTTACAGTCTACAAGGCCCAAACCTTGTAACTTGTTTTTCTCTCCGGTAAACCAAAAATCCAAAATCAATTTTTGAATTTCAGTTTTCTGGCTAGACTAACCACGACTATCGCCGTTAGAATAAAACAGTTTAAAATCTAGAAAAACCCAACTCGGACTATGTTGTTTCAATGAGAATCGAATCCGATCTCAATTTCCCATAGCGGACCGCCGCTAAGTGTGTTCACAGGAAGTCGAATATGCTACAAGCCGATCCTTCCTCCCAACTATAAATCGAAACAATCTTCAAACCAACGAGCCCTTTTTGAAATTGAAAGTATAAGGATTTTAAAAGGAAAGGCCGATTGTCAATCCAAGTTTTCAAAAAATTGAGAAATATATCCGAAGATATAAAGTGCTTTTCAATTCTCACGATCGGAATTGGGCCGTTGCTTTAGCCTTTGGCTTTTTGGAAAATTAGCCGAGCATGATTATGGAAGAAATCATACTCAACATTTTTTTAAGAAAATAAAAACTTAAAAATGAAACGTAGAGAAAAAGAGAATTTTTATAGGATTTAGAAAACAAGAACAAAACTAATCATGAGATGTCTTTCTAGCTTACCCCAATAGGGTATTTATAGTTCTCCAAAACCCTAAAAATAATAAAAGATAATTCTTGAAAATATTTAAATTAAATCATAAAAACAAAAGATAATTTCTGATTTTGAATTTAAAATACAGCTGATCCGCTTGTCCATCCTTGCTGACTAGACCTTCTGGAAGCTGTTGACTGGGTCTTCTAGAAGCTGCTGACTGGATGCCACGTCAGACTCTCATGCCACAAGTCATGCCCACTAGCCCAACCTTGATTCCAAAAAATAAAACTGCAGAACTTTGTCTTTTAAGTGCAATTTCCAAAATTGAAGTCCTGCATAAAAAACGCATAAAAACGTCCAGATCAGCAACATGAACTAATTATTAATGAGTAATTAAGGATAAAATAGTAATCAAATAAAACACTTATCAAATTCCCCCTCACTTATTCCATGCTTGTCCTCAAGCATTTCTCAACTAATACATCAAAATTCGAGTTCCATCCTTCATTTCACAATGCATCAAAGATAACCAAATGACCCAAGATCGAAACAATTATTGAAATCAAGAGACAATCAAGTAAAGGCATAATTAGGAACAATTTTAAAACAAAGCAAGACATTCCAATAACCTGTCAATTTCAAGGAAGCAAAACTTAATTCCCTCACAAGGATTCACTCGTTTCGCTCAAAGTGTTTGGGTTAAAGAATCGCTTAAGCCAGAACTAATCAAAACATTACCATAAGCTTGTAACTAAATCCAATATCCACTACTAAAAATCAAACATGATGCAAAAATCAAAAGGTCTTTAAATAGGGTTGTAACGGGGCTTTGGTAGGGTAGGGGAAAAGGCAAAAAATGTGTGGTAAAATGCCAAGACAAAAGATGCAAAATGTTGAAGTTAAAGCCACGAATTGAACCAATATAATGAGACAAGCAAAGAAGTTTAAGAAACCATGTTTTTTTCTTCTTTTTCTCCTTTATTTCTCTTTTTTTTTCTTTTCGAACCTTTTGCTTTTTTTGTTTTTTTTTGCTGTTCGAACAACGTACGAACAGTTTTCTCTTTTTTTCTTCTTTTTTTTCGTGGAACAAATCTTCTTTTGTCTCGACAAGGGTATGAAAAAGAGGGATGAAAATAGGAAAATGTTCGGGTTTTGTAAATATGGTGAAAACAAAGAATGGGAATAGGCTCAAAAGTGGCTAACTAGGGCAAATGAGTGGGAAGGCAATTTTGGGTAAAGAAGTGGTTAATCCTAAGTGCCCCTATCATATTAAAGCATCATATTCAAGCATGTAGTCTCGACAAGTATTATGCTACAAGTTCTAGAATGTTGAGAATTAGTTCGGCACACTCAATGAAATAAAGAGCAAGAATGAAAGTATATGCTTGTAAGGCTCAAAAACTCACATGAAAAGGTGGACTGTGTACTAAGTCAAGCAACATGTCAATTAACAAACATATGGAATGTCAAGTAAAATTTTATCGAAAATCACTAGTCATGCCCATTATCTATCATGCATCCTAAATTCCAACAACAGCAAGATCACAACTAAGGAATCAAAGAGATAAAGTGAAACCTAGGATAAGCAACAAGAAATTCCAACATATTACAATTAAGAAAAACTCAATTTCAACCAATCGAATAAGCAAGATAAAAATTTCATGCAAATTCAACCCTTCACTTAAATCATATTGTCCCAATATGTAAATGAAAGCACAAGAGAGGGAATAAAGATATTCCCCGTGTTTAGCGACGATCGAGTTGGGAATGAAGGAGAAAAAAGTTGGGGTCGGTTTTGCTATTGTGCGCCGACTCCCATTGTGTTGCTTCCCTGCATGCAGCATCTATTCGAATCTAAATATATCGGATCTGCTGGTATTTATTCGATGAAAAAAAATTCACGTACCTAAAATACCAAAAATAAAAATAAGTAAATATAATATAATATAATAAATTAATGACGAAAAATAAAATAGAATAAAATAAATAAAAAACAAAGGGTTGCCTCCCATTAAGCGCTTTATTTAACGTCGTTTAGCTCAACGATCTGATTCAGGCTACAGGTTCTTTCACATCAAGTTCTTCGATTAAACCAACTGGAGCGTTTTCATAATACAGTTTCAACCTTTGACCTTTAACTTTAAACTGTGCCCCCTATGTTATCTTTAATTTCAATCGCACCATGAGGAAATACTTCGGTTATCGTAAAAGGTCCGAGTCACTTCGATCTAAGTTTTCCTGCAAAAAGTTTAAACTTAGAATTAAATAATAGAACCTTTTGACCGACAGAAAAAGATTTAAAACAAATGTTACGATCATGGAATTCATTTGTTTTTTCTTTAAATATCCGAGCGCTATCGTAAGCGTTTCTATGGATCTCCTCAAGTTCTTGAATGTGCAATTTGCGCGCTTCACCGATTACATCCATCTCCATGTTACATTGCTTTACTGTCCAATATGCGTGATTTTCCAATTCAACCAGCAAATGGCACGGTTTACCGAAGACAATGTGGTACGGAGACATTCCAATGGGGCCTTTATACGCGGTTCGGTATGCCCACAATGCATCGGTTAACTTGATACTCCAATCTTTACGGTCCGGTTTGACGATCTTCTCAAGTATTGACTTAATTTCGCGGTTCGAGACTTCCGCTTGCCCATTTATTTGCGGATGGTAGGCCATGGAAACTCTTTGAGCTACTCCAAATTTCTTCATAAGCGCTTCAATTATTCGATTGACAAAATGAGTTTCTCTATCGCTTATTATCGCCCGCGGTATGCCAAACCTGAAAAAAATAAAATCTTTTAGAAATTTAACCGTGGTTTTAGCATCGTTATTTCAGGTAGCCTTAGCTTCTACCCATTTAGATACATAATCTACAGCAAGAATTATGTAAGTATTTCCAAATGAAGAAATAAAGGGACCCATATAGTCAATTCCCCAAACATCAAAAATTTCACATATATGAACTGGACTAAGCAGTATTTCGTTCCTTTGATTGAGATTCCCTACGCGTTGACATCTTTCACAAGTTTTACAAAATAAATAGGAGTCACGAAAGATGTTAGGCCAAAAGAAACCACAATTCAAGAATTTTATGAGCAGTCCACTTTGGTCCAAAATGACCGCCACAAGAGTAAGAATAACATAAATTTAGAATTGAATTTACCTCATCTTCGGTGACACATCACCGAATTACCTAATCTGAGCAGTGTTTCCAAAGGTACGAATCATCCCAAATATAAAATCGGGATTCTCGCTTTATCCGCTAACTTCAACTCTCGGCAAGTCTAATGGTAATTTACCTGTAGCCAAATAATTGACCATATTTGCAAACCATGGGGTAATTTTTTGTGCCACCATCAACCTCTCCTTAGGGAATTTGTCTTGAATCGACGGGTCAGACATGGAAAGGGGAATACGACTCAAGTGATCGGCTACTAAATTTTTGCATCCCTTGTTATCTTTAATCTCCAAATTGAATTCTTGAAGAAGCAAAATCCATCGGATGAGTCTCGGCTTTGCCTCCTTTTTTCTCATTAAATATCTCAAGGCTGCATGATCAGAAAAAACAGTAATTTTAGTACCAAGCAGATAAGATCTAAATTTTTCTAAAGCAAAAATTATAGCAAATAATTCTTTCTCCATCGTAGAATAATTTTTCTAAGCCGAATCCAAGGTATGAGATGCATAGGCTATGACATGGGGCTCTTTACCGATTTTCTGACCAAGAACGGCTCCAACGCTTATGTTTGATACGTTACATATGAGCTCGAAAGGGTAGTCCCAATTTGGTGGTTGAACAATCGGAGCCGATACAAGCTTTTCTTTTACCGTGTCGATTGATTCTTTGCACCTTGGATTGAAATCAAAAGCTGGATCTTTCTGAAGCAAGTTGCACAACGGTTGCGCTACCTTTAAGAAATCCTTAATGAACCTACGGTAAAATCCTGCATGACCAAGAAAGGAGCGAACTTCCCTCACAGTTGTGGGGTAAGGTAGTTAGCGTATAATATCTGTTTTTGCTTTATCAACCGCAATTCCATTAAAAGAAACAATATGTCCTAGAATTAACCCTTTATCAACCATAAAATGGCATTTTTCGTAATTCAATATGAGGTTGAATTCTAGGCATCGTCTTAGTACATTTGTTAAATTTAAAAGGCACTCGTTAAATGAATTATCGTACACAATAAAATCGTCCATGAAGACTTCGATCCCTTTCTCGACGTAGTCTGAGAAGATTCTAAGCATGCGTCTCTGGAAAGTGGCGGCGCATTACAAAGGCTGAAGGGCATCCATCGATAGGCTAAAGTACCAAAAGGACATGTAAATGTCGTTTTTTCTTGATCTTCTAGTGCCACTGGGATCTGGAAGAAACCTGAAAATCCATCAAGATAACAATAATGAGATCTACCGGCTAATCTTTCTATCATTTTATCTATAAAAGGAAGGGGGAAATGATCTTTTCGAGTTAACAAATTCAACTTCCTGTAGAAGATGCAGACTCTCCATCCATTCTGTACTTGTGTCGAAACTAACTCACTTTCCAAGTTTTTAATTACCATAAATTCGATTTTCTTTGGGACCACATGGACCGAACTTACCCAATTACTATCTAAGATCAGGTAAATAACATTTGTATCAAAGAGTTTTTGTATCTCCTTTTTCACGACTTCCATCATCAGTGGGTTTAACCGGCGTTGACCTTCTCATGATAGTTTCGCTCCTTCTTCGATCTTTATTTTATGCATACAAGTTGAGGGACTAAGTCCCTTAATATCGGTAATAGTCCACCCAATGGCCTCTTTATGCGCACGTAACACCGTCACCAAGTCATCTTCCTCTTCTTTTGACAACTTATTAGAGATAATTACCGGAAAAGTTTCATTTTCTCTCAAAAATGCGTATTTCAAGTGTTCCAGCAATTGCTTCAAGTCGATTTGAGGGGTCTAGAAAATGGAAGGTAAAATTTTAGAGTTTGAGGGAATAAGGCATGAATCAGAATTAATTGAAAAAACTTTCTCAAACTCCCTGATTTCCTCTTCAAAGTCCTCCAATTCCCTGCACAAATTATTAACAAAGTTAGATTCTATAAACTCTTCAACGGTAGGCTTAATAATATTAATAAAATTTATTCTAGCGACATTATCTAGATATCGCATTACTTTGTAAACATCAAATTTAACAACCTCGCCGTCGAATTCCATTGTAAGAATTTCGCTTCTTACATCTATTTTTGTGTGTGTTGTACTAAGGAAGGGATGAAGGATTTCTGAAGAAGTGTTTGATTCATCATTATCCATGTCGATGACATAAAAATCCATCGAAAAATTAAGTTCGTTTACCTTTACTAAGATGTTCTCGATGAGTCCTTTTGGGTATATCATAGATCGATCAGCCAGCTGTATTGTCACTTTCGTATCCTTCAAAGGCTCAGCAGAGAGTAAGTTGTACAAAGAAAGAGGCATAACATTTATAGAAGCGCCTAAATCTCATATTGCATGTTTAATTCCAATCTTACTGATTTTGCAAGGAATAGCAAACACACCTTAATCCTTCAACTTCGGTGGAAGCTTCCGTTGAAAAACGGTCGAGACATGCAGTCCCAAATTCACCTTCTCTACGGTAAGTCACCTTTTATTTGTGCATAGATCTTTTAGGAACTTGGCATACCTTGGTACCTTTTTGATTACTTCAAGAAGTGGAATATTAATTTCCACTTCCAGAATATATCTAAAATTTCCCTCTCTTCTTCTTGCTTATCTCGTTTTACCAACCTTGATGGAAAGGGAGGCGGAACAGCGTAGGGAGAGGGAGTGGAAGATGATGTGGACATAAATTATATGGTGGGAGACGATGCTTTCTCTTTATCTTTCTTTTGAGGGCCTTCCTCCGTGGTCTTAGGTGCAACAACGGTACCACTTTGGAGAGTCATGGCACTAACATTTTCTCTCGGATTTGACTTAGTTTGAGAAGGCAATTTCCCTTGGGACTCGAGTCATCCTACTGTCTAAGCCAGTTGAATCATTTGCTTATCTAATTCTTGTAGACGAACCTCGATTCTATTTTGGAACTTTTCTTGGGACAAAGCTAACCTTTCAACAACGGATTCCAAGGAAGATTTCGGTGGTTGATATGGCTGAGGATGAGAAGGCCTTGATTGATAGGCTTGATTCGGTCTTTCATTTTCCCTATAGCTCAAGTTCGGATGGTCCCTCCACCCGGGATTGTAAGTGTTGGCGTAAGGGTTGTAATGCCTTTGGGAAGGGCCTGGGAAATTCCTCACTACATTAACTTGGGCTTCAGTATCATCTTGTAACATTGGGCAGTCGTCTATTGGATGGCCTGGTAATATTCATATTCCACATAATCTGGTTGTACCAATTTTTCCTGAAACAAGAGAATTAACCACATCAGTTAATTTATCAATTTTACTTTCTAAAGTAGATGTACTTATCTCGCGAACCAGTCGAGAGGGTTCACTAGGCGGGCGAAACTATTGGGAGTTGGCAACCATAGTGGAAATCAAGGTTCTAGCCGCATTAGGAGTCATGTTCACAAAGGCTCCTCCACTAGCAGCATCGACCATCTTCATCTCCAAAGGAAGCAAACCTTCGTAGAAATATTAAAGAAGAGTTTACTCACTCAATCCGTGTTGGGGGCAACTAGTGTAGAGTTTCTTAAATCGCTCCCAGTAGTCGTAGAGTGACTCTCCATCTTTTTGGCGGATTCCAAGGATGCTTCGCCTTAGTTCGCTCTCCTTAGTTGTAGGGAAGAACCTGGCAAGAAAAAGTTGACTCATGTCAGCCTATGTATTAACCGAATTAGGAGGTAAATCAAATAACCAATCTTTAGCCAAATCGGCTAAGGAAAAAGGAAAAGCACGGAGTTTGATTTGGTCCTCAGATACTCCCTGTGGTTTTGTGCTCAAACAAACCATGTGAAACTCTTTAAGGTGTTTATGCGGATTTTCACTAAGTTGGTAGAAGATGGATCAAACCAGTTTTTAGCGCGAACAGTGTATCTCCATTTAGAAATGTGATACATAAAGGTTGTTGGTCAGTAGGCATTACGGTAAGTTCTCGAATGGTTTGGTCGTTGTCTACCATCGAAACTGGTCCTTCGTTATCACACTCAAAGTGTGTTTCGGCGTTAGAGGGTGTTTCTAGACTAGATTGTGGATCTATTTAATGTTGATGTTCTTGTTATTGTCGTCTCTTTTTCTCTCGAAGTGTTTGTGCGTCAATTCTACGAGCTCGTGCTTCTATCTCCGGGTTGAAATCTACTAGTTCTCCCGAGTTGTTCCTAGTCATAAATCAAAAACAAAAACTTTTATCAGTAACTTTGCCAAAGTCCCCAGCAACGGCGCCAATTTGACAAGCGCCGTATACTATCAAAATAATTATCCTTAATCTCAAAAGAAATAATAAAATAGCGCAGTAAAGAGAAGAAGGGTCGATCCACAGGGACTTAGGAAATTCTGATGTAGATGGCTTTTAGTTATTGATTTAGGCAAAATGGGATAAAAATGTGGGTTTTGATCAAAAGAGTTTAATTAAAGTAAAATGAAGGAATGGAAATTTAAATCTAAGAATTTAACGAAAGTAAATTTAAGAAGAAACTCAGTTTAAGTATCAGCCTTAGGCTTCGCTTTGATCCATTTCCAACCGATCATCGAATAAAATTTTGCTCTGGATAAATGCCGGTTACTGTCTACAAGGCCCAACCCTTGTAACTTGTTTTTCTCTCCGGTAAACCGAAAATCCAAAATCAATTTTTGAATTTCAATTTTCTGGCTAGACTAACCACGACTATCGTCGTTAGAATAAAAAAATTTAAAATCTGGAAAAACCCGACTCGGACTATGTTGTCTCAACGAGAATCGAATCCGGTCTCAATTTCCCTTAGCGGACCACCGCTAAGTGTGTTCACAGGAAGTCGAATGTGCTACAAGCCTATCCTTCCTCCCAACTATAAATCGAAACAACCTTCAAACCAACGGGCCCATTTTGAACTTGAAAGTGTAAGGATTTTAAAAGGAAAGGCCGATTGCCAATCCAAGTTTTCAGAAAATTGAGAAATATATCTGAAGATATAAAGTGCTTTTCAATTCTCACGATCGAAGTTGAGTCGTTGCTTTAGCCTTTGACTTTTTGGAAAATTAGCTGAGCATGATTATGTAAGAAATCATACTAAACATTTTTTTAAGAAAATAACAACTTAAAAATGAAACGTAGAAAAAAAGAGACTTTTTATAAGATTTAGAAACAAGAACAAAACTAATCATGAGATGTCTTTCTAGCTTACCCTAAGGGAGTATTTATAGTTCTCCAAAACCCTAAAAATAACTTAAAAATAATAAAAGATAATTCTTGAAAATATTTAAATTAAATCATAAAAACAAAAGATAATTTCTAATTTTGAATTTAAAATGCAGCTGACCCGCTCGTCCGTCCTTGCTGACTAGACCTTCTGGAAGCTGCTGACTGGGTTTTCTAGAAGCTGTTGATTGGATGCCACGTCAGACTCTCATGCCCAAAGTCATGCCTACAAGCCCAGCCTTGATTCCAAAAAATAAAACTGTAGAACTTTGCCTTTTAAGTGCAATTTCCAGAATTGAAGTCTTGCATAGAAAACGCATAAAAACGTCCAGATCAGCAACATGAACTAATTATTAAGGAGTAATTAAGGATAAAATAGTAATCAAATGAAACACTTATCACAATGAGCAACCTTAGGCTATGTAATTGAATAAAAGAAGCAAACGCAATAATATGGATATATATTATAAGGGCTAGAAAACTTTCTCAAAGGCCAAAATAAAAGTAATTGTTAAACAATAAATTCAATGAACAACAATAAATTTCATACATTTCTGATGTTCGAGTCCGTAAATATTATTATTTAATATTTACGAGTTTAGTATAAAGGTTAATTAAAGTCTGGTCCTATAATTTTTCTAATTGGATAGTTAATTAAGGTATAAGGACTAAATTATAAAATTGGCAAAGTTGAATCGCTATAGATTTTTAATTAGCTAAAGGACCAATTGAGCAATTTAACCCATTTGTTTTTAAGGACAGTAGAGGATGAAGTTATGATTCACTATCTTTGATTAATTACAATTATTATTATGTTAATTAAGGTTTAATTAGTTAATTTTGATTAATTAAAGGTTTAATTAAATTATAAATGGAAAATAAATGAGAAAAAGATGACAATAACCTTATCATCTTCTTTGTTATACCATCCAAGTTTGATTTAATTAATTTGTTTCTTGTATTTTTTTTTTATGTTTTTGAGGTTATGGGAGCTTGATTTAGCTAGCCATTTACCAATTTTGTGGCATCACAATCTCAACAGAAACGGTCCGACCCGAATCCAAAACGTCAGGTTAGCCATTGACGGGACTCTCCTTACTAATCATCAAACACACTATAAAACCACCCATCACACCAATCACACACATGCTTTATCAAACAATTTGAAACATTCAAGCCTAAAACATTTTTTTTCTATTATCATACAACAAAATATTAAGCAAGGGTAAAATCATCATTTTACACGAGGTTAGCTTTAATTTGCAAATCATCAAGCTCAAGTAGGAATACTTAATCTTGAGACTTAAATTAGATGTTTAGACCACCTAAGCCCCCCTTTTAAATTAGTGATTTGTGCATTAATCATAGCACACTAGATCACTCACCTTGATCAAGCTTTGCTTCAATGACAGAGCTCAAGTAAGCCTTTGTTTGCCTTTGTCCTCGCTTGTAAAGGCTTCCAAACAAGTTGACACTTCACATACAAATAAAATATAATACAAAGGCATTACAAACAGCAACAAACACAACTAAATTATTCCAAAATCACAGATCAAAGCCTCTCATACACAACATAGAAAACTTAGTTAGTTTTGCTGAAATAGATGTTTAACCACTCAAATCCAATTTCTAAGCTTACATTTCGACTTCTTACATCCTAATTACCATCTAATTACAGATCTAACTTTTAAGGAAAAATCAAGCTTATGTAAACATCAAGAACGGGAAAACTTTTGATTTGTTTAAATTCCTTAAGGACTTGTGAAATTAAGATCAAATAACTTTTAATTATATAAAAATGAGTTAGATATAAATTGATATGATATGATATGATATGATATGATCTAATACGTTATGATGATAAGATATGTTCTGGTATGAAATATGTAAACATCCCAAAATTTAAGCTAATAAAAATGTATAATTATAACCTCTCCATAAATTTACACCTGAAAAACAAATGTTCGATTGTTTCCGGCTCTTTCTCGCACCACAGACACTCATTCTTTAACTGTAAAACTTGCACACCCATTTTGATAAGAAAATCATTTGTTGGAATCCTTCCAATTGACAGTATCCATAGGAAGGATTTTACCCTCGGTGGTACTTTTATCTTCCAAATCTTGTCAAATTTGAAATCCATCCCTTGCTCCCCTTCATCAATCAACAGCTCTGCCAACTTCTTAACAGAAAAAACACCCTGATTATCATGCTCCCATCTCAAGAAATCCTCCTTTGCTATTAAAATTCTCTCCTTTCCCACCTCCTTCAATCTATTGAGTATTTCCTCTTCCCTGTCCAATAATTTTCTTACGAACAAATCCTCTCTTTTAACCTCAGAGAAGTCTTCATTCTTTGTGTACAATTCCACCTTTGTTAATTTTTATTTTGCCAAATTGAATAATCTAGGAAAAACAACTTTTAAAGGCTTTTTCCCGCACCAAATGTCTTCCCAAAACAAAATAGAATTGTCGTTACCCAATTCCCATTTAAAAGATTCATTTCTGAACCACTTTGCAATTCTAGCATTTATCGCGTTTTCCACAATGCCTCGTCACACAACCAACATGTTCTTAACCATTGTCAACTTGAGAGGCCAATTAATCGATGAACAACTATACTTCCCCTTAATTACCTTCCTCCACAACGCTTCTCTTTTCATTGCAAACCTCCAACACCATTTAGCCATGAGAGCCCTATTCTTTGCCTTAATATCCACTACACCAGCTCTCCCCCCCCTTTGCCTTTAGCTTACACACCATCCTCTAACTAATCTTTTTCATTCTTCTTTTACCCATTTCACTCCCCTAAAGGAAATCCCTCCAAATTTGATCAAGCTTATTAAGAATCATTTCCGGGGCTTTGAAAATATACTTAAACTAAATCGGGAGAGATGATAAAATAGCACTAATAAGTGTAACCCAACCAGTAAAAGAAAGTGATTGACTTTTCCAACCCGACAACTTCTTGAACCTCTCCACAATAGGCTTCCACATAGCAATCCTTCTCGGATCTGCACCCAAAGGAATTCCTAAATAATCGAATGGTAAGGATTCGATTTTACACTTGCATAAAGCCACTATCCTAAACATGAACACCTCCTCCACATCAAACCCCACCAAACATGATTTGTTGAAATTGATACTTAACCCCGAAAATGTCTCAAAACACCTCAAAACATACTTTACATTTCTCACACAATCTTCATCAGGCTCCAAGAAAAATATTGTGTCATCCGCGAGTTATAAATGGGTAAAGGATCGATCCTCCAAAACACCTCGAATCAGTCCCAAAGATTTTGCTTTCTCCAAAATAAAACGCAGCACCTCAGTAACCATAATAAACAAAAAAGGTGACAAAGGATCACCTCGACGTAACCCTTTCCCCATTTTTAATTCATTTGATGCTGAACCATTCAATAAAACTGCAGCTCTAACTGTAAAAACACATCCCATCACTTATCCAACCCATTTTTCACCAAACCCTAACTCAACAAAAACCTCTTTTAAAAAGTCCCACTTAACGTAATCATACGCCTTTGAGAAATCTAACTTAAAAATCAAACTTCCCTCACTTCCACCTTTTCTTTTAATAGAATGAATTATCTCATTCACTATAAGTATGCCATGAAAAATTTGTCTTCCTTTAATAAAGGTACATTGAGTGTCACTAACCACTGAGGCGATAACTTCCTTCAATCTTGCAAGACAATACGTTTGCTATGATCTTATATAGCGAGTTCACCAACGAAATTGGATGAAAATATGAAATGCTAATTGGATTGTCCGTCTTAGGAATCAATGCTATAAAGGATGAATTGATACTCCTCCCTAGCTTCCCAGACATGTAAAAATCTCTCATCATTTTCACTAAGTCAGCTTCCACCACACTTCAGCATTTTTTGAAGAAATACAAGCTAAATCCATCTGGACCCGGTGCCTTTACATCGTCACATTCCCAAATTGTATCTCAAATTTCTTCCTTTGTAAAGGGGACCTCCAACAATAACGCTACTTTTCTCTCTATATGTTTGAAGTTCATGTCCAATTTCATCCTCCACAAACAGGTTGACAATTGAAAAACTCACTAAAATGTCCCGTCTTAAGTCAAGATTATCAGGAATACATACTCTGCCCTGGAAGTACAACATACCATCATTATCTGTGGTAAATTCAGTAGTTGCATCATTCTGCATCTGCCCTTTTCTAGCCATAAGCTTTGAGTCATTCTCCTGTAACTTTCATATCTGCTGTAAAAATAATGGTTTCGTCCGAAGTTCTGCTGTAACAGAACCATCACCTTCAAGTGAAAAATGAGCATTCATTGCTCTCAAAGCAAATAATGATTTTCGGCTCAAAGCATCGGTAACAACATTAGCTTTTCCTAGATGATATTCAATTACTAAATTATAGTCTTTTAATAATTCTAACCACCGACATTGCCTTAAATTCAATTACTTCTGAGTCATCAGATACCTCAAACTTTTATGATCTGTGAATATATGGCATTTCTCCCCGTATAAATACTATTGTCAGATCTTCAAAGCAAACACAATGGCAACCAACTTTAAGTCATGGGTCGGATAGTTCTGTTCATGCGGTTTTAATTGTCAAGAGGCATAAGCTATTACCTGTCCTATTTGCATCAATACACAACCTAGGCCATTTAGAGATGCATCACTATTTACAACAAACTCTTTACCCATTTTAGGTTGTGTCAATACCGGAGCTTTTGTCAATAATTTCTTCAGCTGATCAAAACTCTGCTGACACCTATCTAACCACACAAATTGAATATTCTTCTGTAGCAATTTCGTCATCAGCAAGGTTACGATAGAGAAATTTTTCACGAATCAACAATAATATCTTGCTAATCCCAAAAAACTACGTACCTTAAAAACATTCTTAGGTATATTCCAATCGAGATAGCCGACACTTTACTCGGATCAACCCGAATTCCTTCCAATGATACCACGTGGCCTAGAAATCCCACTTCCCAGAGCCAGAATTCGCACTTGCTAAACTTAGCATACAGCTGTTTTTCTCGCATTATTTTCAAAACTTCCCTCATATGTTGAACATGTTCTGTCTTTGACTTGGAATAAATCAATATATCATCAATGAACACCACTAAAAATCTATCCAGTTGAGGTTTAAAAAATCGGTTCATCATATCCATAAACACTGTCAGAGCGTTAGTTAATCCGAATGGCATTACCAAAAACTCATAGTGTTCGTATCAGGTTCTAAATGCGGTTTTCTACACATCACAATCTTTTACTAGCATCTGATAATTACCCGATCGGAGATTTATTTTAGAAAAGATGGTCGCACCTCTCAACTGATCAAACAACTCATCAATACGAGGTAACGGAAATTTATTCTTGATTGTTACCTTGTTCAGCTGTCTGTAGTCTATGCACATTCTCATCGATCCATCTTTCTTCTTTATAAACAAAACTGGTGCACCCCAAGCAATATGCTCGGTCGGACAAAGCCCATGTCCAAAAACTCTTCTAACTGTACCTTCAACTCTTTCAATTCAGTGGGTGTCATCCTGTACGGTGGAATCGAGATCGATGCAGTTCCAGGTACTAAGTCAATGTCGAATTTTACTTCTCTGACTGGCGATAAACCCGGTAACTCCTCTGGAAACACATCCGTAAATTCCTTGATAATCGGCACCTGTTCTAACTCTATTCTGGTACTTCGAGTATCAAGTATATAAGCCAAAAATGCTTCACAACCTTTACGAACCATCTTCTGTGCTGATAACGACAAGATTATTCTGGTGCCACTGCTTAACATCTCTGACTCAACTGTGATTACTTCTCCTGTCGACCTTCTCAAATTGATCTGTCTTCGTTTACAATTAACCACTGTATCATGCTCAGTTAACCAGTCCATTCCCAAAATTACATCAAACTCAGTAAATGGTAAAAATATCAAATCAATAGGGAACTTACAGTCCCAAATTCTCATTGGACATCTACGACATATCAAATTAACAATGACACTATGAACCAATGGGTTTGTGACTTGTACATCAAACTTAGTCGACTCAACAGGCAATTTCTTTTCAACAGGTAATAAAGTACAAATATATGAATGAGTCAATCCAGGGTCAATCAATGCACACACAATATCATTAAAGAGATAGAATATACCAGTCACAACATCAGGAGCGGTAGCCTCTTCTCGAGCTCGGATAGCAAAAGTCTGTGCAGGTGCTCGAACCTCAGATCTGGCTACAGTATTTTTGTTATCTTCACGGTTTCCACCTGTACCGCTACTCTGCCCTGGGCGTCTATTCTTTTGTGGTGTAGTAAGAGGTTTTACACTCTGTTCCTCCTTTGCTTCAGATCTCATTGAACAGTTTCTCAAAAAGTGATCTGCACTTTCGCATCGATAACATGTCCCTTTCATATTGCGACACTCACTTGCATGGCTCCTCTTACAATACCCACATATCGGACTATGTATATTACGAACGCTAGCCATACTATCTGTGGGTCTGTTCTGGAATTTAGATTCTGGTGGTCCTGACTTACTCCTACTCAGAAATCCCGAAAAAATTGAGCCCCGACTAGCGTCTTCTCTGAATCTCATCAACGGTGGCATAAAGAAGGTCCTAGCAATGTTTTTCTTTCCAGATTCTTAAAATCTCTTTTCTCTTTGTCTCTTGCTGTTGTAGATTTCTTTCATCTTTTGAGCTCTATCAGCTAACACTACTAGCGGTCGAATTTCAGAACCACCCACCATCATTCTTATCTCGTCATTCAGCCCTTCTTCGAAACGGTCGCACATAGCATCAATTGGTACCACCTCTCTGGCATACTTGCTCAGCTGTACAAACTCTCGTTCGTAATCTACCACCGTTTTTTTCTGTCTCAATTCTAGAAATTCTTTCTTCTTATCCAGGTACCGTTTGCTGACATATTTCTTCTTAAACTCTATTTGAAATAAATCCCAAGTAACTTTATTTTTCAACATCATCGCCGTGACCATAGCTCACCAGTGATAAGCCTCGTCCTTCAGTAGTGACGCAGCACACCTGACATAGTCTTCAACAGGACAAGTCATTTCATTCAAGACTCTCAGCGTATTTTCCAACCAGTATTCAGCTTTGGAAGGATCGTCTTCCACACTACCTCGAAAGTTTTCAGCTTCGTTTTCCTAACCCTATCCCGTAAACTGTAAGCTCTAATACCACTAAATATAACACCCAATCTCGTACACCGTCATCGATTAGGACTCCAATGTCTACTATTCATTTATATCGTTTGTCTTTTACAAATATCCGACTATTTGTATCTTTATTCAAGACAACTATCAATTCTCACAATTTAAAACAATATCTAAATATAACACAATTTTATCAAGGGTAAAAATGGTATTTCTAACATTTTAGGGAACTTCTACCGGTACCTGATGGTCAAGTATCGGTAGTAGTCAATTCAATGAACAATTTAGAACTGTGCAGATTTCTACCGATCGATACTTGTAATTCAACTACCGATACAATCCAAGTTAGAGAACAACCTTTCTCTTACCCTGCACTTCTACCGAAACATACATGGGTTCTACCGAAACAAGTATGCTAAATCTCAAAAATTATACCAAACACAAGTTCATTGATTTCATACAAGCACAACTTTTAACTATGCATTCAAGACAAAACAAATACAAGATTTATGTCAATACAAGGTACTTAGAACTACATCCAACATTTCACCAAACGTAACAAGGTTTTTTCACAAAACTCATTGTATAAAGAAAAGGTAACATCATCCTAGTACATGCCATATTAACCAAGTGATGTAAAAGTCTACCGAACAACTCCGGGATAGTGTGATGCTTCAAGATAATCCGATCTCCGAACAGCAAAAGTGAATCTTCAAACCAAATGCAAATACACAGGTAAGCACTTTAACGCTTAGTAAGTTCATAAAGTTAAATAGATTTAACAAACTTCAAGAGTTGTAAAAATCTAATTAATCGAGTGGAACATTGTTTACATCTGGGGTATGTTTCACTCGCATTTGTTACTCATGATGACACAAAGTCATCGGACCCCTTTGTTCCGTATAGAAATTCATATACTCACGATGACACTGAGTCATCGGACCTTTAATTCGTCATGGATTCATTTACTCAAGACGACATTTAGTCATCGGACCTTTAATCCGTAAAGGATTCATTTACTCATGATGACACTTAGTCATCAGACCTTTAATCCGTTAAGGATTCATTTACTCACGATGACACTTAGTCATCGGACTCTTTCATTTATAGCTCAAACCCGTTTATCTTTCGTATTTCATTCACACTTGTTTTCTATAATTTTGATTATCAATTCATCCCACTGCAATAGTCATATTACAAGAATAGTCATATTTCATTCACACTTGTCTTCCTAATAGTTTCCTTTTCTTCAATCTGGTCCTTTCAACACAAAACATGCAAATAATTATTATCACACACAACTAACCATGACCGAATTCTCTTAAGTATCTATTCAACCCATTCACACATTTATTTTCACAACAATACATGTAATTTCACCATTTTCACACTTTAGTCCTTAAATCCTAATTTCATCAAAAATCACTTTACAAAAAGATTTAACCCAAGTATCAAACACTCAAATATATCAAAAGCTTTCAAGAACAAGAAATTTCAACAATGGCAAATTTTTGAACATTTGACATATTCACAAATTAGTCCTTGCATAAGCTAGATTAAGCTGATACGAACTCAAAAAAATAAAAATTACTAAAAATGATCAAGGTTTGCTTACCCAAATCAAAGCTCAAAGTTTGAGTTTCAAAAACCCTAGTTTCTTTCTCTCCTAGCCGAATGAAGAAGATGGTGAAGTGAAAATGATAGAATTTTCCACTTAAAAATTTCTTTAATTAATATATATACTAACGGCAATTTTGTAAATTTTGAGACTTTCATAATTAACCACCCATTAACCTTAATTAATCCTATTTAGGTTTAATTCATCTCATGACAAATCACCCACTAAAACTCTTTTGGTTAATTTACTCATTTGGTTCATCTAGTTAGATAACTCAACTTTTGCCCCCTTTACGATTTAGTGCTTTCCATTCAATTAACCATCTAATCATTAAAATTTTTGAATCATAATTTCATATGATGCATATCACCAAAAATATTTTTAAAAAAGTTTACAACTCGACTCGTCAGAGTTGTGGTCCCGAAATCACTGTTTCCTACACCACTGAAAATCGAGCTGTTACAGGCTCCAAGTCCAAACTTTTTACAATGGTTTTAATCCCCCGACTAGACAGATGGTTGATTCAGCAGCTGGGGGAAATTTGAATAACAAGACACTGAAAGAAGCCCAATAATTCATTGAGGAGGTGGCACTAAATAGTTATCAGTGGCAAGTTACAAGAGTAAAACATGTGAAGGCAGCTGGGATTTATGATGTTGATGTCGTTTCTATGTTGGCTTGTCAAGTTGAAACTCTTAATAAAAAAATTGATGGTTTGAATTTTTCTCAACAAGTACATTCAGTGATGCAGGGCAATCAAAAAGGGGCAGGGATGATGAGTTCGGAATATTTCCATGACCAAGCAGACTTTTTGGGTAATAATTCTAGACCTCTAAATAATCCCTATAGTATTACTTATAATGCAGGTTGGAGAAATCACCCAAATTTTTCGTGGGGTGGTCAAGGAAACCAAAGATCACAAATCCCTCTAGGTTTTCAATAGTCTCAACAGCAAGAAAAAAATTGAATGTTGAAGACATTCTTGCTAAATTTATTTCGACTTCTGAAGCGAGATTTCAAAGCAATGAGACAGCTTTAAAAAATCAGCAAGTGTCAATTCATGGTCTTGAAAATCAAATCGGACAGCTTGCTAAACTAGTTTCGAAAAGACCACAAGGTAGCTTACCTAGTAATATTGAAACTAACCCAAAAGAGCAAATCCATGCAATCACTGTTCAAAGCGTGGAAGGATTAGTCGAGCCTGAACAGAAGCCGAAGCTAGAAGTTGTTGTGAAAAATAATGAGGTTGAGGAAAGCAAGAAAGAGCATAAACCAGTGCTTAGAGAATACAAACCTCGAATTCCATATCCAGAAGCATTGAAGAGTGTAACATCCGCGTGCTTGAATCGGATTTGGAACAGTGATAGAGTACAATTGAGAATTAGAATATATGGTTGAATTTAGAAAGGTTTGGAGAAATCAAGGATGTATTAGTAAAGGAGAGAAAATATAGGGGACTAAATAGCGAATTATTCAAATTAAATTTTGAGTCATCATGGGAATTGGATTGATTGAGGAGGGGCAAAAGAGTAATTTGGTGGAAGATATTTTTGACGGCAAAGTTTTGGGCCAAAGTGTGAAGTTGGAAGGTCTAAGGACTAAAAGTTCAATTTTACCATTTTTATTAAGTGAGATATTTTAAGTGAGATTTCTAGAGAATTTGAGAAAGGTTAAAAATCAATTAAAAGTAAAAAAATATCAGCTCTTTTCATTGTTCAACCGTTCATGCAATTCCCTCTTCCATCCAACTTTTGATTTTATTCCAAATAGGTCCTTCCATCATTTTTAAGCCCTCCAAGCTCCAAAATCTCCTATTTTCTTTGAAATTTCTGAAAGAAAAGTATAGAAAGGGGTTAGTAGATACCTCAAACTCCTTATAGAATTTATTTTGAGGTGTTAGAAAGCATAGGGACTAAATTGAGAAATTTTGAATTCAAGGGTTAAGGTAAGAAATGGTTAAATTCTCATGACATACATGTATTTTACTGTTATTTAGCATGAAAACTATTGAATTATAGCTTATAGCTTATATGTGTTTATGTGAAATTGAAGAGAAAGAGAAGAGAGGCAAGGATCAAATTTAAGACAAAGGAAAAGAATAGAGCAAGCGGTAAAAGAGAAGAAATTCAGCCTTTTTGTTGTAAGTACTACAAGAATTTTAGTTTATGGTCTATTCTTCATAATACATTTGAGTTGTTAGCATGGAAATTGTTGTTTAATTAGGTGTTATAAAGATGATTAAGTGAGATTAGTGTAATAAAACATGAGAAAGAAAATGTTTTCATTGAAACAGATTGGACAGAATCAGAGGGTTAACTTTGAAAATGCACTAAAAATTTTGTATATGGAGTTAAGGGTCGAATTATATATGTGATTAAATCTTATTGTGTGTAGTTTTATATGGAAGAAACAGTGAATTAAATGGATCTGTATATTCTGAGTTATAACTGATTTTGTGTAACAAGGTCAGAGCAGATACGAGGTCCCCTGTTCTGACTTTGAAAAATTGTAGAAAAATGTAGAAAAATCATTAGAGTCTGAAATTTATATGGTTTAATAATTAATGAATATATTTTCAAAATAAACAGACGAGAACATTATTGGATCTCTGTATTAAAAGATAGATAATTTTTAGTGAAGAATGGTCAAAACTGTCAGGCAGCAAAGAAGGGGTAAATTGAAAGAATTTACTGTACAAATTGGCAAAATTAAAAATTCTGGAACTTTTATGGTAGAAAAATGATTGAGTCTAGTTTCAGAAACATTAAGCGGATTATAATTTCGAATTCTTTAGCTCAAGATATAAATAATTTAGTGACAGTGATGCAAGTGAACAGCTTTGAAATATAACGGTGATGTGTGAAATAATAAGAAATGATTAATATGAATTGTTATGCCCATGTAAACAAGTTAGAACCATTGAGATAGTAGTGGCATGCCATTAAGGAACACTAGCGCGCTCTCTGATTAGCACTGTATGTGCTCTCTGTTTAGCACGTCTCGTGCTCTCTGTTATTAGCACTGTGTGTGCTCTCCGATTAGCACTTCGTGTGCTCTCTGATTAGCACTTTGTGTGCTCTCTGTTGCCCAGCACTTATGTGCTCTCTGTTCAGTACTTCGGTACTCTCTGTTTGTTCCGTTTATCCGATAGGTTCTATAAAAGTCTACTATGGGCCAAGTGGACAAATAATATAAGTGAGCTATGGTTAAGAAAACTATGATGGCTAGATTGTGAAAAGTGAAAGAATGTGCAAATTATGACATTGAGGTAAGTGAAATGATGAATACATGAAAGATAAGTACCATATGTGTATGTGTAATTAGATGCTGATAATTAAGTGAACTAATGTGGCTGAAAGGACTAAGTTGTGAAAAAGGGATGAAAATGTAATATCTACCATTGAGGTAAGTTGATATATGAGAATGAATGTGTGTTATGGTGGCATTAAGGTAAGTTAAATGTTACATGCAAGAAAGGTTAGAAATTTTATACGCATGAGTATTGAAATGTTTGATAAAATTAAGCAATAAATAAATAGTCATCTATTATTCTTGTAGTGCTTACTAAGCCTTCACCGGCTTAGCGCGTTTATTTTAATGCGTAGGTACAAAGTAACAAGGAGAAAAGTCGAGTACTCTCATCACATCACATCATCCTTTGGTTGACTCCAAATATAGGTATTTTTTTTAGAAAATGGCATGTACAATGGTACTTATGTGAATCCCTAATGAGTGGGAAAAATGTTATCTCGAATGTTATGAATTATGAAAATGAAATGATTAATATATGATATTTCGATTTGAATGGCCTTAAAAGACATCGGTTTTTAAAAAAAAATTCTGTTACTCGACTTTCTGTGCCGTACTGTAATGTAATGCTCCTATATTGGGTTTATACGTATAAATCGGGTATAGGGGTGTTACAAAGAGAGACCACAGAAAAGAAACATATGGTAAATTTCTTAAGCTTTTAAAAAAATTGGATATTAACTTACCTTTTGCTGAAGCTCTTTCGTAGATGCCGAAGTGTGTAAAATTCTTAAAGGAGTTGTTAACAAATAAGAGGAAGTTAGATGACTTGTCAACTGTGGAGTTTAATCTAGTTTCTCAGCCATTCTCCAAAACAAACTACCAAACAAACTTAAAGATCTAGGGAGTTTTACTATTCCTTATCTCATTGGTAGTTTACATTTCCAGAAAGCTTTGGCTGATTTGGGTGCTAGTATAAATGTTATGCCTTATAAACTGTTCAAACAACTTGGTCTGGGGGAACCCAAACCCACTAGGATAAGCATTCAGTTAGCTAACAGATCAATTAGATATCCTAGGGAGTATTATTGAAGATGTGCTTGTAAAAGTGGATAAATTTATATTCCCTATTGATTTTGTTGTATTAGACATGGATGAGGATATTGAGGTACCTATGATTTTAGGTCGACCCTTTTTAGCCACTACTAAAGCTATCATTGATGTGGGTACTGGTGAACTTGTGCTTCGTGTACGTGAGAAAAGATTACTCTTAAAGCACATAATTTTGTTAGAGTCCTGAATGAGTGTAATGATGATAATTGTTCTGTTAATGTTAGTAACCATATGACTCAACGCTATTTGCAGGAAATCACTAATGAAAGCATGATGAAGTCAATTTTGATTCAAAGTGATAGAACTCGAGTGATAAATGAAGATCGAATGTTGCGACTCGAGGAATTAGATGAATGGCGAACGAAGTTCGAAGAAAAATCGAGGAAACCCAAGAAAGAATTAATGCAAAACTATGAAATGCATGTGAAAAGGATGAGCATATTTAAAGTGGGAGACAAAGTTTTATTAGACCAATCGGATCCACGAATTTTTCATTCAGAATTCAAGTCAAGAGGGTTCGATCCTTTTGTGGTAAAAACTATTTTCCCTTATGGTACAATTGAGGTAACACATCATGATTACGGCACATTCAAGGTAAACAATCAATGTCTCAAATTTTATTGTGTTGGTAATATTGATAACAAGAGAAAAGAACTTTGGTTTCATGATCTGCCATAACTACGAGCTTAAATAGGAAAGACGAGCTTAGACTTTAAACAAGCGCTTCTCGAGAGGCAACCTGAGTGTTTTTGTTTTTATTTTACTTTCATGTTTTTAAAAAATTGAAAAAAAACTGAAAATTAAAAAAAAATTAGTATATTTATTTTCATTTTCATTTTCATTTTCATTTTTAGTTTTAGTTTTAGTTTATCTTATTTTTAATTTTATTTTAACTAAGCACTATTTTTATTCCTATGGTTATTTTTTAGTTGTTATCTCCCTCTTTTACTTGTCTTTGTCTATTTTCTTATTAGTTTGCTCAAAAAATTGCACTTTCTTTAGACTTGTTGCATTCCCAGTTTTTTTCCACATTCGATAAAATCATCCTAATGCAGGGAAGTTTCAGTTCCTTTCCTCTTTATGATATTGTGCTTATTCTGCTTATATCTGTTTGTACATTGAGGACAATGTACATCTTAAGTGTGGGGAGGTTGATTGTGTATAATTGTGATAAAATCCCTGAATTATTTATTGTGTTTAAGTAATTTTCTCACAACCCATTAGAGTGAATTTTTGCTATTTGGAATTTTTATTTATTTTGTTTTGAGATTGATTTGTGACTCTTTTATGTATTGAATGATTTAATTTTTAAGCTATGAGAGAGTCAAGCATGATGAGTTGTCTTCAAAATTAAATATTTTAGATTGTCTTCCTTAATTGAATTATTATCTTCAAATTTTTAAGCTATGAGAGAGTCAAGCATGATGAGTTGTCTTCAAAATTAAATATTTTAGGTTGTCTTCCTTAATTGTCTTCAAATTTTAAAATGGCAGGTTTAACATTAAAACCATAATTTTGTGAGCTTTTGAGCCTATAGAGCATACATTTTTTTCGTGCTCATGCTATTTTTGGTTGTGTGTATGTCAACTTGAGTTTTTATTCTAGAACTTGCTTTGATTATGTATGTTGAGACCACATTATTGATTTGATATGCTGAGATGATAGAGGCACTTAGGATTTAACCCCTTTTACCTTTAAAAAGCTTACCTAATAAATTAACCCCTAGAGAACCCCATTAAGCCTAACACCGTTCTATTCATTAACCCATAATATTATTAACCCATGATCCATATATTTGTGGTATATTTACCCCTTTATTGACTCCCTTTTTGTCAAGATTTGATTCGGTTAAGTTGCTTAACTATGTTCCACTATCTGAATTGTTGGATTTTATTATTTAGAAAAAGAAAAAAAAGTCGAAAAAATGAAAAAAATCGAAAAAAATCGAAAAAAAAAGAAAAAAATTGGAAAAAAGAAGACGAAAAGATAAAAATGTGTTTGAGCTAGAATCATTAGAGCCATATATTGTTGAAAAGCTCGTGTTTATTATTTATTATCCGTGTTGATGCACTTTCTTTTAATTTAGCAACTGATTGTTTTTTTAGTTTGGTAACTTATCAGCTTGATCTCGATTTTAACAAATTCTTCTAGCCTTTTCTATACCTTTAACCTTGGCCCCATTACAACCTTGAAAAGACCTCTTGATTGGTATGTTATATCATTTTACACTGGTGGAGATTTGATTTTCAAGCAAGCATATGGTAATAACATTTTGTGTTGCTTATTTAATGAACCTTAAACACTTTGAGTGCTTTGAGTGAATCTTTAGTGAGGATGTCAATTCTTGTTGATTTTGAATTTAAGTTAATTACTTAGATAATGGGAGACACCTATATTTTTGTGCTAAAAACTTTGTAGCTTAGCTTGCTTGAATCTTTAGTGTTCTTTTAGTTGAATTTCCAATGCATGATTGTTTGCAATTTATCCTAAAACATTATTGATGAAAATGAAGAATTAAGAGAGTTAACTTGAATGTGGGTTAAGAATTTTGCTTGAGGACAAGCAACTGCTTAAGTGTGGGGATATTTGATAAGTGCCAAAAATAACTTGTTTTAGTCGCATTCTTAATGTGTTTTTGGATGATTAATTGATTTAAAATAATGAATTTTATGTTCATAATCCTTTAAATTCATGTTTCTATACTTAGGAAAGCATTTGGGAGCAAAGGGAGAGAAAAACAAACGAAAACTAGACAAAAAGAGTAGATTTTAGGAGCCACACGGACTGGACACATGGTCATGGACTAAATCGAAGACAAAAAGGAAAATTTGAGGCAAAAAGCGTGAATGTGGAAGAGTTAGGAAGAGATTTATTGGACATAAGACTTTATTTAAATTTAGACTCTATTTTTTAGGATTATTATTGTTATATTGTTTATATTTAATTTTAATTTATCTTTTAGTCTTTATAATTTAGAGTTTAATTTGAGTCCAATTAGGGAATTATTGTTTAGATTTAATTCTAATTATCTTTTTAGAATTATTGTTTAGATTTCCATGTATTATAATAGGGGATGGAGTGATATGAATTAGGCACTGCCAATTTCCTGTAAAATCCTCCATTCCCCAAACCCTAACCGTCAAAGATTATTCAAGAAAATAACTGAAAAAACACAATAGAAGCCGTCTTTGAAGCAGATTTCCACGAAGATTGAAGACCCTTTCTAATTTCTTTTGATTTTATTATGAGTCTTTCTTTATCTTACGGTTATACTGTTTCTAAGATGTTTTCCTTCGTTAGCATGAACTAAATTCCTAAATACCTAGGGGAGATGAACTGTATGATGAATTTTGTCATTTGATTTATGATTTTACACAATAAATTCTTAGATTTTGTTCTCAATTATGTGTGCTTAATTCTTGATTTAGTATCCTTGAGATATTAATTCTTGTTTGATGTGCTTAAATCAGAGGAAGAATAGACCCTGTTTAAGAGTAGATCTAGCATAATTGAGTGGAGTTGCATGCAATCCTAAAAATAGGACGACATAAATCTATCGGATTAGAGTCAAATCTAATAGGGGAATCCATAGATCGAATTAATACAACAATAGGGGTTTTAATTAGAAAGAAATTTCAATTAATCAACCTAGAGTCAGTTGCTTTTATGCTTGAATAGAGGTATTAGCATAATTTAGGGATTTCTACAGATCAAAATACTAAGTGAATAAATTGCTTAATTCAGAATGATAATGACAAATGAAATCTAGGTGGAGTCTTTCCTTGGTATTATTTGCTACTTGGTATTAAAACACTTGTTATTTTTTGTTTTACTCTTTTGTCGCACTTTTAGTTTATTAATTTAGTTAAATTTAATTTAAAACAATCACTCTATTCAATCGGTTAGATAATAGGAAAACAGCTATTACTAGTACTTTTAATCCTCGTGGGAACGATATCTGTGCTCATTGTAACTATACTATTAATTGATAGGTGCACTTACCTTAGTCATATTTTTAGTTAGTTTCGACTACATCAAGGTGAAAAACATTTTTGTCCCAAATTGAAATCAATCCTCCCGATCTACCCTTTACAGTTGAGAAACAAAACTCGAAACTGTCAGCAAACCATAACTTACTAATTAACTTCCGAAATACTAACTCCATTTTACTTTCCTGTAAAAAAAACACATTCACTCTAGCTTTTCTGATAAAATCCCTCACTACTGTAATTTTCGCCCCTAAACCTAAGCTTCTTACTTTCCAAGACAAAATCCTCATTTCCAACTTCCCCTCTGAATACAATTAAAATACTGATATTAACTAAGGCAAAAAAAAGACTCGCCTATTTTCCTTCAAATCCACCGTCACCACCTTTCTTCCAGCCAATTATGTCTTCCACCACCTTCATTTCGTCTCCATAAATGCGAAAACCTATCTTCTTTCCCACCTCTTATGCATTTGTAGCTTTTCCAATTATCACCTTGGCTCTGCTGCTAATATCTGAATCAGATAATGAAATATTCACCACTTTATCTTCTACCTCTGCCCTTCTCTTCCCTTTTTCTCTTTTTAAAGTTTGATCCCTCTATTTTCTTTCTTTCAACGATAATGAACCATTTTGAATTTTTGTCATGGATCTAATTCTTTTATTCAGTACCTCCTTTTTCCTTCTATTTTTAATCACGTGCTCTAACTCATCCTCTAACTCCCTTTGACTTTCTCTAACCCTTGACCCTATTGTTCCCTCATCTCACAAACTCTTTTTCTCTATTTCAGGGTTATGTACTTCTTTCAAATTACTTGGGCCTTCTGCCGCTATATCTATTGTCCCACCTATTACAATATTATCTCCCTCAATATCCATTGGGCTTGTTAATAAGCCAAAACCCATCTTCCCTACCCAAATATGATTCCTCACCTATCTCTTCTCTTGGACCCTTAACTCCCTTCAAACCCATTCCTAAAACATTAGACCATACCCTCTCCTTCTATTTCAATAACCTACTCTCACCCTCTATTTCAGTCGCCTTATTCCCAGACTTTTTGTCTGCCGAAATATTCTATGGTCCCACCAATCTCTGACATTCCATAACATTATTTTCCTTTTCAAGGCTCAAAGCATTCAATGCTTCACTAGTGATAATTTCTCTTCCTTCTGGTGTCTTCTCCGGTCCCGATCTCGCCATTGAGTTCGAATCTGAAACTATGTCCATTTCTTTAACTGTATTTTCTTCTTCAATAATTGAACGTTCTTCACCTCTTATCTCTGTCAAGCCATTTTCCTTCACCCTAATCCAAAAAAAGTCATCTCCCACTTCTAATTTGACGATATCATCCAGCAACTTTTGTTGGGATATGGAGATTAGCAGTTCCACCTTTTCAAAGCTCTCCACCCTTGTGACATTCTCCCCTATTGATATTAAACTACCCCAAACTTCTGCTACTCTCTTAAACGTTTCATAGTTCCAACAGTGTAGCGGAATCCCTACCACTTCAATCCACGCCACCCTCTCTAATAACCTTAGCTTCTCCGACCACGGTCCGACCTTAACAAAGATCTCGTTCAAATATGATCACTTCATTTGCTTAGTAATTCCATAAGTTCTTCATCAGGAGCTTCAACTAGGAAAAACCTACCTTGTAAACGTCTGGTTGTAATCTCACCTAACCCAAATTTTGCAAGATGATCATTAATGGATCTTGCATTGCTGATCGTTGCCAATTCACACACCAGACACTTCTGATATTTCCACATTTGCTCAACGTCCACGTGACCCTTCACAACTCCAACCTCTAATCTTTCATATTTTAATTCCTCCTCCTTAAATCTATTGTCTTTCACAATCTTCCTCTAAAACCTTTGATCCATTTTCTTCTTTTTCTTTTTGAATCCTTTCTCTTCGTTCGATTGCCCCTTGGTCCTTCACCTTCCTCCAGATTTTTATATTTCATTTATATGCAGCCATCTTCACCCAAATCCAACTACCCATTAGGATAAAACCATTTAACCTTGCTATGGCTCTGTTTGCATTGCTTCTCTCATAGAATATCACAAAACCATACCTTCTACCCCTTCTGCTCTCCTTCATCAAAATAAACGCATCAACCACCATTCCATGGTAACTAAATAACGCCCAGAGCCCCTTCCAATGCATTGTCTTTAGGATGTTGTAAACAAAAAGTGTTATGCAGCTCCTTGCTTCCATGATTCGAGCGTTTACGAACAAATAAGTTCTTTATGTTGGATATTACATGCTAGTCATATATATATGGATTGAATATACATTGAAATTGGGCTATGTATGCTAAATGGCTGAGTACGAGATATTATTGATTAATTTCGCTACATAGAAATCTATTAAGAATGCTTTGATTAGAGTTATGCTGAATGTTAGGATTTTATTAAAGCTATGTCTAAATTGTTAAAATGACATAAGTATGATAAGATTATTTAAGTGAATGTTTTTAAAGGAAACAAATAAAAGCTATGGTTTTATTATAAGGAAATATTTGAAAGATTAACCATCGTAGGTTAGGGTTGACATTTAGGTGTCCCATGTGGCTTCCACGATTCGACCATAACATATAGGCCGAGTTGGGGAGGTTACAAAATATTAAAGATAAGCTTTGATTTGAATTCTAATTTGTTTTGGACACGTTATGATATATGATGAGCTTTGTGATTATTTATGATATGCTTTGATTCAATTCCATAAACTGAGTCCATGAAAATATGATTAGAAGGATTTACGATGTTAATATGAAATATATTAAAGATCGATTAGGTAATTAATTCGAGAGAATCGTTAATTTAGTGTAACGACTAAATTGTAAAAGTTCAATCGCTATTGAACTTTAATTTAGAAAATGCATAAGGACTCGATTAACAATTAAACTAAGGACCAATGTACAATTAGGCCATGATTAAACTTATTGTGGCACCCCAAACCTGATCGAAATGGATCAGCCTGAATCCGAAGCGACACATTAGCCACCAAAGTGACTCTTCAGCACAAAACCACCCAAAACACACCACAATTCTAACTAATAATTATCTAATCTTATTTCGAAAGCGATTTGTGAACCATTTTAAAACCTTTTTTTAAGATTTAACCCTAAGGTTATTGTGGTCATTTTATCACTTAAAACTAAACGATCTCGATTTTAATTCTAAATGTTTACCAACCTTCTTTTAGTCAATTTATGAAACCCCTAAAATTCATTTTAATTAACCATTTTTCCTTAATTCAATTATTAATTAAGACTATATCAGCTAAGCTTTACTTCTTTAATCATACATACAAGTAATAAACAACATGTATACATAATTTAAACATTCAAAATCATGCTTAACAAACAACAATTAAATCATGCAATGGACTTACCTTAGCCACAGAGTTGTTCACTCCTTGACAAGCTACAATTAAGATGTATTAGTGAAAATTTCATGCTTCAATCACCATGTTATCACTTAGCAGCATATAATAAAACATTCCACATTTAACCAATAAAACAAACATTAAAAAAATATAACATCTCAAAATCAATGTCCAAATGTAAGTCTCAAACATCCATTACAAGTCTATCAAATTATCTCAATTGAGTGCCACAATGTCCACTAATGTATCTATAGAAATGTACTTAATCTATATTACCAAGTAGACTTAAACTTGGACCAGCCTTGCCCTTGCTCCTCAACTCCCTAAAGCTGGAAAACTCTACACAAAGTTGTGAGGGTGTGAGCTGAAAAAGCTCAGTGAATGGCCATAAATTCAATAAGTAAATCACACTAAAACATACTTAAACCAAGGTAAATCATGTATCAAATTTCAAGTATATGAATCACAATTTCAATTATAATTTCATGCTCAATTTTGTCATTTAATTGACTGAAATTTCTAGCAACATTGTAACATCATAACATCATAACTTCACATGTTATTCCATGAATAAAAATCACATTTATTATGGCATATGAAAACATAATTTAATTAACAAACAAACTCTTATATAATTGCGAATGTCATCCATGGAAAAATATAAACATGTGATCAAGCATTGGATAAACGGATCTCTGATCTCCCAAATACTAATACAGTACTCCGGTTGAGTGGGGCGCCCTTATATCACCTCGAAATCGCCAATGATTGAGTGGAGAAAAATCTCAACACTCCCTTATCCACTCCAACAAAATCAATAACCCTAGAGCCATATGCTCACAAATAACACATGTAGTGGTGAGTACTCACTAATCCTATGGCATACCATCTATATCCAATGGATCCACCATGTAATGTTGCCAATATAACGAATCACACAGGGCATAAACACTGATATTTAATCACTTAATTCATGATATAAAAATTCAATTTAAAGCATGTCACTTAGTAATTTTAGAATCAACATAGATAAGCACAATAAATGTCTTTGTCCATGGATGTAAAACTAATCATAAAACCATCATTTGAAAATATACTTTTATAAAATTAAAATCAATTTTGAAATCTAAACCACTTAAGATACAATTAGATCACTAGAAACACAATTCAAAACCCCAATTCAAAATGTAAATAATTATGTTTACCAATTGCCTTTAAAAACCACTCACCTTCACACTTTGCTTCTCAAGCCAAAGTGTATCAAGTGGCTGTGTTTAGACCTCGATTATGATTAGCAATGGCCTCTACTCGATGTGGAGATTAAACAGAGATAAAATAAATGTTACAAGATATCAATAACAACAAGAAAATCAAAAAATCATGAACTACATAGATCTGAAACGTCTCTCCAATCTACCTTATCGAAAACTCATGATCTAGCCGAAACACAAATTTCAGCCCCTAAATGACCTTCTCTGCACCAAAAACCATTTCTAAACATCATTTCTAATCTATCAACACAAAACCTAAGCATCAATTTCATCAAACAAATTATTTCATAATTTTCCGGAAAATCAACTCATGTTCTTAGTTAAAAATGGATTTGTCAAAATTGATCAACCTAACGAGATTGATCTTTTATTTTATGATAAAAAAAAACCTCTTAATAAACATGATTTGAGATTAGATATCCATTTAAACTTGGATTCCAACTCAAAACCATGAATTCACCATTGTTGAATCTCATGTTCAAGAGCTAAGAGATCAAATTTTGAAAAACCATTTTAATTAATTTAGATCGAAAATAATTATTAAAAAAAACCTTAGAATGAATTTAGAGTTGAGAAAATACCTTCATTCGATCTGGAATCACCAATATTGAAGATTGGATCAAGATCTTTAAAGAACTCGGATGAGTTTCAACTTTGAAAATCTTTTTTGTAGAATTTGGAGAGAAAACATGAGATCTAATCTTTGATATGTGGACTTCGAAAATGAAAAAGAAAAACAAGAGAAAATGTTTAGAAATCGGGTGAAAATTGTGTGTGCAGTGAGGAGGTTGCAGCATTTTTTAGCTGAAGAACCCCCACCTTATTTTCAAAATTTGGGGAAATTGCCATAGACGACTCCCACAATTTCCTTGTTTTACAAAACAATCATTTCCCTTGAAAATTCAGAAAATATGAGTAATTTGCCATAGAATCACTCAAACATTTCCCTTATTTTGTAAAATGGTCCTATGTAATTAATATTTTAAATTCTCTCAATTAAACCCCCCATTTTAATTTATTTTTCAATTCTAATTTGACCCAAAATATTTATTTTACCTAAAGGTTATTTAAAACTATAAAATTAATTTTTCTAAAACTATTTTTATTTTTCGGAATATTATTTCTCGATTTTTAAATGAAATTAAGCTAACTAAAAAAATTAATAATAAACCCGATTAACTCCTATTTTTTTACTCGAAATCTGGTAAACTTACCCGAAACTACTAGATCTATTTTTAGGGCCTTACACTTATGATAGTGGACCAGGATGATCATGTCCATAGATTCCCACTATTATTTTGATGATTAATGTGTAGTCATTAATTTAATTTTTCCTAATTAAATTAATAGTTTTATGTACATGCAAAATGTGAAAGAGAAATGAGAAATAAAAGATGTTTGTTCTCATCTTTTCTTCTCCGTTGAAACAAAGAAACAAGAAGGAGAAAAATTCATTAAGCATTTATCAATTGCCTTCTCCCATTTTTTAAGGAAGGTGAGTTTTTCCACTTGAATTCTTGTTGGAATTTTAGCTTAGGACAGTAGATAAGCTTAGCCCAACCCTTGGATAATTGAATTGTTAAGGTGGTTAGCAACCATTGTTAAAAGTTTAAGGTTGGTGTAGGAGAGGATGAGAACCATGTATGAAATTATTCTACAAAGTGAAATTTTGAGGTCCTTAGAATGTAATTATGAATTCAAATCGTGATTTGATTGATAGGTTGTAAAATATGAGTATTTCAAATAATAGGCTTATAAGGACTAAATTGAATAAATTAAAATATATTAAAAATTTATGCTATAAATTAAAAGTACAAGGTCCCTAATGAAAGAAAATGAAATCAAATTTCAATATGATGTTAAATATAGACAAATATGAGTATTTCGGATATAAGGATTAAAATGAATAAAATGCAAAATATGTTTGATTCTATGTTTTTCATGTGATTGAGTAGAAATTTATATCATTTTTATAATTGAATAATCGAACGTAGTTGAAGATGATGTCAGATCATCTCGAGATAAAGGATAGGCAAAAGTCATACACGAATAGTTAATCTCGATTTGTACTTTCATGAATTGTTTTAATTCATAGTTTAACTAAGCATTAAATTGAGTAAGGTGACATTGTTGCGTTGTCTCATGAAAGGTAAGTTCTACCTATGACTTGTTTTTTAATTGAACTTTCTACTTAATGAAAGATGTGATGATAGCATAAATGATTATATGAATATGATGATTTGCTATAAATATGTGAAAATATGGTCATAAGAAATATGAATGTACATGTAAAAGATAAGCTAAAAGATAAGCTAAAGCATTGAAATGAATCTCATTGGATTAGTGAAATGGAAATCGTGCCTTTATGAAAAGTGATGTGCTTGTTGAAATGAGCCAAAATAAGTGGCCAATGGTTTACTTATTTATAAGTTACATGAAAGATATGTATTTTGTATTAAATTATGGCTTGTAAATTGTGAATTATGAAGTAAGACACATAATTGTTCAAACTTATATATATTCATAAGTGGTATATGCCCATGTAAACTTGGTAGAAAGATTAGGAGGCAATTGGCATGCCAATAGGGTTGCATGTGCATCTCTTTATGAGTTTGAAAATAATGTGGAGACTATGTTATGTCATTACATGATACGGCATTTTTTGCTAATAATTTAGTATGTATTGTCTCTATGGAGATTTTGGTGTGATGGAAGGATGCGTTTGCATATGTATATCCAATTGTTGATTATGGGCTTTGCACTTATGTGCTTTGGTGTGGTGTAGTCCATGCTCTTTTGAGCTATCTTGGTGTGGTGTAGTTCACTTGTGTGTCCGAGTCTATTTTTACTAAAATTTCATTGGGCGAAATGTTAAATTGAATATGACTTTGAGTAATGAAAAAATGAAATTGATATGACATGTTATGAATCCTTGCAAATATAATTGTTTAGTATGAAGGAGTAGCTCATTGGAAGCAATTGAGAGTTATATAATCACATAAGAAATGGCACGTTCCTTGTGATATGCTTATTGTTCATGAAATTGAAACGTTGGTATATAGCATAATAGATAGCCCAAAGTGTAAAATAGGTTCATGAGACAAGAAATGCAAGTAAATCTTGGATAGTATTTGGATCTTATGTTATGCATATTTGCCATTTTATTATATTTGGTTAATGCTTTAAATCATGTTAGCATCGCTGAACTTATTGCTCAACACACGGTTTTATTTATGTTCGTGCATAAATATTATAGATCTCGAAATCTCAAAGTAATTGATAGCATCTAGATTTAATTCTTTCGATTCAGCAAATTTTGTACAGTTTTGTCATGTTAATAACATGAGACATGTACCTAATGACTTTACTAGGTCTTTAGGTTCATTTTGGACGATTTGGTACTCACGATAGAATTGCTTGCACTTTGTATATGTTCATGTTTATTGTATGGTATATATATGTACTAATCTAGTGAAACAAGAGCATGCATGCTCGATTTATGTATGTATGCTTGGTAATGAGGTATTGCTTGCGTGCCAAGTAGTAGAGGGTGGTGTATGTAACTAGGATGAATATAAATGTGTATATGATCATATATTTTAAAATGTTTATAGGTGTTGAAGATGTAGTTAGGCATTTGAATTAATGCCTATTGAATTGAATGTTTGCAAAATTTAGGGGAAATCGCCCTCAAAGTTGCGACACTCTCCTATTGTTTTCGTGACATTGAGCTTTTGATTCCGTAGTTGTGATTCTCCCCTATTAAGGTCGCGACATCTTCTTAATCGTGATGTTTCTCTGTTGAAGTCGCGACGTTAACTTTCTGTCTTCAAGGTTACAACTCACCTTAGCTGAAGTCGCAATGTCATATTTTTGCCCTCAGTTTCGTGACATGCCTCTTTCATGGTCGCGACATCACTTTTATATTTTAAAATTTTACATTTTAATCCATCGTTTACCATCAATGTTTCAAAAGAGCTTTCACAAGCTCGTTTATAACTCATATTTGGCTAAATAATGTATCTAATTAAGTTTTGAAAGCCAAATAACTTGTACAACTTGTTTATTAGATATGTAAATACAAGCTGGTGAGTGTGACCAAATATAAGTGACTATTTTTAAAGTGAATATTTTACATTTTGATATTTACATAATTATTTAATATCACTTAATTAAAAAAAATTAACAATTTCAAAAATATTCAAAAGTTTGGTTTTTTTTCTAAATATATTAGTGTGATTACATGTAACATCTATTCATATTTTTTTAACCCTTTAACAACGCGCACACACCTTGCACACACAAGTACTCGAACCCAGTCTCTTAGAATGAACATTATCCTCTTTTCTACTGAAACCACTCGTTGGGTCTGATTGTGCTAAATTAATCATGCAGCAAATTACCAAAAATATGTAATTATGCAATGTAATTGAACAAAAAAACATATGCAATGTATGGATATTATATATTCACTCAAAATAAAACCCAGTGACCCAACAGCAGCTCTATCCTCGCCACCATTCAGAACTCCACTCTCTCAACCTCAGCTCAAAGTAAACCGAGACCTCATCTCAACTCTAACAATACTCTTTGATACAGTCATCTAAATCAACCCATCAACTTCAACCTCACCGAACCATTACCAGCAAAGTTCCCTCGGCACTCAACTCCAGCTCATCATCACCAACCTTCCCTACTATTTTCTATATATCGTCGCTCTAGCTCTCCATCACCATCCTGTCGCCTCAGCCTACTCTCTGCCTCCCTTCTCCTAGCAACCATCACCATCTCCAACTGAAACCAGTAAGCTCTCACCTCCCTCTTCACCATTGCTAGCACCAACAACACCCATCCTCCAACACGAGACCCCTTCCAATCCTTCTCAACTCAAAACCCCAAAAATAACCACAACAGTAAGCATTCACAACCTTAACAGATGGTAGTTTCCTTTATGTGAATCAATCCCATTGCTAAGACTATAAATGATTCTTTATATCATGGTGGCTTTTTTTAGACCCTAGATAACCCTCCTTTGGGGATTAATGACATGCTTTGGATGGTGACGGCAAGATACGTAACTTCGTTCTTCATGTTTCTTTGCCCTTTTGGGGGCATGGATGGTGTTTTTTTTTCATGTGTTTGTTCAAACATGGCCCCCCACAAAAAGAAACAATTCCTTGCGAAGAAGTCTAAGGGGAATAATCCTCAAGGAGGTGAAGAGCCTTCTTTTCCTATACTTAACCAAATCATTAAATTATGCCCATGTATTATTCATTAAAAATTCAATCAACTCAATACAAATCATTAAAAATTCAATCAATTCAACTCAACACAAATCATTAAAAATTCAATCAATTCAATACAAATCATTAAATTATGCCCATGTATTATTCATTAAAAATTCAATCAATTCAATATATTACTCATCCAGATCCCAACAAATGACCTCAGTGAAAAAAAAATTATTCATCCTAAAGATCCTAAGTTCGAGCACCTGTATGTTAACGGTGTGTACATTATCAAAAAATTAAAAAAATATAATTTAATTTCCATATTAATTAAATCCAATCCATATAATTTAATTTCCATATTGATTAAATCCAAATCAGAACTAAATTTGATCAATTTAAAGTACAGAATCGTAAAGTACAGAAATATGATAGCAGAATTTAAAAAGAAAAAATTGGATGGTTCAAGAGGAGCAAGTAGTGCAAGTACAACTATCCCCACACTTGCAGAAGGCCTTGCCAACACCACCCTCTGCAGCTACAGCATTGTCGCATGAGCAAGGGTTACAGCAGCAGTGATCGCCACACGAACATCTCCGGTGACCATCCGCTTCCGATGTGTCCCCCATGGCACACCTACATATATATATGTATGTAATAACATAAATTTCTCCTTTAAAATATTATCTTAAATGTATAAAAAAAGGATTAGAGAGAATACGGGGAAAGAACCTGCAAGTGACACCGCCGGGACATGGCGAAGGGCAGCCGCACGTCTCATCACAAGCAACACCGCTTCCCTTAGGTTTCATTATACTCACTGTTTTCTTTGGGTCCTTCAATTTTATATCCATTATTTGCTACTTAATAATGCACTATCTGTGTTCAAAAATGGATACGTAAATGTGTATATATACATGTGTATCTTTTTTTGCATGAAAAGCAGGTGGCACCACCTGTTACAAAACGGTGTAACACATAGGCATGTACGTGGCACACACAATTTGTTGGTTGGTTCTAGACTAACCTTTCTAAAATGAGTTACTCATGAGTTAATTATATTACAGTGTACAAATTAGAGGTTATCATCAGAGGGTAGGTACAGGATATACATTGTGAGACTCATTTTATTATAACAGTATAAGGTTATTATACTCAAGTGAGACCCAATAATCTTTTGAAGCGTGTTCACATCACAGGACAGGTGACTTGTTCTTGGGAATGGATGGTCTAGGTCTTTTTAAGATAGAACGGGTAGCATAGATCCTTGCTGAGATAAAGGGTCGAACGAGAGGTAAAAATCCAGCAGGGCTAATCACCATAGGCAAGTCCGGATGTTGTTTAGGTCATCCTGTTGTGTTGATACGCGCCCAAGCCTAGAGGGGTATAACAATTATAATAATATTATAGATTTTATAATGTTTGCTAATATTAATTATAGGTAAAAATCTCTCTCCAGTCCCTTTACATTCAGAATTGAGTAAATTGGTCCCTCTCAAAACAATCAAAATAATTTAATTTCTGTCAATTTCAAAAGTGAGCAACTAATAACAATTAATCAGGGTGTTAATGTTTTCCTTCAATTGTAAATAATTTAGTTTTGAAAATTAATAAATTTAGCTCTCAAAGTTTTCACATTCTATCAATTTGGTCTTAAAATATTTGTGCAAATGTGGAATCTGAATTTGTTGTTTTTTTAGAATTAATGTCAAAATAACAAAATATATAAATATCAAAGGTTAAATTTATTACTATACCAATCAAAATATATAAAATTGATGAAAGATATTAATACCGTGATTAATTGTCCTTAATTACTCGCTTTCAAAATTAATAGTGATTAAGTTACTCCAATTTTTTTAAGCCAATTTGTTCAATTTCAAAATTGAGGACGAGAGAAATCTTTTTACCTTAATTATATACAAAATATTATGAAATTACATATATTATTACAATTTTTACATTTGTAAATTTTATTTTAAAAAGTACAAAAATTAAAAATAAACAAATTACAATATAAAGACTAAATACTCAGATTCCACAGGGATTAACAGTAGAATTTAACCAATTTTATATCATTGTTAATTTTTTTTTCCCTTTTCTACCTAAATCAAATCAAAGGACTATTTGCAAACACCTAATAAAAAAAATTTGAACACATATATTCCTTCAAGATGTTCTTTTTGCACCAACAGAGAAGACATCCATAATGACCTCGAGAGGCATGCCTTTGGTTTCAGGAACTTTTACAAAGACGAATACCCACGATACGGCACATACAACGGCGTACATGCCGAAGAGGCCAGCAAGACCGATAGATTTGAGCAGTACGGGGAGCGAATATGTGACAATGATGTTGCAAATCCAGGACATAAGAAAGCATACTGCAATGCAAATGCCACGAACACGCGTTGGGAAGATCTCGGTGCAGAGTATGTTTGGGATTGGACCAAACCCCATAACAAAGAAAAAGAAGCAGAGCACGACACTAACGGTTGATAATCCAGCGTTCATGACGTTCCCCATTTTAACGATGGTTCCGATAACTAATACGAGAAGAGATAGTATCAGGAGTGGGATCGTAGTGAGTAGCAAACTCCTGCATGCACAGGAAGCAAAGAACAAACGTTGATAGAGCCTCGGATATATGATACTCCAAATACATGGAAATATAAAATTCAATCTACCTTCGACCAGCAACGTCCATAAGCCGCATTGCAACTGCTATACCTGGAAGCATCAACAAAGTTGTAATACCACTTATAAGAAGTGACGCAGAAGCTGAACTGATTCCCATGTTGGAAAGAAGATATCCAACTCCAGCCTGCTCGAGAATTTGTGGAGTGTAGTACAGAACACCATTTATACCTGAGAACTGCATTTGAAAAACAAAGGATCATCAATAGTAGGAAAATAACTTTGCAACAGTACTATACCCCAATCACATTAGTGCATCAGCTTCAACAGAGGGTAATAAGAGATCGCAGGTGTTCGGTCAAAAAATCAAGAAGCCTTACTCTTTGAACAGCAAAGCAAAAACCTTATACCGTAACAGTAATATTCTTCGAAAACAGTAAAGCAGGCAGTAATGCAGCCATAAGGAAATGATTTTAAGATGAGAAACAAAAACTTTATAAAAATACTTCATAATTCAGCAAGCACAAGCTGGAAAGCTTATACAAACTGTTTCTGGAAATAGAACAAGCGGATTAATAGAAGATTATGGTAAGGTTTTCGACATTACCTGCTGAAGTATTTGAATTCCCACCCCTATCAGTAAAGCATGCTTGACTCCAGGTTCAAAGAGATCACTCCAACTTGGACCCTGTGCAGTTTCAGTTGGATGGATCATAGCTGGTCCAACCGGATGCTCCTTCATAAGCTCCTCGGAATAAAGAGCCGGCTGACTCACTAAAGCAACAGCCTTGACATACTTGCTGTCCGAAGGGGCAACAGCACCAGACAAAGAAACTTGTGATCCACGCATTGCTCCAGGGGCACCCTCTTGGCGCAAATAAATTCTTTTAAATCCCTCTTCTTTTTCTTGGCCTTCTTTTTTGGACCATTTCCAAACCAGTTGCCAACCGCCACCGATCCCCGTGCTACCGACCAGTTCTCCATCATTTCCTTGCATTAAACTACTTAGTCTCAAGTTTGCAAAGCTTCCTTGTGCAGGTGGAACAATCCCTGTCTCCACGGTGGTTGTCTGCCGAGAAATCAAAGGACTATGCAAGTTGTCATCAGAATCACCAGCAGCAGCATCAGACAGGTAGTCCTCGCCCTCTCTAATGACACTCTCATCCTCCTCCCACTCTTCATTTCTAGCTTGATTACCTCCCACACTGAACATGCTGCCAAAGTGTGGAAACAGCATGCTTCGCATGCTTCCTGTTTCGGGAAGCTTCGCGTGGATATTTCCAAAGAGAGTGACAGCAGGATCCACAGGAAGAAGGGCACTCTGGCTAGCTATGCTTCCATGCTGAGACACAAGACCCAGGGTACTACGTCCAGTGGCCGGTCTGGCTACCCATGAAAGACCTGGTTCGGGTCCATATAGTTTGATTTGATCTCTATCAGCCGATATATCAGGGTCTTCAATGTCTTCATTGGCTGGACCGATTATGTACTCCTCTATTGATGTTTCACCTCCAACATCAAGCCCCTCAACTAGCAAAGCCATCTCAGCTGTTCATCTAAATACTATCAGTACCATCTACAACATGCATCATCATTCATCAAATAGATAAAAAGAGCACATATTCCATCGACAAATACCTATTTTTTTAGTTCTGGCAAGCACACGTGAACAGAGCCCAAACACAAACACAATACAGGTGGCAAGTACAATGTGCATACCGAAAAAAATGAAAACTTGAAAGAGTGAACATGGATGAACTAACCGGTAACGTCTTCCCTGTCACGAAGCCTCTGCAAAACCTTTATTGCCTCACTCATTCGCCCTTTACTTACTAGCCATCTTGGTGACTCAGGCAAGAAGAACACAGTTAATGCAAAATATACAAGGGAAGGAATAGAAAGAACTCCAAGCATCAATCGCCAATTCGGTAGTGTCGATAACGACATTCCGAAAACCATGCAATACGAAAGAAACATTCCAATGGAACCAGTAAACTGTGGAAGGGTATTCAACAACCCCCTTATTTCTGGTGGTGCTGTCTCAGATATATAAACCGGGACCAGTGTTACAGCCAAACCAACTCCAAAGCCATCCATAAGTCTTCCCAGAAGTAGGATATAAACATTAGGAGACCATATCATTACAATACCGCTAAGAAAGTAAAAGACCGATGAGATTATTAGCAACAGCCGGCGGCCGAGCCAATCTGATATGTATCCTGAGCATGAAGTAATGCAGGTGGCTCCAATAAGAGACATTGCAATAATCAAGCCTTCTATAGTTGGGTCACTTTCCAATTTGAACTCTCTCTTAACATATAAAACAGCACCTACAGAAAAAAAAGAAAAATGACTAAGAGGATACATATATATAAGCGTGTGTATATATATATGATCCAATTTAATCATCAAATGAAGTTTGCCATAGATCTTTGATAGATAAAAAGGTAAAAGCAGCATAGAGGTCATTGTACCGGGAGTAAGATTACATTTTGTCCCCTCTACTCAAAAAATGGGCAAATTAACTCCTATACATTAAATCAAAGAGCAAATTGATCTTTTTCGTTAAAAGTTTCATTCATTTCTACTGTTAAAAACCGGTCCATATATGTCAGAATAAGGTATATGTGGCATGTCACGTATAACTATCTAGTTATCCACACTAGTTTTTAACACTAAAAGAGAATGAAACTTTTAACAAAGAAGACCAGTTTGTTATTTGATCTATCATATAAAGACTAATTTACCTTTTTTTTTAGTAAAAAGAGTAAAATGTAATCTGACTCCTAGTATAAGGACCTCCACGTTACTTTTACCTAGATAAAAATGATCATTTTAGACCAAATGGTTGGAACATTTTGATGTTGGACTACATGTGTATGACCTATGTTGCTTTGACACTGTTATATATTGGCATTGACATGACATGCAAGTAAGATAGTTTATACCGTTATATTAAGTGTTAAATTGCATTGTGTCCTTTTTATTCAAAAAAATAACAAATTAATCATTGTACTTAAATCAAAATGCAAACTGATCTTTAAGTTAAAAATTACACCTATTTTTGCTGTTAAAACTTGATCCCTACACGTCAAAATAAGATACATATGGCATCCCATGTATAGTTTTCTGGTTATTTTGTCAGTCAAAATGGATGAAATTTTTTAACAAAATAAAAGTCCGCTTTGCTTTTTGATTAAATTACACCTATTTTTTTTTTTTGTCTAGTTTATACCACTCAGTGAAACTAATGAAGAACTGAAAAGGAGTAAATTACCTGCAATGGTGGCGGTATCCCATCCTTGCAAAAAGTTACCAATAGCTGCTGCAACAGCTACAAGCACAGCTCCACCCATTATTACTGAAAGGGTGAGCACTAAATCAAGCACCCTGAAAGTTAAACAAAGAAAACCCCAAATCAAAGATCAAAAAACAATTCAAGCTAGTTATCAAAGATTCCATACAGAACCATCAAAAGAAAAAAAAAAAGCAAATTAAAAAAAAGGGGTCAAATTACCTATGGTAGCAGAAGCAGATATAGAAATGGTCAATAAAGCTTCTTCACTGCAAATTCCCATAAATATTTGGCAACAAAGGAAAAAAAAAAAAAAAAAAAAGAAGTTCTTATTATTGGGGTTTTTAAAACTAAGCCACCTGCCCTTTTACACTTCTCTCTTTATCTAGCACGTATTCGAATGAAACGTATCTTTCATTGGGTCTCCATCGAAGTTTTGTAAAAAAATACAAACAAACAAACCAAAAAAGAGAACATTATAATTGCAGAATTAGCTCCCCAGTCTTTTCAAGTTTCTTTGTTTTGATTGGGAAAATTGAATCATAAGATGGGGATAAAAGAAGAAAAGGACTTCGATGGGAAAGTTATTAGTGGGAAAACTGATTGTTTAATTAATGGAGGAGTGAGGTTGAAGAATATGCTGTGTTGGATTGACTCATTCACTGTATTTTTGTTTTCTTAAGATATTAAAGAAAAAATAAAAAAATATATTCTGAATCAAAATATAAATTTGGGTTAATATATATTTTATCACTGGTGATTTGTACATTAATTCTTTTTAGATTTAATTGGTATTTAAATTTTAAACTTCAATTTTGTAATATGTTGACGTGATTTCTTACTCAATGGTAATACGTAATAGTCTCATGTTTGACATATAGAAAATTAAAAAATAATTAAAAATATAAAAATATTTCGGAATGGATGTAGAGAATTGATTGTTCACATCCATTATAATTTGTCTAATTTTTTTAGTAATTTTTATATACTTTTAATTTTTCATAAATATTATATTTTTATGCTATTATTATAAAATTGAAAATTAATATTTATAAAATGCATGGATTGACCTGGTGATTTTGACATGCTATGGATTCTTCAACAATTTTTTTTATAATAAATTCGTTAATATCACATATTGAAATTTAAAAAAAAAGTCATCATTTAATATCAATGTAATAAAAAATTAATATTGTAATGAAAATAAATTTAATAGAAAAATTTTATCGATTTTAACAATAGAATTTATATTTTCAAATGTACGAAAAACTTACTCTTGAAATATATTTTAACTTTAAAAAGAAAACTTAAATAACAAATTAGTATCTAATTATACTCAATTTCCTAAAGAAAAATATTATGTAAGGTTTTGAATAATTTATATTTTATTGATTCTTTTATAAAATCATATCTGCACACCCAAATTTTTAAAATATATTTTATTTTTATTTTTAAAATATATAAAACCCAGTATTACCCAAAAATTAAACACAATTAATAAATAAACCCCTAGCATATTATATTCAAATCTTAAATTTATATTATTTTTTGAATTTTCATTTTTTTAAATATCCATTTTTATTAAATATTTGGAATCTAATCTCCGTAAAAGCAATAAACAACATAAATTAATAGCTTGATAATTTCAAAATAAAAAATAATGTCGGATTTTAATTTGATTTTTCAGTTTTAAAGCTTGATTTAGATTCCTACAAATATAATTAAATCAATTTTAAATTTTTTAAATTGAATCAACCGATTATTCACCATTAGTTATAAATATTTAAAAAGAAAATTAATTAAAAAAGTTTACGTAGTAAGTTTTTTTTATGACTTGACATCAAATAATATAAAAAAAATGCATTTAACACAAATATCAAATTCGAATACAAGGACCTTTTAGAGTATCATCAACCTTCAACAACCAACTTAGGCTACTGCAAATAATAGAATTTGTAGAATTAAATAAGAAAGATTTTTACAATTTAATATTTCTAGACATTTTTAATTTTTTATGAGGTTCAATTTGACTTTATCTATAAATAAATGTGTCATTAAAGTTTCACTAAGATGTAAATAAAATTACAAACTTATTTAAATCCTCTGTTGCTATACACCTTCCAAAACTGTAGTTTCGCGAACTAATGAAACTTCCTACAAAATAAATAGAGTAATATTATAACAAATAGGATCTAATCTATCCATTTCACATGTCATAATCATGTTTAAAAAATTATTTTATACCATGAATTAATATTTAATATGATATAATGAATTTATCATATGATGAACTCGAAAAGCATAATACACATATTATAAGCTCTGAAACTATATATCAAGTTAAATATTTTATATAAAATCAATTAGTAATAGGTAAAGTGACTCAACTTGAATATAAAATTATAGAGAATCATAACTGCAAGTAAGAGTTTTGTCTCCCTTCGTTTAAATGAAAGAATAACAGTTTTAGTCCCTTACCATTATTCATAATTCAATTCAAGTTCTTTTACAATAACTTTTAATTTTGACCTCTCAATTTTCTATAATTTTATTTTGATCCCAATATTAAATTCCAAACTTTTTCCCTTACCATAGACAATATAGAGTTCAATTAATGTAGGATAGCACTATTCTTGACAATTGGTAAGTACGATATATCATAAAATTGAATCCTATTTCTATACATTGTTAGTGAAATAAAAAACTTCACAAATGGGTTTAGGAAGTTGTCATGTCTCATTGTAATTATTAGTTTATTTTTCTAAGAACATATGACAATATTCTCCACCTGTTTGTATTTTTTTTTTTTATTTCATTGACAGTGTATAAAATAATAACCCGTACACATATATATAAGTCATAAATAAAACTTACTTCCAACTTCCCCTCACTTGAGAAGCAACATCTTGATGTAATAGCATATCCTTGATCATAAAGCCACCCCACCTCACTGCAAGTTTCACCTCCACTGTCCTTTAAGGAGCACCATAATTGTTTAGGGAGCAATATGAGATTGCTTCCATCTCTTATTGACTTCATTAGCCCATTATCTTTGAGCTCTTGAAGAAAGTTCTGAAGTTTTTAAAAACAAGTTCACAATTAACAATGATCAGACTATATAACAATCTGTTCATCAAAATCTTGTATATGTTACTCCGACTCTCCATTTTTTTTTGAAATACTCATATAGATGCATACCCGCACGTGAATATGAGATAATGATATGACCCTTTAGGGACCCTTTCAATAAATAAAATCAGTTGAAGAAAAAGTTCAACATAACCGTATTGGACATGTAGCTTTATACAGCACTTATACTCAAATCCGAGTAACATAGCCCGTAGGTATATACACAATAAACTTCTCTTGGTGACAATGTCTAAAAAAACTGTTCTGAAGCTATAATTCTTAGAAAACCATCTATTTAATATTCAGTCATCATTACTTAGTTTTGAATAAAGGGAGAATGCCAAGCTAAGTATTTCCGGCTCTTCACTTTTTTTTTGAAGTATTCATGTTCAATACCCGTACCCAATGCACATTCTGATAAGGGCATAAGGCTATAATCTTCCAAGACATACCCGTACCTAACACTCACACCCAACGAGCTTATAGATAAAACGAAAGGATATTAAAAGCATAATTTGAATCGAAGAAAGCAAAAAAAAAAAAAATGCTTAAAAAGTGAAGCAAAAGTTTACACTCACATCACCAGAACTATCAAAACTGGCAACAGCATTAGACCCTTGCCATACACCACCAACATCAGAGGCATTTGTAGCAGCTGTTGAGGCAAATGCAGAATCACGAATAGCACATCCACCAAGTTGATCACCATTCCTAAATGGGCCATACCATTGTTCGCAAAAGAGCCTAACATTTTGTAACACAAACTTCGTACCACCGACTCGAACAACCTGAATAATCCTCACACGAGACTCCCTATCTCGAGGATTAATCAAGCAATGCTCCAACTCCAACAGATTTTTATCTGCAACTGACCAGATAGCAGTGTAACATCCACTAGAATGATATGCAAAGGCAGAAACTTCATTGTCCACACCCCCGATGTTCTTCTCTTCGATGCTATATCGTGTTGCAGCATCGGCTTCACATCCAACGGTTGGGAGTAGTTTTATAGTTTTGTAAGTCATGGTGTTCTCCACCGGTTCAGCAAGGGTAGGGCATTGAGTTTGCCAATCATAAACCTTGACTTCCCATTCCCTGTAAGCTTCAGGTACTACAGATTCAGGAAGTTCAATTGGTTTCCCTTCAATGGTGAAATCAGCTCCAAATCCATCCCATTCACCTGATACATTCTTAGCAAATTCTGACCAAGCTTCACAAATGAAAGAACAATATCAATTCTTTGCTCACAATTTACAATCTACAACACTAACATTACATTCATTGTGTCTTCTGGCCTATATTGCCCCAAGTCTTCATTTTTCTTGGAGTATTCATATATGACACCTACACCTGATACATATTCGGACATAGGCATAATATATAATCCTTTAATCATAGAGTTGAGACCCTGTTCATTAATTTTCTATCCAATCATTTCTATTGGATGGTAATGGAGGAAAGCTCAGCTTCAAGAATCCTCCAAAAATACGAAAAACTTAGGGAAAGAAACCATTACCAGATTGGATAAATACTCATGTCGGACATGGTTGAGGGGTCAGTCAGACCCTCAACAAGTCCGGTAGTTTCTCCAACCAAAGTTTTATCCCTGACTCTACCAAAAGCCTTTGTGGGTTCACAGAGCACCTCATAGTGCCTAAACAGATAAAATTGTGAAAACTAAAGAGTTTGTGCACGGTTGGGACTCGATCCAATGACCTACTATAGGTCATTCATGGAGGAGAATGCTACCACTTGAGCTCGCCATTTTTGTTGAGAGTCCAACCTCAATAAGTATGGTATCGTCCCCGATAAAAATTGTCTCTCCACTCTATCGAGAATCTTGACGAGTCCACGAAGTGGAATACCTCGAATGCCTGAACAGGCCAAACCATGGCAAATTAAAGAATTTGTACATGGTTGAACTCGACTTCATGACATTTTATGGAAAATGCTACCGCCTGAGCTTACTATATCCCACACATAATTATATCCTACACTTATAACATAGCTTCCAAGTTCCAACTAATACTTAAAATAAGTGATTGAAATAATTAACTCGTTCAATAGAAAAAGGGAACCACAAGGAGAAGAAAAAAACAAGCAAAGTTTCTAAACCGGGTTTCATTTTCATGGGGTCATACATTAAATTAAGCATATAAATAATCAAAAACAATAAATAAAAGGAACAAATAACAACAAAAACTTACTATCATCAGCAGCAGCAGCATCTGATGTGAAATCGGAGTTGTAAACCTCAACGTCAGAAACAACAGTCTTCGATAAGCAAGATGGGGTAAATTTTCCACCATTTCTACACTGATGAACGTACGGAGGGTCCGAAAATGAATGAAAACTGAGCCTCGAATGGAGTTGCTGATGATTTACTGCTAAGTTCCCATGCTTTGGCAACGAGAAAGCTAAGCAATTAACGGCTCTGTTATGAGATATTAAAGTGCTTGGTGCTGATAATGCCATTTTCAACCTTTTGATGATCCTTGATTGATGAACCCTTTTATTATCACCTTATCTTCAGCTCAGTCTTAGAACATCAATGGCTTCCAAGTTCAAAAGGATGACAAGAAATCTCAGCCATTGCAATTAATTCATACGTGGACCTGGGCCTATAACTGAAAATACAAAGCTGAGGTTGCAGTATGGGGTAGGTTTTTATACGCTATTATTTTTCTTTAATATTAGCCCAATGGTAAAGCAGCCCAATCATTGACTTCCATTCAACAATAATTAAATAATAAAGGTTAAATTTTTCTATTAGTCCTTGTACTTTTTAAATTGGTCGATTTTAATCTATTTACTTTTCTAATTTTGAAATTTTAGTCTTGATCCAAATTGTAACAGTTAAATATATTTGGTTAAATTCAATTATACTATTCATATAGTTGTAGATTTAATCCATTTTCTTCAATTAAATTATTTTAAGTCCTTATACTTTTTAAATTTTGAAACTTCAGTATTAATGCAAGTTAATCCATTATTGGATTTTTAGTGAGTAATATGTGAAAATAATAAGTTGGCATGATGTTAAAAATATGATAATATGTTTGGCGCATCAAATTTTAAAACTAACAAAACTTCACTTAATGAATTTAACCATTATTATTTAATAATCTAAAATTTTAAAATTTGAAAATTATAAAATTTAAAAATAACCAAATAAAAATATAAGAATTAAAACCACAACTTTTACTAAGTACAAGGACTAATGAAAAAATTTAATCAATAATAAATAATATTTTTAGAATATCATAAACTAGTTCAACTGATTGAACTACTTTTTTTTTATCTTAAAAGCGAGGGAATCGTAATCGTAGACGGGAAGTATAGTGAATAGGTGGACGGTCACGATCATCGTATATATATTTATTCAAAAGTTGAAAAAAAAATCTCTTTATTAAATTCACCCGCTTAATTTTGATGGTAAAAAAAACTACCCGGTTAATTCATCGTAGCCGTTCATTTATTATAAAATAGACTTAATCAACGACTGAAAGTGCAAGCATGTAACACCAGCTTAATTTTATCAGACTCCTATCCTAAGTCCTATCCTACTATTTTTTTTAGTTTCTATTCATCTCCATTTTTCCTTTCAAAAATGGCGGCACTCATTGCAGGGACGCCATGGATGAGAATCAGAGTAATCCCTGAATTCGCTCCTCCGTTCATTTTCCGGCGCCATTTCCGTCGAAATTTCTCTGTGCGCGCTTCAATTGACAGTGATGCACCGGTCAGAGTCCGTTTCGCTCCTTCTCCGACCGGCAATCTCCACGTCGGCGGAGCCCGAACTGCTCTCTTCAACTACTTATTCGCTAGGTTTTTCTCTTCTTTTGCATGCAGTATATTATTTTCCGGTGTAAAACCTTGTCAATTTTGTTGATTTCTGTTTCTGGTTTTTTTTTTTTTTTGTCTTAAGATCGAAAGGAGGAAAATTTGTGCTGAGAATCGAGGATACTGATTTGGAGAGGTCGACGCCGGAATCGGAGGAGGCTGTGCTTCGAGATTTAGCTTGGCTTGGTCTTGACTGGGATGAAGGTACTGTTTATATGTGCTTATCATTGTCTTTCTGTTCTAGTTAATTTGATTTGAAATTTACTGCTTCAATTTCACATGTATGGTGCCATTGTGTGTTTCACTTTTAGCGTTAACTGATTCTATCTCTTGCATTGTAGGCCCTGGTGTGGGTGGGGACTATGGTCCTTATCGACAATCTGAAAGAAATTCCATGTACAGACAATATGCTGAGAAGCTCTTAGAATCTGGTCATGTTTATCGCTGTTTCTGTTCCAATGAGGTAATTGATTTCGACTATAAGGTTACATTACATGAATTTGGTCCTAAGTTAGTAGTAAGACATTTCAAATGAGAGATATTTGAACTTTTGAATTGCTTTTTTCTTCTTTGGTTATTGCCTGTTGAAATTGGAAGAAAACTATTCCTTTGGAGACAAGAATGTGAATTTTGTGTCCAGGAAAATATATCCTTTGATCCAATAGAACTATGATTCTGCATTTTGAAGTATGATCGGTTTTAACACTCGATTTATGAGTTCTTTCGTAATCCTATAGGAACTTGAGAAAATGAAGGAAATTGCAGAGCTAAAGAAACTTCCTCCTGTATACTCGGGGAAGTGGGCTACTGCAGCAGATGGAGAAGTAAAAGAAGAGCTGGCAAAGGGAACCCCATATACTTATCGGTTTCGGGTTCCCAAGGAAGGGAGCTTGAAAATTAATGACCTTATTCGTGGCGAAGTAAGTTCAATTGATTGAAATATTTCTCCCTTAACAGCCTTGTGACCAGCAAACTGCAAATTGTTGTCTGTTAATTTGAGGAGTTTTGGCTTATGTTTAAGTTTCAGCAGTCCCTAAACTAGTAACATCAGGATGTATAACTGTAATTGTCTTTTATAGGCACTAATTTTGTTTGATAGTGTCATGAAGGTTAGCTGGAAATTGGACACACTTGGGGATTTTGTTATAATGAGGAGCAATGGTCAACCCGTTTACAACTTTTGTGTTACAGTCGATGATGCTACCATGGCTATTTCACATGTTATAAGGTAATGGGGAAAATCTAATTATTTTACCATTTTGCTAGATCTAGTATGTGTTTTGTTTATGTTTTTTGGGTCATTTCTTCTCACACTCTCATATACTGGCATTTCAGAGCCGAAGAGCATTTACCTAATACTCTAAGGCAAGCCTTAATTTACAAGGTGATTTTAAAAGGCATCTATTATATTTTATGTTACCATTTGGTGACTTTTAGAGTTTCTGATTTCTTTCAACAAAATGAGGAAGCTGATCTTTGAATTTAAAAATTATTTTGCCACAGGCTCTGGGATTCCCAATGCCTTCCTTTGCCCACGTTTCATTGATTCTTGCACCTGATAGAAGCAAATTGTCAAAACGCCATGGTGCAACTTCAGTTGGTCAGGTAGGTTGTTATCTTCATTCTATCTTGTTTCGTGGCAAAAGTAACAAATGATTGTATTATCTCCTCTAATTTTCATTGGTTCTACAATTTTATCTTTTTAAATTGAGGATTGAAACTTTCCATGTTGAACAAAATTACCCTATTCCAGTACAGAGATATGGGGTATCTGCCTCAGGCAATGGTGAATTACTTGGCACTTCTAGGTTGGGGTGATGGAACTGAAAATGAATTTTTCACCATTGATCAACTTGGTTAGTTTTTCCTTTGACTTCATTTGATCCATATGCACCTCTATTCTAAGTCCTAACCAACCCATCATCCCTCCTCCCCCTCTATGAAAAAGAGAGCATAAGAAATAGAATGAGAAAAAGGAAAATTATAATCAGCTTTGAGAGATAATATTTGGATGATTGTAATTTGACTAATTATCATTTGAATATTTTTTCATGCGATTCACAGTTGAAAAATTCTCAATTGGTCGTGTTAACAAAAGTGGTGCTGTTTTTGACTCTACCAAGTTAAGGTGACTTCTCTATGCTTTGATGCTGTAGGCATTATGGTTAAATTTTCCATGTAATACTGCGATTTATCCCAGTCTTGTACTCTTGTTCTTTGAGGAAGTGACATTGTACCTATTATTAGGTTGGTTGGTTGGTTCTGAGGGGTAGTTTATCCTTGGTTTGTTAGTGGGATCCTTGCTTGTTGGACTTTGAAGTTCTATTTTCTTTTTCCTTTTTGTTACTTTTGGCAAAAATACTTGGTTATTTATATTTGCAGGTTCTAAGCTTGATCAAGTGATAACTCCAATGAATTTTACAATTTTCCACAACTTTAGCTTACAGCTCTATACAAGAACTAAAACTGGAATTATTTGTTTCTTGTCTGCTAAAAGTTGCCACATTTATATTGATTTCTAATTTATTTCTTCCTTGTAAACTAAAGGTGGATGAATGGTCAGCACTTAAGAGTGCTTCCCTTTGAGGAGTTGTCCCAGCTTATTGGTGAGCGCTGGAAGAGTACTGGGCTTCTCACTGAGTCGGAAGGGCCATTTGTAGATGTATGTTTCTTTTTAACACATTTTGGAAATATTCTCTTTTCGCACAAGATTATGATAAATAATGGTATGTAAATATGTACAAACAGGAGGCAGTTCAGCTGCTTAAGGATGGGATCGACTTGGTAACTGATTCAGATACAGCACTCTCTAATTTGCTGTCTTACCCTGTACATGCTACCTTGACAAGGTGATTATCAAATTCTTACCCTTTAGTTTTGTTCTTTATTACATAATTCAGTATGTTTTCCAACTTTGATAATTGTTTATGATGGATTTTAGTTGTGCTTGTGCATTCTGACCAGTCTCAAATGTCGGGACAACCTTAAGTGTAGATATTAGTCCTAATATTCAATTTATGGATAATAATAGTGGAAGTGCTTTGAAGTAGTGCGTAGACCACTGGAAATTTAGAACCGTGCTTTGAAATTATGCTTATGCTTTCTCCTCTGTTCAATTCACTGGTTTTATTTAGTGCTAACTGCAAACAGATTAACATATCCTGTCACAAAATTTGGGACTTTGGGATGTTTAGAATCTGAAAAAGTACCAAATATCCTATACTGCTCCGACAAGAATCCGTGTCCAATGCATAACTGAATCTGGGTACGGAAATACGATCCTCTTAAGTTCATGGAAAAACTTCAAAAAGATTGAACATACCCATGTCACCCACATGCCCATAAACAATAGTCATACTCAAGGCCAAGTAACATAGATAATAGGCAAATTCTACAGCTGTTACAATAGATTGCAAGATCTGGGGTTTGGTTTATGTCAAAGAATCCTATCATTATGTTTTTTAAGTTTTTGTCTCTGCAGCCCTGAAGGTAGACCCATTGTCGAAGATAAGCTTTCTCAAGTTTCTGCCCACCTCTTAGCTGCCTATGATAGTGGTGAACTATTTGGTGCATTGGAAGAAGGCCCTGCTGGCTGGCAGAAATGGGTAAAGGGCTTTGGCAAAACACTGAAGCGCAAGGTGAGCTTCTAATCTCATACATTACCTTTATGGGATCTTGAATTTTCCTTTTCTTGGCCTACTTGAAATTAGGGGAATAATCGAGTTGAGCTCAAGCTTGAGCCTGATGGAGTTTCACCTTTAAAGCTTGAGCTCGAATCGAGATAATAATTGAACTGTTGAAGCTCGCTCGATAACCTAGCAAAAAATGAGCTTGATTCCTAACTCAATTTCAAGCTCAGTTATTTGTGTTTGAGCTTAAGTTCAATTTGAATTTTTTCAGCACTTATTAAAAATAAAAAAGATTGATTGGACTCACGAGTTACTCGAGTCAAGTATGAGGATACTTGAATCTGGTTGCTCGATGCCAATAGTTTGCGAATAAAGACGTCTCATTTATATCCGTACTTCAAATTATAATCCATGCAAGGTACTAATCTTACATATCCGAGGCTATAACTCTCATGGCAGGGGAAGTCATTGTTCATGCCCCTGAGGGTTTTATTAACAGGAAAACTTCATGGCCCTGATATGGGTTCTAGTGTAATCCTAATTTATAAAGCCGGAAACCAAGGCATTGTCTCGCCTCAAGCTGGGTTCGTGACATTGAAAGAAAGGTTCGAAATATTGAGACAAGTAGATTGGGAAGCACTCAACCAGGATCAACCTGCTTTGGAATCTGCGGCTACCGTATCAAATTGAAGAAAAAAAGAAGTGACAGGTTCATAATAATTGCTTACCTTTTTTTTTTAAGCCATTTATGAGATGTAGTTTAGTGTAATAATGGTTTGGTGTTTATGAATGTGATGAACATTTAGTTAAACTTTTATAGTTTTGAATCATGTGGAAAGGTTTCGAAGCTGCCAGGAATTAACTTTCCTTTGGGGGACATTATGGTATTTTTCCTGTTGAGTGGGGAGGTTTAATTATGAATTTCATCATCTACTTTATAGAAATTGAGAAATTAGTCCCTTTACTTTAATTTATTAGAATTTGGTTCTCATACTTTACAAAAATTAAAGTTTCATGAATATATTTGAACTACAATCAAAGTTTTATGTGTATAATTATACTAAATTAAAGTTCATATATCAAATTACAGTCAAATCAATAGTTTAGATGTAATTTTGAAATTTGCCCGTTCAAGTGTAGGTAACACTGAATAAACATAGAAATAGTAATAGGGTAATCTATGACATAAGCATGAATAATGGTTACGTAAGCAATGAAATAAAGACGATATATATTAAATATGATTAGTATGCATTCTCTTTAATTTTGACAATTTTTTCAGTTTGGTTTTTGTCTCTATTAGTCTTGAAATTCTATTTTTTTTAATTTGACCTTTGAATTTAGATTTTATATTTTATTGAAGTATAATGATGTAATATTTTAATGTTGTATAATCATTTAAAAATTAAAATTTTAAAAAAATTTATGTGATTATGTAACACAATTTTAGAATACGAGATTATCATACAGAAAGCATCAATTTTGAAACAAAAAATCTATTTGTCTCATATAAAATGTTTTAGAGTTTTTTCTCATTTTTGGTGTTTGGTTGCGTGAAATATTTGAAAAGAGCAATGCTTTGCTTTTTGTGTAAAACGTTTTACAAAATTCTTGCTAGTTGTCTGCATACTTCAATTATTAAGAATCGTATTGGACCACCTTCTAACTTCAAACTTTGCACAGTGTATAATTAAACATTTTTTTCAATTGATTGCATTTTTTTCTTTGTTGATTAATTAGCAAATAATTAATTTCGGCTTTACTCCTCATCTCAATTGGAAAAAAGGTTGTGCCAAAACTGAAAATTCAAACAATATTTTATTTCAATATAGTTTTAATTATGCAATTGGATATGTTTTAAGATTATATTTTTATGAACAATTTTATTGTAGCATGCATTTGGTTATTTTTATAATTATTCTACAAATTTTATACATGTTACTTAAATTTAGTTTTTTCGATTATTATAGAAAACAACATTCTAAATATTTACTTATTTAATAATTAAACATTGTTTTCTAAATTAATTATGAAAAAACCTTTTTCCACGTAATATTGTGATTGTTTGATTGAAATTTGCTTTCGAAAAGTGATTTAAAAAAATTTATAATATTTTATTATAATCATTCTAACATAAAAAAATATTAATTTTTTCAAAAAATCAATTTATTTTTTAAAAATCATTTTATGTAAAATATTTTACAAGAAAAAAAACTTAACAAAAAAATTTGAGAAAGGGAAATAAAAAGTTACCAAAATCAGATATTAAATGTTACTTAAAAAAGAGTAAATTTCACTCAAGGTCATTAAACTATTAGTAAATTTTCATTTGAATCACTCAACTTCAAAATGTTACAAAATGATCACTGAAATATTCAAAAAATTTCATAAGTCACTGGGTTTTAAGTTTTCTTTTTAAGTCCGACTAATGAGCTCCAAACGATAATTCGACGATAGTATAATGGATTAATACCTTTTGATGAATAGAATAACATACTTTAGTTTTAAGTCGACTTGACGGTCAATGTCAAAGATAAGAGAAAAAATTTGTTTGAATTTTGGTTTACAAATTCATAACTTTCAAAGATGTCTCGTGAAAAAAATTGAACTATAGAAGAGAAGGGAAAGAATAGCTTTTGATTGGTGCAAGTGGTACAAATAGTGAAGGCCATAAAACAACGATTTTAACAGTTCAATGACTTAAATGAAAACTTTCAATGATTATTTTATAATTTTTTTTAAATTAAATGACTAAAACTTAAATTTACTAACGTAAATTACCCTAAAAATCATATGTAGATAGAAATTACCATATCTAAGTGATACATGTCGACATGCCCTTACATTGTTTTTAAATAATTTCTAATATTAGAATTTCGTCCTTTTCCTTACCAAACAAACTGTCATCATAATAAAGATAGACTTATATTTATCTCTATTATACTAATAATTAAAAATATTTTACTTGTGAACCCAACAAGTGGCTCCAGTGGTTAAGAGAATGTTATTCATCTTATGAGATCTGGGTTCAAGCACCAGTATATGCAATGAGTGTGTGTGCAAACTTTTTTAAATTGTTATGATCTTTTTGTATTATTTTTAAAATTTGCATTTTTGAATACTTTTGTAATTTTAGAGAATAAATGTTCAAATTAAGGTCAAACCTTTTAAGAGTTGCTCACGTAAAAGCCAAACTTTTCAAAATGGTCATGCAATGGCTTAACTTTCACAAAAGTACTTAAATAAGGGTTTTTCATACGCTTAAAGCATAATTTGTAGTAAAAATTAGGTGTCTGTTAATGTGTTTAAAATGAAACACAACAGTTGAAAAGAAAAGAAAATAATAAAAATATTATTTGAGACTCGAAAAATGACATTTGATAATACATTATTTTGAGCACTTTTAAAAAAAATTGGTCTTTATTTGAGGGCTTTAAAAAAGCTTTGGCCCTTATTTGATCATATTAAATGGTTTAGCCTTCATTTGAGCACTTTTGCACAAATTATGCTTTTATATGACCATTTTGAAAAGTTTGACCTTTATGGGAGCAACCCCTAAAAGGTTGGTTTTCAATTTAAGCATTTAGCCATTTTTAAATTATTTGCTAACATGACATATAAAATAAATAGTATCATATCCGCATAAAGTATACATGAATTATCACACGGATTATCATGTCAACATCATTAAAATTTTAATGTGTCAATCACCGTTTCGGTTAAAAAAATAAATTGACTTTTTCTGAAAGGCCATTGGCCAAATTCAATTCAAAAGAAGAATAAGAGACATATTGAGAAAAGATGTAAAAGTTGAGAGCTAAATTTATTATTATGTCATTTATATTTAAATTATCCTAATTTTTTTTATTGAATCAGTGTAATTTGAGAAATTATAAAAAAAATTATTTTATTATTTTGGAAACAAAAATAAAAAATGAAGAATGTAAATGTTATAAATTTTAAATATTTTATTAATAATGTTTAAAATTTAAAATGATTAGTTTATAAAATTACTCACCTCACTTATAACTTCCTATTAAATTAGATTTTCCCAACCATCAATAATAGTACGATTATCAATATTAAACTGAACCAATTGAATTGAAAATTGAAATGTTTGTCAATTCCATCGATACTATATCATGGAAAATATAGTAAATTAAAAAAATGATTAATTCGATTACAAATTATCTAAATCGGGTTGAAGCTAATTTAAATATTTAATTGTTATTAATTAAAAAAATTGAATGTTTATGTTGCCATTATTATATATGGTTGTGTTTATTATTGCTTATATCTTTTATGGTTTTTTGTTGTGTGATAAAAAGACATTCCAAATGAACTACATAGAAATATCCTGAGGTGTCAAGGCACCTTTTGACTTGTCAATTACAAGGAGATCTAAGATTGCCGAAGGGGAGAGGTTGAATATCTTAAGTTCTTTTTTGGTCAAAGCCAATTTGACTAGACAGTCTGCAACTTGATTCTGCTCTCTAGGGATATAACACAAGGTCCACTGGTCTTCTTGGGACAAGATATTCTGAATACGTTTAATCAAGGTCGAATTCGAAGTGGTGGATGAGTTTCCTTGGATTGCTTTGACGACTTCCAAACTATCGGATAAAATCGTAGTCCTGTCGTGACCTAGACGTAGGCTGAGCTTGAGTCCCTCTAAGATACCCCAAAGCTCGGCATAAAAAACCGAGCATTTTTCTAGGTATTTGTTGAACCCAGAGACCCAATCACCATTCTCATCACGGATAACTCCCTCAGAGGCTACGTACCCTGACTCCAATTGTACAGCACCATCAGTGTTGAGAAAGAGTTGCTTTTCGAGAGGTCGTTCTTCGTAGGATGGATCTTGGCAACCAACCATTTCCGCATTGAACTCCAAGAAGAATTGAATAGCCTCACTATACGAATTTTTGACAATCTCACTTGGTTTCCATAATTTTCCTTGGAAGATGAAAAGACTGCGGTTCTTCCAAAGCCGTTAAGTAAGGATTCCAAAAAGACATACCCAATTGGCTCCTCTCTCATGGATCTTAGTATTGTCCTACACATTAGAAAGAATCCAATCGTGAAGATTAATAGATTCTGTCAGGCCCTACAGATGGATGCGATGGGGGAATTGCCTTAATACGTTCGATTACTTCATCTGATATCCAACCCTGTAACAAATCAAGATTCCACGATCCATCCTTAGCAACCATATCATTAAGACAACATTCATTGTTGAGATTCGCACTAGCAGGAGTATGCATGATCAGTGGTCCTACATGAGGAATCCAATTATCTTTCCAAAAATGGATCTTGTTGCCATCACCAACGGACCAGATGAGGCTCTCTCGAAGTAACGACCAAACTTTGGAAAGGGATCTCCAAAGATGAGAGCTTTTATCTCAAGCTATACAATTTGGAAGATTATCAGTCATTCGATACTTCTCCCTGAGAACTCAAACCCATAAAGCTTCTTTCTCTATGATGACGTTATTTTCGTTGAATCGATGATAAGAACTTTGATTGATTTAATTATTTATATGATTTATACAACATTGGAATAAAGTGTCTCACAAGATTACTATATTAATAGTTAGACTTGTGGTTATTATATTAATGAGTCCTACCACACTATAATAAATTCACTTGTCAAGTTAAATGTCACAAATTAATTCGATAACAAAGAAATTACTTAAAAATACTTTTAGGAGGGTAATGAATGTTACAATGATGTTTCTATTTTTATTTTTATACAATGTTAAATAAAATAATTAAAAACCATAAATAAAAAAACAAATGTCTATTATTAAATGATTTAATTTTGAATTTCATCTCTCTATTTTACGAAAATTGAAAAGTTAATATTTCTACTTTAAATTGTTAAATTTTGATTCTTATGCTTTATAAAATTGAAAAAGCTAGTACGATTGGATAACCTTATTAAAATTCATCAAATCGATGACCTAGAAATCAATAGTTCAACAATATATAGGCAAGAAATTAGTAAAAAATCACCACTTCAACAAATTAGTTCAACATATTAGCAAAAATCGATCGTTCAATTTTATGTATTTACCAATAATTGGATTAACTTTTCATCTTCGTAAATAAGAAGATCAAATTATGTCAAATTAAAGTACAAAGTCTAAATTCTCAGTTTCCATAAAGTTTAGGGATGGAATTATAAATTAAACCTTTCTAAATCAAATAAGTAAATGGATTAAATTCCATAAATTAAAAATAGAAAAATTAAATTTCAAAAGTATGAAAAATACAAGACTAGGTGCATAATTAGACCTCATTGTGTTAAACGAGCAAACCAAAAACCATGCACTTGCAAAAAAAGACAGCCTTAAAGCTCTTTTGAGTTCATCTCATATCATTGTTCAGCTGCACAGCTGTCACACGTGCCAACACCCTGTCTCTTCACTCACGCGCCATTTCCTTTTATATCACACTCTCTCACTCCACATCTCTTCACTACTCGACACGTGTCCTCCCAAAACAACGCTATAAGGAAATAGTTTTCCCTATTTTTTCCCCCACAATTCCGTTTCTCCTTAGAACGTAGCGGAACTGTCTCTCACCCTCTCGTTTTCACATTTTCCTATTTTATGCTCTCTCCTCCGCCGTGCCTTCCGCCGTCGGCTTCCTTCACCACCGCAATTAATGGAGACCCACCGGCGATCTTCGACTAATTCTGTTCGATCTCACAAGCCGGCAAGGCCAATTGCTTTGGAAGATGATTCCACCAAAGCTTCTGACGCATTGCCACTTCCTTTGTATTTAACGAATGCTGTGTTCTTCACCCTCTTTTTCTCTGCGGTTTATTTCCTTCTTTGCCGTTGGCGAGAAAAGATCCGGTCCTCTACGCCTCTCCATGTCGTCACCTTTTCCGAGATCGTTGCGATTCTTGCTTCCGTTGCATCGTTTATTTACCTTTTGGGGTTCTTTGGTATCGATTTCGTTCAATCTTTGGTTCTCCGGCCACCGGCTGATGTTTGGGCTTCTGAAGATGAAGTGGAAAGTGAAGTTTTGCTTCGTAATGAAGATGCTCGTCACGTTCCTTGTGGACAAGCACTTGATCGGTCGATTCGATCTTTGCCACCTCCGGCACCTATTGTAACTGCCGAGAGATTGTTCGATGAAATGCCTGTGACAGTTATGACTGAGGAAGACGAAGAAATAATTAGATCCGTTGTGACTGGAATGACTCCTTCATATTCTTTGGAATCTAAATTAGGTGATTGCAAGAGAGCAGCTGCGATCAGGCGTGAGGCTTTGCAGAGAATAACTGGGAAGTCATTATCAGGATTGCCCTTGGATGGTTTTGATTATGAGTCGATATTGGGACAGTGTTGTGAGATGCCGGTTGGGTACGTGCAGATTCCCGTGGGCATTTGTGGGCCTTTGTTGCTTAATGGAAGAGAATACTCGGTTCCTATGGCAACCACCGAAGGATGCTTAGTAGCTAGCACTAATAGAGGCTGCAAGGCTATTCATTTGTCTGGTGGAGCTACAAGTGTTCTATTGAGAGATGGGATGACTAGAGCTCCTGTTGTGAGGTTCGGTACCGCAAAAAGGGCGGCTGATCTGAAGTTGTATTTGGAAGATCCTGAAAATTTCGAGACCTTGGCTTGTGTTTTTAACAGGTTCTTTTTCCCTCGAATTCTTGTTTTAATAATTTGTATTCAAGTTAATCTTGTTGCTTGTTTGTTTAAGAGTTTTGGGTATTTTTGAGTTATTGCAGATCAAGCAGATTTGCTAAGCTTCAAAGCATCAAATGTGCAATTGCAGGGAAGAATCTGTATTTAAGATTCTCATGCTTTACTGGTGATGCTATGGGGATGAACATGGTTTCAAAGGGAGTTCAAAACGTTTTAGATTTCCTTCAAACTGATTTCCCTGACATGGATGTTATTGGCATCTCCGGTGAGTCTCTTTTTCATGGATTTATAATTATGTTCCGGTTAAAATGTGCCTATAGTCCCTGTACTTTTCAAAATCACTATTATGATTATTATTTTGGTTAAATTTCTTGCTATGACATTTTGAAATAAAAAAGTAGTCACTTGGTAGTCATATAATTACAAAAATGTAATTAACCTGAATTTTACAAAAAAAAAATAGCATAATTAAGTTGGACTTGAATTTAGAAATATGAAAAGTAGGACTAAATTCCTAATTTTCAAAAAGTACAGGGAGTATAGGGATATTTTAACCCTATGTTCCTTACCATTTTCATTGTTTGAGCTTAAGATCGTTGAATTTTATTAATTTATGATGGATATAGGAAACTTCTGTTCCGACAAAAAGCCAGCTGCAGTAAATTGGATTGAAGGCCGAGGCAAATCTGTTGTCTGTGAGGCCATCATTGATGGTGATGTAGTGAGGAAGGTCTTGAAGACAAGTGTAGAATCTCTCGTTGAGCTTAACATGCTTAAGAACCTTACTGGTTCTGCCATGGCTGGAGCTCTGGGTGGATTTAATGCTCATGCCAGTAACATTGTCACTGCTGTCTATATAGCTACTGGCCAAGATCCAGCCCAAAATGTCGAGAGCTCTCATTGCATCACCATGATGGAAGCTGTTAATGGCGGCAAGGACCTTCATGTCTCTGTCACAATGCCTTCAATTGAGGTAATTGATTGTGTTGCTATCAAAATTATGAGGCATAGTAAAAATATCTTACAACTTATGCCCCGAGATATGACCCTAAGTACCCTTTAAATGCATCTAACACGAGAATGAGATATTAAATGCATTGACATGAGTACAAGGCATGATCGTCAAGTACACTCGAGTAAATTAGTCATTCTTCTAGAAAAGTGAGCTATTTAGTATTTGTGCATTGAAGCGGTTAATGATGGTAAGATTGAACGACTTGTCCAACTGAAAAAATTATCTAACTACTTTGAACTGTTTTTGTCTTTTGCTAATTTTTTTTATGGGTTAAATCATTTTTTTGGGTTTGAACTTGGCAACTATTCTCATGTTGGGGCTTAAATTTTTTTATTTCAAGTTTGTTTCTGATATTTTCTTAGAAACCTAAAGCTCAGGACCCAATATGGAAGTTCAGTGACTAACTTGGATAAAAAAACAGGTTCAAGATCCAATGTGAGAATAATTACCTAGTTCAAAGATTAATTTGGATAAAAGAAGGTTCAGGTCTCAGTGCGAAGACAGTAACTTGGTTCAGGTCCGAATTTGGGAACAAGACCAAAAAGAGTTCAAGCTTGAATATAAGAATTGTTGCCACGTTCAAATCCAAATAATGATTTAACGCTTTTTTATATTTTTAGAGTTTATATAGTACAAGAACTAGTCAGCTCCAACTTTTAGAATTTTCCAATACAGGTAAAACTTGGAAAAAAGGTTAAGATATCCGTTTCTTGCCTAATAATTTTATATTGCTATGTGATTTATCTTCATAGGTTGGCACTGTTGGTGGTGGAACTCAGCTTGCATCACAATCAGCTTGTTTGAACCTTCTTGGTGTCAAGGGTGCAAGCAAAGAATCCCCTGGAGCAAACTCAATACTCCTTGCAACTATAGTAGCCGGTGCAGTCCTTGCTGGCGAGCTGTCACTGATGTCAGCACTTGCTGCCGGGCAACTAGTGAAAAGCCATATGAAGTACAATAGGTCTAGCAAGGATGTTTCCAAGGTTTCTTCCTAAATTTGATGAAAAAAATGACCTTGGTGTCTGTCGAAGCCTGAAAAATTTGGTGTAAAGTTGGAAGCTGAAAGAGAGACATCATCATCTCTTAGTAATAAGCTAAGTAGACTTCCCATCTATTTGTAATTTACTTCTATTTATTTTTGTATTTTGTTCCTTTTTTTTTTTTAATTTTCTTAAGTAAGTCAATGTAATCTGAGGTCTTAGATTTGTGTAAAATGACAGGATTGTTATTAGATTTTTCTTTCTTTTGGTTTCTCTTTGTTGAGAAATGAGTTTATTTCACTAGACATCCTAAATTATGAACTTCATTTTAAATTGATCCCAAGCTTTTTTTATAATTTTTTATTTTAAATTGTCATATAAAAATTTGATGTCTCGATTAAATTAATAATTTTAATAATAAGATTTTATTGAGAATATAATTAGAATGTTTTAAAGTTTGAGGATTAATTTAAATAAAGATTATTGTTTGGAGATGTATGGTACAATTAACTCTTGAGAAGTTGGGCCTAAATCTAACCCATGAAATCTCGTGTAAGTCACTAAATTATTAATAAATTTATTTTCTAATCACTTAATTATGAAAAGTTATAAAAATATCATTCAATTGTTAATCTGTTTTGGTTAATAGGGACAATTTTTAAAATTGTTAAAAAATAATTTTAACCTTCAACATTTATAAATTATGTCAATTTAGTCTTGTTTTTTTTTTTTTAAAATTAACCTTCAACATTTACAGATTTTTATGACATTAAGGGTAATTTAAAAAAATATGAAAATAATTATCTTGAATTTTATTTTTTAGGTTTTTAAGTGAAATGGTCACAAAAAATTACACAATGGGTAAATGTTGATGGTTAGATATTTTAGAATCAAAATTAAATTTACACAATAGGTAAAATTTGTGGATTAAAGTTGCTATCATGTCAATTTTGAAAGCTACTATTGTTAACCAATTGAAGACATGAAAAGTTAAAATTAAATAGTTGTGTAATTATTTTATAACTTTTTATAATTAAATAAAAAAGTATACTAATAATTGAGTTACTATTTTACAATTTTTAGTAATTGAATAAAAGAAATCTATTAATAGTTGAATGACTATTTAGTGTAGCGTCATATATTCAATCTAATTATTTAAATATAAATAACTTTGAACTTATACAAATTAATTTAATCAAACATTACTATAAAAATGATAAAAGAAAAATAATAATTCAATTAAAATTCGATTTATACCCAAACCTAAAAATTCATATTTCCATATAACTTAGTTATCCGGTCTTGAATTTCGATTACACGTAATGTACCCTAAAATCCACATGGAATATAACCCAATAAAAAATCCCTAATTGATTCCCTTATATTATGTTTTTCTTCCAACATTTCAACAGCTGAAAACCTTGGATTTGAAGCAGAGGAGCAAAAAAAGCTTTTTCAAGCTCTTTTCATTTTCCCTTCTAAAGGTAAAAATACATTGTTTTTTTTCTGGGTTTTCTTTTAAATGTTTGATTTCCAAACATTGACTTTATTTTGAATAAATATGTGAGCTTTTTTGTTAAATCTAATTAGGGTTTTTTTTATTAAAGCAGGGGGAGAAAGTTGGAAACAAAGAGCCTAAGCTTATAATTTGATGGATACCGGAGGGAATTCATTACCGTCGGGACCCGACGGTGTGAAGAGGAAAGTGTCGTATTTTTACGATCCGGAGGTCGGCAATTACTATTACGGCCAAGGTCATCCTATGAAACCTCATAGAATCCGAATGACGCATGCCCTTTTAGCACACTATGGATTGCTTCAAAATATGCAAGTTTACAAGCCATTACCTGCTCGAGAAAGAGACCTTTGCCGTTTCCATGCCGATGACTATGTGAATTTTCTTCGCAGTATAACGCCGGAAACACAGCAAGATCAGCTCCGGCAGCTTAAGCGGTTTAATGTCGGTGAGGATTGTCCGGTTTTTGATGGCCTTTTCTCGTTTTGTCAAACGTATGCAGGTGGATCTGTTGGTGGTGCTGTTAAATTAAACCATAATATTTGTGATATTGCGATTAATTGGGCTGGTGGCTTGCATCATGCGAAGAAATGTGAAGCTTCTGGGTTTTGTTATGTTAATGATATTGTTCTTGCTATATTGGAACTTCTTAAGCAGCATCAGGTATGTGTTTTTAGTAATTCAGTTCTTCATTAGCTTTGTTTGGAACTTTAAGAAATAGTTAAGATATTTCGAGCTAGTGCTAGTACTTTGGTTGGGGATAGATGCATCCAAAGTCCATGGAGGTGGTGGTGGTTTTCAAGATTATACATCCATAGTGAAGTGGGGTGGGTAGTGGAGCAGAGCATGCTAACTGTCAGTGGTGATGGGTTTTGCAACATCTCCCCCCCCCTCCGCCCCATTGCCATCTCTACCCATTCCTCCATTGAAGGATCAGGCAGAAGGTAGAAAAGCTTAAAACAAATACACTTATCCAACTTTTCTAGCTTTCTTTTAGAACTTTCTTCTTCATCTTTGAGAGGCGACCGTGTCCTTGTCCCACAGTGGGAAAACATTAGGAAATAGATAAGCCATTGTGCACTAGTGCTAACACTTATTGACAACCTGGAACCCTCGAAGAATGATAAACAGTTGCTATAGTAGGCATGAAGTAATAAACATATACATATTAATTGACCCGGATGAATTGTTTAAGTTTTCAATTCATAATTTCATCCTAGGTTGTAAAGATTTATGTTCTTGCACCGGTAATAACTTGATGTTGTATAGTTTGTTATCGATAATGTTTTTCCTTCTCTTTGTTGCAGCGTGTTCTATATGTTGATATTGATATCCACCATGGAGACGGTGTGGAAGAGGCATTTTATACAAGTGACAGGGTCATGACTGTTTCTTTTCATAAATTTGGCGATTATTTCCCCGGCACGGGAGATATACGTGATATTGGATATTCAAAAGGGAAATACTATTCCCTTAATGTTCCTTTGGATGATGGGATCGATGACGAGAGTTACCATTTCTTGTTTAAGCCAATTATCGGTAAAGTTATGGAAGTATTTAAGCCTGGTGCAGTTGTCCTTCAATGTGGTGCTGACTCCCTATCTGGAGATCGGTTGGGGTGTTTCAATCTTTCTATCAAGGGTCATGCTGAATGTGTTAAATTTATGAGATCTTTCAATGTTCCCTTGTTACTATTAGGTGGTGGTGGTTATACCATTCGGAACGTTGCTCGTTGTTGGTGCTATGAGGTAACTTATCTTTCACAATTTCATTTATTTAATATATACTAATTGGTTTAAGTAATTCGGTTTGCTATTGTTATCTAATGTTAATATATGGTAAAGGTGGTAAAAGTATCATGGAGACCCTCGAATTAGGAGTTGAATTGCATTTTAACCCTCTACTAAAAAAAGGGAAAATTGGTCTCTGTGTGATAGATCAAAGAGCAAACCGGTCCTTTTATTGAATTCTCCATTTCTACGGTTGAAAAGCGGTTCTTGTATGCCAGCATAAGGTACACGTGGGACACCACTATCATTGTCTGGTTATTTCGTTAGCCACAGCCCACATCAGTTTTTAACAGTTAAATTTTTAACAAAATGGACTGGTTTGCTCTTTGATCTAACATAAAGAGACTAATTTTTCATTAAAAGGGGATAAAATGGAATTTGACTCCTAATACAGGGGCTTCCATGGTGTTTTTACTGGTAAATGTGAGTTTTAAGGTAGTAAACATTTTTCATTGAAGATATACGACACTTGTGTTTAATTTATCGAATAAAAGTTTTCCTTTTTGTTTCTCGAGTAACCTACACACTTCAGAAGAACTTTTATCATTTTTGTGCAACTAAACGCTCCTCTTTATTCTCTTTTGGTAATGTCTCTGTGTCATATATTTCATCAACACTTCAAGTTGGTTCTTTTTCAACTTTGACTGTATTATAGTTGTGATCTTAAACTAGAATAACTATTTGTAATAATGATTTCTCAATGTAAGCAGACTGGAGTTGCACTTGGAACGGAAGTTGATGACCAGCTGCCTCAACATGAATATTATGAATATTTCGGTCCGGATTATACACTTCATGTTGCCCCTAGTAACATGGAAAACAAGAACACACGCCAATTACTTGAAGAAATACGTAATAATCTACTCGACAATCTCTCGAAGCTTCAGCATGCACCAAGTGTCCAATTTCAAGAAAGACCACCTGACACTGAGCTTCCTGAGGTGTGTTCCGCGGCTTTTTTATGTTATTTCTTATCATGTTTTAGTATCTTCCTTTTGCATCCGTTATCTATCAGGGAAATATATTGTGTTTCCCGCTCTCAGTTTTTGATCTTCTCCATATTTGGCATTTCACATTTTAATAGTATTGTTGGAGCAGAAGTCATTTTTATTTGTCTCTTTTCTGCCCCTCTAATGCAACTGGGTGGTAGTTTACATTGATACATTTCTTCTTATGTTACTTGGGCCCGGTACGAATGTCAGATTCGGATATATTCAATTGTGTCCAAGTTTTAACATGTATTTGGAGGATCTTTTAAACATCATATCTTTATACCCGTGTCCAGACAAGCACGAGTACATAAAGAAAAGTGAAGAGTTAAAGTAACATAGCATTTCATACATTTACTAGAAGTTACATGTATATCTATTGATTATATTCAGGCCGATGAAGATCAAGATGATGCAGATGAAAGATGGGACCCGGATTCAGACATGGAGGTTGATGAGAAACGGTATTTTTCTCTCTTTTAAGAACTTTTTCGGATTTTACACCTGAACCTGTTTTTTATTGCATTTTATTTTTGATCTTTCCCATTCATTATGTAGGCCAATCCCTAGCAGAGTAAAGAGAGAAGCAATCGAACCCGAGAGAAAAGATACGGTATGCTTTATGCTATAAATGTTAGATTTTGTTTGCGATTGCGAGACTTAATGGATTTGACTTTGTATTCTCTCAGGAGGCTCCGAAAGGTGCTGCGGAGCAAGCTAGAGGATTTGACAACATGGCAACAAATGAGACCCTAAGTACAAAGGTGATGTAAACACACGCATTTGTATTGTATATATAAATTATAAGACGACTGGATTCCGATAATGGTATTGGAACACTTAAAATGTCGTGTTAATGTTTTCGTTTTCTATTTTTTCAGTCTGTAGATGTCAGGCCTATGGCTATCGATGAACCAACTGTGAAAGTCGAGCAAGAAACATCGAACAAAGCATCTGATCCGATATACCCGAAGTCTTAAATCGAAACCTTTCAAATAGGTATTGGATGTAACTTGAATGTATTAGCAACACTGTAGCATTATAGCGCCCCCTTTGTTGTTCAGTGTAATCTGTAGAAGCCATGAAATTCCTTTTAAGTTTTATTTGAAGGTAACCTGTATTTTATTTGATACTAAAATTAATATTTGCAACAAATTTATATGAACATGATATTAGAATCTGCTCCATTTATATATAAGTTTTGTTATTTTATATGTAGGGATAAATCAAATTTATATATGAATTTTGATTCAATGTGTAATTTAATACATGAATTTTGATTTGGTACAATTATAGGTATAAAACTTGAATTGTGATTTATATGTGCACATGAATCTTTAATTTTGATTCAATTATACATATTTAAATAAATGAATATATACATTTATTGTTATATAAGATTAATATAATTGTATATAATATATCACGTAAAATGATGTTAATTTGATGATATTGTTAATGATTAATGATTTTATATATAAAATCGCATAAAATCAAATTTTATGTATGATATTGCATATTATATCAAAATTGATGTATAATTTTGATATTTATTTTTTATTTAAAATTTGATTTGATTTTAAACATGTAATAAATCTAAATGTTCCGCATATATTGCCGTATAAGTTCCAATTCCAATATACTTACAAAATTATTAGCATTACTCCAATTCGAGGCCGAGGTCAAGCTGTTCGATTAGATTTAATCGAATTTAAGCTAATTTTTCACTGAACATGAGTAACAAGTAATTTACGAGTAAAAGCGTCTGGCTTATATCCTATCTATTGGCAAACTCAAATATTTTTAGGATAAATTATATTAATAATTTTCTAATTGTTAGTAAAAAAAAAATTATCACTCAATCGATAAAAGTTACCAAATTACGTGTGTAAAAATTGAAAATTAGATTATTTTTTTTAAATCAAGATTAAATTTACTCCATGTATAATCGGGTGACAAAGAAATTTGCTAATACAGGCAGTCCTAAAAATAACTTTTTAAGAAAGTTGAACAATTGTCTTTAATTTTCCTTCAATATTCAAAATAAATCAAGCAAAAACTTCTCATGCACCAATAGAAAGCCATTCTATTATTTCTGGTTTTCAACAGATTAAAACATAAACCCCAAATATATGCATTGCCATCTTTGATACATACTATTTACCCTTATATAATACATCTGATAGAAAACAAAAATAGATATTAGTCATTGAAGGCATTAAGATACAACTGGATGTGCAAACATATTTCGTGTTCTAGCACAAGATCGGTATACTCACCGAGCAGTGCGTACAAACCGACAGAAAAACTATGCAGCAATCCAGCAGGAAAGTGTCAACCCAATTACCCTTCCGTCTTCATTTTTCAGTCATTGCAGATTGCAGTTGAATCAGCTTAGCACTTAAATGTACAAGGTTCAGCAGGACTTGCAGAATATGCATCAAAGTAGTGGTCAGTGCTTGATGAGGCATTTCAGTGCCTAAACTTTAAGGATTTAATCCGTGAAAGCACAGAATAAACTTAGTGAACGCATTCAATGTGTTGATTACAGTCATGATGATACTTCTTGAAGTGCTAGATTCAATTCCTGAGCAGATTTTGCAACCAATCCCCCACTTCTATGGAGAAAAACAACACAAAACGAAAAGAATAAATAAAAAAAAGATCTCTAGAGCAAGCCATATGGTATAGCACAAAATGGCATATGGCAAAGTACCGTGGAGGCACCTATACTAGGTGTGAAATTGTTTTTTGCCCCCTCAACTCCAAAAATGGGCAAATTCGTCTTTGTATATTAGATTAACGAGCAAACTAATATTTTCTGTTAAAATTTTATCCATTTGTACTGTTAACTGGCATGGCTAACAGAATATCTAAATAATGACACGTACAGGGACCAAATTTTTAACAGCAAAAATGGATGAATGTTTTAACAAAAGGATCAATTTACTCTTTGATCCAAAGTACAGGGATTTACTCTTTGATCCCAAGTACAGGGATTAATTTGCCCATTTTTTTAGTAGAGGGGGTTAAATGCAATTTAGCCCTAGTACAAGAGTCTCCACGATACTTTTACCCATACGGTTAAACCTATGGTGCTTATGCAGGGTTTATAAACACCATACTCACCTAGTAAGAGTGGGAAGACATTGCTTTACTTTTTCGAGTTCTATAAAGCAGAGGTTGCAACGCTCAAACCTAGGCCAATCAGCAGCATGAAATCTCGGTTAATATCCAAATAACTGAATATTTGAACACTAAATTTACAGTTTAGAAGCAAGTGGTCTGACCTTTGCTCTGCCTCAATGTCTACACCGGCAGGTGCCAAAGCTGATAATGTTGAATATATCATTGAACCAAATATCCGGACCAGCTTAAGCAGCATGTCAAGACAGATGCTCAAATGCCTATATAAAGGTCACCTTTAAATATCGAAACTTCATCCAGATACCAGTAGATATGATAATTTTAACTGCCTATTAAGTATTGAAGCTTAAAGCCACAGAGAAATACTGAAAACAATTGATGTTTCCAGAAAAAATGGAAAATATAAAACCTGAGGTCAAGTGACTATAAAGTTGAATAAAAAATGCAAGATTATCACACTGTTTTTACCTGTCCATGTCACTTCCAAGGAGACCAGATAGAAGTGGCAGAAGAGAAGTGCAAATTTCCAATGTTACAATGTCTATTTTTTCAGTAACAATGCTCATCACATCAGCAAGCACCTGCAATTTCCATCATCAAAAGAAAAAGTTGCTCATCAATATATTCTGATTTACATAAAAGTTCGAACTTTGAAAACGAATGGATGTATTAATAAACATAAACTGCATACACCATGATCAGCCATCTTTTCCATTGCACTGATTGCCCCCTTTATGTCATTCCTTTCCCATAGTCGATGAACAACCTATATAACCAGCAATATTCTATGAAAACTTCAACATTGTAGATATCTTACCATGAAGTGACCAACTAAAACATCCAAAAAATCCGTTAATATGACTTCAAGTTTTTCTGCAATCACCTGTAACTTAGCTAAACGAGACTGCATGGAACCAATGAATTGATCATGCTGCTCCATTACATCTGCAACAGCATCCTCATCAGTGGCCGAAGGCATTTCTTTTTCCACAGAAGAGTATCGTCTTCTTTGTTTATACTTCAAAAGTTAAATGCTTGATTAGTATTGACAGGGATTTTGAGAATATGGAGAAAAAGGAAAGAAAGTAAATACAGACTTAGATATGCTTTTACCGCATCGAAAGAAGGCATGTTTGCAACAGATGCATTCCGTGGAGAGGCACACAAAGTAGGTCCATCAAAATTGGATCTCCTCCTTTTCTCCAAATTTAGGATTACTGAACGTATTCTTCCTGAATGATTGACCAAAGATGTTGAGTGATAAGTTCACAGAATTGTGCATAACAACAAGTTATCAACTGATATACCTCCTTTTTGGCTTTCTAAAGGATACGCATCTCTATGTGATTTTTGCACTTGAGCATCATCTGAAACAAAGGAAGCAAGAATGGTTGATCATTTCAACTTGAAAATGCAATAAAAGCCTACTCAAGCTAGACCAAATTTGAAAACCAAACAAATCCAGAACACATGAACTACGACAACATGCCCGCAAGCAGGATTTAGCAGAAACTGAAGTTCAAATCAGTTGTTCTGTTCAATCACAATGCATAACCACAGATAATGCTATACATTAGCATTCCTCAGGTTCAAATATGTTATCCAAAGGGTATATCAACCTAAAGAGAAATAAAGATACACATAAGAATATAGCCCAACCTTAAAATGCAAAGAAATATAGTCAATTTAGAGACCAGAAGAACTAATTTAGAACTACAATTCTTTTGTTAACATGGCTCCAATGTTCATGTGTGTATGCATGTGAGAGAGAGAGATGCAGAGACTCTTAGAAGGTGAATTTATTTAAGCTCTAAAGCAACTTCTAGGCTTAGCCATTTGGTTTAACTCATGTTCAAATTAAAATACCAAAGAGACTATATTTTTCAATATTCCCAAACATGTCATTTTCTTTATACAACCAAAAACTAGAGAAGTTATTATTAGAACTTTAGAAGGTTCTCATCACTGTTCTCTCCATCTCACTCTTTCAGTAGTTCCTGCTAAGTCTCAAGAAAAATCTAGTTGTTATCAAGCACAGTCCTTTACTAAAAGCATTTCAATATAAATATTTTCAGTCATAAACTAATTCAAGGACTAGTGATGAAATTGGAGGTTAAGCAAACATATTATACAAAATATAAAATTCAGGGAAAAATGCAGCAGGTAAAATATGGAAACAGAATGTTAAGTTACGAGTTTTAAAAATATACAATTTTCATCCTGGTAGTTTGAAGGCAATTCGACCACCGAGTTTGGTTCAGTCCTGACAGAACCAATGCACCTATCTTCCCTCACATTCATTTCTGCAGCAGACATTCCGTTAATTGGACCTTTAACAGAAGGAAGAATACTCCTGTCTGAACCACTGCTGAATTCAACCCTAGAACCTGTAGTCTCAGGTGGAGAAGAGATAGCTGGCCAGTCCAAGTCTTCCCTGCTATTTTGAAACTTCCGAAAACTAGATGTCTTTGACTGCAAAGAAAATGGCATTGTTCTTCCAACAATACCAAGTTCTTTTCTCGATTCAGCTCCCTGCTCCAAAGTTCTCCCAACTATTCCAGCTTCTTTCCTTGATTCAGCAGCCGACTGACTTGATTCCAAACTTCTTCCACTAATTCCAACTTCTCTTCTAGATTCAGTGACTTGCTCCAAACTTCTCTCAGATATTCCAACTTCTTTTCTTAATTCAGCAGCCTGCTCTGACCTCATATCATTTCTAGGAACAAGCACAGGTACAACATCGGACTTGATAAAAGTAGGAACACTAACACCTGAATTAGCCCTTGTAGAACTCCTCCTTGGAACTGTTACCGACCTCTGTTGAGCTGTCTTTCGAGCAGCGTTTAAATTGACACGGTGAGGGGTACCAGGTGCATTTCCTGTGGCTTTAACCAGTACATAAAAAACAGAATCAGGTAGATAAACAGGTAATGGTTGCACCCCCTTCCATCAGCATTTCCAGATATTTCATAACTTTTTGAAGACACAAAATAAGTAGAAGAGAACACTGAAGCATATCTGCTATCCATCAATCCACTTTTGCCTTCTACTTTTGTTGTTTTATTGGTCAAAAAGTTGGGTAGTTGAGAATGATGGATTTGACTTGTCTCTCCTAAGACCTTTTGGACTAATAACAAGAAAGATAAAGTCTAGTAGAAATGCAAACAACGAAAAACAAGGGTAAAATATAACGTACATTTTGACTCCTTCGCAGGATCTGAGTTTTGTGAAATGGACAACCTTCCAAGGGATTTTGTTTCCTTCACTAAAGGATCAGGATTTTGTGAAACAGGTAATCTTCCCATACTAGCTTTTGTGGTATTCTCATTCAATACAGAGAGGTTTCCACCTGAATGAGATTTAGGTTCAGAATGACCATTTACACGTTTAGCATTACCAACTGCATATGGTTCTATGCGCTGTGCCAGTGATCAAAATTCAATATTAAAATGTTAACATAATGACTGCCATTAAAGAAAGATGGACCAATTAAATATTTTGAAGTGTAGAAACTTGAGCAATACCGAGATGTCTACAACCCATACTCCTACGCAGCTTTGATTATATGAGCAGCCAAGAAGCTTTCCTTCATGAACATTAAGATCTGACAATCTAGACCATCCCACATCCACACCATCATAACATCTTATCGGTTCCCATGAGAAAACCTATAAGTTGGAAAAGAAAATTGAAGTGCAAACCGGAATAAGCATAAAGCATTCCCTGGTAAATATTCTAGACTAATAAAAGTTGAATTGATAAAAGACTTCACCCTCAGATTTTCATGCAATCCACAGAGTACAGTTCTTCCATCAGGGTTGAAGGTCAAGCAACGGACTCCTGTAGTCTAAAGTAGAAAAGAAAGTTTCATGCATACACTTCACCATAAAACAAGATAAAAGATCCTAGATCTAAACATATGTAGAAGATCTTCTGATCTCAACATTAATCTCTAACTCTAGTAAGAGAATTAATAACAGTGCCAAAGAAAATGAAAGTACCTCAGGCCCAGCTGAACCAATAAGCTCAAAGGTTTCAAGATCCCAAAACTTAACAGTCCGATCAGCTGAACCTGTGAAGCCAAGAGTATGTATGAAGAAAATCAGAACACACAAGAAGGATTTACAACCTACTTGGACATCATAACAGATCTTACACTAAGAATTAATTTTTTGGACAGCATCACAGAATAACATCTCAAGTCAACGAGGAAGATGCAGCACTTATTCTAATAGAAGGTAATAACCAACCTGTAGCCAGCAAAAACTCGTGTGGATGGAAATCTAAGCACTGAATTTGACCTTCATGATCCTTGAATTGATGCAACAATTTTCCAGCAGTCAAATCCCACACCTGTTGATATACAGGACATGGAAAAGATCATTTTAACATGAGCATTTAAATCTGTTTACATGGTAAAAATGTTTTATCAAATGGCACTGACAGCAAGCAACCTACATGCCAATCTGACAATTATAGCATTTAAAACAATGAAATAGCCTGCAGAAATCAAATCCTAATAGCACTAAACCAACAAACTGCATCTATGGGTCCATTCAAAGCCATTTAACAGTTTTAAAAGTAAACAAGGGTGCTAATGACAGCCAAATTTTTAAAGTTGGTTGACTCGGTGACTCAGAACCAATTCAAGATAAAACAAGGTTATTGGTTTATCCAACACCCTCAACTTTGCATAGCCTCACTCTGGACTCCACAATCTCAATTCCAATTCAAGAGAAACAAGAGTAATAGGAACAAGACAGACCACCAAAAGAAATGAAACCCTTCCATTGTTCATTCACCCTACCATAACCACAGAAAGAAAAAAAAACACAGAAGAGTAACAAATGTCTACAAACAAAGGATCATGTTAGTACAACATAATTTATATGATGAACCAAAGTACGGCAACTCCAACCTTCACAATGTTGTCCTCACCACCGGATACAACCCATCGACCATCTGGTGTGAACCTGATTGCATTGACTCCTCGAGTATGACCCTTGTAAGTGTGGATGCACCCTTTCTTTCTGATATCCCATATCTTTAGATTTGTATCAAGAGAGCCAGATGCAAAAAACTCGCCAAAGGGGTGGAAGTCCACAGAAATGCAATTGGATCTATGACCAGTCAGAGTCCGAACAACTAGAAAAGTATCAGATTGCAAAAACAGAAAATCAATATAACATAGTTAAGACCAACATTTAACATGCAGCAACATGTATATTTGAAGGAAAAACAAAGGTCTACAGAATTGGGCAAACATACTTTTTGCCTCCTCCAAATCCCAAAGCTTAATGGTACCACTTGCAGCACCTGCAGCTACCAAAACTTCTGAGGAATCAAAGGTCACTGAATCTATCCCACTTGCGTGTCCCGATAAACTCTGGTAGATGATTCAAACACAACAACAACGGAACAAGAATTCATCGATCTCCAAAATGAAAATGTATCAAAGATAGAACAGTTTAGTCCTTTTCTCGATAATTGACAATAATTTAATCCTATTGTTTGTTGCATCCTACATTCGTTTTCCCCTTTAGTGGTTAGTGAACATATAACAAACTGAAGCATACCAATAACAGTGAAAACACTACTAAGATCACCACAAAAAGGGTATTTGAAACAAATTTAATAATAAACATTGAGCAAATTCTAAGAGAGAGAACTGACCAGTATGGCATTCGGTTTACCGATAGCCCAAAGATTAACCTTGTGATCTTCCCCTCCTGTCACAAGAACCCTCGACGATTTTCTTCCAATCTTTAGGCAATTCACACTTGAAGAATGTGCCACAAATTCCTCTATTTATTACATTTGTTAAGGACACCATAAGAAAAAAAAAACACAAGAAAACTACAAATGTATATAAAACTAAAGAGATCCAAGAGCAAGTAAATCAATTGGAAACAAATTTTAATTAATAAAAAACCTTTAAAAAAATAGGATACGTAGCTTGTAAGCGCGTTTGGTACTCATGGCAGAAACGAACTATATGATGAAACCCTAACAATGGCTATAGCAAACATTCAAATGAAAAAATAATAAAAATCAAATGAACGTTGCCGTAGATCTCATCCTCATTTCATTTCATTGATTCAACCATATTTCCACCACTGCAAAATCGACAGTTTTCACTGTTAGATCGGAAACAACATTAAGTAAAGCATATACATATACAAAACTTAAACAAAAAGAAAGGAGCAAATGACAGTTTACCAGAAACCAAACACTTACATGAAATACATCAGTTTTGAGAGATTGCTTCAGTGTTTAATCTTCCTTTCTTGGGTTTCCTCCAAAATTTGTGTTTTTTTTTTATTTTATACCAGAACAAAAAGTAGTTGTATAATGCAAGAAATGCACCCAAAAAATCAAAAAAAAAATCGATTTTGAAAATTTATGATTAAGTAAGAAGAGTTTGATTTTTTTTTTCTTGTTTGATTTTTCAAACGCAGATTTTTTTTTCTTAATAAAAAAACCAAATCTTTAACCTAAAAACCAAACTCTAACAAATAAGATTTTTCCAGATATATAAAATCACTAGAATGATTAATAAAGAAAGAAGGAAGCGAAGGGGCCGCTTTCAGGTTACACTGCCGTTGCTCCTTTTTAATTTTTAATTCTATTTAACTGATTAATAGGGTTAATGTTACAAAACGTCCCCGAGATATTTCTTAGATTTTAAATTAATCCCTAAATTTCAAAATGTTCTTGTTGCTTATGCTAGCTTAATTGGCAATTCAAGCATTAAATGTAATTTAAAATCTGGTGTGAAATATATTTAAAACACGTTAATCAAATTGTAAATATGTGTTAAAACACTTTAATTGAACTGTAAATATATGTATACTTATTATATGAATAGCTTGTACATGACGTGTTTAAAAAATAAATATGGCGGATCTTGGCCCCATTAGTTAAATAGTAAAATATCCATTTAACACCTCCCATAATATAAATCATTCGAATTAAATTCTTTAGTTTTTGAATAAAAGAAAATTTTGTATTTTTGACCTTCCAAAAATTCTTAATGTAATTTAAGCATTTTAACACAAAATTTTAGAATTTTATCCCGTGCCCTCCAAATAAATTTTTTTTGCTTCGGCCATATGTGCCAATAAAAGTTAGGAAGGTGATTTCTTTCCTTTTTTCAACATAATATGTTTATGCTTATGCCCAAACTAACCGCTAGACTGGTGAAATGATTTAATTGATACAATATAAATACTTTTAGGATTCAATTGAAATATTTTGAAATTTTTGGATCAATTTAAAACCTAAGTTATAATTTGAGGATGTATAGTCTATTATCCTAATTAATAAGGTTTCTTCGGAACGTTAATTTTATTTTTTTTCGCTTAAATAAACTAAAAGGGGAGTATGAAGTAAAAAGGAGGGAAATTAAGAAAAATTAAGTAAAAAAAAAGTTTAAATCTTTTTTTTTTTTTGGTGAAAGTTTAAATCTAAATTTTATGCCTCTACAAAATCTAAGAAAAACCTCTTTTTTTAGTTTGCCAAAATTTGATTATCGAACTTTATGAAAATTGAAAAACTAATCCAATCGGATAATATTGTGAAACTTTAGTAAATCTTTAATTCGAAAATTGATAGTTGATATTATAAATAATTAGTAAAATTCAACAATACAGCAATCTATATTGTTTTAAATTCATGTGTTAAACAAAATGGAATTAATTTTTTAGTTCTCGTAAAATAAAAATATTAAATTTAGACAAATTCAAGTAAAAAAATATCTCAATTTTTATAAAAGTATAAGGATGAATTTCATAATTATACGGAAAATATGATAGGTTTGAATATAGTGCTAGTAATATTATATATTAATTAAAATAGAATAAAACATAAGAATTTAATTTAAATATACAAATTCACTTTTTTTCCTTTGACCTATGATATTCGAAAGTCATAAGTGAAAAGGGTAAATTTCAAAACTATATATAAATTTTGGTTTAATATGCAAGTTGATACTTAAATTTTGATTTGGTGTAATTATACATATGAAATTTTGATTGTGGTTTAAATGTATATAATAAACTTTAATTTTGATTCAATCATACACATTTAAAATAATAAATACATCGATTTATTTTTACATCAAATAAAATTAATTATATGTGTATGTAATATATAAATATAAAATTATGTTAATAATTTGTGAGAATTAGATCAAACCAAAATTTCATGTATAAAATTACAAAAAAAAATAATTTATGTATAAAATTACACATTAACCTAATATTCATATATAATTTTAAAATTTATCATTGAAAGAAAAGATCAAATTTGGAAATCAAATTAAATCGAAGTTCTTTCAACATTATTTTCGGATTTAAGTGAACCATAAAAATTTATTTTAATTGATTAAATCAAATAAAATCTAATTAAAATAAATAAATTATATATTTCATTTGTTTTAATGATACCTAATCCAATTATCACACCTAACCTTATTCGATTTTCATACTCAAAAAAACAAAATGCCAACAGACATAATCGTTAATATATCAATTAATTTCATTTCAATTATTTCAAGTTTTATATAAATTTATTTTTTTAATTAAAATAAAATCGAATTGACCCAATTTATCTGATAATAACCATAACTATTTCCAAAAGTAATTTTACAATATTTTAAAATTTTGTTTTACTTATTTAATAAAAGAAAATAATATATAATTAGGAAAATATAAATGGGTCAAAAAGAAAAGGTTTCACTTATATATCAAATTGAATGCTGTTGAAAATTTAAGAGATTTAATTTGTCGTTTTATAAAGTTATGAGAAAATTTATAATGTAATTAATTATAACATATTATATTATTATTAATTAATTAAATTATTAAAGAAAAACTATATAAAGCTAAATAAATTCATTAAAAAAACTTGTACATTTGATGATTTAAAAATAAACTCTCTAACTTTATACATAATATAAATATTTTTTTATCATAATTATTAAAGAAAATTAATTTTATCATAATTATTCACTTAAATTTGAAAAATAATAAATTTTTGAAAATTTTCAACAGTGGTTATGTGATTTTATAATTTATTTTGTTAGCTTTAGTTAAATGAAGGGTTAATTTAATTTTTGATCCCTAAATTTAGCATTTAAGTCGATTTTAGTATTTTTTATTTTTTTTATTGTAATACTTGAATTTGGTCACAATATATAATTTAATACTTAAACTTAAAAATTAGAACAATGTGATGACATGGCATATTATCATAATGTCACGTCATTATTTTTTTTACGAAAACTAAGTTCACGGGTCGAAATAAACATATTTTTAAATAATATTTAATTGTCAAATTCCATAACCAAAAATTATAATAACACTTAAATAAAAAATTACATTTTGAATCCTCCAAAAATTAATTATTTAAATAAAATCATTTAATTTTTAACTTTGCTGTTCCAGAAAATCCTTTTATTTTTATTTTGACCGTGACAGAATTTATGATTTCGTCTCATCCAAATAAATTGAGAAAATCAAAACGTTAAGTATAATTAAATAAACGTTTATAACTTTAATTCTATAGACAATAAAATAATTTAATTTTAATTTCAAATTCAATAAAATTTGCAAGGTTATTCTATATTTTCCAAATTCTTATCAAGAATTCATCAGATCTCACAAATATTCTTTTAAGACATATTTTAAATATAAAAATATATAAAGTTTTTAATTTTTAATTAAAAATTTACACGTATGGCAATTATCATTGTAAACGAACCAAAACCAACTCTTTTGTGCCATTGTTTGCGTGAACGGTCACATTGCTGCATGTGCAAAAATCCCAAAAATTAACGTATTTTAACATTTTTTGACATTACATACACTACATTTGTGTATTGATAAGACTATTCACTATTTCTTGAAGCTCGATCTCTTCCTCGAATGAACCATATAACCAAAATAAATCGTAAACTAAAATAGAAAGCTTGCCCCACCCATGAGTAACAGAAAGAAAAGCAACAACTGGAGTGGGAGAGTTAGAGTCGAAAAAAAGGATTATTCATTTCTTTTTCTCGTTCAAAACCGTGCATAAAACTTTCATCTCGCACAGCCCCTAAGTGATAAAAGTAAATAATAACTTATATTCTTTCTTTTTTTTATTACCTTTCTCGTGTATGTATAAGATTGAATCCATTCAATTTCTAAAATAGATTACTAATCGTTAAGTTTTCGAGGAAATTTGACAGGTTAATACTTGCATACATTACATATTTATATTCATTTTCGTGTGTTTTGTAATTATGAAAAACTGAAAAGACTCCATTAGATGCTACTTCCCAACAATGCAAATGCATGTGCAAATAACAAAATATGAATTCTATATTTTAAGCAATCTCATTTCAATTATTTAACAACATTATGTTTCGTTTCTTTACATTCTTTCATGATCTTCTTAAAAAGCTCATCAATGATGGTTGGTCTGAATTCCTCCCTCCATGCACCATCACTTTAACTCAAATCTCAAAATTTAAAGATAAAATAAAATATTTGGAATTTTAATATTTTAAATTGAATTAAGGATGAGTTAAAATAGATTTAATTAATGTTTTTGATTGAGTAAATTATGGTAGTTAAGATAAGTTCACAAGTAGTTAAACTTAAAACATAAGTTATATGGGTGAGTTTTCAGTTATAAAATTTAAATGTTTCATAAGCTCTAAAGTATGTTTAAGGGTAATGTTTTCAAAATTAAATGGTGATTGATTTAGTCAGATTATTAATTTGTCGTTTTAATTGGTTTGATTAATTTTTTTTAAAAGGTATATTCAATCAGTCTGTAGCGATTTTCGATCTAATTGATTCAGTTCTATTTTTCAGACTAGTACCTCAACGAATGGTTTCAATTAGATTCAAATATTATTATTTAAAGTTGAAAGATATATTACTTTAGAATACATGCGATATTAAAAGTATATGAACAAGATAAACATTAATTATAAAATCATTATTCAACTATTTGAAAATTATTTTTTAAAGTCACGGGGTGGCACAATTTACCCAAATAATACAAACATAATCACAATGCATACAATGCAAAAATTGGGAGAACAAACTACAAACTAAAGGAAAACGCTGTCGTTTATAACCCACATCTTTATGCTTTGTCGCTATCTTCGTTAAAATTAAGGGTAAACTACATAGTAGTCATCCAACTATCAAAATATTTCATTTTAGGTATCTAAAAGAAAAAGTTTACAATTTAAGTATTCACATTGCATGCTTCACTTATGTTGGTCACTCATGTTAAAATCACAAATAGCAAGCTAAAGTGATAGTTAAATTTTTTTGTATAATAACAAATTTAGCCTTCAAATTTTACATTTTATATTAATATTATTCATAATTTTAAAAAAACTAACTCTCAAAATTTATAACTGATCTCAATTTGATCCTAATTCTAAAAATTCAAAAGAATATATAAAAATACATAAATATTTTCAAAAGAAACATAATCAATTTAAATTTTATATTACTATTCATATTTAATATTAACATAATTATATTTATTTAATGTTAATATTAATATAAAATTTAAATTTATTGTTATATATTTTTAAAATTATGATTAAATTAATATAATATGTAAAAGTTGAAGGTTAAATTTGTTATTATACCAATTTTTAACTGTCATATCAACTCCCTTGTTATGATTTTAACAAGAGTGATTAAAATGACTGAACCATGTATCATGAGTGTTTAAATTGCAAACCTTTTATTTTGGGTGCCTAAAATGAAAAGTTTTGATAGTTGGTTGACTATCTGTGCAGTTTACCCTAAAATTAAAACAAGAAATAAAAATTAACGCCAAGATCTGTTTTGTATTTGGCTCCATTGATTTAACGGTGAAAAAAAAAGGGGACAAAAAAGAAGAAGAAGAGCGGCCATTGAAATTTTCTTCGTCAAGCTGCTTTTGTCCTCTGGTTAAACCCCTAGGTACAGGGAGAAGAGCGTGAAATTTACTTTTTTTTTTCATATTATTATTAAAAAAATTTCGTCAACACTCAAAAGTGAAAGAATTCGAGTTTTCCGAGGAGAAGGAATGATGGATTTAGATCAATGGATATCAAAGGTTAAAGAAGGCCAGCATCTCTTGGAAGACGAGCTCCAGCTTCTTTGTGAATACGTATGTCTTCTTATTATCCTTTCCTCTTTCTCTACTTTCCTTTTTTGCGGCCTTTCAGCTACTAGGGTTTTAAAATTGAGTAAAGAATGGTTTCTATTGTTTCTTTGGTGATTGGATAATTGAGAGATCCAAATCAGTGTTTGATTTGTTAAACTGAAGTTGAGCATTTGCAATGAATGAAGAACTACAAAGAAAAAGAAAAAGGAAGTGAAGTTCGTGTCTGTACTTGAATATCATGGCATCTGTTTTTTTTTTTTTTTGAAATTATAATATCTGTAAGTAATGCTTCTAATGAATATTCACTGCGTTTTTCTTAATAAAAAGAAAGCTTCCCGAAACTGCGATTGCTTGCATTTCCTGGGTTTTTGATTGATTGAAGAGTCATACACATAATGTTTACAGCTTTATTAGTTATTGTGTTTAGTTGCTTTGTTCTGCATTTTAGTGGAGTTCTTTGGTCGCTGTTATATATTATCAACTCGCAGTTTTATTCGCTATGAAGGTTTACTCGCTGTGTGATTTCATTATTATGTAAAATATTACAGGTAAAAGAAATCCTCATCGAGGAGTCGAATGTGCAACCTGTCAACAGTCCGGTTACTGTTTGCGGTGATATCCATGGTCAGTTTCATGATCTAATGAAACTTTTTCGGACTGGAGGTCATGTACCAGAGACAAATTACATTTTTATGGTATAGTTTATGTCTATTGCCTTTATTTTTGTTACTTTTTTTGTGGAATTCTATGTGATGATGTCTATGATAGATTAGTGATTTCAATTAATGAATGCTAAACTTTCCCATTCCCTTGGACAGGGAGATTTTGTTGATCGAGGTTATAATAGTCTTGAAGTTTTCACTATTCTTTTGCTTCTTAAGGCAAGGTATGCCCTCTTGGTACATACTTAAGCATCTCTATAACATTGCTTGGGGCTTATCTACTGATTTTCAACCTTGTACTTGGGTACATTATTTTTCTGCTTGTGAATTGTTCCTGGTTTACTGTCTGATTCCTAGCCGAATTTGCAGACCTTCTATGTACAATGTGTCCCCAGGTTAAGGTGTATTGATCATCAGCAATCATCATACACAGTTTCAAATTGTAGTTTTGTTTAGGAAGATAACCAACACTAATATATTATTTATTTTAAAATTAGCCAAATTGCGACTTTTTCTTGCTTCAGGTAAAGATACCCTGCTGAAGCTATCATGTTGTTTTGGCAGCAAGATAGCAGGATATATTGTATTCATTGTCATTCTTGCATTTGAAGATTTAATACTGATACCTTAAATTGGTTCTGATATTGCTTTTCTAAGCATTTGATGATGTTTTTTTTTTTGGCTGTTTATTGTTTGAAATAAGAGGTAACTTTGCTACTCTTTATGTGTTCTGAATCACAGATACCCAGCTAATATCACTCTCTTGCGTGGGAATCATGAAAGCAGACAGCTTACTCAGGTGTGCTTTTAAATAACAAAATGGAATATGCTTGTAAAGGGCTATTACATGTCACATGCGATTATAGGTGTGTTAATTGAATGCCTTTCTGAGAACGCATTAGTGTAAATCTGAGGTTAAGCTTTACAAATAGCACACTATCTGTGAGGATCCGAGTTGCTGGAAGTTATATATGCAACCATACTAGTTTTATTTTTAGTATTGTTGAATAGTGCTGTAAAGCTGGAATTTTTTAGAAAAGCATCTGAAATATTTAGGATTGCCATTTTTTCGGTGTGTATACTTCTTTACCAGGTTTATGGTTTCTATGATGAATGCCAAAGGAAGTATGGAAATGCTAATGCATGGCGGTATTGTACAGATGTTTTTGACTATCTTACACTTTCAGCAATTATAGATGGGACTGTAAGCATTCTCTCTCTAAACTTCCTAAAACTAAGCACCTTATTAGCTCACATTTTTTATAGTTCTAGGATTTTCTATTTTGTAGGTACTTTGTGTGCATGGTGGCCTTTCTCCTGATGTAAGAACTATTGATCAGGTATGTTTCATATTTTGAAGTTTAGTGTAGTTTTTCTTGTAGCAAGCATGAATAATCATGTGATAAACTGGTCTGAGACATCTTGAGTAATCTAATAAAAGCAAGGCGTGTATGTTGGCCTTTTCCTATATTTGAGTGGAGGACAACATTATGGTTAATTGAAGATAAATAATTTTTTAAGAAATAATGGGGAAGGTTTTAGTTCCTTTTGTCTGTTAAAGAGAGCGCATTACGGTATCAAAAAAAAAGAAAAAAGAAAGAGGGTGCATTACAGCATTGGACTTTACTGACTTTGTAACCATCTAGTCTGAGGAGTAGTATCTTTCTATTCAGTTTAGTTAATATTAATAACCATCGTCTCCAAATCTTATTAAATAAAGTGTCTGTACTTGGTCACTCAGTTGCTTTTTTTTTTTTTTGGTTTGTTCTGCTTAAGGGATAATTGACTCTTTAGTCACTACTATCTGGTGGTGTTTTATTTCATGAGTACGGTACCAGTTTTTCCAAGTGCAGTGATTGTTAGTTTGCTTCGTTATTTCATTAGATGGTGTTGATGCACTTTTCTTTCCCCTCCTATGCCAGATTAGGGTAATTGACCGGAACTGTGAAATCCCTCATGAAGGTCCATTCTGTGATCTCATGTGGAGTGATCCAGAAGATATTGAAACATGGGCGGTCAGTCCACGTGGAGCAGGTTGGCTATTTGGGTCCAGGGTCACATCCGAGGTAACCAATCTCATCTCAGTTTACAGTCATGTTGTCATGCTGAAATAATTATTTTAACTTTTTCCATCCATTGCAGTTCAACCACATAAACAATCTTGATCTTGTTTGTCGAGCTCACCAACTCGTGCAAGAAGGTCTTAAGTATATGTTTCAAGATAAAGGCCTAGTAACTGTGAGACACTCTATTTTCCCTTATCATCGTTTTTGCTTAATGGTACCAAGAGTTTAATTGAATTTCTTAATACTGGTTTCTTACAGGTATGGTCCGCACCGAATTATTGTTACCGTTGTGGGAACGTAGCTTCTATATTGAGCTTCAATGAGAATATGGTGAGAATTCTTTAACCTTCTACTTATTTATCGTCTTTGCTTTACAAGTGTGTTCAAATGACCTTGTCATACTGGTGTTTATAATCTTCAGGAGAGAGAAGTGAAGTTCTTCACTGAAACAGAGGAAAATAACCAGATGAGAGGGCCGAGGTCTGGAGTCCCGTATTTCTTGTAATCAAAAGGAGCTACATACTGCAGTACTTGTAAAATTATCCCTAACATCAGGTTGCCAAAGGTAGGTGTAACAAGAAAACCTCGATACGATGTTTGCACGTCCAGGTAAATTTCTGTCTAATCCTTGTCTGTCATGGCTACAACATGGCTTTGTCTTTGTCCACGTACAATCAATATTAATGTATGCTAATCGATGTTTAGTTGATAACTTAAGTGTCTGCTTTTGAATTCTTGAGGTGTATTTGTTTCATTATGTATACTGCATTTGATCTAGTTCTAAAATTTCATCATTTGTTTTCCTTATGTTCTTTTTTTTTCTTTTTGACTAAAATGATATTTTATTTTACTCAAATCCTTGTATTCCTTGGGTTGATAGCAATGGTTCCAATTGTAAAAGATTATAAATGTATTTCCTATATATAATATGAACTATGGTCCAATGTGTAATTAAATACATAAAATTTGAACCCCATATGATGCTTGATAGTCAAGGGTGTTTACCGTCCCAAGTGTGGCCTGCGTTCGAGTTGTGTTAGTCGCGTTTGTTAGTCGGGTTTTACTCTGTTATTATAATTCACCAAAAAAAAAGTACATAAATTTTGATTTGGTGTAATTATACACATGAAAATTAGATTGTGATTCATATGTAAACATGAAATTTTAATTTTGATTCAATTGTACACATTTAAAGAAATAAATATATTATTTTATTTTTATATTGGATAAATATAAAAATAATTATATATGCAATATGTAAATCTAAAATGATATTATATTGATAATTGTGTTAGTGATTTGTGAAAATTAAATCAAATCAAAATTTCATGTACAAAGTTGCACAAAAATAAAATTTATGTATGATGTTATATATTAGATCAATATTTATTTATAGTTTTGAGATTTATGATAAAAAAGTTAGTCATTTATTTATTTACCCTGTAAATGGATTCTCATAATCTCTTATATTTTTGGTCTAATTATGAATTATGCGAATTCTTAGGTAACACTATTAAAAATTGAGAAGTTAGTCTTTCTGTTTTAATTTATTAAAATTTGATCTTCGACATGTGAAAATTCACATGAACACATATATATATTTGTGAATCAAAATTTACAAAATATTGAACTTGAACGTATGGACCAACAACGAGCATCTCTTATAGTATTTAAATATATTTGTGTGAATACTCCATTGGGTTGCGGGTTTACGACCCAGATGCGAGATTTGCTAGCTACAAGGAAATGTTTGAAGGTTGGAATGGAATTGCACTTTAACTTATAAACAAAGTTTTAGAAATCCGATTAAATTCAATTTCTTAAATTCAATTTCTATCATTCCGGATCTTTATTATTTAAAAACAAGATTATCCTTTCACTTTTAAATATATAGTATTTAAAAAATTATAAAAAAATCCAATAACATAAGTGTTATTAAATAAAATATATTAAAATATTTTGCCTAGAATTGAAGCATTACGTTTCAAATAACATAAATGGTAATAATCATTTGCCATTACTTTTTAAATTTAATTTAAATATTTAATTAATAAAAAATAAAATTAAAACATAATCGTTTGCAATTCAATTTCTAAATTTGTAAAAATATTAATAATTTTTATTATTTATTTATTTTTATTCTATTTAATTAATGAATAATTAAAAACTAAAAAGATGGTTGCCTCACTTATGGATAAACAGGGATGGCACCACGGTCAGGTGCCCCAGCCCTTCCCTAAATGACAAATTATTATTTTAGTCCTTGAAGTTTTTAAAATTTACCCTCTCTCCCCAAAAAAATTAAAACTTAATGATGATACTAAGAAGAAAATTCATTTCATTCCAATTTGATTGCTTATATATTAGATAGAAATGTTTTCTTAATTTTGCATCAAATAAAATTTTGATTTGGCAGGGTAATTGATTCCTCTAACATTGGAAGCATAATTGTAATGAAGCACATGATAGTGTGAATGTCTACCTCATAAATATATATAGAAACGTTTTTCATTAAATTCATACAGTACAAAACAAAGCCTATATAAATCCTATCTCATACAATGCAAAACAATCATCAACAAATCTATATATCTTAAAGGGAATCAAAGATATACATAATGGGGAGAAAATAGGGTTTCAATTTGATGAAGTGAAGAGATGTATGGCAACTTTAACGTTTTTGTTTTTTTGCTTCCAATTCTAAACGTGGACCCCCCGACCTTTAGGGAATTAGAACATAAAACAAAAACCCTCGTCTAAAAAAAAGCCTAAAACCCATAAAAAGCCCTGCTCTGCCTCTGCCTGCGACTTTTGCTGCTGCAACTCGCCCATTCATTTCATTTCTCTTTTTCACACTAACCGTCGCGGCTGTTCGATTTTTTGCGTCCAAAAAGGGCTTTTTTTTTTCCTTCAACAAAAAATGGCGGGGCTTGTACCTCCAGGTACCACCACGATTCCAGCTGACGCATCCAAGACGAAGAAAGCCGACGAGAAAACCGATTACATGAATCTTCCTTGCCCCATTCCTTTTGAAGAGATCCACCGCGAAGCTCTCAGTTAGTTTTTTCATCAATATTCTCACTTTCTAATTTTCAGATTTATTACGTCTCTTGATTGGTAGTTATGTCTTTTAGTTTAGAATGAGAGCTTTTTTTTTTGTTTATTTATTGATTTTATTGACTATAGAGTGGAGGTGATGCAGATTTAGCTTCTGATTTGGTTTAGCTCCTTGTAGATCCTTTGTATGCTCTGATTAGTGGAAATTAGCCTTTATAGAGCCTTAGTATGCAGATTTAGCTTCTAGTTGAGTGCTCCAAGCACATTCTTTAAGATTACTGTATGTAGTAATATCTTCGACCAATGTATTGAAAATGATGAATAAAGTTACTAATCATTGCAATTTTTTTCAACATTTGAACATTATTGAGTATTTTTTTTGTGCAAAGTAGGTCGTAGCTTGGGTATAGAGATAGGGTTGCTGATGTTGGGATTTGAAGTCAGAATTGTTGGATGCCAACTCTGAAAGATGCTTACATGAAATAACTGAGCTAAGCCAGTATAAAGAGTATAGTAGCTAATCTTAAAGGCCTGAGGGCACTCGTTAGTGAAACCTTTTGATTTCACATATGTGCAAAATTTATGAAAGCAGTTGCTTGTTAGAATTGGCGATAGCAAAATTTTAAAACCTTTTGAGTTCTAGGGTATTATGATGCACCTATAGTAGACGTAGTGTTATTATGTAGAAAAAGGAATGACCTAAAACAGTGGTTAGGATCTACTATTTTCAAAGAAAAGATTAATATTTATTCTTTAATATATCTGGCAGTGTCTCTGAAGCCAGAAACTTTTGAAGGATTGCGATTTGATTTTACCAAAGGACTAAATCAGAAATTCTCACTCAGTCACAGGTTGCTATAGCTTCTTTGACTCTTTGAGGTTATTACTATTTTCTTATGTATTTTCTATATTAATTAATAATAATGGTGTCTGTTCATTCTCTACAATTTCTCAGTGTATCTATGGGCCCAACTGAAATTCCTTCTCAATCTGCTGAAACCATTAAAATCCCTACCTCTCACTATGAATTTGGTGCCAATTATATTGATCCAAATGTAGGTGGTTTTCTCATTATGTTGCTCTTCCAATCTCGCCCTTTTGTCCTCCTAAATTATTTTATCTTACCAAGACAATCTAATAGTAAGATCAATTATGGGGTTTCCACAGTTGATGCTTATTGGGAGGGTCTTGACTGATGGTAGACTCAATGCAAGAGTGAAATGGGATTTGACTGACAATCTTACTGTGAAGGCTAATGCTCAGGTAATTAGCATTTTCATTAATTCTTTAAGCTTTGGTTTTCTCATTTTCAGGCATAATATATGAATTTTCATTTGCAAGCTAGTGAATAACTTTTTCTTTTTTTTTCTGTTGAAGCTCACAAATGAGCCTCATATGTCACATGGTATGTTCAACTTTGATTACAAGGTCAGCCACTCTTAAACTAGATTATATCTTGACTAGTTAGCTCTTGGATGTGCCTGCATTATTGTTTGTATCATTCCGACTGTGATGAAATGTGAGCTTGCCTCGTCTTTTGACATTTCTCTTTTCCTTTTACAGGGTAAAGACTACAGGTCTCAGTTTCAGATTGGAAATGGCGCATTATTTGGAGCTAGTTATTTCCAGGTAACCTTTCATATCTATTGTTTGTTCTTATTACTATTGCTATGGTATATTTTGTTTTAGATGATAAATGCAATATGATACATATATCGATAGTGATGAATGCACCCTAGACTTCCTAAGGTCCTTCTGCATTTTGCATTTTCTTTGCTGTTTTAGAGAGGCATCGCATAACATTCACCATCAATCTTAGTATGTATCCACCATTTTATAATTATGATTTGTTGTTATTAATATTAATCTGCGCCATATTTGTGCAGAGTGTCACACCACATTTATCCTTGGGTGGTGAAGTATTTTGGGCTGGTCAGCACCGAAAGTCGGGCATAGGTTATGCTGGCCGATATGAAACAGATAAGATGGTACTTGCAGCCGGGTTTCATCCTTTATTATCAGCTTTTCAGTATTTATTTTTGCAATTGTTAGTGGGTGCTGTTTATGACTTCCAAATATTTTTCTGAGCCTGTTATAAAGGTATAAATGTCATTTAGATTCAAAATGTCATTTCTTTTCTATGACTTAAACAACATTTCCAAGACATGGATGTGGTGGACCAAGTCATCAGAATCAAGGACAGTCTGATTCATGAAAAACTCATGTTTCAGCATTCAAACTTCTGTCATGAAGTTTCTAGATTATCCAAAAGAGAAAAAAAAAGTTCATCCTGTCCCTCGATGTTTGATGGCAGTTCTTCTTCTAATCTTACTTTTCAAAACAAAACAAAAAAAAGCATACTTGTAATCCATACGATAGTTAATTCATTTCTCCTTCACCATTTATTTGCAACATTCCTCTATCAAGAGGAACTTGTCGATGGCATGGAGTCACTTGTTATCACTAGAAATATTCTCTCTTTGCTTTATGCTTTTACAACCAACCAAAGCATTCGCTGCCTCCAGGTTGCCACAGGCCAAGTTGCAAGCACTGGAATGGTTGCTTTGAGCTATGTTCAGAAGGTATCTGAGAAGGTAAGAACTTTATCCTCCTAATAATGATGCAATCTGTTAAGGTGTTATTCTTATGCAATATTTTTCTATCAAGGTTTCTCTGGCATCGGATTTCATGTATAACTACATGTCAAAAGATGTAACAGCAAGTGTCGGCTACGATTACATCCTTAGACAGGTAAGTTTTGGGTTGATAAATTTTCAATATTAGTGCATATTGATGTTTCTGCATGTGTATAGGTGGTGTAATATTAGGATTTATATTGTTTGATGCATGCATATTAGGAAACATGAACTATTATGACACTAAATTCATGTGACATCTATTTTTGAGGAAGTCTTTTGTTAAAATATTTTCAACATCCTATAGTTTATGTTCCTACATTCTTTTTTGAAGTAATAGATGGATCTAATTATACCATCATTACAATTAATAATTTTATCGTGTTTTCAGTGTCGCCTGAGGGGAAAGATTGATTCAAATTGGTGCACAACTGCTTTTCTTGAAGAGCGGTTAAATATGGGTCTAAATTTTATTCTCTCTGCTGAGGTAAGTTGACTTTCACAACAAGAGATCTACAATTATACACATTGAGAAGTTTGTTTAGTTGTTTTTAAAACTTTATCATTGCTTCCCTAATGAATATAAATCCAGACCGGGGTGACATTGGTTTGATCTTCAGATTACAAGTTCAACCGGGGGAATCTGATTAGTCAGTTAAATATTAAATGCGGTTTTGATATTATTAAGTACTAAATAAGTAATTAGTTGATATATAGTTGGCTTAATTTAATAGCTTTAAATATAGGACAAACCGGTAACCAGTTTTTTACTAGTTGAACTGGTTTTCTACCTATTCATCGAATCATTGATCCTTTGGTCTGTGACAGACTGGACAGGTCACCAAATCTTGGTTGAATTAGTTCGACCAACCAATCGGGTTTTGTTTTTCCACATGGTGATACCCAAAAGCTATGGAAATTGTGTCTCATAACATCTTTCTTTTGTTGGATTCGTATTTTGCAGATAGATCATAAAAAGAAAGACTACAAATTTGGATTTGGATTGACTGTAGGATGATATTCGATTTTATATTTCCTCATTAAAAAGCAATCGAAGATGTTTCTCGGTAAGAAATGAGTTTAAAACAATGTTGAATTTGGAGGTGAGCAATTTTATCAGTTGATATACTTCATGTTTTTCAGTTTAGAGTTGTAGCATTTTGTTACATCAAATGCAATATAAGATTTGCTTACAATTACTCCCTCTCTTTATACACATAATAATGAATTGGGTTCAACCAAACCAACCGGTCCATGGACCCTTCTTGATCTATGTTATTATTATCCAGATTTCACTTGCTTGCCCCGTGTTTTCTATTTGCAATTTGACACACGCATACACGTCACTGTTTTCAGAGTTGGACCGGAACGGCTGGTCAAATTGGTTGTATCAGGTATTGGATGGGGTACCAATTTGGAATAAGGTGTCAGATTAATTGACCCTTGAACCGGTTGGACCAGTGGACAGACTAGTTGAATTGGTTTTATCTATTTTTTAATATTTTTATTTAAATAATTTATTTAGTCAAATTGGGTGAATTGGGAACCGTTGGTTTGATTAGTTTGACTATCGATCTAGTTTTGAAAATCTTAGAGTATGTCGTAGGTTACCCATAAATCAGTACAAAATTAATTTTGATGGCATTAAAAATCAGAGTAGTTAATTGCGGGTGGGCTTGTGAGTTTTAATTCGGTTGGTTCAAACACTCTTAAATGTGCAATATTTTTTAACTCGTATTTTGTATTCATATATTTAGCTCGTACCATGATATGATTAAATGATGATCTAAAAAAGCTTCAAACTTAAAAAAACTTGAAAAATTGTTAATATCTGTTTAATATTCGAACCTAAATCAAAGTAAGATACTCATGTTCATTATTCTCGCTCAAAGGCTTTTTGGACTTACAATGCACTGACGCATGAACTTAATGCTAGCACAGATCGAGCTCGGCTTATCCGACATGCGCATGCTGTATTTGGTGAAGTCCTTAGTGAACATAAGACATTGTCTTTAATGTTCTCTTCCACATTGACTCTCCTTCAAGAGCTTTTTCGACACATCTTGCGTTGATGAACTGTGGCCCGTGACAGATGCATCAGCTTAATGTTAACAAGGACCGAATTTTCAATTTTTACATTTATTCTCAAAGTTCTTAAAATTAAATTGGTGGTCGAATTAATCAATCTAATTGATTTGATTGAAAAACCATTAAAAATAAAGAAAAATAATATGTTCAAACGTCGGATCAATTATTTATCAGTCAACTAATCTAATCTTTTGTCTTTTGTTTCAAATTAGTTTTGAAAAACAATGTTGACTCTCCCTCAACATGCCATGAACCGAAGCATGAATCATAGTATGCTGAAATATTTGATACAAATGTAGAAGCCAAATAGTTAAAACAAAATAGAGTGATAAAAGGTCTACCGTCATGGGTGCTTTCGAAATATAAAAAAAGTAAATTATAAAAATAATCACTTTTATTTGCCTCAAGTTACATTGTAGTCACTTATGTTTGAAATGTTACGTTTTAGTCACTTACGTTATCGTTTTGTTACGAAGTGATCACTCTACCGTTAAGTTCTATTACCTCGCTAACGGTAATCCTACGTGGCAGTCCAAATGAGTTTTAAATGCTAACTTGGATGTCCAATTGGGATTTTCTTTTTTAGTTGTAATTAATTTAAAATTTTTAATTAATTAAATTTATTTTATTAAAAATTTATTCTCATCCTAGCTGGACGCTTCATAATAAAACGATAACGTAAGTGACTAAAATGTAACATTTCAAATATAAGTGATTAAAATGTAATTTGAGTGAAACAAAAATGACTTATAAGATAACAGAAGCAAAAAGCAAGTCTTTTAGTCAATTCCTTTCGATTTCCATTTCGCCATTTTTGCTTTAGATTTTAAGTTCTCTGTTTTGAGAGACTATAAACTAAAGTGACCATGGAATCTGGATTTATGGAAATATAGGGAACCACTCAGTCGATTCGATCAAGAAAGTGGCAAAAACCAGATTCTAGGTAAAAAAGCCGACATTCTCACCCTTTTCTTGAGTATTTTAAAAAAGGTTAAATTCTGCCTTCATCGACCACCACCATCATCGTAAAACAGGTATGCTCTTGAATCTGCTCTGTGGATTAATGTACAAAAGCTTGAATTTGGTTTGTGATTTACGTATTTTATCTTGTTTTGGAAAAGTTCCACTCCGGTTACTCAACACTGTTTTGGGGATATTTCTTGAATCTGGTCTGTGGTTTGCGTATTTGCCTTTCCTACCACCATCTTTTTAGTTTTTTTTTTTCCTGATGGTTCTTTTTCTTGCTCGAGAGCTTGTAAAGAATAAATGAGTTATCCCTTGAGTCCTCATGCCATGAGGTTTTTGACAGAATTTTCATGCATGCTGACCAAAAGCTTCTTAAGGATCATTTTATCAGTGAAACTCCTTGTTGAGCAACCTGATCTGGTTCACAGTGTGACCTGACTGTCAATATAATATGTTGTATAACAGTTTCATCATCTTCCGTCTTCAAAACTGCAAAATCTATTCCAAGGTTGACAACTAGTACCTGTTTGGTCAATATCAATATAATATGAATTCCATTTTGTTTATTTTGAAATTTCCAAAATTTGGCTCCTTCTTGTTAGTTGATGCCTCTACTTTTATATTTATTTGATAAAAATAATGAACCTCACAAATTTTATTAAATTTGTGGATGGATTAGGTTTGGACTGGACTAACTTCTGAGATCCTTAAATATAATTTCATTCTATTTAATTTTTTTTTAATTAATACCATTTTATTTAAATTTAATTTAAAGATAAATATTCTTGAATAAGAAATTTAATATGAGCAAGGCTTGTGTTTAACATCTATAATCCGGATTGAGCTTGAACAAAATGTCTAACTCATTTTTCGGGCCAAGATTAGACCTAAAAAATGAACCCTATATTTTATTTAGATCTGACCCGACTCATTATCAGTTTTAATTGATGAGTACTGAAATTTTATAATTAAAAAAGTATAAGGAAATCAAATTAAGTCAACAATTTTCATAAAGAATAGGAACTAATGGAAGAATTTAACTAAAAAAAATTGAACTCTTTGATGTGTAGAGTAAAGAAACATGTTGTTTGAGACATTTCTTCAAACACCTGGAACATCGTTTAAAGTTTATTATGCCTTTTGATTGCAGGAGAAAATGTCTGGTTTTCTTGAGATCATTAAGTGTATTCTGTGTTGTGAAGACGAGGATATTGGGATTATTGATAACCAAACTTCTCTCAGAGATGTTTTAAGTCGAACTTGGACTTATAACACTTTTCATCGTAGTTCCTCCATAGATGAAACGTATCGTAATTCCTCCATAGATGAATCGTATCTGATAACCCGAACTAGGAGTTACCCAAGTTCATCCCTGAGTTCATCACCCAGAAATGAGTGGCGATATAACATTCATTCATCTACAACTTCAACCAAACCACCTCAGTCCTCGTTTAAGCCGGATCTATATCCTCCTACTCCACTGCCATCATTTAAAACGTCATTCACAGCCCAAAAACCATCTCCATCACCTAAAGGCCTGACACCACCTAAACCAACCACACCGTCTTTGAAACCCTCTTCATCGTCTTCTACAACTTCATCCCTGAGTTCATCACCTGGAAATGAATGGCTATATAACATTCATTCATCTACAACTTCAACCAAACCACCTCAGTCCTTGGTTAAGCCGGATCAATTTCCTCCGAGTCTGCTGCCATCATTTAAAAAGTCATTCACGGCCCAAAAACCATCTCCATCACCTGAAGGACTGAAACCACCTAAACCAACCACACTGCCTCTGAAACCCTCTTCATCGTCCTCTAAGCCAAGTCTATCCCTTAAGCCAACTCTATGGGAACTAGGGAAAGGAAAGTACAAAACAGTCGATTCAAAGGATACGTTACCGATTTACATGATTCCGAAGGATATTGAGGATTTAATCAAGAGAGACAATGTGCCTGAAGTTTTGAAAAAACCATTGTCTGCCTCTACATATCAGGATTTCTTTGCTGCCCTTCTATATGCTGAGGATTACTATATTGAGGTAATGAGATAGGTTTGCCTTTAATTAAGCAATGATATATGAAGTACAAAGTGATGAAAACTTACAATGGGCTAGATCGGATTTGATTCGAATTGTATTTTACCTTTTTTTTACTAAAAAAATGAGTAAATTAGTGCCTGTACGTTAAATCAAAGAGCAAATTGGTTTTTTCAGTTAAATTTTTTTATTTATTTATACTATTAAAAATTGACATGACTGATGGAAGAATCAAACAGTTACACATAACGTGTCACATGTACCTTATGTCGACGTACAACGATCATTTTTATCAGTAAAAATAGATTAAATTTTTTATAGGATCAATTTGCTTTTTGATTTAATGTATAGGAATTAGTTTGCTCATTTTTTAATAAAGGGGGGCAAAATGCAGCTCGACTTTTAGTATAATGGCTTTCATGATACTTTTATCAGAAATTCATCTCTATACCCCAATTTTCAAATATGGGTAGACCCGGGTGTTGGAACGGACAGTGCAATAAAAACAAAAAGGGAGAATGCTTTTGGCAATGACTGTCATCTAATCTAAGAACATTGTTCACTGACGTGCTGGACAAGTAAACTAAAAAAAAATGGGGACTTGGAACAGCATAGCTAGAAACAATGTTTATGCATCTTGATTAAGGACTTGCAAGAAACTAATGAATGCTTTTTTTTCCGCTCTGAAACAGAAATGGAGCAGTTTTGGGTTGGAAAATGTATCCATGGAGTTGCATTCAGCAACAATCTATCAAAAGTCGGGAAAAAACAAGCATTCGAAAGCAAGTAAAAAGAAGGATGATAAAACTTTTGCAGTATTTAAGGTGGATTCTAATTCTAGGACACGGCCATTTCTTCTGTCGAGGGACTTCGTCTTTGCAAAACGTGTAGGCAAAGAAAACGAACCATTTCAGGTTTCGACTCTTACCCTTTGCATGATCATGTATGTACCATAATATCTAACATGATACCGTATTTGAGCTCTACAGAATACTTTATAGCATGGTGCATATGAGCTCAACCTTATTCCAAGATTCCATGTATTTGGAGAATCTTTGGAGGATACCATATGTCCGGATCTGCTTTCTATATTGGTATTGAACATTGGTACTTAAAAAAAAAATGATGTTGGAGTAACATAGGGTTCAACAAGCAATTTAAGAGTTAATTTTGCAGCTCCCTGGCTAGCTTGTCTATCAAGTGATAATTTGGGGGGTGAATGTATTTCAGAGGTCTCTCTATTATAGAAACTTTATCAAATTAGTCCTTCTATTATTAAATGGATCAATTTAGTCCCTTTACTATTAAATGGATCAAATTAGTCTCTCCTTTGTCACATTCTTGTGTTGTTGTTGCAGGGTGTTATGTATCGGGTTGTGAAGAGCACGACCATACTAGTCGAATTCGGAGAGGAGTTTCATTCTCAGCATGATTCGACCTGCAGATATAATATTAGTTTCTCATTCAACAGAGTATGTTTGAAAAGGGCTCAGCAAGCGATTGAAACAGCGTCCGCTTCATTAATAGGGAAGTTCCTTTTCCCTAATTCTTTCTCCCAACATCCCTGGCATAACTCGGAATATTATAATCTTTATAACCATAATCTCAATCTAGATGAAAAGTCTGCAGTTCATCGTATTTTGAACATCCGAGGCCCTCCACCATTTCTAGTAAAGGGTCCTCTCTGTGCAACTTTCAACGGTAATTCTGAATCCATTTCAAAGCAGCTTTCAAGAACTGGACTAGTTGTTAACGAAGCAGTGCTGCAAATTTATCGACGCCACCCGCAATCTAAAATCCTTATTTGCACACCTATAAATAGCACATGTGATGTGCTAACGAGAAGCTTGAAAATAGACATTCCAGCATCTGATATATTCAGAGCCAATGCTGCATTCAGGGAGATAGAGGGGGTTCCTGTCGATATTCTTCCGTCTTGCCTTTACAAAAGAGATACTGAATGTTTCAGTTGTCCTCCGCTCCATGAACTAAGGGAATTCCGAGTCATATTTTCAACTTTTTCGAGTAGCTATCGGCTGTACAATGCCGGCATATCTGCTGGACATTTTTGCCATATCTTTTTGGTGGATGCTTCTTCAGCTACTGAACCAGAGACACTGGTGCCTTTGGCTAACTTTGCTAATGACAGTACAACCGTGATCGTTACCGGTGCACCCGGAAATGGTTCAAGCACTGTCCGTTCAGATATTGCTAGGCAGAACGGATTGAGAATATCGTACTTCGAAAGGCTTTGCAAGCTTAGTCCCTTCAAGAATGATGATCCCATGTTCATTGCACAGCTCAAGGAGCGACCACTCTAGGACTGTAAATGAACGCTTTATATTAATAAATTTGTTCATTGCAAGCTTGTTCAGTTATTCTCATAAACAGTATTTAAAGATCAATTAAATATTAATAAATTTGTTTTTATTGTTTGAGTGTTTATATTATTTATTTATAATATAATTATTAATATTTATTTTGATTATTTTATATCTAAAAATTAAGATATATGTTTATTTATGATTTTTTTAATTTATAAACATTATTCATGAACATAATCAACTATATGCGCATGAATATGTTCACGAATATATTCGTTTAACTTAAACAAACGATCATGAATACCGATTTGAAATTATTAACAAACATGATACAAACTTAAAATTAAACGAACAAATATAAACAGAAATTTGTTCTTTCAAACTCGATTCATTTACAACAAATGAACAAGTTAGCCAAAAAAGAAAAATCCAAGACTACAAGAGGCTGAAAAATTAAAAATAGTGTTTTGAAATTGTGTGATGTTTCCTTCTTAAATACTTATCCTACTTCTCACTCACAACATATAAAGTTGCAGTCTAAAGACCTTCATCGATGAAATTTTCATCAATCATTCGGAATAAAATACGAATGACAGATTAGTAACCATAATATCTAAAAGAGTTCATAAACCTATTAATCAACTCAAAACGTTATCAAGATTAGACATATTTCCCTCTATATTTCGGTTTTGATTCTTTACTTACTTTTGAATCACCAGATTCCGCATCTGCTAGACTGAAAACTGAAGAGTGAAGATTACCATTTTCTAACCATTTGAGATGATTCTCCCTGAATTCCAAATGTTTTATCCTAGCTGCCAAAGCGATTTCCTCGGTGTACAAAGATGTCTTTACCATGGTGAGTAAAACACGACTGTATCGTGAGCTGAGCATCTGTTCGGAAGTGGCAACTAGCTTAAAACACGGATGTTCCAGGAAATGGGTTTCTACAGAACCATCTTCTCTCAACACAGGATAGAAGAATACGAGCCTGCCACCCATTACGAGCATCCTAGCAGCAAGGTCAAGCAAGTCATGAACACACTCGACTAGGGTATAAGCTGCAGTTGATGGTATATGGTCTGCCCTTTTGTCATCAGGAACAGTGTAAGGGCCAACAATCCCCTTGAGCAATTTTCGACCACCAGACTTACGTCCACCGGCCCGAACACCGTATGGGGGATCACAGATTATCCCATCAAACACCTATGCAAAAGCAAGAAAGGATACTTATAATCAAAGACACATGGAAGAGGCGACCATAAACAAACCAAAATAATCTCTTTAAAACTTCAAATGATCCTCTCTAACGTGTGTGTGTTTTCGTTCTAAACAATACCGCGAAGACTTATTGAGCTCAAAAGAATTAAGAAAAATTTTGATCAAAGAAGACTTAACAATTCAAAACAATTAAAAATAGGGTTATATCATTTTTTGGGGCCTGGTCTTGGCAACTTTTCTCACATTAGAGCCTGAACTTTTTTTGTCCAAGTTAGACCCTGAACTTGGCAATTGTTCCTACATTGGAGCTTGAATTATTTTTTTATTCAAGTTAGGCTTTAAACTTGGCAATTGTTCCCACATTGAGGCTTAAAATTTCTTTTGTCCAAGTTAGTCCTTGAAAACCATAAAGCTCAAGCTCCAATGTGGGAATAGTTGCCAAGTTCAAGCCTCAATATGAGAACAATTGCCAAGTTCATGGACTAACTTGGACGAAAAAAAGTTCAAGCCCTAATGTGGTAAAAATTGCCTAATTAATGCCCTAATGTAGGAACAATTGCCAAGTTCAGAGCCTAACTTAGACCAAAAAAAAATTAGATCCCAATGTGAGAATAGTTGCCAAGTTTAGGCCCCAAATAATGATTTAACCCTAAAAAATATACTAGCATATTTAACAGCAAGCAATCATACAAGAAATTACCTCCTTTAATCCGGGATGCCAAGGAGGAAGGTTGTTATCTGCCCTCAACAAACCAATTGGCATCGGTAATCCATACTACAATGCAGCAAATAAATATATACTCTCAAGCACATCTATTGCAGGTAGATAAAAACCAAAAACAAAAAGATGAATTGCTTATTATGTGGCACATTCACCTGTTTGAAGTTACTCCAGACATTACAATCAGGGCCACGTCCATCACGAACTACTCTAATGTCGATATCTGCACCCTGAACAAATCCAAGAAGTCGTCAATAGACCAAAGTTACTGCACAAATGTTTGTCATATGATTTCCAAAAGAAAGTCATTGATTGATTGATTCAATGAATGAATGAATATTCTGGACTAAATTGAGAAAATGCAATACCATTGTCATTGCTCCAAAGTGAGCAGCAGAAACAAGAATGCTCCCAGTGCCAACGAAAGGGTCATAAACAAATTTCCCAGGTGCAGCCTGAGCTTGATTGGCCATTAAGAAAGCCATTTCCGCATCCATTGCTGTTGGTCCAAGATAATTTCGGGTTTTCAATTGATACATTGGTATAAGTTTCCTGTCAGCTCCACCAATTTCCCTACCAAAGAATATTCTCCTTTTAACAACTGGTGGAAGTCCATTATTAGTCTCATTTTCATCAGTTTCCATTAGCCAAAATTTGTGATCTGGGTTTTTTAAATTTACTCGACCCTGCAAAAACATGCTGATTTAGTGTTAGAACTTAGAAACCCATTATACAAAATTTACAGATACAAGCTATTCCAGTTATTCTTCTCATTTCCAAAATATAACAACTTTTTCCTTCTCTTACATGCTTGGATGCAAGCTACACTACTACCAACAAGCAGGGGTGTAATTGAGAAACTGATTCTCACAAGCTACTCAAGTTCTACTCGAAAAAAACTCGAACTTGATTTGGTAATTCTCGAGCCAAGCTCAAGTTGTCAATTGAACCGAATTTGAGTTCAATAATAATGGCTCACGAGCCTTATTGAGCTTTTCATTTTTAATATATATTTTAAATATTTTATATTATTAGATTACGTTATTATCCTCAATCTATATTATAAACCCTAAGCTTAAATACTTACGAGCTTAATTGAGCTTGAGTACAAAGCTCGATTATATCTCAAGCCAAGCTCGAGCTTAAAATTAGATGTTTGATCAAGCTTGAGCCAAGTATTTAGATCCGAATTTTGAATGGAGCTCGAGCTTGTCAATATTGAACTCAATTACACTCCTACTAGCAAGCTATTAGGGTTAGGGTAAAAATAATTCAAAGCCAACCTGATCATCGTCCAATTGAATTCTAGCTATCGAGCAGATTGAACTCAAGTATCTAACAGTGAACTCAAATAATTCGCAAACCCAAGCACAAACAATTGAACTATGAGAATTAAGCTTAATTTTTACTAACTCCAATTAAGCAAAGCTCGAGCATCTTTATCTCGAATTAAGCTTCACGACATTGATTTCAAGTTAAGCTCAAGCAACACTATTATGCATTAACATTTTATAAATAAACTGATTAATCAAACCTTGAAAGGAATATAGGAAAGCCCTTGAATCCGTTCATTCTGTTCCTGAAGACTCAATACTTTCCCAAAACTATCAACAGTAATCTTAAACGTACTTTCAGACTCCAAATATGGCAACTTCCGTTCATCTGGATAACTTTTCACGGCCTCTTCAAGCTCCTCAAAGTCATTTCCTTCACCCCAAAGTTCATAAATTCCTTTCACAAGTATACCTAAAAAAAACAAATCTCAGATTTCAAAATTCAAAACCCAATTTCAATAAACAAAAGGGAATATTATTATTTTACTTCGGTTCGCGATGTTCCTAGCGACGTCTTCGGAAGGTAAATGAACGAAATGGAAGGGGGAATCGGGGTGGTGATGTTTAGGAAGACGCCATTGTAAAACCTTGTCTTGAAAATTGAAATCGGAGCTCCGTTTGTCTCCGAAAGCTCCGAAAAGATCGGCCAAAGACTCGAATTCAGGTTTTCTGTAATCGAGAAGCCTGTGGTAAAATACGCATAGGTACCACATCGGTTGTGTTTGGAGAAGAAAGCTCAAGGAAGACGAAGGTGAGATTAAAGCAGACTAAAGGGAAGGGCTAAAATGGCTGTAAAGCTTAAACCCAAAACCCTCCCTTTCATGTCAACCTTTAACTTACCGAAACGGTGCCGTTTCATTCAGCACGTAAGAAATCCATTAAGAGACATGGCAATATTTTGGGTTAATTTTGAATTTTATCCCTCTACTTTATGAAAATTAAGAAGTTAGCCATCCTGTTTTAATTTATCAGAATTTGATCCTAATCCAATCGGATGATACTGTTAAACCGTAATATTAAATTGCTATCTTGAAAATCAACAATTCAACAGACATTGTAGCAAAAATAAAGAGATCAACAATTTGTGTAGTAATGAAGACTAAATTTTGACAAATTAGAATAGAAAGACTGAACTTAATATTTTTGGTGTTATAATTTTGGATATGATCAATAAAACATCAAATTAATGTAATAAATACAAAACATATATGATTAACAAATATAAAAATATTACAATAAGTACGATTTAATTTATTTAATATGATTTGATTTGATTTAATTTAATTTTAACATGTTTATTCATTAATTTGCTATTTTTTCGGATAAATTAGTTTGTTTTTAAAATTTTAAGTTTTTAACATTATACAACCCACCCAACAATAGTTATAAAATCCAAAAAATTAAAATAAAAAAAATATATCATTTCCACTTTCGGATAAATTAGTTTGATTTTAGAATTTTAACATTACACAACCCACCCAATATTAATAATAATAATAATAATTCAAAGATAGCTGATACTTAGCTAATAAGTTGAGGCGAGCAGCAAAATTTGGCTCAAAATATCGGCCTCGACTCAAAGAAAAAACACGGATACGAATACACAATACGGATACAACAATATAGAGACCAGGCAGCACCAGAAATATTAAAAAGTTCAATATCAAAATACTCGTCGTTGATTCCACTTTTCTTTTCTGGGGGGAGGGGGGATGAGCTCGTTGATCATGTATCGATCACATTTGATTTTAGTTTTACCTTTAGACATGTCTAACACATATTTTTGTGTCAAAACCATACTGTGTCCGGCACTCAGACACGTCCCTAACAAAAGTGTCATACAAATAAATAAAAAATAGACCGCGTGCCTCATTTTAAGTCAACCTTAAACCCTAAATTTTAATGACAAAATCATCTATCAATGTGAGTCAGACACGGAGCAGAAAAGTGGGAAAGGCCTAACATGTTCATGTTGTAACCCTACAGTATCGGAAGAAAAAGAGAGAGAGATTTGGCTGCTGCAACTTCCCCTATGATCCTTTCTCATTTTCTAGGAAAACAGTCAGCTACCACGACATAACTCGTATAAAGCATTCATAAATTTGTTGAAAGTATAATGCAACTCTAAACAACAACATTAATCTCTTTAAATTACCAACCGGAAAGATCATTGTCCCTACCCTTCATCAAAAACAAAAGCTTTAAGAAGATAAAGTTTGACATCACGTGCAATAAAGTTCTAAGCAACCCTTAAGAACTTAATGACAATGAGATGATTATGAGGTCATGCAATTCCTAACTTGAAGGAGATGACTGCTTCAATTTTGCTTGTAAAATAAGTCCAGCTTCATCGGCTAATGTTTTCTTCTTAGATGCAACCTACATTATAAATTACAAGTTTCGTTACCGAAAACAGAAAGGGATACTTAACAATCAACAAACATTCGAAGAACAAAGGAAATTTAATCTTGTTTGCCAAAAGAAAGCACCAATATTGAAGGAAATCCATCTCAACCTAATCAACTATTCTTTTTCTTTTTTTTTTTAAGTTTTCGATACATTTATTCCTTTACCCCAAGAGAACCTTAATCAGTATCATCCCGCAATGAAAAATTACAAAAATGTATCCACGTGGACATGTACGACACAAGATTAATCAGAAGGAAGAGTGATCCTTCCTAATTTCAGAAGCTTTAAAGCAATCAAATCTGGGGAACAACTAACAAACAAGTATCAATGAATCTGGACTTGGTCTAATTAGTTCATGCTTCCACCTATACGAGGTGATATGTAGCAAGTCTAGGATTCGAATGCGAAAGAACCTTAATTAGCAATCAAATCTAGGTAACAAGTAACAAACAAGTACCAATGAGCCCAGACTTAGACCAGTTAGTTCATACATCCACCTTTAAGAGGTGATATCTAACACGTCTAAGATTCGAATGCCAGAGAAACTTAATTAGTACCATCCTGCAATGAGAAATTACAAAGACACATCCACATGAACGAAACAGAACTAATCAGAAGAGAAAGCCAACCTTCCTTCCACAAGGTGAGGTTTCCCATCAAACAATGACAACCGAATAAGCTTTTAAAACAATAAAATCTAGGTAAACAACTAACAAACAAAAACTCTTTAAACCAGACTTAATCCAGTTAACTCATGCTTTCACTATCTAGCAGGTCACAATTCGAATCACAAATATCTGCAAAACCCTTTATCCTATCTATCTTTTTTACCAAAAACAGGAACTAATAAGTACCTAACAACTCTTTATAGCGTTATATGCTTCTTTCCACCAAAAAATGATGAGCTAAAGGTAGAAGAAGGTAAAGGTACCTCAATAAGTTGATCGAAATTGGATTTCAGTAAGTTGATCTTACGCTCGCAATAATCTTTGCCTTCAGCCATTGTTTTCTGAAGGAAAAAAAAAATTCAAAATACAAAACAATTAGGGCAAATTAGATCATACTCCAGCAGAAACTGCAAGCGTTGAAGAAAGAAAGAAATAGGGGAAAGAATTATGTAGAGACCTCAACGAAGTATCCAGTGCCAATATCAACGAGAACCTTATCGGCATCGTCGAGTGTGCCGGGAACATAGAGGGAAGCAGTGAGAGGAACCAACATTTTCTTCCCTAAAACCCAAAAATAATCAATATATATATATATATATGACAATTAAGATATTTTATTACTAACAGAAGGAAATGAAGGAGGTGATTGATAGGCGACGGGATCGTGGACGGACCTTGAGGGCGGAGGGAAAGGTCGTGGAGAGCGGCGGAGGCGTTCTCAAGGCGGCCGGTGGCGGTGCGGATGTTGTTAAGACTGTCTTGTAAGAGGTTGACTTCAATATCTGCTTGTTCTTTGACTGCTTTGAGCTGATCTAAGCTCATCTTCTCCAAATCCCCCGTTCTAATCACTTGCTGGCTTCCTCCTCCTCTCGACGACGCCATTGTTTTTGCTTCTTTTTTTTTTTCTTTCTTTCAGCTAATCGTCCCCTTTTTTCTCTGTGTACTAAAACCTAGAGATAGAGATTGCAAAAATGGAATCGAAAAATTTCGATAAATCTAAATCCTAATCTCACCAAACCCTATTTCATATTTTCATTTTACAAAAAAAAAATCTATCATGAACTTATTACATCATATATTAATTTAATATAAAAATATTAATAAATAGGGTAAACTAAATTTAATGTCATTAAATTATTAATAAGTTTAATTTTTATCACTAAACTTCAAAAAGTAATAATTTAATAATTAAATTAATTGAAAATTTTATTTAAATCACTGAATTATTGAGAATTTTTTGTTTAAGTCATTGTGCTATTAAGTTTTTTGTTTTAAAAAAATCTCGTCTAACAAGCTCTAAACAACGATTCGACGATCAATACGATAAATCAATACTCATCAACGAGTAGAATAACATAATTTAGATCTTAATCGATCTAACGATTAATATTGGGGATCAAAGAATAAAGTTGTTTAAATTTTATTTTGCATATTCATGACCCACAAAGTTGTTTCATAAAAATACTAAACAATAGAAGAGAATGGGAAGTAGAACTTTCCATTGGTATAGGTAATGCAAACAAATAAAGTTATATAGCAGTGATTTTTATAGTCTAGTAGTTTAAATGAAAATTTTTAAATAATTCAATGACTATTTTATAACTTTTTAAAATTGAATGGTCAAAATGTAAACTTATTAATAATTTAATTACCTTAAACGTAGTTTACCCTCTAAATTAATACTTTTAAGATAGAGATTTTATTTATATATATTTATAATATATAAAATGTCAATACAAAATTTTTACCCACGTTCACAAATCACAATGACTATTATCTAGAACAGACCGAAAATGTTAATATATATATTAGAAATTGTAAAATATTGTAAAAAACAGAAAAATATTAGAAAGTGTAATTTTTTTCAAATAATAAAAAATTTTGTATCTTAAAATAAAATATATATATTCACGAATCACATTCAAAATATTAACAAATTGATATAAAAATTGCATATAGTTAAAATACAACCAAATTTTATAAAAATTATATTTTAAAAATAATTTAAAATTTTGAATAAATTTTGTTCTATTTTTTATCATTTAACAAAATATATATTTTGGTATTCAAAAGATTTTATTAATAGAACAAATATAGTGTTAATTATAAATTGTTTAATTTCGTATTTAATTTGTCAAATACAATCTGACAGATTGTGAATTAATTTGGATTTTAAGATTTAATTGTTAATATATTAGTTAATTATGAATTTTCATCAAATCGACTCTAAAACTCAAATTAAACACTAAGAAGTTGTTCATTGAAGTTTTAACTTGATATTAATATAATATAATTAAACACTAAGAAGTTGTTCATTGAATTTTTATCAAATCGACTCTGAAACTCAAATTAATATGTGAGTCTCGATTGAGATTTTTTTATTTTTTAAGACTAATATAATTATTTAAATTAATATTAATATTAATATAAAATAAGAAAATAAGAAAATATGGTGATGTGGCATGATATGTTTGGTTAATAAATTCTTTAAACGGTGGTATGGTTTGGGATAATTTGGGTAACAGGTAAAAAAAATTTTGAGTACTAACTTGAGGAAAAGAGGTATAATTGAGGGTGCAATTTGTAAATTGAGCCTTTTTGCTTTCATAACGTTATTAAGTGCTTATTTTTCCTTTAAAATAAAAACAAAGGAAAAAAAAGAGCCAAACAAACAACGAAAGAAACAGTCCACCCAACGACACCTCTCTCCAATAATTCCTTTTCTTTTTCCCTTTCATTTTAAATTTAGATTCTTGAATTATCCTCCGGTTCGATCTAGTGAACCGCGGGTTTCTCTCCGATCGAAGAAAAAATTATACGACGAAGAATATCAAACCGGAAATCGGCGGCGGAGGGAAGGTTAAAGAATGTCGGCCGAACAAAAGGAACAAATCCCAAACCCTAATGTTAACGACAACGATAATTTGAACAGTGAAAGTAAACAAGAAGAACGTCAGTCATCGACGAGAACTCCTTTTACTAATCTCAGCCAGGTCGATGCTGACCTCGCTCTTGCTCGAACCCTCCAAGAACAGGTTTTTTTTTGTTTTTTTTATTTATGTGGAATTTATCTTTTAATTTTTAATTTTTATTGTATATTTGTTATAGGAAAGGGCATATATGATGCTTAGCATGAATAATGATGGAAGTGATTATGGGAGTTGGGAGGGTGGAAGCTACTTAAACGATGATGATTTCAATGATCTCCATGATCATGACGATACCGATGATGATGATGATGATGATGACGCGGGGGAATATGACGGCACTGATGCTGGTGATGTGGATGCCTTTGATTTTCATGATCATTCTGAGGATGGGGAGGATGATAATGACGTGAGTGTTGAACTCGATCCGGCTGATTTTTCGAGCGATGAGGCTTATGCCAGATCACTTCAGGATGCTGAAGAAAGAGAAGTGGCTGCTAGATTGTTGTCCTTAGCTGGGATTAATGATAGTGAGTGTTAATTACTATGGGATTCTTGTTAATTGTTCGAATATATAAAAATGTCAAAGAGTGTTTACATAAGTTTTACTAATTTTGCAGGAGGAACTGTTACCTTAGAGGATCATGGACACGGTGGTAACTCTCAGGTACAAATTATCAGTATGATGCTTGACCCAAGTTCCGTGCTTACATATGAATCTTTAGGTTGGTTTGTGGAAAAAAATTCAATCAAATAAACAGTTTGCAATCATAGGCTAATTATTTATTGATATCTTAAATCATTGTCCTCAGTTTCACCTTCTTTGCTAGATGACTCTCTTGGCAACTTTCTTTTATCGGAATGGTGATATGAAGTTATCATAAGTGTGATATTGCATTTGGAACTGATATAAAGTGGATGCTTTAAGGTTATCTAGACTTTAGTCTCCATGTAGTTGTACTTGTATCTACTATTTAAGTTACTCGGGATTGGGTGTGAGTGTTGGATACCACTCTATGTCTGACACAAGTATTTTAATTTTTTCTAAGTTTTTCGATGTACTTACTACTTAGAGGATCATATTCCCATATCCATGTCTGGATATGCGTCAGACATGTATTGGACACAAGCGCTTTAAGAAAAATGAAGAGTCTGAGCAGCATAAGTGTATTGTGGTTGGATTTTTTGCTTGTTGGTCGCATTTGCTATGGAGAGCAAGTTAACCAGGAATTATGGTTGTCCTACCTTTATGGAAGGTGCTTTTGGTTTCCTTGGTGCATATTGTCAATTTTCATATGAGGAATGAGCAAGTAGTTTGCGTCTTTGAATTTTTTTATCTGTTTGTCTAATTGTATTTTGTCCCGGTGCTATTAAATGAAATGATTAACTGTTGGCCAGAGAAAGAAAAATGAAATAAAGGAACTGATTTATGTGTTTTATATCATCTGGACATGCTTGATTATGTGTTTGTTAATACTTAGATGGCTGCATATTTTCCTACGTGCCTACAAGGATGTGAAATGCAATAGTATGTGAAGAAGCATAATAGAATTAGATGGGTGCATATTTTCCTACACTTCTACAAGGATGAAAAATGCAATAATACATGTTGTGATCGGTTCAGCATTTGTAGTGTTCATATGTTAAAGTTCTCTACATTTCTCTTCTTGGAGACTCGTTGTTAGATTGTATTTTTACTTGATGCCCGTAGTCATTCTTTGCAATCAAGTCCTTTGGAGAATTGAAGCGAGTCTTTACACTGCTCTTAATGAGATTTGACAGTTAATTTTCATGAAATAGTGAATCCATAATCTCAAATTACCTTGACATTTCTGGATAGAACATGAATTTTCTCCCCTCTTTCTTTTTTTCCCTTCATTACTGGGGTTTATTATTTCGATTTATTTCAAGTTTTCAGTCTTTTAGTGACATGCGTTTGCAGGATACTTGGGAGGAAGTTGATCCTGATGAGCTTTCATACGAGGTAAGCTGCCTTGAAACTTAGACTCATTTTAACATTTTGCTCAAGCTCTGTTGCTAAGCTCAATTCCATCATTCAGGAACTCCTTGCACTCGCTGAAGTAGTTGGAACCGAGAGCAGGGGTCTTTCAGCTGATTCAATTGCCTCCTTGCCTTCACTGATATACAAGGCAGGAAACAGTCAAACTGGAACCAATGACTCGTAAGTTTGATTGCCATACTCTTTTCTTAGGCCTGATCTTTTTTCACTTATCTTTAAATCTGTTCCCTTGTTTTCAGGTGTGTCATTTGCCGTGTAGACTACGAGGATGGTGACTCCTTAACAGCACTTTCTTGCAAACATTCATATCATCCCGAGTGCATAAACAATTGGTTGAAAATAAACAAGGTATGGTTATTTATATCCCATTTTAACCTCCTTCCGTTTTATTCATGTCGTATACATGTTAGAACACTGTTTTATACGACACCATCATATGTTATATTTCGTATTTTGCCGTGTTTATTGCAGGTCTGCCCTGTTTGTAGTGCCGAGGTCTCGACCTAATGGCGACGTGACTGCTTGTTTTTAATATGCAGAATGTGTCTTCTCTTTTGTATGGGAAAGAAAATAATTTGGTATAAGTTCTCTTTAGTAATTTGTGTTGAAACCACCTTTGGAATTAGGTTACTGTCTTTTATGGCGCCATTGGCTGTGCTTTTTTAGAGAATTTTTTTTTTTTTTTGATAATGGAATTGGAAACATGGAATATAAATTGGACTGGACCAGTTGGTCGAACCAGTTCAGTCCACCAACTATATAAGAATCGGTGATGTCGAACCGGTATAAAACCCTCAGAATTGCAATCCAATCTATGGACATAAGGGTTATTTGTTTAAACTCGAAGGATTGTTCGAAATATGAAAGGATGTGGACAAGGTATGAGGCTCAAAGGGTTTGAAAAAAAAAAACTTAAGTTTGTTTAAAATGTGGGTAAAGTTTGGAAAGTTTGGTTTGATCTGTTTTATATTTTTGTAATATATTTATATATTAACATATTATAATTTTTATCATATAAAATTAAATATATAATAATATAGTATTATGTAAACATTTAAAATAATAAATGATATGGTTGGGTTTAAAATAAGTTTAAGTTAATCATTTATAAATATAAATGAGTTTAGATAAAAATTTAAGTTGGTTTGAACTTAGATAAATATAAGGGTTTTTTATAAAATTAACTCAAAAAAATTAATTAATTATGTAAATGATCTATTTTTTTATTAAATACGTAAATGATTTAAAATTTACAGTGAAAGTTGGTATAGTCAAATAATATGGTGTCATCAACATGTCAAATTAACAATTCAGATAAAAATTAATTTTTTTGTGGAGCTATGTAAATTGGTGTCACCTGTATAAATATTATGAAAATGCTAAATTTTTTTAAAAATAAAGTGACTTTAAAAAAAAAAAATTTAAGTGGAGCCAATTTAAATGGTGCTATCAATTCCCAATGTTTCATTGTTTTTGTTTATTATTTGTTTTTTAAAAATTTAAATTTTTTTGTGTGGAACCATTCTAAATGACATCATCTCATTGACTTTTTATATTATTTATTATATAATATTTAAATATATAATTTAATTTAAACGTATATTTTTTATTTTAACTAATATATTCTACTTTTATTTAATTTTAAAATTTATTTTTATTTAAACTCTTTTTTTGTAAAATACGTTTAAAAAAATTGAAATATACTTGACAATTAAAATATATTTGACAATTTTAAAATTAAAATATGGAAAATTTTAAAATTAAAATATGGAAAATATATTTTAAAATTAATAAAAACTTTACAATAGTTCATCCACACGTTTCTATTTGAAAATAATTGAAAAAAATGAAAAGTGATATTTTTATTAATGCCTCATACATTAATTTTATTTTTAAAAATTAAAATAGAATATATTAATTAAATCTTAAATTATATATTTAAATATTATATAATAAATAATAAATAAATAATGTAAAAAGTGAATTGAGTGGTGTCAATTCCACCAAAAAAATAAATTTAAATTTTTTAAAAATAAATAATAAATAAAAAGTAAAAAGGTACAATATTGAGAATTGATGGCCAATTTAAAATGGCTCCATCTAAAAAAAGAAAATTTTTTAAAAGTTCTTTCATTTTTCAAAAATTTTAGTATTTTCATGATATTTATACAGGTGGTGCCATTCTACATGGTTCCGCCAAATTTCACTATAGATTTTAAGTCATTTACATATTTAATCAAAAAAATAAATTATTTATGTAATTAATTAATTTTTTTAGATTAGTTTTATAAAAAATCCTAAATATAAGTTAAGTTTAAATTTGCTTCGGCATGATTCATAAATACTTCTAGAAAGAAAAACAGATTGATTGACTTATTTTTATACAGATTTTAACCTACTCGTAACCTTTTCAAATCTTTAAATTAGAGATTACTAAATGTCATCAAACTCATTAAATTAATTACAATAATCAAGATTTTTAGAATTAAACTGTTAATTATATTGGTTAAATCATCATTTCGTTTGATTTAATTAAATAAATTATTAAAAATTATAAAAAAAATATTTTTAATCAATTTAATTCAATTCAAACCATCATAATCGAAACAATTAAACTTGCAGTTTTAAAACTCTTCCAAGTCCCCACTCCCCAATAATATTGGAGATGCTCACGCAATTCTCAACATTGACATTTAAGACCCCACAAAAAAATATCTTAAAATTCACAAATATCTTCCTTCTTTCATCCATACAAACATAATCTCCCTCTCTTTATCCCCTTTCATTTCGATCAAAAACAAACACCCAAATCTCCCAACAACTAAAATGCCTGCAATATGTTTCCCTTTGTACACTCCTTCAACTTCAATAGTAAACAATACCTTAACTTCGAAACCAAATTCTAAGAATTTGCCTTATCATCACTATCGTCGTCGATCTTTAGCATGTAAGGCTAAGGCCGATTCTCCTTCTTCGATTCTCAATTTTGATCTCTACGATCTTTTGGGAATAGATAGCTCGTCGGATCAATCGCAGATCAAAACGGCTTACCGTTCCTTGCAAAAGCGGTGCCATCCTGATATTGCTGGACCAACGGGTCATGATATGGCTATTATACTCAATGAAGCTTATTCGGTTTTGTCTGATCCTGGTTCTCGTTTGGCTTATGACAAGGTTAGTTGCTTATTTCTTCTTCACATGTTGCAAATTAATTTACTTGGATTCGGGTGTAAGTCGTGAGTAAAGTTATAAGACTAGTATGGTTATTCTTTTCTATTTTATTTTAGCTAAGCTCCACTCAAAATTTAAAATTTGATATTGAGTTTGATCGAACATCAATTTTTAAGTTTGAGTTTAGCTAAATTTATTTATCACTTTTTCTATTCAAATTTAGCTCGAACTCGATCGAACATCAATTTTTAAATTTAATATTAGTTTAAGACTTAATTAAACTCGATTAAGCTCATCTATCACTTTTCCTAATCTTACTCAAATTTGAATTTGAGCTTGAATAAGCTTGACTTGAATAAGCTCAAGCTTATTCATATTTAAACTCTTTCTTTCTATACACTAAGGGTAAAAATATAATTTCATATGTAAAAATATAGAAATATTCATTGGCTAGATTGAGACCTTCAAGGTGTGAGCTGACCTGGCTCATTTTACTGCTCAAAAGGATAAGGAAAATTAGTTTTTTTTTTTTTTACTTAAATTCAATTATAAAAGCATATAAATATTAATTTAAATTTTTTTTATTTTTTTATTTTTGAACAATAAAATAGACAGTTTCAAGTTAAAAAATACAAATCTAAGCTCACTTCAAAGTAGGTAGCTGAACTCATGAGTACATCTATAAAGATATATTAAAATAAAAAGCTCGATTAAACTCACAAACAGTTTGAATCGAATATTATGGTGCTCGAATTGAATTCGACTCGATTAAAATAATCATTTGATTGAATTCGAGTTTTTTCAAATTGAACTCGAATATTTTTAAATCCAAACATATATCAGACAAGGATACCAGCAACATAGTTGGTAAAATCCTAAGGTTGGGATTCAATGAAAAAGTGCAGGAACAAGCAAAGATGGCAGAGCTTAGGGGCTATACAGGGAAGCCATTATATTCAGTGTGGCTTGGTTCTGAAAGTGAGCAACGAGCAGTGTTTGTTGATGAAATCAAATGTGTTGGTTGCTTAAAATGTGCTTTGTTTGCCGAAAAAACGTTTGCTATCGAATCCGTGTACGGAAGAGCTCGAGTCATTGCTCAATGGGCTGATCCCGAACACAAAATCCTAGAAGCCATTGAAGCTTGTCCTGTTGATTGCATTTCGTAAGTATCTTGATCCGATCTTGCTTTTCCGCATTCCATATGTTTAGTATCGAACACGGATACTATCGTGTTCAGATACTCTTGTCTTTGAACTTTTTAAACATGACAGAATGGTGGAGAGATCAGATCTTGCAGCATTGGAGTTTTTAATGTCGAAGCAACCTCGAGGAAATGTTCGAGTTGGTGTCGGGAATACTGTGGGCACTCGTGTCTCGAACATATTTGTCGATGTAAAGAAGTTTCAAACCCGATATTTTGATGCCATGGACAAATGCTCTAACAAAGAATCCAAGGTATATAGGCCAATAAATACGGTAAAATTATTACGGATGCTTTCATATTAAGAGTCGGATTGCATTTTTACCTCCTATGTTAAAAAAAGAGTAAATTAGTTTCTGTAGGTTAAAATTAAAAAGCAAACTAGTCCTTCTGTTATTTTCTACTTTTAAAATTTGGTCCTTGCATGTCAAAATAAGATACACATGGCACTTCACATGTAAATGTTTGATTATTCTATCAATCATACCGATTTTTAACAGTAAAAATGAATAAAAATTTTAATAGAAATAATTAGTTTATTATTTGATCTGAAATACAGAGATTAATTAAAAACCTTCATAATACTTTTATCTAATATATACCCAGATTTTAGTGAAATGACTATTACAACTAACTTTACAATTTTTATTTTAGGAGGCTGACCGTCATCGAGAAGCAAGGATGTCGGCAATTCATGCCATAAAATCGATTTCAAGATGGTGGTATTGGCAATCACCTAATGCCGGTACATCATCGGCCGAGTCTGAATTAAGCTTGACACACATTTCCCGAAAATCACCCGAACCAAACATTAACAAGATCCGTGATGCCGCTGCTGCTAGAAAACAAGTAAGGGGGAGTTCAAAAACGACCAGATCTCGAGCCCCGTCGAGTTATTTGTACGATGACGAGTATTGGATCCCATCAAGATATGCTCTTCCAGCTTCAGTCGAAAACAGCTCAAGCTCTGGAGTTGCACCAATGCCTTCAAAAACTAACCCGAGGAACGGAACAAACATCCGACATTACGGAACAGATAGAAGGACAAGGAACTCGATAGAATGGGGAATCCCAACGGTGGCTGCAATGGTGGCTGCTGTTACAGTTCGCCTACAAGCCGGGGACAGAGTGGCCGGAGAAATAACCGAACATGTTGGTGGCTCGTTGGCACTAACAATGGTTAATAGCTCATGGTCACAAGTTATTTTAGCAGGGATTACATGGTACTTGATTGCATCAACCATAGTGGAACTGATAGAAACAATAAGAAATAGATGAGGGATTCACATAGGAAAAACGGAAAATTTTCACACAAATATAAATTGGTTAAATTCTGCTATTAGTCCTTGTATTTATGAAAGTGATGAATTTAATCTCTATACTTCTATTTGATAAAAAATTTAGTCCTATACTTTTCGAATTTTAAAAATTTAGTCCTAATTCAAATAGTAACGGTTAAATGTTAGTTTAAATTCAATTATTGATCTTGTACAATTGTAGATTTCAATCCATATTCTCCACTCGGATCATTATAAGTTCCTATACTATTCAAAATTTGAAATTTTAATCTTAACGTAAATAATAATTATTTATCTATTAACTGAATTTATAGTGAGTTGTGAAAATAAAAAACCGATATCATATTACACATATAATTATATATTTGTTACATCAATTTTTGAAAATAATAAAATTTAATTGAATAAATTTAACAGTTATTATTTGGTGATTATTAAAATTTTAAAAATTTAAAATTTAAAAATAATAAAATAAAAAAATGGAAATTAAATGCACAATATTTACAAGTATAGGAACTAACAGTAAAATTTAATCATTTAAATGTCTAGGATACTAGTTATTTTAACTCTTTTTTTTTTTTTGAAATACTCGAACAAACTAGTAGTTACACATTCATACAAGTATAGCAATGTAGCATTATTCACATTTAAAGTGTTTCAAGAATGAGATATAATCAGTACCGGTACTTAGTCGAGTAATCTTTCGGAGCAATCACGAGACCGCGACCCTTTCTTGCTCCACGGTATACAGTTTCGACGATGTCGATGAACTCTTGCTTGTCCTTGAGTGCCCAATTGATTTTGTTGTTGTTTCCAGTGCCGAGATCAATCATGATGTGCTTGTTTCGAAAGAAGAACATGACCGTGGACGGATCGTAAAGCTCGTACATCGTGTTGAAATCGGGTACTTCGGTTATATCGACGACGTAAATTACGGCAAAGTTCTTTATTTTTTCAGCAACTGAAGCAAGGACTTCATCCATATGAAAAATGTAAATTAATTTAAGGAATCGATCATTATGCATAAGTTTATATATTACTAGGATTCAAAGAGTGAGTGAGTTTGATCGTAATTTTATTTTTTGAAGTTTTCCATGTATTTGAATGTTAAAAGCTTAATGAAGTTCATATCAATGTTACGAAAACATAATTTATTGAAATCGAAAACATTTCCTGAAACATTAGAATTTTAAAAATTTTGAATTATTTGTCGTGAATCAAATCAATTAAAAAAAAGCTGGAGAAACAAAAATTTCTGGTTACAGAGATTTATATCATGGATTCATACATAGTTCATCGGGTAATGGCGTAGCGTAGGTACCTGCATGCAAGTTTCGTCCCAATCATGGCCGAAACGGATGACGACGACGCGTTCTTCTTCGGCGAGGATGGCCTGATCGACGGCCCACCCCGAATGCAAGTGCGGCAACAGGTACGACATCGTTTTCCTCCCTTTCTTGTCAGTCTTTTTTGCTTTAGTCTTACCCCTTCCCTTTGGCTTGGCCTCTGAAAACCATGGAAATCTGAATATTTTTATTTATAGAAAATGGTGCTATGGGCATGGCGATGAAGGAAGGCTCTGGAAAGGTCCTCAGCCTTTTACACACTGCGTGTAAAATTGGTTTGTGATCTCCCGCCCGCTAAAATCATGCCACGTGTTCAGTTTGTCAATCACATGCCTTAAGTCTAAGATTCGTCTTTCCCGTTGACTTTTTTAATTTATAAAGGATTAATATATTTTTTGATACCTATTTATTCTGAAAATCAAGTTTACGGTATAATGACAAAAGATTTTCATTGATTGATACGAGATATATTACATATAGGTTAAAGCACTTGAAAAATTCCTATAAATATAAGAACTACATTAAATTAGCTCTTTTATTATTAAATGGATCAATTTAATCATTATACTTTAAATTGCAACATAATTAATATATATTGTATTATAATGATTGTATCAAATTAATTCTTTTTTTATTTTTTTCACTATGAATATATTAATTTGTTATATAGTAAATGACATTTTCTATATAATAAATGGTAACTTTATTCCAATTCCATATTATTTGATTCATTTAATAATAGAAGGATTAATTTGATTAAGTCTCTATAATAGAGGCACCTCTTAGTTACATTCACCATTTATAGGCTCAGTTGTAGTAAAAGAATTTGAAATGTAGATGGGGAATATGGTTAAAGTTGATAGGAGCTAATCGAGAGCGGCTTTGTTTTTACGAGCGGACATCGGGTTCGACAATCCGTCAAAAAACGATGTTGTAACGGCGGCGGTTGAAAGTGGTTGTAAATCCGGCTTCCGGCTCCACTTAGGCGCTGTCAGGGGGGATGATAAACTAGTACTACCATCTTGATCTTGCAAATTCGACGTACTAAATGATTTCTTCACTGCAGAAAATTTATCAACCACGAAACCGTCTCCGATGCCTACTGAAGCGGAACTGAACCCTACCTCGGCGTCGATTAATAAATTAGTACGGCTTGCTGCTTTGGATCTTAGTGCCAAGCCTTTCGATGTTATCGTGGAAAATCCTCCGGTGCTGGTGTTATCTTCCAATAGCTTTTCAGGGGTACTGTCGGCCTCCGATTTTGGCCGCCTTTTGAACAGTTTCTCATTCAACTTATCTTCACTTTCTTTAGCAGCTTCTCTAACAGAACTGAAATTGGTTCCGACTTCACCATTTTCATCAAAAAATGCATTAGCTTTGTTTGTACAATTCCGATGAAGCTTCAAAGATGGGTAGGAAGCGGCGGAGGGTTTCAAGAACGGACTATCGTCCGGAAAATGAGTTTCGCCTTTCCTGTATAACGCCATCTCGAAAACTTCGGATAGCGTATTTCTTTCTGTCGATTTACGGGCATAGAAACCTTGAAATGAAGTCATTGCAGGAGAGACCCTTCGATGAGTCGTTTTCAACGACTGGAACGAATCGAGCAAATCGGGAGGCAAATGTTGGGCCGGCGTTTGGTTCACATTGTTTTGTCTGCGAAAGAGTTATCAAACACAGTGAGATAAGTCCAAGATGCTTAACTTCGAAAAATGTTCAGTCGTAGAAAACGAGACTGAAACATTGAGTATGGAATTCTCAAGAACAGATTTCTTAATACATATTAGCAACTAATGAATAGGCCAAGCACGTGTTTTTCGAATTGTTCAATTTTGAGAAGAATATAAAAAATTTGAACCTATTTTAAGTAGGTAAGTTTCTTCATGACCAAAAAAAAATTTAAAATCTAACAATTGAGCTGATTGAGTTTTAATTCGGTTGATATAGGTGTTATCAATGTAGGAAGACGTGAGTTTGAGTGCACTGAAATACATTATCTTTTAATTTATGGGTTGGAGAGGAGTTATGGATAATTTTAAACATTGTATCAAAAAAACAGATATGATCAGAACTTATATAATAAAATAATCTAATTTAAGCTTCTTACTACATTAGTGTATATATAAAGAAGGCATAATGACAAAATTAGTCATTAACGCTTCGGTGTTTGATTGCTTTGGCTTTTATGATTTTTTTGCGTTCACTTTCATACATAATCTTTGTTTTTTGGTCAAATTGATCATTTTTTAAAGATCTTACTGACGTGGCCGTTAGTTGACTAACTATGCTGACATGGAAATTTTTTTTTCCAACTAAGCAAATCTACGTATGCAACTGTTGACGTGACACTATTTTATCTTATATGCCATGTCGACAAATGATTTTAAAAGTATTAAAATTATTTTAAAATTATAATTATCATCATCCCGTTCTTGAGTTTTTCTGGGTTTTTTTTTTTGTTCCCCTTCCCCTTATATTTGACCACCATTGTTAGACCTATCTTCAATCTCCCACCACCTATATCTGACCACTTCCCTCACCAACCCATACACCAAGCTTTTAAACCAACCTTATACCAAAAGCCAAATCATCAACCATTCTTAACCAAAACACAAACCTAGCTTAACATTGTCCCAAAACTCGCACCATAATCAGTACATCATTATAAGCAAAAAGGGGGAAAAATGAGAAAACCCAAAAGTTTTTGATCCAAGGCTAAGGGTCTTCTCTGTCAAATTGGTATGGTGAGAAGCTAGATTGAGGTGAAGGAAAGCCACGGCTGGAATTTTAAGGTGATCAAACGGTGGGCTTAAAATATCGGAGAGCTATTGAACCAGATAAACCCTTTAAAATCTCAAATCTTTTATCTGGTTCATCCTCATCCTCGTCCTCATCTCAAAAACTCAAACGCAAACCCAACCATCTAAAACACAAAGAAAGAGCAAAAAAATAAAAAAAAATCATATCTTATTCCCATATCTGAACCCAAAAGAAAATGCCAAAACAAACCCATATATATATATATATATCAAATTTGACATCTACAACAAAGATGGAAGAAACAGAGAGTAGAAATCAAGAAAATCGCTTCGAAAATGAAAGTGATTTTGAAAAGCAAATCGTAAATGAAAGAAAACTGATGAAGATTTTGTTTGTTGGTATTTTTGGTTCTGTGAAAATGGAAGCATGTGAGAGACAATACAAGAGAGACAGAACAAAAGACCAAACACAATAACAGATGTGGATAAATGGGTTCATTTGGGGGCAAAGAATAGGTTTCAAAAATTTAGGGTTTTAAATTTCAAACACACCTCCTTCCTTTTCCTCCATTCTTCTTCAGTTTTAACAGGTAAAGAACATGTTCTAACAAGTGAACCACAAGCCATGAGGAATAAAGAGGATGGAGAAGAAGATGGAATGATGGGAAAGATAAGGGGGACAGAAAATAAAAGGGAGGGGAAGGGGAAAAAACCATAAAAACTCAAGAACGAAATGATGATGATTATAATTTTAAAATAATTTTAATAATTTTAAAATCATTTGCTAACGTAGCATATAAGATAAAATAGTGTTATGTCAGCAACTGCATACGTGGACTTGCCTAGGTGGAAAAAAATTTGTCACGTCAGTACCGTTAATCAACTAACGGCCACATCACCGTTAAAAAATGACCAATTTGACCAAAAAACTAAGATTATGTATGAAAATGAACGCAAAAAAACCTTAAAGGTCAAAATGACCAAACACTCAAACGTTAGAGATTAATTTTATTATTATGCCCTGTAAAAAAAATAACAAAAAGGTGCATCAAAGGGTTTGACAAGTGCATACCCACAAATTAATCATTCAATCCAAATCATAAGCATCACGACAAATCATGAAGCTTAACATGCAAAGGTGCAAAAATGAAAAATACAACTAATTCTAGCAATCATATAAATGAAAAGTTCAACGGTAAAAGTACTATGAAGATTTTTATATTAAGATTTAAAATACATTTTATCCTTTTTACTAAAAAAAATGAGTAAATTAGCTCTTGTACATTAGATCAAAGAACAAATTGATCCGTTTGTTAAAACTTTCATCTACTTCTGTTGTTATTATCTGGTTTTTCCAATAGTCATGTCAGTTTTTAACAGTATCAATAAATGAAATTTTAATAAAAAAGATCAATTTACTTTTTGATCTAATATACAAAAATTAATTTATCTATTTCTTTTAGTAAAAAAAATAAAATACAATTTAACTACTAATATAGGACCTACATTGTACTTTTACCAAAGTTAAACAGTCCATAGAACAATTAGTATTGGAATTATAAGAGAAATATGGTGTAATACCTTACTGTTTCGCAACCAATTGACGAGCCAGGCGGCGGCGGATGCCGCCCTGGTAAAGGAATCTGAATTGACTTAAGAGCAAACATTTGAAAATCTGTAACCAGACCGTTCATCTTTTTTATATCAGCTACCTGATTATTTCACACACATAGCAGCAGCAATTTATCAATACCTACACAAACTATAAATTAAAAAGCCTAACTATGTATCATATAAGGTTAAAAGGCAAATTAATCCCACTATAAAAGTAAGAAATTTACTCCCCCTATATTTACTTTTGAAGAAATGATGAAATTTTAAATGGAGATAAACATGAACATTATAATATTGGCTTGTTTGATTTTGATTAAACATGGATAAATTAATTTTTATACGTTAAATCTGGGAGCAAATTGGATCTATCAAGAATTTCATCAATTTTTACTGTTAAAAATTGGTTCTATTAATCCTTATACGCTATATGAAAGAGCAAATTAGTTCTATAAAAAAATTCATTAATTTCTACTATTGAAAATTGATTCTATTAACTATTATACGTTAGATCAAAGAACAAATTAGTTCTATTAAAAATTTCATCAATTTGCTCGTTTATCTAATGTACAAAACTTTTAGTACAAGGGGTTCATGGTACTTTTACCTTAAATGCGCAATATGATAAATAAACTTTGGTTTTGTATAATTATATATATGAATTTTTTATATGATTCAATTTCACATACTATTAATATTGCTATTGATATATCACCATATTCCTTTACATATTACATGCACATATAATCATATTTATCAAAGTTTCATATGTAGAATTACATCAAATTTTAGTTATGTTGCACATTTAATCAAAATTTATATATAAATTTAAGATTTATAAAAAAAACCCAAAATTCAACATTTTTAAATCATGATAAGGACTAAATTCACCACAAATTAATATAGTCTTTTACATTTTACCAATTTGCTTCAAAATTAAATGCATTTGAACTAAACTGCTATAAAGATTGATTTGCACTAAACCAGTTATAAAGTATAAAAATAATAAAAGAATTACCATAAACAATTAGAGTTAAAAAAAATCCTAAATTATTAAATTAGCGGATGAAAATTAGTTACCTCAACGCCGTACTTGATGGCGACGCCGGCCATAGTATCGAACCGGGAAACGGGATGTTCAATGTAACCATTACCCCGTAACGACGGATCCGGCGAAGTTTGATCCCTCTCTTTCTCTAAAACACTGTAATCGTTGCAATTTTTACTGTAAATTCCATTCGCTCTGTAACTGTAATCTCCATCTGCAATGCTATTACACCTTTCCCTTTCCATCTGCAATTTCCAAATTTCCTTTAAAAAAACACAAATTCCCTATTTCATTACCCTAATTTCATCACTCCCCCTTATTCGATCTTCGATACTCCATTTCTTTTTGCTGAATCGAAATTTAAAGAATCTGGAACATTGAGAACAGATAAACTAATTGTTCTTTTTTAAATTTCTATCGAAATGATTGAAAAATAAAATTTAACCCTTAAATTAATTAAAAAAAACCTTAGATCTATATAAAAAAATGAGAAAGAAAATAAAAAAAATAGGAATAGCCTTAAATTTTAGGAAACTGAATTAACAAAAAATAAAATAATTACGGTTAGGATAATAGAAAAATAAAAATAAATGGAAACCTTTAATTCTTTTCTTTCTTTCTTTCTTCCCCTATTTATCAATTATCAAATGTTTAAATTTATTTCTTAAAAGTATGATTATCAGTATTAAATTCAAAATTCCCTCAATTAAATTAGCAAGTTTTGACCATAAAAATTTATAAAATTCCTATTTTAACTTCCGAAAATTGTCCACGAAAGTTCTGAGAAAAAATTAAATTTTGGTGTCAATCATCTCTAAATAGAAGTTGGTGGTCAATTAGAAATATAGGCGAGTTCACCTTTGGCTTATGCCTTTAAATTGTTCCGACAGTTAATATAAAATATATAATTATTAAAATTATAATTACACTTTAATTATTTTAAATATTTTATTTAAACAAATTTTATAAAAATATATTTAAAATTTAGACCATATTTATAATAAGCATCAAAATAATGAATTTAATGAAACATACGAAGTAATTATAAAAAGAGTAAATTACACCAACCGTTATCTAATTTTTATTTTTCGAAACAAACAGTCACCGAATTAATATTTCAGTCTCAACTTTGAAAATGTGACAAAATAATCATTTTTTACGTTTTTCGTCACAGACATCACGGAACAGTGACATGGCATGTGACGGCGTCGGAAGAGTGTGGGTTAACATCCAGCTGGCCGATGACTATTGAGACATAAACCATATCAGCATATTTTAAGATTTAAGAAAGGGGAAAAAAGAAGAAGAAGAAGAAGATGTCACCACCCCTGGCCCTATCGACTCACCTAAGTAACTAATGTCCTCTCTATATTGAGGCTGACGTTAAGGTAGTTCATTTCAGGAGCTCTCCCCTGCTACAGATCTAGAAGAATTTTGAAGATGTAAATCAAGTGCCTACGAATGAATTGCATTGCATTCTGATGGGTTCCATGTTGTTTTGTTGTCTTGGCTTGCCTACTATATTTCATGCTTGAAAAAAATGTACATAGAGTTTGGAGTGTAATATCTTCGAAACCTCCAATGATTTGATGGCGGAGGATTGCTATTTGCTAGTGAAAATTACGTAGATTTGATTTTTGAAACAATCAAGAATTTTGGAAAGGCTAAATCTTTGACCATATCTGAGCTACAAGTCCGAAACATCTTATATTAAACGAAATGAATCACATTGACTTTAATTGAAAATTCCCAACAATACAATACATTAATACAAAACAGAACAAAATCAAAGCAGGACTTGGTTTTCACAAGTGACCCCATAAATATTCTCTGTAATCAGTAAACGCTTAACAACCAAATAATTGCCAAGATTTATATGCTGTTATCAGCTTTACGGATATCACTGAGAAGAATCCAGCAGTTCGCAACACTTGAAAAAAACTAAAAAACTGTATGTTGATCGCTTCCGAGTACTAGCAATGGGCAAAGCAGTTATAAATGTATTATATGAAGGTTCAAAGTCATGGAGTTGCCTCCATGTTCGACAACCTTGAAACCCATTCCTTCATCTTCATCTTCATCTTCCCTTTGAAATCAGGTGGCAAAATTCTAAGCTTATCAAGTGATGCTGCGAGGTCAGGCAACAGAGGATGCACTTGATCAACTGCCGCCATATTGAGTTTCGGAGAATCGATGATGGCAGTAACGATATTCAGCACGCATTCAGCCACAATGGCAGCAGAGGAAGTAGCAGCAGCAATGGCAGGCACCCCATAGGTCCCCAGACGATTTATTTTACATGTAACTGCAGAACATTTAATGCTAGGGACATGGGAAATAAGCTTTTGGCACTCAGTTTCATATTCAGATGAGAAAATAATATCCCTCACATAAGCCTTCTTCCCAAGCTTCTCAGTTGCTTTGATAAAGTTTGTGAGATGCATTCCAAGGCTAGCAAGGCACTGGTCGGAAATGTCATGCAGCGATTTTGTCAGCAGTGTGGCAAGCATTTAAGATTTTCCCTGCCTTGTAGAAATGAGTTACAGAGGCTAGTTTAATCTATAGAAGTTCTGACAGACAGAAAGACTGGTGATTTTGTGTACTCCAAGCCAAAAATAAAATTTTTGGATGACTTGTTTGTCTTTTTCCTGTAGGTTTCATGTTCTTCAAGAGTTTGATGATGGTAAGAGAAGTTGTCGCAGACGTTTGGCTGGCCACAATAAAAAAGGAGAGAAGAAGAGAAGACATTACGGAATAGTGTAATCTGCCACATCAACCTGCCACATCAGCTAATTGGATTAATTAGGTTTTTAACTTGATAAATTAACTGACCACATCAATGGAAAAGGATTGAATGAAACAGGGATATTATCCCTTTCCAATAGTTTTATGACACATCAATAATTTCATCCTGAAAAAAATTAAATTACAATTAAAATCCTGAAATTTAGGATGAAATTGTTGATGTGTCATAAAACTATTGGAAAGGGATAATATCCCTATTTCATACAATCCTTTCTCTCACATCAATTATCCCATTAAACCTGTGACGAAAATTTTTAAGCAGTGATTGTTTTATCACTTTTTGATAATATTAGTAACTGTTTTATCACATTTTTAAAATTAAAAAATTGAAATATTAATCCGGTGACTATTTATTTCTAAAAATAAAAATTAGATGACTATTGATTTAATTTATCCTTATAAAAAATTCCAATTCTATGTTTAACTCATAAACCACGCTTTAAACAACAAATGGGAAGTCATTTAGAAAAAGTCTTGAGCTCCAATAGCATGCATTTCTGAACTATTTAATTATATAATTAGATTACGCCAACCTAATAAATATATTTACAAGAAATCAAGATAAATAATAAATACTGTTTTAGTTTAATACAGAAGCGGTACTAGAGGATGGCAGGGACCCAGTTCTAAAATAAAATACAGATACCAGAATTTTTAAAATAAATATAAACCAATGAAATTAACTCTTATAAAAAGTATTAACTAAAATTCATATTCTCACAAAAAAATACACTTCAAATAATATAATTTATTTAAAAAACTTAATATTAACAGAAATAATATATTTTAATTTGTAAATTAAAAGAATTTTAATCATCAACTAAATTGATACCGATCAACTCCTAAAACTAAACGAAGAGTTTAATATTAACAAAATTTTATTATTATAGCTAACCAAAAATATGACAACAATTACACTAATTATTAGAACAAAATTGATTATAAATATCGTAAAATATATAAATGGTTGGAAAAATAAGACAAATTTCAGATAGACACAATACAAATGGGAAATTTCTCTAGACTTGCAAAATATATAAAATTGTTGGGAAAATTCTAGTACAAGGCATATAATAATAAAACTGTGAGAAATTCGACATACTAATTAATAAAGATATAATAACAAAACAAAGTTTAATCTAAACCAAAACCAATTCTTTTTGGTACATGACCAAAAACAATTAAACAAAGGACTCCCAGCTTCATTAATCCTCATCATTGAAAGTAGTCTTCCTTCCTGCATTTCAAATAAATTAACATTAATCTAGCAATAATAGAAAACCCCGGTTTTTAATTGGTCTAAACCCTTTTTCATAAACTTTTTCCCGGTTCAAACCAGTTAGGTTCTTGAATCTCTTATATCCATAAAGATGCAGGATTCCCCCAGTTCAACCAATCCAAATAATGTCTGAACCAAACCAATTGGACCAAGAACCAACCAAAGTAGTCCAAGAAATGATTTGGAACTAGCTGAACCAGTTAAACCGGGTTTTTTAATGATTTTTAATCAAACCAAATGAACCAATGAGCTGGTGATCTAACCACTTCAACCACCAATCTAATTGTAAAAAATGACTGATCCGGTTTTCTAAACACTAAGAAAAGTAAAACATGCTGGAGTAAAATAACAATACCTGTGCCAGCAGCAGCAAGGTTTGGCTTATTATAAGGTGTTCCACGTCCACCTCTGCCACCACCAAACCGACCACCACCACGCCTACCACCACGGCCACCACCATCCCTTCCTCCCCGACCACCACGACCACCACGGCCACTGCCATCCCTTCCTCCACTCCATCCACCACTCCTACCACCACCTCTTCCACTGCCAAAATCACCTTTCGGTTTTGCCTCATCCACGGACAAAGATTGATTATTAAGTTTTGATCCATCAAGTTCTAGAGCTTTGCTCATACTGTCCTCATCTTTGAAATCCAAGTAAGCAAAACTGCAAATTAGCTTGCATATGATCAGATATGGAGTTCCACCAGATATAAAATGCATACTTCCAAGACAATAACATTCCAATATCTTACTCGGTGCAACTGTTGAATATAGTATGTGTTTAAAACGGGCATATAGGAGGTATATGACCATTCTCAAATACAGTACAAGAAATTTGATCTATGTTTACTTGAAAAAGATTTTAATGTATAGGAGGATACTTGGATGGTCATATCCTTATATACTCGTAACCCAAGAGAGGGATATAGAATCATTTGATGATACTCGAAGATGAAATTACAGCAGCATATATTTTCATAATACTAACCCTTTCACAGAACCAGAATCCCGATCTGTTGGTATAGCCACCCTAGAAATCTCTCCACAAGAACCAAAGTGCTCTTGCAGGGAACTCCTGATCTGCAAATGTTTCATACACAACAGAAATAAATAAAATAAATTCCGAAAACAGGTGGAGGAAGAACAGTGCAACGGAAACTAATATTTAAAGCAAACAGCTAACCGTATCCTCATCGAGTGATTGATCAAGTCCTTTGACAAATATTGTTCGAGATTGACCTTTTCCACCTTTCTGGAATGAATTGTTCCCATTGCTGGAAAAGGAAGGTGCAGGAAATCAGTTGAAAACATTAATTGAATTAAATAGCTACTTCTAGATCAAGGGTCCACAAGATATATATACATACACACGCCAATTCACAAATTGAGGTAGGGAAAACTTACCCGCTGTATGGAGTATATGCACCCCTTTCACGAGCCAAATCAAGTCTAACAGCACGGTTCATCAAATATTCCCCATTCAACTCCAGAGCCTGAAAAAGGAATGTTTTTAGTTAATAACTTAACAACAGCTATATAGCCCATGCATGTAGGATCGATTTTATGAAATTACGACATTCACAAGCATGCAATAGTCATATGCTTGCAAAATATACTATTAAATATGCAAACTCAACACAAAAACATTAACCAATTACTTGCAGAATATACAAACAAAAAGTTAGCCTATTCATCAGATATCTATGTTATAAATACAATAAACCTACTTTCTGTGCAGCCTCTGCAGTGGCAAATTCAACATGTCCATAGCCCTTAAAGTTCCCCTCAGCATCAGAGGAAAAACGAACTTCAACAACTTCACCAGCATCTTTAAAGAAATTCCTTCTGCAGTGTATAACATAGAAAAGATGAAATATATATTCCAAAAGGATCAATTTAGAGGTATAAGAACCTAAACATACACATCAGCTTCTTCAATTTGAAAGGATAAGTTTCCGACAAACAGTGTCTTCGATCCTGTGGATTGAGTTTGAGGAGTTACAGGTGTTTGGGGCTGCAGAAAAACAATGATCAGATTCTGACCAACTTGACAAAATAATCAATAACAAGCAATCGAGGTGGACATTTGAAGGAAACTCAACAGGAAATTAGTACTTACAGCTTTCTTTGCAGACTTCGAATCCTGCTTGGCGGGTGTTGTAGCATCGACCATTTCCACATCTGTGTCCTGATGCCAATATAAAAGTACAATAATGCATTGGTAAATCATCACAACCTACAAAAGTATCATACAGAAGATAGGTTCCTAAAAAATTGTACTTTTTTCTTTGGTGCTTCTTCGTCACTTTCCTCATCATCATCCGATGATTCCTCAGATTCTTCCTCTTCACTACTGCTTGCTTTTTTAGCAACTTTAGCCTCTTTCTTAGGAGCCTACAGTGTGAAATAAGCAGAATGCCAAATTAGTACGAGTTAAATACAAAGTTAACAGTAACCAGATACACCTCATTCTCTGAATGTTAAAGCACACCTCTTCATCCTCAGACTCACTGTCATCAGAGGAGTCACTGCTGGAATCCTCAACCTTCTTGGGGGGAGGAGCAGAAGCTTTCTTCACAGCAGGTGCTTTCTTTACATCCTAGATTAGTGCAATAGCATCAATAACAAATATGGGGAAAAAAATGAACCAAGAACCATATGAATGAGACATCACACCTCTTCATCAGAATCCTCCTCAGAGCTGCTATCACTAGATTCAGTTTTAGCCTTTGCAGTCGCTGAAGGCACATTCTTTGGAGGAGGTTTCTACACAAGTAGAAATATTCAGTTAGTGGAATTATAAAGATTGATAATAACTAAATAGCAACAGAAAAGATGGGCCTTATAAGGACCCCTAATCTATTATTGGCATCCCAACACTCACAACATCTTCATCCGAAGAGCTATCACTTTCTGAACTATCACTAGACTCCTTTTTCGTAACAACAGTAGGTGCTTTCTTAGGAGCAGGCTTTGCTTTTTCCTGCATATACAAAACATTACATTTATAAGTTAAACTTATTAAAACAAACTCCCAATCAAATTGAAAAGCAAACATCATTCAACAATCCAGCACTTACATCATCTTCATCCGAGCTGCTATCTTCATCTGAAGAATCTGAACTACCAGCAGGGACAGATTTCTTAACAGGTGCAGCACCATTTTTAACAGCTGCTACTTTTGTTTTTGCAGCAGGCTCCTATAAATCAAAATTCATCAACAAAGATAAAGTCAAGATAATTTATAGTAATTAATACATTCTATCTATACTATTTGTCTCAATACTAACATCATCCTCATCAGAATCATCATCAGAAGAAGAATCCGAACTGCTATTGGCTTTCACTGTCTTAGCAGCTGGAACAGCAGCCTTTTCAGCAACTGCGGGATTTGTATTCTTGGCAGGAGCTTCCTGTAAAACCAAAAAATTGGATGTCAACAATCACAAGAAGGAACATCCTACAACCATACTAATATTAGTGTTACTCGGACTCTATTTTCCATTTTAAGTACCGCATCTGACACATGGACTCACACCCTTAATCAGAATTACATAGGAGCATAATACTCACTTCATCGGAGGATGAATCTTCCTCACTACTGGAGTCAGAAGAATCAGAACTGCTAGCTTGTTTTGCTTTCTTTGCAGGTACAGAACCATTCTTCAAGATAGCCGCCTGTTTCTTCACTGGTGCAGGTTCCTGAACAAAACAAAACAACAATAAAATAGCAGAAACATATACAAATGTACCTTCACATGCTTCATTTTACTATCCTATGAAGGCATAGCCTAGATACTTAAAAGAGAACTAGGAGCTAAAAGCTCATGAAAAGTGAACTATCAGCGTAAATCAATATCAAGTACAAATACAGAATCATAGTTGGCTTTCGCATACATCTTCGGACTCTGAAGAGTCATCGGAAGAACTAGTAGTTTCCTCCGTCTTCTTCTTCTGAGTCTTAGCTTCAACCTCTTTCTTCACAATAGCCTGTGCCACTCCATCGTTTTTCTTCTGCTTCTTTCCAGCCACTTGTTTTTCAGGAGTTTCTTCCGCTTCTCTCTTACCTATACAATTAAAAATTACATGAAAAAAAAAATTCCCAATCACAAAGAACAATAAAAACCATAAAACAACCAGTTTTCATACAATGCAAATCATTCAAAAAATCATTAAACTTTATCAGACATTATGGATTATACAACAAAAACATATTTAAAACTCAAAACCGAACAACGATAATTAAATAAAAATAAAAAAATACCCTTCTTTCCAGACTTAGGAGGAGCTACAGCAGGAGCTGCTTCAACCTATGAAAAGAAACACAAAATTAAGCCACTAAAAACTATTTAAAAGAAATACCCATTAAACCGAATGGAGAATCTTTTATAAGAAGTGAAAGAAAAGAAAAAAGATTACTTTGGGGGTTGATTTCTTGCTTGATTTTCCCATAGTTTAAGAAGAGTTAAAGATATTTTCAAAACTGAGTTATGATTTTTATGGGATTAAAAGAGAGATATAAGAAACAGCGGCTGAATATCAGCAAAAGAAGTTACAAAAACCCTACTTCAAAGAAGATATTTTTGGAGTTTGAAGGTTTAGGGTTTTGTGAGAGGAAGAATCGATAGAAAGTGAGGATTATATAGTAGTGTGTGTGAGTGTGCATCAAACATTGCCAAAGTGGGCGTTAGGGTTTTTGCATGTCCTCATCAAATTGAAGCGGTTGAATTGCACGTGTAAATGACAGTGCTCAACCGGGCGGCCCGCCTGACCTGGGTGGCCTGATTTATTTTGGGTTGGGCTTCTGTTTAATCTTTTTAATTTTGGATCAGTCCAGCCAGTTTTATTATACTGTTTAAAAAATAATACAAATACTTTTATATTGACGTATATTTTTTTATATGGGTTGAACTCACGTTTTTCTATATTGATAAAAATATCGATGTCAACTGAATTAATACTCAATCAATCATATTTTTATAATTAAATTTGAATAAACAGCATAATAGATCATTTGGACAGCTCAAACTCGGGCTTAGAAATTTTTGGAATCGGACTTAGGTTTGGCCCATTTCATGAAACCTTTTCCAGCCTCGATGGTCACAGATGGTGGATATTCTTTTTGGATATATTCGGACAATTAAATGAAAATGCAATATTATGAGTGAAAATACCTACTAAATCTCTCTATTATAATGACAATATTAAATTAGTTAATTTATTAAAAAATAAAACAATTTAATCCTTGTATTATTAAAAATAATCACATAAAGTTAAATCGAAATAGAGTTAATATTCATTGTTTGAAGAAATTACATGAAAAAACATTTTTTCGTATGCAATTCAACTTCAAATAAAAATTTCACTTACAGAACCAAAAAAGCGTTTATTTAACGTAACTCCTTTTACATTTTTTAAATTTATTGTTAAATAATTTAATATACTTTAATTATTTAATATGATATGCTTGTAATGAAACTAGTACAATATAATTTAATGTCATTGATAGTCAAATTTTAATCTCCCTTCATCGCTACATATGTCATTAAACTCAAACACGTATCTCAGGATTGATTTTAATATTACTAATTTAGTACTCAAACACATAGAAATAGTCCTCGAAGTTATTACCCATCAATGAATAAAAAAATATATTTTATATCCAAGTCAATCTGACAATTAATATCGATGAATGGAGAAGATAATTATTTGGATTTTGATTCTTAAATTCATGACATTTAAAATTGTTTCATGAAAAAAATTAAACTACAGAAAATAATGGGAAGGAAAGCCTTTGATTGGTGCAAGCGAAGAAAGCATAAAAGGCCATACAACAACGATTATAACATTTCAGTGACTTAAATGAGAATTTTCGAATAGTTTAATGATCATTTTATAATTTTTTGAAGTTAAGTAATAAAAAAATAAATTAAATAATAATTTAGTGGCATTGGGTGTAGTTTATCTTTATTATCACTATTATTATCTATTTATAGAATAGATATCTTAACTACCCTAAAAATAATGCATTTCCTCAGCCGGAAAAAGGTTAATTTTTTCAGTTTAAAATCAACAACCCAACCAAACTCCTTTCCATTTTTAAAATTTTTCTCTGGAATTCTCAGTAGCCAAACAGCAATGTCTCTCCTCAACGATCTCATTAATCTCAATCTATGCGACTTCACTGAAAATGTCATAGCTGAATACATATGGTCAACTCTCTCTCTCTTTCTCTTTTGATTCCCTTTCGATTTCTTCTTGTTTCACACAATTTTACATTAATTACTAATGTTTTTTTTTTCAAACACTTTTCCAGGATCGGTGGATCTGGCATGGATATGAGGAGCAAAGCAAGAGTGTGTTCTACTAATGAAACTTTCAAAACTTTTTGTTGAATATTATGATATGTTTTTTTCTAAAATCGAAATGGTGATATATATATTGGTTTGGATATAGACATTGCCAGGACCGGAGTCGGATCCTTCCAGACTTCCTAAATGGAACTACGATGGTTCCAGCACGGAACAGGCCACCGGTGATAACAGTGAAGTTATTATATAGTAAGTTTTGTTTAAATTCTTTTTCTTTTACTGAGATCTTTCAGTAATCCATACTCAATTTAGATTGAACTATTTCAATATCTTAAATGAAAAAAAAAAGAATCTAGCAATCATAACAGTGCAGTTCGATTTTGGAAAATTAAGGTTATTATTGGGAGAAGTAAAGAAATCTTTTAGTGGCGAAAATTAAATTGAAATTTTCTATACGAATCAAAATCTAATTTTTCATTGTCAGTTTAAAGTTTTGTAATTTTTAAAAAAATTAAATGACAAATTTATAAATTTAAAATTTTATCATATATTAATTTATATTTTTAAAATTTTGAAACCTTAAAATATAAACTATCCATTTTAATTTTTATTTGACAAGGAATTATGAATAATTTAAGGTGTTGCATGAGAAAAACATATATGTTAAAATTTATTTGCTTAAACGACCATGCTGCATGAGAAATTTTTTTACATTCCTTGGTTAAATGGGCTAATTGCAATCTTAGCCCCTTGGTAATTATAATTTATTTCATTTAAGTGTTTTATTAGCTTTTTGATTAATTGAAGTTTTCTATTTTCGGGTCTCCGAAAACAATAACTTAATTTAAACTCTTTTAGCAAAAAAAAAAAAACTTTGTTTCCTTAAAATTTTATAATTATATTTCAATTTTATTAAAAAAATTCTAACTTCACATTTTTTTCATGTAATGACTGTTATCTTAAATTTTGACTAGATCAGTCCTCAAGCGGTATTCAAAGATCCATTCAGAAGAGGAAGAAACATGTTGGTAATCAAATTCTCTTTTGATAAAACATTTTAGAATTTTGTTAAAACACTAAAGACAGTTTATGAAGTTGTCAATGTACCAATTACTAATCCTATTTATATAATTGCATAAACAGGTGATGTGTGATGCATATATACCAACTGGTGACCCCATTCCAACCAACAAAAGATTCAACGCTGCCAAGATCTTTAGCCACCCTGACGTTGTTGCAGAGGAGCCATGGTAGTGTATATCTTTTCAACTTTCTTATTAAATTACACTTTAAACTATACATTGATTATCATATTGATTTTTAAAGTTTATTTCTATTAGAAATGATCCTTAAACTGTGAAATTTGTCTCAATTTACCCAAAATGATATTAGCCAATAAAAAGTTATTGTTTAAAGGTAAAATTACTAATAAAGTTTTTCTTTTTACAATTTCTTTTACTTATTATCTTCATTATCACTTGTGCAATTGAAAGAAAAAAACCTTCAAAAAATTCATTCCAAAATTTCATATTAGAGGCTTGTATAGACCAAATAAACCAACTAAGGCCTTGATTATACGTAAGTCTTAATTGGGTATAATCCAATCTCTTATAAAATATTAAACTCAAATGAACCAAATGAATAATCCCATCTTTAAAGAGACTTATTCAATATATAAGTTCATGTTTGTTTTATGTGTATATATGTGTTATTTTTTCTTTAATTTCATAAACTGGTTAAAAAGCTATCTAATGCCATATTATTTCAATAAATAGTCGTTTATTTTTCGATATATCCTAAAATTACTGTCTTACTGTACTAATTTAGGTATGGCATCGAGCAAGAGTACACACTTTTTCAAAAGGACACTAAATGGCCTCTTGGATGGCCTGTCGGAGGGTTTCCCGCAGCACAGGTAAAAATACATAATTATTCAAACTTAACCAATTTCTTTAATTTCTTTTTTTTTTTGAGAAAAATTTGTAATTATTTTTTAACTTCTCTATAATGTTAAAAAATAAACATTTCATTTATTTAAATCTGTGAAAAATCCTTCAAATACGTTTTTAAAATATTAAAAATAAAAACTTAATTAATCCATGCATATAGGGACCGTACTATTGTGGAGTGGGTTCTGACAAAGCCTTCGGCCGAGACATTGTGGATGCACATTACAAAGCTTGCCTTTTTGCTGGCATTAACATTAGTGGAACAAATGGTGAAGTTATGCCTGGCCAGGTATGTGATTTTTTTAAGAAATATATTCGAGCATAAATATAGGAAAAATAATTTTACATTAAATAGATATTTATATTTAATATTTAATTTCGAGTCCGTCAAGTAATCTCGGAGCCAGACAGACATGTTTCTTTTCTTAGGATGAAAAGAAAATATATTCAAACAGTGATGATCAATTTGGTTTTCATTTAATTTGATTTAAGTAATAAATAATTAAATTCGATTCAATTTAATTTTTTAACCAATAAATTAAAAAGATCATGTTTCAAATCAAATCAAATTATAATTTTTATATAATTTCTAATTAATTTTTTAACTTTTACATTATAAAAAATAATGGTAAAAGTATCATAAAGGTTTTTATACTAAGAGTTAAATTATATTTTATCCTTTCCACTCAAAAATAGGTAAATCAATCTTTGTGCATTAGACCAATGAGTAAAGTGGTTTTTTTTACTAAAAATTTTGTACCCCATGCGGACATAAGGACCAATTTTTAACAATAAAAATAGATGAAATTTTTAACAAATGCACTAGTTTATTTTTTGATCTAATGTATAAGATTAATTTGTCCATTTTATAAGTTGATGAATAAAATGCAATTGGATTCTTAATATAGAGGTCTCCATAATACTTTTACCAAATAATTGTACTAGTGAACAAAGTTAAAAAATCTTTATAAAAATGCCGATTGAGTCTTAGCTCAATTGACATCGACATTATTGCCAGTGCAGGATGACGTAGGTTGGATTACGTTGAATTGTATTATCTTCTTATTTAACGGTTTGGATGGACTATGAGTAGTTTTAAGTATTATATCAAAAAAAATGATAACAACTTGTAATGAGATTAATATTAAAAACCTATATAAAAATACATTAATTAAAAAAAAAAAACCATTGAACCGAGTTGATGCCAATCAAATAAATTCAGTTTCGATCTATTCACTATAATATTCAATTTTATTTTTAAAAATCAAAATACTATATATAAAATCCAAAAATATTATAACATATTTATGTGGCGATGTTATTGTGTAAACAGTGGGAATTCCAAGTAGGTCCAGTTACTGGGATTTCTTCAGGGGATCAGGTTTGGATGGCTCGATACATACTCGAGGTAATTTATCCATAAAACCAGTTATTTATTAATCATATTTTGTTTTTTTTTTCTAAAGAAATTTGTTATTATAACATTTTTAATTATTTTTTTCATTTTTTTAAACAGCGAATAACTGAAATCGCCGGAGCTGTTCTTTCTTTCGATCCCAAACCTGTTTCGGTTTGTCCCAATGCCTACAATGTCTTTTTTTTTTCTTTGGTTTTTTTTTTAATCTTTTGTTTTTATTTTATTCGATTAGGGTGATTGGAATGGTGCCGGCGCTCATACTAATTACAGGTAAAAATTAAAATGCCCAACAATATTTTCTATTTTTTAATGGGACAGATTACTTACGACATAAAGTTTTGAATAAATTTAAGGGTAAATATATATTTTGTTATCTGAATTTGATTTCAAGATTTAAATTATACTAAGTTTTTTTAATTAGGTTTTTGAATTTCGCTTTTTCATTCAAAATAATATTTAGTTATTTGAACTAAAAAGTTAAGTTTAAGTATCAAATTGGATAAAAAAATATAAGTATCAAATTGAATCTTGAGATCAAGTTTAAGTACTTAACTGGACAAAAAAAACTTTAAGTACCAATTTGAACTATTAAGTTAAATTCAAGTACTTGATTGGACAAAAAAAACCTAAAGTACCAATTTAAACTTTGAAGCCAAATTCAGGTACCGATATATATTTACATTAAACTTAACTCTAACATGAATTTGAATCTTGATTCAACATTGCTATTAGATAAATTTATTTTCAAGAGAAGAATAGACGTAATCATGATTTAAATTGAGTGAACTATAACCGTAAACCCTTATATATATATATATTGTCTCAGCACAAAATCAATGAGAGATGATGGTGGGATCAAAGTGATAAACGAGGCGATCGAGAAATTGAGTAAACGTCACATGGAACACATTGCAGCTTATGGTACGGGTAATGAGAGACGCTTAACGGGTCTTCACGAGACTGCCGATATCAATACATTCTCTTGGGTAAGTTAGCATCATATTAACAATTGAGCACAGCATGACCTGACTTGAACCAAGACTTAAATTGATAAAATTTTAAAATCTAAACTTGTTTTCAGGCTAGCTAAATTAAAAAAGCTTATTTCACAATTTAAAATGTTAAAAAATAAAATATATATTTTATAATTATATATAAAAATAACTTTTATTATTTAAATCGAATTTGATCTAAATCGAATCAATTTAGTATAAAAAAATTTCAATGTCCAAACTCTATCAAGTCTAATTGAGTCTATTGCCCACTTAACTCTTGAATAGCTCTAGCGCTTAGAATTGAAACCTGATGAAAAAACTGAAATTTTTGAAAATGATTTGAATTGAAATATTTGCTTCGGCTTCAAATTTAATTTTATTGAATTTGGATTTAGATATAATTAAACATATTTGATTTGTTTTTTCAATTCATGATTTCAGAAAACGTAATTATTCGATTTGATTTATAATTTTATGTATAATCAATTAGCTTTTATGAGTTAACGGAGAAAGCTTTTAAATATTATATAAAATATTATTTTTTAGATTTAAATAACCGATGAACCGGCAAATTTTGTTTCGGATTAGTTCGAATTTCGCTTTAGTTAGAATAATGAATATTATTAATGACTTTTTCTTAGACTGAACTGTTATCATATTTATTTAACACCCTTTTGAGTATCAAGATCAACCTCGGAATGCATTGATTCTCTTTATAGTTTTGATAGAAAAGGAAATTAAATAGTGGTTGCAATGAGATATTGTAGTATGTTATTTTGCCTTTTTAGTTTTTTCTTTTTCGATATTTATCATAATTGATTGTGATATTATTTTATTTGTATTGTTAAAACATCAGGGTGTTGCAAACAGAGGAGCCTCTGTCCGTGTTGGTCGTGACACCGAGAAAGAAGGAAAAGGTAACCATTCTTTTCTTTTCTTCCTATTTGATATCAGCTCTTGAATTTATCGCGTAAGAGTTAGATTTCATTTTTATTTTTCTGCTCAAAAAATAGATATTTTATTTGTTTCTATTGTTAAAATTTAGTCATGTTAGCATGAGATACATGGATGTGTCAAATGTCACTATATAATTATTCTGTCAATCGTATTAATTTTTAACAGTATAAAATAACATATTTTTAAAAAAATGGATCAATTTATTTTTTGGTTGAATATATATCGATTAATTTATATATTTTTTAATAAACGACTTAAAATATAATTCAATTATTAGTAAATATGTACTTTTAATTTAATACACTTTCTTGAAAATGTAAACAACAGGCTATTTCGAAGATAGAAGGCCATCATCAAACATGGATCCTTACGTTGTGACGTCAATGATAGCTGAAACCACCATTCTATGGAAGCCATGAAGAGCTTGAACATGGAGTCATTGGAAAATCCCACATCGAATTAAAACTAAATATTAAATTACTTTTTATTGCTTTGAGTTTGCCAATTAGTATTTTTTTTTAGTTTTTTTTTTCTTTGTCTGTTGATTGTTCGAACAATGATAGCAGAGATATTAGTTGGTATGGTCAAGAAGAAGAAGAAAAAAAAAGAAAATAGAGTTAAATGTTTAATTGTCGCGTTTTTAATTTTTTAAAATTGATTTTAATAATCATTAAATATAATTCGATTCGAGAATTAAAAATCATTATTATTAAACTTTATTTTGTTTTAATTCGTGAGTTGATAAATTTTTTCTTTCGGAAAATTATTGGTTTAATACATAATTTAGTACATAAGTTTGAAACTCTTTTTAATGTGATACTTATATTATTTTTATCTAATTTGATATTTATATTTGACAAAAATTATATATTTTGTTACATAAAGGTAACATTGTTAACTTTTTAGAGTTAATTTTATGAAAATTCATAATTAACTATTAATATTAGCAATTAACTTCCATCAAATCAATCTTAAAACTTGAATTAGATCACATCAACATGATTGTATTTGACAAATTAAATGTAAAACTAAACAAATTCTATTACAATTAGCACTAAATCTATTATATTTACAAAATCATGAAAATTTCAAACATAATAATTTTAACAATTAAATCTACCTTAAAACTTTAAATACTAAAAAGTTAACACTGTTACTTTTGGGTACCAAAATACATAAAATTTGCCAAATAGAAGTACCATATTGGACAAAAATAATATAAGTAACATATTAGAAAAAACGTCAAACTCAGGTGCCACGTTAGAGTGGATCAATATCCATCGACAAGTAAAAGAATATACCTTAGATCTAGGTCGATTTGAAGGTTGTGTCAAAGATGGAAGAAGAAAACTGTTTTGGATTTTGATTCATAAATTTGTGATGTTCAAAATTATTTCATGAAAAAAATTGAATTGCAATAGAGAAAAGTAAAGAGAGCTTTTGATTGGTGCAGAACAATAGTTGAGTGATATTTTGTAATTTTTTGAAGTTAGTGACCAAAATGTAAACTTGCTAATAGTTTAACGAACTTAAGTGCAATTTACCCAAAGTTTTTTGAAACAAGTCCAGCCCGGCCCGACCCATCAACACCAATCAATGGTACTGTTAGCCCAATTCCTCTCCAATTCCGTTTTTTTTTTTTTTTTACCTTCGTACCTTTTATTCATCAGTTTCCTTTCTTCTTTGTGGAGTCTAGCCTTGTAGCTGGATTCCTGCAAATTCTAAACCCTTTCCTCAAAAAGATGGAGCATTTCTTCTAGTGTTTTCCATTTAAACAGCGAGCTTTTGTTTCTCATTTCTGAAAAAGATTTCAAAACAAAAGAAAAAAAAAAAACGAAGAAGAGGGATACGAACCAAAGCAATGTCTCGCCTAGCAGCTAATTCCGCTTTCCCTAAATCCAAAACCCTCGACAACAAATACGTAAGTCAATTTCCATAAATCGATCTGTTTTTCTCGAGAAATTATACATTTTTTTTCTCGTTAATTTTCCTTTTTTTTTCACTCTTCCTGCTATTAGCTGCTCGTCTGGTTTTAGAATCGAGTGCAAATGAAAAGAAAATTGGAAATGAGAAAGAAAATTTGAAGCTTCAAAATTTTGCTCTCAGTTACGAGAAAATGAATGAGCGATTTTTCTAAAATATGATTTGACTGATGGAAAAGTTAATGTTCATTAAAAAAAAAAACTCTTCGAAAATTGGAAGCTAAGTTTCTTCTGTGATCATTTTATTTTGTTGAATTATTCATTGCAGGATTAGTTAGAGCATACACCTGAGAAAAATGAAAGATATATTGAAGCTCATATATTGCGTTTTCCTTTTTTGTGTAGATGCTTGGAGACGAAATTGGGAAAGGTGCATATGGACGTGTTTACAAAGGCTTGGATTTGGAGAATGGAGACTTTGTTGCAATTAAACAAGTTTCTTTGGAGAATATAGCTCAGGAGGATCTCAATGTCATAATGGTTTGATTTTCTAGTCCTTTTTGCTCTAGAGTTTCTAAATTTCTGAGTACTTAAATAAAATACATGGTTACACAAGTTCACTAGGATGGCCTCTTAGTCATTTGGTTAGCACATTAGTGGTAAATTGTAATGTTCCTTGTAGTTAAACTACAGTTGGGTTCAGTCACTTTACGCAGCTTTTGATTTTTTTTTGGTTATTATACCATGTTTTTAGGGCATAATAATGGACGACAGATTGTTTGAATATGGTGCTTTTTTTTGGTTGACATGGTTCTTAGTTTTTCATTATTTTTTATTTGACAAAATGAATCCATGTAACTTCTTTTCTCATGATAAAGAGTCAGTAGTTTATTACCTGAATATGTACACATGACTTATATTTATAAGCAACATGTTTTGTATCAAAGCTACTTGAGACTCACAGCATTTGAATTTATTTGTCTTGACCGCTTTCAAGGACCTGCGTATTTAAGATCAGTTTGCATGTTGTTATAGAAAATCTTAGTGTGCAATCCATTGGGAGACTGGTTTTTAGTATCTGAACATCTTCTGAGTACTTATTGATTGCTTTTTATTCAGAGGGCTTTTATCGTTCTAGCCCTTAATTATGGTGTATTTAACTTAAATGTCCAATAGTTTAAAAAGAGCTTGGTGATAAACATTTAAATTTGGTCCATGGGAATGCTACCTTTGAAGCATGCAATTACCATTTCCAGTTTCTGTAGTGTTAACAACGCTGACAAGTTTCTCTTTTCTTTTGAATGCTCTTGATCGGTGGAATGACTTAACATTGCAGCAAGAGATTGATTTATTGAAGGTAAAATTTCCCTTTATTTTTGCTGCTTTTTGAATTTTTCCCTTGTTATAATGCTTATATCAACATGCCTCATGCGTATATGTTGGACTTCAGTTCTCTGTATGTGTATTAAATATGTCTTATGGCAAGTTGACCGTGTTGCAACTATCAATCCCCCCATCCATTACTTGTTGTTTACTGGTCATCTTCCATTCTTCGTGGTAATTGTCTCCTGCCGGTCGGATAATACTAATTAAAATTTGAAGATCTTTGCAGAACTTGAACCATAAAAACATTGTGAAGTATCTTGGGTCATCAAAGACAAAGGCTCACCTGCATATAATTCTTGAGTAAGAAATCTTACGTTGTGGTTGCAGTGTTCTCTGAGCTGTTAGAAACTTGTATTACTTCTTTTACTTTTTTGTAGGTATGTAGAGAATGGTTCACTTGCAAACATCATCAAGCCAAATAAATTTGGGCCTTTTCCAGAATCTTTGGTGGCTGTTTATATTGCTCAGGTTTGTTTTTTTTTTCCCGCAATTTATTAATTCATTTTGCTATAAAGTATCATTGGATTGCTACATACTTGTTAAACAGGTTTTGGAAGGCTTGGTTTATCTACATGAACAGGGTGTTATCCATCGGGATATTAAAGGTGCAAATATTCTGACGACTAAAGAGGTAACCTAACAACCATGTCAATTTTTCTCTTAGTTTTAATTCTATTTCAGGGTCTTTAGTTTTTAGTGATTATCTTGCAATAAATTTGAGCATGGCAGCAGAGAAACCTTTCGGCCTCCTTATTTATGGGGCCATTGGAGACTAATTGAATTTCGCCATTTAATTCATATGTTTCCTTTTACTTTGGCTACTTATGTGCTGAGAAATCTCCTAAGATAAATGAAACTGAAGTGCTTAAGCCTTCTTGAGTTGAACTCCTGCAGGCTGCTGAATTTTGGGCCATATTTTATTGCCTCAAACCTCAGGGCCCTTGCTTGTCTGTTCAGATGCATTTTAGTCACCATTTTGTTCTCGTCTTCACAATTTCATGTTCAAGTTGGTTTTGATGATTGTGTCTTTGTGGTTTGTGGACTCTCTTTGGGTTTTTTTCTGACTTATCTTCAATGTGATTTCTCTTTTCAGGGTCTAGTGAAACTTGCTGATTTTGGTGTTGCAACCAAACTAACTGAGGCTGATGTTAACACACACTCAGTTGTTGGAACTCCATATTGGATGGCCCCAGAGGTACCGATGATTGGATTGTGGCTATTAATTGTCAACCTCGTTTGTTTTGTCCATTTTTTTATGTTTGTTTTTTAAGGTATATATTGGATGTGTTACTTACAGGTCAAGTTAAATTTCAGGTGATTGAAATGTCTGGGGTTTGTGCTGCTTCTGACATTTGGAGTGTTGGCTGTACTGTGATTGAACTCCTTACATGTGTGCCTCCGTACTATGATCTGCAGCCTATGCCAGCTCTCTTTCGGATTGTGCAGGTCTGTGCAATTTACTTTTGCAGTATATAAGCATAAGAGTAAATTCTTCGTATTGAGTGGTTCTTTCCATCCTTTATTTATCTTCCTGTTCATTTACATTTCATATTCGGATATTCTTTTCACTGCTGAAGAATGCTTTAGCAAGTTATTTTCTGCCATGTCTTATATTGCTTGTCTTCATGCATACACATGTATGTGTCTTCCTCTCAGGATGAGCATCCTCCGATACCTGATAGCCTATCTCCCGACATTACTGATTTTCTGCGCCAGTGCTTTAAGAAGGTAAGGTGGAAGATAAATGAAGTTTCAGTTTTGTATTTTACTTATTGCTTGCTCTTTCAAAAGTGTATAATGCATCAAACATACTTGGTTTATAACAGACAGAATACGGTTATTAGCAACGGAAGATATATTTTGATGGGAATGACCATGTTTTAATCTTACAACTTTGGAATCTATGAAGACCAAAAGCATCCAGTAACTCCCTTGAAATTCTAGAATAAGTAAATATTCTTCTAGTCACAAAATCTTTGGGTGGAATTCACCATCAGGATGAAATGAACTAGCAAAATGGAAGGAAGATAGAATAGCCTGATAATTTCATAGACTAATTGAAATTCATGTGGCTAAAAGAAGATATGGCCTTCTATCTTGGTCCCATTTATATGATAACTGCTGGAGTTCAATGGTTATCAACCAATGTAATGATGCTGATCAGACCATCAGAAATCTTCACTTGACCCTGTTAAAGTCTTTGGTAATTTGTTAATTTCTTAGACGAGGCTTTGTTGAATTTTCAGGATGCCAGACAGAGGCCTGATGCAAAAACGCTTCTTTGTCACCCTTGGATACGGAATTGCAGACGTGCTTTGCAGTCTTCTCTGCGTCAAAGTGGAACCATTAGGTGTGTATGGTACAATATGTTTTGTGTATAATGTATTTTGGATGCTGCCTTGGGTTTTTGGTCAGTATTCTGCATTCATGAATTTATGTGCCAGGTGGTCTCCCTTATCAGCTAGACACCTACAACATCTGATCTGGCCAAATAATCAGAGTTTTGATTGATTTTAGTCTAAATTATTTTCACAACTATTTGTGTGCTTAGGATTTTTTGTTTTACAAGATATCTAAAGAATTTTTTTTTAAATCATGCAAACAATGTATTAGTTGATGGATCCCATTAACATTGTATGTATATCAATACATATGCTTTGTTTTCTGACATATATGTTGTTTTACTTCCATACTCTCTCAGATAATTCATTCATGTTGCCATATTTTGTTGAGAAAGCTCAATTGTGAGACTAACATTTTGCATTCTGGATGTTGGAACATATTTTATGCTTTTTAGCTTTTCTAGCATGGTAACTTTGATATCTGTTAAGCGGTGTTATCCCACATTTGTTATTAGGTTTCCTATGGTCTTAGATTAAATATTAAAGTTGGGTCCCTTCACCTATTTCTAAATGATTTGAGGTTAGATGCTTAATATTGTCTCAGAGCCCAGATTTTGTTGTGTTGTTCCTACCTAATCCCATCTGATGTTGTCCACGTGTAAGTCCTGTGAGCTACATTTAAGGGGAGTGTTAAGTGGTGTTAGCTCACATCTGTCAAGTATTGGGCTTCCTGTGATCTTATAATAAGTGCCCTCTATATACATCTAATTGGTTTTAGCTTGGATACTTAACAATACCACTCAGTGGATTTTTTGTCAATTTCCATACTAAATTATGAGGACGTATCTGCTTATAACTATTTCTACTGCAAACTTGCTTCTTATGCTACTAGTGGCCTTAGCATTATATTTCACTTCTATGAGACTTTTCTTTGTTCTGGTATGCCATAATATTTGATCTTGTTTTCCTTCATATTTTAGGTAGTTCATATAAGATTTTCCAAACCTTAATATTTGCTGCTTTGCAGAGTTGACAACTAAATACTTGTTCATTTATGTTCTATTTAATCCTATGGTTGTCTATTCCTTGGCAGAAACATTGCAGAAGATGCTGCAGCCGATGCAGAAAGCTCTAATGCAGATAACCATAGTGCTGGGGAGAATCTTCCTGTGGAGAAAGTGGATGCATCTGAAACGGTGAGAACTTTTTCAGCCTGAACTTTTTCTGGAAGCAAGCCATAGCTAAAGTTGAAAGCTACAGGAGACATAACTTTGTAAACCAAATTTAAAAATTGAGACTTTTGTTAAGTTGTTTGAAGACTGTTGTTTAGTTTTTCTTATAGAATGATGCAAGAGGATGTTGATTTTCACACATTAATGACACAGTCTTTTGATTATCAGAGCTCTAGGAAAGAGGTATCATCAACAGAGGCCACTGATCGAAGCAAGTATGATCACGATCTTTCTGCAGATAACACTCCTGTTGAAGAAAGAACAAATAATTTAGATGATGATCTACTATCAGATGAAGTTCCAACCTTTGCTATTCATGAGAAACTGTCATTACAGAGTAGTTCTGGTAGACTATCTGTTAAGAATGTAGCAGTTGCTCTTGGTTCTAGTCCGCTTCATGATATATCACATCAAGATGAAGCTATGATGAATGGTGATGTTGGCTCACCATCAAGAAGGAAACATACGGAAAAAGGACAGGGAGACAATGGGGATCAAATTGATAATGAGAATAGATCATTTGCATTTGGACCTATCACTCAGAATGCTGGTCTGCAAAAGGTGATGCTTCATGAAATGGTGTCAGTTTCTGAGAAATTTAATTTGTTAGATTTATAACATTTATAATTTTTACTTTTGAACTTCAGTCATGCATTTCTCTGGCATTTCGGTGCATTCCTCCATGTAGTTGCTAGGTCGCATGCCGGTTTAGTTGCATTGGTAGAAAGAACTCATCTTTGTTTCTCTTATGTCATGGACCGTATCTCTATGAAATATCTTCTTGGCTTGTATGGTTTAGTTAAAGAAAAAAAAGAAGATCTCTTCTTCTAGATTCATTCTTTATTGCCTGTTTTCTCATTGTTGCTCAGATCAAATGAGAGTCATAATGGTGACTGTTCATTTATGCTCTGACCCTCTTTTTCCTCTAGAGAATGTTTATTAGAATTTCTGTATTCTTTGAGGTATTATCTATGATCTTTCTGTAAATTCTTTTATCAGTTCTGTGCATCTATGGTTCTGTTTTGTAACATCTCTTATCAGTTCTATGCACACTGCTTGTCATTTTTTCTGCTCACCTTCCTTTTTGGTTTCCTCACAAATGTATAAATGGAACCTTACTATTTGACTCCCACCTTTTTAAGGCTGCAAAAGCTTCAGTGACCTCAAGTGGGAATGAGCTAATTAGATTTAGTGATCCTCCTGGAGATGCTTCCTTGGATGATTTATTTCATCCGTTGGATAAAAATTGGGAGGAAAGAGGAGCTGAAGCTTCAACGTCTGCATCTGCATCAAATGTGAACCACGATACTGTGCCTGATACTGGAAAAAATGACCTGGCTAAGAAGTTACGTGATACAATTGCTAAGAAACAAATGGAAGAGGAGATGGGTCAGTCAAATGGAGGTGGCAACCTTCTTCGCTTAATGATGGGCGTTTTGAAGGATGATGTAATAGACATTGATGGTTTGGTATGTTCAAAATAATCTGTGATCTGATATGTTGAGTGCCATGTTTATGTGAAGCTGTCAGACATGAACTTGATGATGTTTTTAATCTTGTTTATTGTATTCCTGTGGCTAGGATTTTGAAGATAAATTACCTGCTGAGAACCTATTTCCCTTACAGGTATGTATCATCTCTTCCAAAAGGTGGACTTGAATTATTTTATCTGTAATGGAACCCTCTTATATAGCTTCTTTTTTGGTTGTGCTATACACTTTACCTTTGAGTATATTGAGGTTTTCTAACTGTAGTTTGGCAACCTGATTCTAATAGGTTTAAAGTAACCTTTAAGCTGCTGTGCATGTGCAGCTTCTTGTTAAGAGTTTTTACCATTATTAATGGATGTCACCTATGTGTCTTGCTGTTGATTTCAATATAGTAAACTCAAATTTTAAGATATTTGTATTGAAAGTTATAATATAGAGCCACTTCTCTTTACGGCTCCAGTGTTCTTTTCTTTTTCTTCTTTGCTATATAAATTTATTTAAATGTCTGTCTCATAGAGAGCAGGCATCTCATTTGATGGGAGTCATCATCAGTTTGCTTATGCATGTCAAAATCCTATTATAAGTTGCCCATTGCAGATATTCCTAGGCTGTGTGAATTCTAAGGAGATTATTTTAGGAGTTTTTCCCTTTTCAGATTTATGACTGAAGTTGTATTTCATTATTTCTGTTATCAATAGGATAAAGACATGTTCTTGTAAGTTACTAAAAATGAATCTGTATTTACTCCGAATAATTATCCGACCCTTGTTGTTCTCTCCACCTGTCCGTTATGAATTTCTTTCTGTTGAATTATTTATTTTAAACCTTTTTTTTTTGTTATTGTTGTTCCTGGCAGCCGAGAGATTTGAAATCTTATTTTGTTCTTGCACTGTAGGCGGTTGAGTTTGGCAGGTTAGTTGGTTCCCTAAGACCTGAGGAATCAGAGGATGCAATTGTTACTGCATGTCAGAAGCTCATAGTGATCTTCCACCAGCGCCCTGAACAAAAAATTGTTTTTGTTAGCCAGCGTGGTTTGCTGCCTCTAATGGAATTGCTTGATGTCCCAAAAACTCGTGTATGTCAATAATGAGGCTCTCTTCCTCTCTCCACCCATACCCCCACCAAAAGAGGGAAAAAAAGGAAAAGAAGAAAAAGAAAACCTCCCTCTTCCAGGCTTCCTAGCTGGGGAAGGGGTAACGGAGAAAGTTCTAAATTTGTTTCCTACTTGCTTATTGGTTTGGTGAAGAACAACTGTCAATGCTTACTTTTACTTCAATTGCAGGTCATATGTTCAGTGCTTCAACTTATTAATCATATCATTAAAGAAAACACTGATTTCCTGGAGAATGCTTGTCTTGTTGGCTTTGTAAGTTCTACGCTCATGTAGCTTTATTTGTTCACATATAGAAGAGTGGGCAAGGTGTGCAAGTTGTTTATAATTGCTCAGTAGGTTGGGACCTAAAAAAGGATTTCCATTTTCTTTTCTTTTCCCCCCTTCATGAATAACAGTGTCATGGCACGCTCAGAACATGTGCAGTCTCCTTGTTCTACACTGATGAGCGATTACCATTAGAACTCCTTAGGAGTTGGTGGAGAGTCTCAACTATTAATGAGGCATCTCTGTGGTTTTTAGAATCCTTTGGTTGGCCTTCAGTTGTTGTAATTCGTGTAGATAAAGGTTTACATTTGTATGTTTCAGTTGTGTGTTCGTGTCACGTTTTGGATTGATCTTTTGAACTGAAATTGATAGGGGAGGGAGAGTGATTATATAGTTGTATTTATACCGTTTTATTCACTTTCAAGTTACATTATAGATCCCGTTGATTAAGAGTTTTGCGGGGCCTGATCGTCCTCGGGAAATTAGGATGGAGGCAGCTTATTTCTTCCAGCAGCTTTGTCAATCAAGGTGTTGAGTTGTCTCTTCTATTTATTTCAGCTGCTTAATATGGCTTTTAATTGACAGGAATTAGTTGTACTGACCATATTGGTTCCTTCTTTATAGCTCTTTGACTTTGCAGATGTTTCTAGCTTGCCATGGAATCCCGGTTTTGGTTGGCTTTTTAGAGGCTGATTATGCAAAGTACAGGTTTGTGTGCATGTGTATGTGTGTATGCGGATGCAATCCTAGATGATATGCAGTGTAATGTAAAATGATGTCTGTTTACCATTTTGGGAAGCTCTGAGACCAAGTGCCCAAAATTATTATTCTCAACTTTATGATGCACTCTATCCCCTTTTTGATTCTTATACCCCTTCTCATTTTTGAATATTGTGTGTTTAAATGCTCCAGTGTGTTTTGCTTTCTATACTTGAAAAATGCTCATTACCTGCTCCTGACACAGGAAAATGGTTCACCTAGCAATTGATGGCATGTGGCAGGTCTTCAAGCTTCAGCGATCCACCCCGAGGAATGATTTCTGTCGGATAGCTGCTAAGAATGGGATATTACCGAGGCTTATTAATACTCTTTACAGTCTAAATGAGGCAACTCGACTTGCAACCATATCTGGTGGGGGTGGTTCACATTCTGGTCCACTCGATTCCAGTCATCCTCTGTTTGCTCAGAATGAGACTCCGCTCTTGGTAACTGATCAATCTGATGTCCTTAAAGTTAGGCATGGAATGACTGAGCATTCCTTTCCAGCTGGTGCACAAGAACCTTCACGGGCTTCAATTTCCCTTTCACAGAGGTCAGATCCTAATCTGCCAGATTCACGTTATCTTGCTGTTGATGGCGACAGACCTCGATCTAGCAATGGGGCATTGGATGTCTCAGTTTCTAGAGAATCTTCAGCTTCCAAAGAGCAAGAAAATTTGGATCGGGCAGAGGACCTTAGACGGCAGAAGATAAGTAATGCTGTGAACAGGACATCTTTGGACAGACCTCCAAAATTGATAGAAGGTATTTCAAATGGACTTCCCACTTCAGTAACTACCCAGGCAGAGCAAGTTCGACCTCTTCTTAGCTTATTAGAGAAGGAACCTCCTAGGCAGCAATTGGAGTATGTGCGCCACCTGCCTGGATTGGAGAGACATGAAAGCATACTGCCTCTACTACATGCTAATGACAGAAAAACCAATGGTGAACTAGATTTCTTGATGGCTGAATTTGCAGGTATCTTTTCATGCTTTAATTGATCTACTGCTCAACGCTTTATGTAGATATTAACAATCTGTAAACAGTTCACTCTATCTTTCCATTATCACATATCTTCAGGAATTGGTGAAATCCTTGAAAGATGCTTATACTGGAGCCTCCTAACTTAACTTTGAATTTTTTATGCTACCTTTAAATCAGAGTTATGGTATCTCCACTGATCTTTTTATTGGTTAAGGTACAATTAATATGCTTATTCAATGCTGTTTCTTTGTGCTTTCAGAGGTCTCTGATCGTGGAAGAGAAATTGGAGGTGTTGATTCCACACCTAGAATTTCATATAAAAGTAAGAAAGTCGGCCAACTGACAGTTAATGAAGGAACAGCATCCACGTCTGGCATAGCTTCTCAGACTGCATCTGGTGTATTATCTGGCTCTGGTGTTTTAAGTGCTAGACCTGGAAGTACGACATCATCAGGGTTGCTCTCCAACATGGTATCAACAATGAGTGCGGATGTTGCCAAGGAGTACCTTGAAAAGGTGGCAGACCTACTTCTGGAGTTTGCTCAAGCAGATACAACCGTTAAATCCTACATGTGTAGCCAAAGCTTGCTTAACCGCCTTTTCCAGATGTTTAATCGCATAGAGCCACCTATTCTTTTGAAGGTACCTAAACTATTTTGGCTTTCCATTTTATGTTTTAGACTGTTTAATCTTCCTTTACGCTTTGTCTCACGGTTCATTATTATTATTTTCTTAGATACTGAAGTGTATTAATCATTTGTCCACCGATCCAAACTGCTTAGAGAATCTTCAGCGAGCAGATGCGATTAAGTATTTGATCCCAAATCTAGAACTCAATTATGGACCGCTTGTATCTCAAATACATCACGAGGTTTGCCTTATTATCCTTGATCATTATGCCTAAAAATCCATTGACTAGCAAATTTGGTAGGTCTGATTTTCTTAAGTTATCAACTGTGATTATTTGAGACTTCATGCACCTGGTTCTTGTCTTATGCCAATTTCATAACTTCATCTATATTACTTCCCTCTTTATGTTTCTCATGGATTTAATTCTAATATTGACTGAATTCATTAGATTATATGCTGGAACCCACCTGATGTTTAAAATGGTCATGTGAACTCATGTAATAGCTTATATTCTTACTTAGATCATCTTTAGAGTTTGCAACTGCAACCAAATTAAAGCTTATTCACAAAATTAAATGAACAATTGCTCTCTGCTTGTGAAGTACTGGTTTCTTGCTACTCTGCAAATTCTGCTTCTTTATTTTCACTCATGAGACATGGATTATTCTATCCTTTGCTGCCCTTTTCCAATCCAAACATCCTCAAGCACACTATTTTTTTTCGTCAATTATGTTTTTAATTCTTGCTTTAGACATTTTCTATTTTCTAGAAGACCAAAGTTTTACTTGCATTATGCTGGGGTGAAATACTAGAAATTAGCTTAGGGAGCTACATATTGAGCCTTGTTGGTAGCGTGTACTGGGCCATACAAGCTTCAGTTTTTGTGCTACTGGTTAGCCTATTAGTTTATTTATTCTCCTTTTCATACTCTTCTGCTTGGTAATTGGCATCTGAATGTGTATATTACAGCTTTAACTCTTATTCTATTATGAGTGTATTCCTCAGTGCCAGTGGGCAGGAAGACTTATCCGATTTGACAATATTTTTCTCTTCTGAAGGTTCTCAATGCACTATTCAACTTGTGCAAGATAAATAAGAGGAGACAGGAACAGGCAGCAGAAAACGGAATCATTCCGCACTTGATGAATTTTATCATGTCAGATTCTCCTTTAAAACAACATGCATTGCCATTACTGTGCGACATGGCTCATGCATCACGCAATTCAAGGGAACAGTTGAGGGCTCATGGTGGATTGGATGTGTACTTGAGCTTGCTTGACGACGAGCTTTGGTCTGTGATAGCACTAGACTCACTCGCTGTTTGCTTGGCTCATGACAATGACAACCGCAAGGTGGAACAAGCTTTGCTGAAGAAAGAGGCAATTCAGAAATTGGTGACGTTTTTCCAATGTTGTCCGGAGCAACACTTTGTTCACATATTGGAGCCATTCTTGAAAATCATCACGTACGAGATACTACACCCTTTTGTTGGTTATTTTCGTAGTTCTTTTAAGAGCTTGTGGTATATTGACTGATTAGATTATTGATGGCTAAGAACTGACACGAGAAAATCCTCAGCCATTTCACTGTTTGAATTGGCGATGCTGAATCTTCTTTATATTAGACTGGCATATATCAGAAGTTTAGTATTTGATTTAGAATTTGCTAACTTGACCCTACTTATTTCTGGAATGCAGGAAATCATCCCGAATTAACACAACATTAGCTGTTAACGGTTTGACGCCACTTCTAATCTCAAGGTTGGATCACCAGGATGCCATTGCTCGTCTTAATCTACTTAAATTAATTAAGGTCAGTATGATCCTTTTTATTGTCAGAATCTGCATGGCATCTATTTTCTTTACAAATTATTTAACTGATTCCAAATCCTTGAGTATAAATTTGTTTCTCGAGGTCCATTAAGATTGTCCATTTTCCTGACACATACCATAAGGAAGCTCCTTGAAGTCAGCTAAACAAATGAAAATGCATCCCTTCGATAGTCACTTAAGTGGGAGAAACTGTTGCATAGGAACCTTTAATATGCTATGCGAGTTGGAAAATATAGAACATTTTTTTGAAAAATCTGTTTTCACGATATATCTATGTGATGGTGTATAAATATATATTTTAAAAAAATGGGAAAAATAGGGGTAGTTTACTGAATGTAGAGGGAGAATGTAAAAGGTAGAAAATTTGGTTTCAAGACCTTAGTTTCATGCTCTGTAGAAAATTAGGACCATCACATTTCAATAAAAAAATTGCATTATGTTTTGGTTAAATATGTTCCAAGTCTTGTATTCTTTGTAGATTTGAAATTTAGTCCATCTTCTTTTGTTTCTAGGAATTGTCCCTCTACTTTTCAGATTTTAAAATTCAAGTGCAATTGTTAACACCATTATTATTTTTTTGTTAAATTTGCTGGTGTGACATTTTGGCATTAAAAAAAAAACTCACTACTAATGAAACATGAATTCAACGGAAGAATTTTAATGGCATTAACAATTGGATTAAATTCCAAATGAAATGTGAGTAGAGGGACTTGGAGCATATTTTAACCTCATTTTTTTACAATTGATGGAAGGATGCATTATTAACTTAAGCACTTGAAAAAAGACTAGTACATCATTGTGCAATTGTGGTTCATAACTTGTTGCTTAGTGATGCATTAAGAGGAGATTTATCATGAATCGTTCCAATATTAACTTTTTGGTGTTGGCAGGCTGTTTACGAGCATCACCCAAGACCAAAACAACTAATCGTGGAGAACGATTTACCACAGAAGTTAAAGAATCTAATTGAGGAACGGAGAGACGGGCAGCGTTCCGGAGGCCAAGTGTTGGTGAAACAAATGGCTACTTCATTGCTTAAAGCCCTTCATATTAACACAGTCCTGTAAGTTTACATGTGTTGTAAGAACTTTCCTGGTTCCTCCCCTGTTTGTGTATATTGTTTTAATTCTTTAGGAAGGCAATGGTTTGGCTTTTTCCGCTTTTGTTTTCCTTTTTATTTGTTTGGCCAATTTATTTATTTGGTCCCTTTAGTTTGTCATCAGTGTTTAGGAAACGATTTTGTTTTTGATTGGGTCAGTAAAAGCCTTTTTCCTGCCATTTAGCCTTGAAAGATTTGTTTTTGCTAAACCTGGCAAGTCGTATATTTTGTATCATGTTCGTGTTTTGAGCAGTTTTTATTATGTTCATATAATTTTGAACAAGTTAATAGCTCGGGTTATAAAGATTTTGGTATGTGTTATATGGCAACTAATGTTACCCTTTTTTTGGGTTTCTATTAGTAGATAGGGATTTCATTTTGCCCCTTCAAAAAATAGCAAGTTAATATTAATTTTTAATAGTAAAAATAGATGAAATTTTAAAAAAATTAATTTATTGAGATTAATTTGACATTTTTTGAACAGAGGATTAATTATAAGCTAACTACTAAACCTCCATGGAAACATTCCCAGTTATTTGATTCTACGTGTTATTGTTAATTTCTCAACCAAGTTATAAATATATTAAATATGAATTTTACCACTTTTTAGATATTAATACAATCATTCATAGAATGTTGTATTGTATCATATTTTAATACGAATACATACAAAACCATTTAATTTGACATCAAAACCTATTAAATTGAACAAACCAACCACACAAAAAGAACGAAACATATATGTTTTAAATGATAATTGTTAACAATAATAAAAGGCCTAATCTGATATTATAATATATATTGGTGTTTCTTGTTTGTCAGCAGTAAGTGTTTAAAGAACCCTCCACCTACGACGTAGTGTTACACAAAAAAGCTCAAATGGAAGAAAGATAATTGCAAAAAGTCAATTACACAAACTGCATGGATTGATGCTCTCAACAATAGTTTTTAATCACTCCATCAATCCAACCACATGATTCTTTTTTATATAAGATCAGCGACATTCATCGGCATTTCATCGATCTGGGTACTATAGTACTGCTCGATATCTCGAAGAATCTTGATGTCATCACTTTTCACAAAATTTATAGCAACACCCTGCACATACAACAGTGTGACCAAAAACAATAATTATATTCTCAGCCGAGGCCGATTATACAAAAATAATGAAATCCAGCAATGAGTATCAAGAATATGCAATATTTGGGTCATAAAACGAATTAAGTCTTTTATTGAACAAAAGAGAAAAAAAAATACCTTTCTTCCAAAACGACCTGATCGACCAATTCTATGGATGTAAAGCTCTCGATTATTTGGGAGGTCATAATTTATCACCAGGGAAACCTAAACAAGCAAAGTAAATTTACTAATTATTAATTAAAAATGAAAAACGGCTTCTCCAGTGATAGAAAATTATTAGTTTTTCCTTTTTACGAGATAATAAGACTGGGCTATTATTATTGGCATGGAGCAATTTTTTATTCTTTGGAAATATTTAGCCATCTAGACAAAAAAAGGAGAAAAAGCGATAATGAACCAGAAAATACGAAATGAAAATCCCCTCAAAAGACTTGCCTGTTGAACATCGAGCCCCCTAGCCCAGACATCTGTCGTGATAAGAACACGGGTTGCACCATCCCGAAACTCTGCCATAATTGCCTCTCTTTCCTTCTGAGGCATATCCCCATGCATTGACGATACCGTAAAGTTATTGCTACGCATCTTCTCAGTTAGCCAATCGACCTATTTCAAAAGCAGAAATCAAAATGATAAGCCTCAAGATCACAGCATGAAGTCCAAAATCTTGTATCAAAGAATTCAGAAACAAGGTTAAAGATGATACCTTTCGTTTTGTGTTGCAGAAAATGACAGCTTGGGTGATTGTCAATGTATCATAAAGATCACATAGGGTATCAAACTTCCAGTCCTCTCTTTCAACTGCTACGAAAAACTGCTTGATTCCCTGTAATCATAAAAAAACAACAAAAGTTGGCATCAAATCCCAAATTAGCAGTTGTGGAAATCTTGTTAGCGTAATTGCATTTTATTACCTCCAGAGTCAACTCATCACGCTTCACAAGGATCCTTATAGGATCAGTCATAAATTTGCTTGTCATTTCCAAGATTTCATGAGGAAGTGTAGCAGATATCAAACAAACCTACAAGAATTCATCAATTTCAACAACATAAACAGACTCGGATAAGGAGAAAGAAAGAGAAAACAAGGCCTTGTAGCTACACATCATATGCGGCGATCAAAGGAAAAAGGGCAGTGGCCTTGGCCCACTCAAAAATGAAAAATTGCTTATATAGTCCCTATACTTTTTAGGAAATCACATGTCAGTATAATGGTAAAATTATACTTTGGTCCCCATTTTTTTTTTCCACTTTTGGCCCCTAAAACAGTTTCCTGGCTTCACCCCTGGAAAAAGTGTTGCAAGATAACAGCAACAAGTCAACAAAGACATCCCAACAACTCAGATTAAATTCATTGACTTTAAAACTGATTAAAAATTGGTAAGCAACACTTGAGGTTGTTATAACAAAGAATAACACAAACTTGAACAAGGCAAGATAAGAAAGTGAGAAAAGCACCTGAAGCTCGGGTGGAAGATGTCTGTAAACATCATAAATTTGATCTTTGAATCCTCTGCTTAACATCTCATCAGATTCATCGAGAATCAATAGTTTAATAGCTCTCGTACGCAGGGTTCTCCTCTTGATCATATCACAGACTCTACCTGGAGTTCCCGAAACTACATGAACTCCGTTTTCTAGCTTTCTTATATCTTCACCCACACTTTTGCCTCCAATACATGCGTGTGCTTGTATATTCATGAAATCGCCAATTGTCCGTATCACTTTCTCTGTTTGAGACGCCAGTTCTCTTGTAGGTGACAATATCAACGCTTGAACCCTAAAATAGCACTACTTAGCATATTCACAATTCATACTTCAAAAAAAAACAAAATTCTTGATTAATCTTAAAACAAAATTCAATCCTAAAACACCTTCCCTAATTCACCATCTTTCAATAGCATTATTTTTACTCTTTGAATAAGAAACATATCAAATTTAGGGTTTTAGCTATGAGGTACCGATATCAGACAACATTCAAATCTGTCAAAAACAACTCAATTTAAAACAGGTAAAATAGTTTTAAAAAAAAAACATACTCTCTGCTAGCGGTGTCGACCACTTGACAAACGGTGAGAGCAATCATGGAAGTTTTACCGGTACCAGATTGGGCTTGAGCAATCACATCGCGGCCATTGATTATTGGCATAACGGCTCTCTGCTGAATAGCCGACGGCTTTTCAAAGCCGTAATTGTAGATTCCACGGAGGAGATCGTCTTTTAACCCCATCTGATCGAAACTCAATATCGGCTCGATTCCTTCCGTCGTCTCGAACACTAGCTTCTCATCCTCGGCTCCCATCCGCCGAGCCGCTCTGCTCGTCGTCGCCGCCGCCATCCCTCCTTTTTTTGGCCTCCGCTATGCTGTGATGGTCTAGCAGGTAAAATTAATTAAAAAGATAAAAGTAAATAATAAAAGATTATTAAATATAGAAATTTAGAACGCGAGGGAAGGCAAGGCAAGCACTGTGGTGCGATTGCTAGGGTTTATTTATATATGTTTATATTTAGGTTTTATTAGTAAATTGGCTTTGAACTATTTCCGATTTTTAGATAGGTCCTTAAAGTTTTTTTAATCAATAAATTTCAATATAAAATATATTATACTATTTAAATTTAATTAATATTAATATATGTTTTTAATTATACCACTAATTTTTTTCTCTATTTTTCATGTTTGTTATACGATCCATGTTCGGAGTGCGTGGCTGTCTCAGCCCAACAATGTCGTCTCTAATATTTTAATTTAGATCCTTCCCTTGCGAATATAATGTTACCGTTGCACCCAATCACTTGTTGTTAATTATACCACCAATTTTTTAACTATTGAAAATTTTAATGATATTTTAAACTATATCCTATTTGTTGTGCTTTGTATTGATTTACTTCTATTTTGTAATTATGAAGACTTTTGTTTTTACTCTATTTGCAATAATAAACTTGCCAAAAAAATATTTTTCGTACATATTAAAATATTTAACTTTATATTAATATATTTTTTCACATTTTATAAATATTTTAATTAATTACTAAACAATAGTTAATTATTACATAAAAACCACCAATTACATATAATTTTGAAATTAATAAAAAATAGAAAATTACCAAGAGAAGAAACTAATTTTAATTTTCATATTATTAAAAACAATCAAACAAGACTAATTTTTAATAAATTAACAATTATTGACTAAAAAATAACATGAAATTATTTTTTCATTTGCATAACCATAAAAACTTTAAGATATTAACCTTGTTAAATAGTGAATGATATTTTAAACAGTAAATGTTACTTATATTAAAATTTTAACAGTATAAAAACTATATTGATCTATTTAACAATAGAGGACTAATTTGATAAAATTTTATAATAAAAGGACTTTCCAAAGACTTTTACCAAAGAAGTACACATAAAGCTGAAAAAGAAGGTGTGAAATCATGTGTACGTAGTCCTACTACGTAAATGTTAAAAGCATCAGCGAGGATCTAATTCACTGATAGTAACCTCATTTACAGATCGTTGTATCAAATCCGTTGATCGAGACAAACCCGAACCGAATTCATTAGCCGAATCGGTCTTGAAGTTTCCGTTTGAAACGAAAAACGCTGGTCGTGAAGGTGCCGGAGCCGTCACGGAGTGACTGCTAAGCATGGTAATAATGTCGGACATTGAAGGTCTGTCAGCTGCATTTTCTTGAACACATAACAATCCAATGTGTATACATTTGAAAGGTTCAAATGTTGGCCATGGATCATCCAACATTGGGTCTATTAGCTCTTCAGCTGTTCCATTGTTCCAATGTAACAAGCCTGTGGTGAAGTTAAGTCATTTAGTTCCAATCGGACCATATATAGTAGATTTGGTTATCTGTGTATTCGTATTTTGTTCATGTATTTTCACATATGATATAAATCTACGCATGATTTAAATCTTGAGATATTCATATATATATATATATATATGAGGAATCCATTTACACCGATAGTGTTGTATTATTTTGTATGATTAATATTTTAACAATTCAATCGTTATATCTCATATTCATATAGATCATGTATACTATTTATTTGTAATAAACTTTCAATCGATCAATAAATATTAATATATACACTATTTTAGATCAATATGATAGTAATACCAATTTGTTTTAAAATTGTACATGCATGACAAGTACAATTATATCGATAAATTTAACGATAGGATCGTTAAAATATTAATCGTACAAAAATATAAGAATCGGTGTGAAAATAAAGTTAAGTGTTTAGAGTTGAGTGTTGAAATTTTCAAGTTAGTCTTGTGTTGGGTCTTACAGGGTTTGAGTTATTTTAGGTTGAGGGTTTTTTTTTGTTCAGGTCATTCAAGTTGAGCTTGTATTTTTGGGTTGGGACGCTATAAGTTCAACTTATTTCAATTTTTGATCCATTCGAGTTTGGGTTATTTTGATTTTGGATTGTTTCAAATTTGAATTTGTTTGGATTTTGATTGAACAGGTTTTGAATGTTGACTTTTATAATAAAATCAAGGTAGATGAAGTTTAGATCAAGTCTAAAAACCCTTAATCTATAGAAAAGGAAGCACTTACATGACTTAGAAGGTTGGTTAAATTGTGGAAAGAAGAGTTTTTTTGATTGGTTACGATTTCCAAAACTAACACTCTAAAACTATACACATTAGATTTGGTTGAAAATAATCCGTGCTTAGCATATTCCGGAGCCATATACCCACTGTATATACAATGAACAACTTAAATCAAGATATAACATTGTTTAACTGCAAATTTTAGGATAATACTATGCATTTGTTAACAAATTAGGTATTATCTCTGGTATGATCCAATTGTTCATAAACTCTTTGATTTTTCATGGTTTTGACTGTTTAGACACTTTGAGAAACTCCCACTTAATAGAAACATCAAGGCTTTCTAGAGACAAAACCACGATCGAAGACAATACTTGACTTATCTGATGTATTGCTTAGTCTATGAATTCATAGGCTCTCAGCAGAGTAAAGACAAATCAACACTTCTAATATATATAAAATAACATAGATCGAAGTAAACTAAGTATTCTAAGCATAAAATATTAAAAATGCTGATGTGTCTCGGCTCTGCCGAGTCCTATAAATCCTATATTTTAAGCATAAAATAATGGGAAAACTTACTAAATTCCAGCAATCCGGTTCGTATTCCCTTGAGTTTCGCTTTCACCGAACAATTTTGCTAAACTGAAATAAAAAATCTTGGGATTCATTTGCTCATCTAACAAAATATTACTGACTTTTAAATCTCTGTGTATAATCCTCAATTGAGAATCTTCATGGAGATAAAGTAGCCCTCTTGCAATCCCAACAATTATTTTGTACCTTCTTTCCCATCCTAGTCTCAACCTTTTGCCCTCATCTGTATATGTATATTGATTAAAAGAATAAGACGATATCGAGATTGCGAATATAACAAATACTATTATAATGAACACAATATGAAAATAGATAATACAAAATGGAAACTTGTTATAATTGATGTTGCATTCTAAAATTATACCGTATTAAAATTATTAATTGTTTTAAAAAAATTCAAATAACAAATTAGATACAATCTTATAAAATCACGTCATCATATTTAAAGGGGAACCAAATTAAATATTGCTTTATTTCAAAATAAAATAGTATATACTGACCAAATAAAATCTTGTCCAAGCTTCCATTGGGTAGGTATTCGTAAACAAGAAGCTTCTCTTCTTCTTCCAAACAAAAGCCCAACAGCTTTACCAAATTTCGATGCAGCAATCTCGCCACCAACATTACCTCCGTTTTAAGCTCTGCGAGACCTTGTCCAGAGTTGCTCGATAGCCTTTTTACCGCAATTGTGAAGTTGAGAAAAAATACCCTGTAAACCGGACCAAATCCGCCTTGGCCGAGTTTGTTTTCATTGGAGAAGTTTGCCGTTGCAGTTTTAAGAGTGTCGAGTCCAATCAAGAGAGATTCTATGGTTTTCTCAGCTTGAGTTTCTAAGATAAATATTAAAAAATATAATAATAAAAAAATTATAAAATTATTCAAAATTTTTCGTTTAAGTTACTAAATTGTTAAAATCTACGCTATATGGTTTTCTCTATTCCCATCACATGCACAAATTGAAATTTCTCATTCCCCTTCTCTTCTATAGTTTAAGTTTTTTTTTCCATGAAATATCTTTAAATGTCACAAATTTACGAATTAAAATCTAAACAACTTTCTTCTTCGAATTTCGGCATTGGTCATCAAATTGACGTGAAACTAAGGTATTATTATTCTACTCGTCAATGGATACTCATCTATCGTACCAATTTTCGAATTGTTATTCAGAACTTGTTAGACAGATTTAAAAAAAAAAAATTAAACTGTATAGTAACTTTAATAAAAACTTTCGAATAGTTATGTGACTTAAATGAAAACTTTTAAATAATTTTGTGTACATTTTATAATTTTTCATAATTTAAACTTCTATCAAACACATATTTATAAAAAAAATGACGTTTCAAAGATCCTCCGAATGTATATAGATTTTTAAAAAAAAAAAATCTAATTGTACTTACTTAACTCGGATTAAGCATTGAATGGGAAGTATAGTACGTACCAGCTGCATTGTTCCTGGCCTTTCTCCAAAAGTAGCAACAACCAACTATGAGTATCACCAGCAATGAAACCGACGCCATGGATACCACCACAATAACTAAGGGTTTCAAACCACTTCTCTTTCCTTAAAGTTAAAAGTGTTTCGATTAAATTTAAATTTGAAGTAAGAAGTGAGATTCATTTATTAGATTCGAATTTGAATTTTTTCTTAAAAGAAAAACTTATTGTCAAATGATTTATTAGACACATATGATAATGAAAGGAATTGTAAAAAATCTCGAAGATAACTAATGAATTAAGTGAGTTAATTAAATTATGAGTTCATGAGAATCAAACATTTTGAGTGGAAGTCGACTCCATTGGAAGAAGTTTATGATGTATTGTTTATTGGAAGCAAATAAATCATTCAACGGGTCAGTATTGTCTCTTGTGAGGGTTTTATCTTCCATCTTTGTTGAGATCCAATTGTTTGAAGAGATGACGAGTTCAACACTTTTCCAGTGTTTCATAAGGCGAATCATGTGCCTTGTGCAAAGTGAGACTTGAATCTATGTACTCTAGCACATAAGGGTTATGGGTGAGAGTGCTACCAAATGCAATAAGAGAATCGTAATGGGCGTCAAGGAAGGCCTTGGCCCTCTTAAAATTTTGGAAAATTTTATTTTTTTCCTTGAAATTTGTTGAAAATTTTAATTATTTTAAACAAAAAATTTAGTTCCAAAACTCGTCACTGTACGCAATGTGCATATTAATCTATGAACTTGACGTCTCTTTATGCACTAAGTCTCGAAAGTGTAGGAAGACAATCTTTACCAAGAACAATACTGACTTATAGAGAAATTCACCATAGCTACACTTCCTAGAATTATATCAACGGATCGCCTCCACTCAACAATACATTAAACGGTAAAAATATCATAGAAGCCCCTATACTAGGAGTTAGGTTGTATTGTCCCTTTTACTCAAAAAAAAAGAAGGTAAATTAGTCCTTTCTGTAAAAAATTTCATCCACTTCTGCTTTTAAAAATTTGTTTATGTACGTTAGGATGATGTACACGTGGCATGTCATGTGTATTTGTCTTATTATTCTGACGTACATAGCCAATTTTTAACAATAAAAATAGATGGAATTTTTAACATCAAAGAACAATTTGTTCTTTGATCTAACATACAATGACTAATTTATTCAATTTTTTGAATAAAAAGGATAAAATACAATATGAATCCTATGATACTTTTACCAACATCAAACGAAACTTACCTTCAGAAGTACTGGTTGGAACCGAACTTGGCACACCCGTAGAGACAGGCAGCGGTGGCGGCGGAGACAACATCCCCGAAATCGGCGGCGATGACTTGTGAAAAAATGCATATAACTCAAACCTAAGACTAGAGCTCATTGTAAAAATCCGAGCACCTTGTTTTTGATCACAACATTGTGGTATAAACCCAATGATGGCTTGCAAACAACTCAAGCAACCATTTTCAGGCAAATCTCTACTACACTGAACCATACCATAAATATCACTAAACAACGAGTAACCAATAGCTCCCACACCAAATTTCGTATCATTATCTGCCGCAGATACTGATAAATTTTGAAACAAGCTCACCAACTGTTTGTCAAAAAGACTAGAATCATTTACGTTCATTGTGTTTTTATAGTAAACGATCAGATCATTAGTTGCCATTGAAAAGAATCGAAAATCCGAATACCGCAACGAGCAATTATCATATCCGATCATAGCTTGTTTCTTGTTGGGACAAAACTGAGTGATTTCATCAGATGCAGTGTTAATACATGCTCGGCAATCAGTTTCGGCAACGTCGGGTCGGCATTGGACGAGCCCAAAGACCGTATCGGGGTCGAGGCCGATCGTGGTGGTGGCAAAGCCGGTGAGGGAAGCATATGTGAGGGAAAATAGAGTGGCGTTTATGTTTCGGCTGTATAAGGATCCATTGGTGTAATTAGCTGCGTTGGTACAAATGTTATACCTCTGTTCATCGGCAAAATTGGCGTAGATTGAAGAAAGAAGTGAAGAAAATATAAGGAAATTTAGTGTAAATGTGATGAGAGATTGCATTGGTTTGATGGAGAAAGGTTTTTTGGGAGATTCACTTGCATTTTTGGTTCAGTTCTTGTTTAAGGTGATCTATATAATGTGAATTGATGGAAACTTAAGAGGATTAATAATAAAATCTAAGAATAATATACCATTTGGTATTTATATTTGGCTTCCATATTCAATTTGGTATCTGAATTTTTTGTCTCAATTTAGACCCAAACTAAACAACTTCACGTGGCTTAATAAATACTGAACTTGTGTGATTTAATAAAAAAAACATAAGCACTTAATTGAGACAAAAAAAAAAAAAACTCATTGATAATACTCAAGTATCAAATTGAATATTAAAACTAAATATAGATACCAAATAGTATATTAATCCATAAATATAAATTTGGGTACAAATTTCGTAGAAAATTCTCGGTAAACATAGACCATGATCATCGAGTCTTTATCAGATTTTTAAGTGTAAGAAACACTGACTGGAACACGTAATATAAGTAGGAAATAATGCAAAAATATAATGTGATAATTTCTAAAAAAAAATATACATGAATACGATACGGGACAATAATAATATATATTATAAAAATATAAAGTTGTTGAAAATTTTACCTAGCTCAAAAAATATATTAATTTATGTAATTTTCTTCTAAACATAACTCCAACAACAAAATCCAAAGAGATGATGATTATTTCAAATTTTAAGGCACTAATCTTCTGTGAGGAACCATCAATGTGGCATTTATATATATACGGGTTTAGTTAATTTGAATCGAGTCAAATAATTTTTAAAATTTTCGAATTATGATAATTATGGATTTAAATTAATTATGAGTCTAAATAATTTCAAATTTAATCCGAATTAAAATCGTTTAAGTTTTAAATTTGATTTTCAGGACAATTGTTATGAATTCGAATATTTCAAATTTTAGCCACTTTAGATTTTTGTCCGAATTATTTTGAATTCGATTTTTTTTAATGATCAAATCAGATTAAATAAAATTTAAACTTAGATTTATTGAACCAAGTTCAATTTGTTACAACACTAAACTAGCCGGCATGTTCTAAGAGACTACTATTTTTTTTTAATTTTTAAATGGAAAATTAGATTGCTAATTAAAATAAAATAAATTAATTTGACAAATTCAAAATGAAAACAAATATGATAGTCAATAATGTTAAACCTATCTTTTAGAGCAATTCCAGTTTGAATCTATCAACTCTTAATTTTCTTATACAAAGCTAATTTACTTTGACCTAACTAATTATTAATAAAAAAATAAGTGGCATATATAATATAGATTTCATTTTCACTTTAAATGCTGACTGATTGATAGTCTAATAGACTAAATATTTACGATTATTTTTAATTATAATCTTAACGTATCGAATCGTTCACCTCCATTTAAAACTACTTTACAAGAAATTAAAATATTACCAATTAATCCAAGATTTTGAATCACATCATGCCTATTTATTATTTATAACTTTTAAATTTAATTCGAGCTTAAATCCCATAATGCGTATATCTTATCTAAAAATATATTTTCAATATGATCAAAATCTGTAAACCCATTGTCCGATATTGTCTCCTGTAAGGATTTTGTCTCTTAACTTTACCGAGAGTCTAAGTGTCTAAAGAAGCAACAGGTTAACAAAGTTGAAGCACCTAGTTGTGGTAAGGTGAAAAATGCATAATGCACATGACTCAAACCGATGCCCTTCGACATATAGGGCATTGTTAAGCACGCTGCCAATCGAGCCCAAGTGATAAATTGGTAGCATATTTACTGAACAATGCGCTATATGCTTACAAATATGAGATTTCTTTGGTTGGTGAGTCGCACCTGTTCTATAAACTTCTCACTGTCACCTCTTCAAGCACTCCTGCTCTCGGCATCGTTAAGAGACAAAACTCTCGATGGAGACAATGTCAACCTGGTTAGGATCCATCAGCTCCCGATGGAGCAGACTTCTCCTGACAAAGTCGGCCTCCCTTGAACAAATTCTAGTTATAGTTATTCGAATATATATTCTTTAAGATTGTACCTATACTAAGCTGTTATGCTATGAGAAACTAGACCCCAAAATATTGACATGATATGATTACACAAGTAATTAACACACACAAAAAGCACGGGAATAAAAAAAATAAAACGAATATGCAAATGGCTTAATACGAACTAACATATCAAAATCAAAATTTATATAATTTCGTATAAATATAAAATATCAGACATGAAAAAACACTTGAACCAGACACAAATTATGGTCTCAGTGGGAAGAGAATACAAAACTGTTTCTAACACCACAACAAAAAGTAGCATATTGCACACAAGAATTAATAAGGATGGTAGAAGAAAAATTAAGTGCCTAATTATACCCATAATGATACTTTCATCTTAAATTAAATAAATTAAAGGAAAAAGAGAAAACCTGATCTGAAAATACAGCTCGAGTTGACCTCTGAGCCGGCCAATGAATCTGCAATCGAATGGCATAGAGATCCAAAGGGGGAACAGCTCCTTCTAGCTTCTTGTACTAACATTTAGTATTTTTCATAGAGATGTTTCTAGTTTTATGTTTCCGAATGCTATGAAACAGCCACTTCATTGGCAATTAGGGTCTAGGGTTCTTCATCTAGACACTTGAGGCACCTGCATCTAAAACCGTAATCTGCAAGCAATGCTTGTCTCTCTTCAAATGAAAGGTCCTCGTCTATGTATGAAATGGTCACCTAAAATTGCCATTCATGTAGTTTTTGGTTCTATTAGGATTTTACAGCTAACTCTTTAATTAACAAGATGTGCGACAGGAATATTTACCTCCTCTCCATTGCAAATAGGCCGGAGGGCGATAATTGTTGCTTGGCCATCTCTATCCTGGAATTGGAAGAGAATCAATGAAGCTATTTCTTACCAAAAAAAAAACAAAGGAAATAAACGCTCTGTGTAAAAACTATACATTAAACAGCATCTTTGGACATCATGTGCATAAAGCTACAACTACGATGCAAAGAGGATGCTGTATATGTGTTGAAGACTGATAAACTAACCTATTTGTTCACGAAGAACTAGAATGAGTACAATCTACTTATCTATAATATTATTATAGCACGAACGTACCTCTTCTCTTTTGAATGCTTTTGCATTAGGGCAACAAGAATGGTTCATGCAGCTTTGCAAAGGAAAGAATGCAGTACCTAAAGAAAATTTCAAAAGAGGATAATTAGTCACTATATATGACTACAGAATATAGATGGATGACAGAAATAAATAATAAGTTATACAGCAATTTATACAAATAGGCGGGGACAAGTATAACATTATGGAGTTACTTTGATGTTATGTTACTCGGACTTGGGTGTGGGTTTCGGATATTGGTATATGTGCCAGACATGTATGTTCAATTTTTTGTGTTTTCCATGTGCTTGGAGGACACTTTAGAGGGCTATATTCTCATACCGTTATCCAAGTATACATAGCTTGTGTGCATCAAGGACATTGATACTCCAATAAATGAAAAGTCAAAGCAACATAGCTTGTGTGCATCAAGGACAAGAACCAATAGAATTCAACTAAAAATGAACCCTATCCATATAATAGAAAGCTTAAGAAACCGACAGTCATTATTTAGTATCTTAAAGAGGGTTATACCTTGGCAACAATTGGAATAATCCTCACCAAGTGCATCTAGATATGGTTGTGTAATTTTCTCAGCTTCTTTCTGCAATGAATGATACAGGAAATGACACCAGATATTCGTAATCCAAAAAAAAAGTATCATGCAATCAAAGGGAGTGACTTCTAACCTTTTCAGGATATGGAAGATCATCAATGTACAAAAAGTAATCTTCCACCGGAGATGCTACAACCAGATCACTGTTACAAATGAACTCCAAATCACTACTTGAAAGCCTCAAGCAAATTTAGAAATATGATTAGCGTGCCATGCGATGCATTTTAAGGGAAAGCATAAATGCTCATCATTCTTACAATGCACAAACTCTGCAGTACAAAAATGTAAAACAGGTGCAATGGACCTTACAGATTATTGAGCTCGAACATGCCGATAATATACCCATAGATTTCGAGGGAGAATACTTGATAAGGTTAAGGACTTAAGTTTAGAAACTTTAATTAAGTAAGAGCAACATTGCTAAGAAAATAACTACATCAATTGCATCGATGCTCACAGAGGATACATAGCTCACATTCCTTGTCAAAAATGGCTTCCTTGAGGAGCTGAAGTGACTGAAAATGTTTAAAACAACCAGTCAAGGTATGAATTTAAAGAGAAGAAATAATTAAAAGGACTACTAACTCTGTGTAGTCTTTGCATGTTACATGAACCACCTATACAAGGAAATCTTACTGTGAATGCAAGCTCCTGTATTTCCCTCCTAAATGTGGCTTCATCCAATGCATCAATGTCATCCGGCAAGGCAATACAGTCCCACCACCTATGGAAAAAAAAATCAGTGATCCAAGATCAAAATACCTTCCAATCCAACACTAAGCTTTTATTTCCCTACAGAAAGATAAAGCATTCAGATATTGAATTGCAACAAACCGGCTACATAACAAACCATAATGGAATCTAACATTTATCAAGCTCTAGAGTTGACAACTATTCAATGGAGAGTTTAAAATTTCAGAAACCTGATTGTGGGGAATGCTTATTCCTGATATTATAGGTCCAAGGTATCAAAATCAGCCAAAATCTATTCCTAGGCATTATACAGGAAACGATGTCAATGATATTTACCTTCTCTTATGTCCAATTGATATTGGCTTCCAGGCCTCCAAAAGTAAGGATAGATCAGTTCCTAATATACTAGATGCAGGCTTCTCTTGTTTGCTCATATGAGATGCTTTCAACTTCCTATACCTTAATATGGTGAAAGAAATTGCCTGAAAAAATGGAACCGTGAGGACATATTTATGATGACAATCAAGACAAAGTGAACATAACAGGTACCTTACTTAGTTCCAAAGTCAAATGAAAGAACTAAATCAAGAAGTATAAATGATGCATACAAAAAACTAAAGGTAGAACGGAGAAGTTAACAGTTTTTAGTACCTTGGCAGCAAGGAGGAAAATGTCATTTGTTTCTGAGAAAGTTAAGAAAATAATAATAATGAGTAAAAAATAGAAGGGAAAAAAAAAACACAAGCAAATGAGAAGTTCGTTAATATTAATATCATAAGATGTCAAAGATTTACCATTGGCATGTTGTATGAATTTTAAAAGTGCCTTTCTAGAACAAGACTCTGATTTCTCCCCATTACAAAGTAAGCAATGAGACGATTTCCAATCAGCCTCTGCGCACGATTTACTACACCATTCAAAGAAAAAGAAATTTTAGTTCAAAAAGGTTGAAAGAAATATTTAGTGACACACAGAAAGTTGCAACTCTAACTTACCTACAATAGAAAGCTTCTTCACATCCGCCGAGGCATGAAACAACAGAGGGTAAGGGAAACTTGTTGGAGTAAGGCAATGCTAATTCACCATTCATTAACGACTCGACAGCCACTGTAGGCAAACGAATAGTACTGCCAGGACTGCTAGAAGCTCCATTTTCAGAACTATGGTGATTTTGAACATAACGATCATCTTCTTCATCATCAGATGAATTGCTTTGACATCCATTATGTGAAGAATTTCCTATTCCTAGTGTTTTCAGATAAAGTTTTCGCCCTATTTGTTTCTCTATTGATCCAATAAATTTGAAACAATAACTACAAACTAAACAATCAATCTGAAAATTTGGAAAAATAATAAAATGTAAGCCATTAAACATGAATTAAAGACAAAAAAAGAGAGGAAAATAATGAATATTATCAAAATGACCTTGTTTGAAGGATGCTGAACTCCAACAAGCATTTCATCCTTAAAAATAAGTTGTTCTTCTTCAAAATCAGTTTCGGAAAACACACCTATGGAACAAATTACTCAATTATAACTTCAAAAATAAAATCCAAATAATGAAAACGAAAATTCAAAAAAATTGTACCTTTTCCGAAGTCCCCGTTTTGTTTCACTTTGATGCCTTGGCACTTCCGTTTCGAGATAAGCTGGTCGAAATACTCCTGCATTTGAATGAAGTTAAAAGAAATGGACTTAGCTGAATAAACTAGAAAAAGAAAAAGGAAAAAATAAATAGAGAGAAAAATGGAAGGGAAGAGGGGAGTGGTTGCCTGGACGATGGGAGGAGACAACGGCTGGAGAAGAACAGCGATTTGATGAGAGCAGCGTTGATCGATAGAACAAATGAGTGCCATTCCTTTGCTTCGCTGCAGCTATGGCGCTTACAGCCGCCACGAAACTCGACTCAGTGAATTTGTTTTTAACGGCGCCAGAACATCATGTGCGGGGATGAACTTGGTACTAAGATGCGTGCTTTAACTCTTATTTTATTTTTTGCTTTATTCTAAAATAGCCCCAGAACTATAATACAATTCTCATATTGGTCCTTAAAGTTTTTTATAAAAATGGTATATAACTTATTAAGTACCAATTTTGCTCCATTTTACAAAAAAAAAAATTGCATTTTTTGATAAAAAGATATAAATTGATAATTTAAGTATTACTTTTAATTAAAAATTTTAAGGACTAATTTGAGAATCTAGATAGAGCTAAAGATTCAATTTACTAATAAAGTTTTTTCTTTTCATTTCTTGAGCATATTAATTGGATTCATTTCTTTGGATTTAAAAAATAATTTTTTATATAATGCTTATACTATCTATAACACCTCTCTAACATGTAAATACTATAATTTGTAAATAGGAAGATAAAAATACTTTGACATGTCTAAAAATATTTTATATGTTACGAATTCGAGTCCAATCCAATTATGCATAACATACGTAATTCTCCTTATGAGATACCATACGAGATGTTTTCACTCTATAAACATGTTGCTTTTTCAAGCATTCGGGCTCTCATCAAAATAAAAATAAAATAAAACCCCCACTAGAGGTAATACTTGACTCAAGGTTAAATCCTTAAAAAATAGGTTAAATTTTGTTATTAATCCAATCCTTGTACTTTGCAAAAGTTATGAATCTAATCCTTATACTTTTAATTTAGTCAATTCTTAATCTTTGTACTTTTGAATTTTAAATTTTCACTAAATGACAATTATTAAATTAATTAAGCTCTATTATTTTTAAAATCTGATGCACCAAATATATTATCATATCTATAATATCACGTCAATTTATCATTTTACTTACTAAAAATCCAATTAGCAAGTTAATAACACAATTTTATTCAAGACGAAAATTTCAAATTTTGAAAAGTATAAAAACTTAGTGTGATTTAATTTGAGAATATGAACCATATCTACAATTGTACCTATAATACAAGACCGGAAATTGAATTTAAGCAAACAAATTTAAATGATACCATTTGGGTCAGAATTAAATTTTCAAAATTCAAAAATACATGGACTAAATCCACAACTTTAGCAAAGTATAAGGAGTAATAACAAATTTAACCCAACAAATATGATCAATATATAAATATATAGAATTATAAATTCTATAAAATTGAATGATTAAACCTTTTTTTTGGAGAAAAAAAATTAAGGAGATGAACCTCCATGAATCTGTCGACAAAATGATTCGAACAGTTTATACATTGTGACCAGCTGAAGAAGAAAGTAATTTGACTTCATCATCGCTTGGATCATTCATGGAGAGCTGCATATTTGGCCTGGAGTTGATTTTATTCCACTCGTTTTCAACGCGGAAGAAAATCCATTGGAATCGTCGGAATATCTCCAAGGCGGCAATGGCAAACACAGTAAGGTAGTTATTACGGAGATGAGCCGACAGTTTGTATGTCCACGTGCATCGTAGGATCAAGTTGCTTCCTATCACCCAAAAGTATACCTGCAAATTCCGCAAACATGAGTAGGGATGAGAATGGATCAAGACGGACGACTCTGACCTGACCTTCGAGTATTTTTACACGATATCCGAACCAAACCCGAACTTATTTCGAGTTTTAGAAGCCAAACCTAATCCGAAAAATGAAGATATCTCCTCAACCCTGGACCATCCCATCCTGAAATATTCCGGTTAGGGCAGGATAGATACAAGCTTGTAGTGCCAATAACTTGAACCTATGGTTATTTAAGCTCGGGGCAAATGCCAAATGTTAGATACAAACATACTCGATTTGAATTTCGGATACAGATATGCGTTTGACATGAATATGGTCAAACTTTTTCAATATATTTGGAATCCTTGAAGATCATATCCCCATACCTAGGTGCTAGATACGAGTTCTGAACAAAAATGAAGACTCGAAGCAAGATAAGTTATAAAAATTTGCTGAGTTTAGTGCTTTGACGGTGTGGTAATAACTTACCCATGTTCGTCCATGTAAAAGGTGCGAGTAGAGATTTGATTTATTGAACTTGAACATTCGAGCGAAGCTGCTAGCAAGAAAAGAAAAATGTTAATAACCAAATCGATAAGGTGACTTTACAATTAAGCAAATCTATGTTGTTCTGATTCTTCATTTTTCTTCAATTATCCATATCCAACACTTGTATATTCAGTCATAATGAGATATTATTCTATAAAAACACTTCAAATATATGAAAAAAAACTTTAAAATATTGAAGATACTCGTCTCATATACATATTCACAACGAAAATCAAGTAACATATAGATTATGAAAATCTAAAGACTACTTTACGTACCTGAAATCCCAATCTCGTGCTACGTCCCAGTTAAAAGAGTACAATGAGTTCAAAACACTTGAAAGAAGCCAGAGTGGGCGATAAAAGTTAGTCCAGCTTTCGGGTAAGACATGGTATTTAAGGGCAGAAAGGAAAATCACAGGTACTGCTGTCGAATATTTTAACGCTGTACACAAGAAAATGAAGATATTATGATACCAAAGCAACAAAACTGACTTTAATACACTAATACAAAAGGATAGCTTCAATGGCATTTTATCTGCTTTCCTTGGGGAGTTATAGTTTAAATTTTTCTAGAAGAGACCATTCGGACCCCATGTCTGATGCACATCCAGACATAGGTATTGGTATATGACCTCCTAAGAACCTTCCAAATATATGGAAAAACATCTAAAAAGAAGTTTAAAAAATCAGCGTCTAACACATAACCTTATCTGAGTGATAGATTTCATTAACCATTAGGGGAGAAACTGAAACCTAGGATAATGCTTGCACAAATTTCTGAGCTGAGTACACAGTACTCAAACTCGATATAATATTCATTTAACAAGTTGAAGATGTCATGATTACGGTTTACATAACTATATCAGCAAAACGAAGGAGACAAAACTTGTCAAGGTTGAAAGAACTCCCATGTTTGGCCTGGTGGCCAAGGGCTGTTCACACATAGAACCCACCTGGGTTTGAGCCTTTGGAGGAGCAAGTGATATGCTTTTATTTGGGCAGCTTCCTTTGGACATAGTGTGTGCTCGTGTGCTCGTGTGCGCGTGTGTGTGGTGTGGGTAGGTCCCTACTCTGAGTGAGTACTGAGTACTAACCCTCTAATTGTACAGTACCAAAAAAAACCTAGAAAGCATGAACATGGCTCAAGCCACAGTGTGCCAGTGTTGAATCGGTTTCTGACATGGCTCAAACCTGGAGAACATAGTTATCACCACAAGTTATTAAAGTGCATTAAACTCGCGTAGGCTTGACAGGTCCACAATTAACCCACTCTATACTTACTAAAAGTAAAATGAGTAAAAACTAAAAGTAAAATTGACATATGGAGGAAAGCAGGTGATGGAGGAGGAATATGTTTAAGAATCTTACTCGGAATGGTTTCAAGAGACATACCATTTAAAAGTGCTGATCTTTCACCGATATCCCTATATTGTCGAAGACATTGGAAAAATCGGAAAAGATAAGGCAAAACGAGAACTAAAGGGATTGCAACAGAGTGACTGCCACAAACAGAATCAGCTTCAAACCACGCAATGGTGGCAACCTGCATGCATAAAAACATCTCTCAAGACAATAGAAGAAAACCATGGGAGTTAATTGAAGAGAACATACAAGTAAGAATACTACAATGATCATGTTTTCAAGCTTCTTTCGAGAGTTCAATAACAAATTTTTCAAAAAGAAGGAAAAGGATAATTCAGGTTATTTCTGCACTTTATATCCATGCTTCATAAAACCAAAAGAAACCATATACGATTCCAATTGGTCCCCATAAATCTCTAGGAACTAGAGTGTCTTAGAACAATAAAATCTGAGCTCTATATTTCTGTTAGTTTCGTAGAAGGATGAGATAGAGACAAGAAGGCTGAACTTCAAGAAACTAACACAGAGATCTTTTTCAGAGTCAAATCAAAAGGTAGGTCAACCATGATTTTAAAGGCTCCGGTATATGTAACTTTTTATCAATACAAATGAAGCATCATTAAAGTTCAAAACTGATATACAAACCTGTCTATGGACCATTCTACAGACGGACCGCTCTATATCAGAAAACACCTGCACAAAGTTTAAAACAATTAAATATCCAAAAGCAAGAGTTACTATATATTTGCTACCATCCTCTGTATACAGTAACACCAGTCATGTGTCCCATTGAAAAATTATTAATTCATGCTTACAAGATAAGCCATTAAATAGTTATATCCTATGTTGCTCTGACCCTTCATTTTTCTTGAAGTACCTGCGTCCAACACCCATTTCCAACGTTTATCCAAACATGGGTGTGTGGATATAATCCTCGACCATCCAAATACATGGAAATCATGGAAAAAATTGAACACACTCATGTCGAACACATACTCGTGTCAAGTCTGTGTAACACAGGTTATACCTAAAGCACTGACTATATGAAGAGGCAATGCCAGGGGGGCTGGCAGGGCCTTGCTCCACCCCCCCCCCCCCTAAAATGAAAATTTTCAATTCAGTCCCTTTAGAAAGAATAAAATTACAAATTGATCTATGGTAAAATTGCACTTTTCCCCCAAAAAAATATTAAAAAATTATGTTTAGTCCCTTCAAAAAAGATGGAATTATAAATTAATATATGATAAAATTACATTTTGATCTCAAAAACTTTTTTAATTTGGTTCTAGCCCCACCCCCCAAAAAAAAATTCTAGCTTTACCCCTGACCATACGGGAACAAAAAATGAATGGAATGAAAAAAAATTTCAAAGGTGTGGTCATCATTTTATCAGAAAATACAACTACAATAACAACATATCAAGCCTTTAATCACTACAAGCAGGTCCACAGTATGTATCATATTGCACCATTGTAGTCAAAATTTATGGTTTTACTTGTATCTTTCATAAGCTAAGAAAATTTATAAGAAAAGGCAATAAAATTATCAATTTCAAAAGACTGCTGAACATAGATTGATAAAATGACAATGAAAAAGTAATATCAGTAAAAACAGCCTGGCTCATACCTTTGCCATGGAGGTCAAAATATCAGCCAAGAAGAAGTCAGAAAAAGTTATCGCCTGCATTCACCATATCAACTTAAGATTAAAATACAGCATATACACATGGTGTCAAAGCAAGAAATAAAATATAAAAAAAAGAATGTGTCCCCATTTCAGTTGTGGTTTGGAGATGCATGGTCCAACGTTAAGGCCAACCATGGAGGATATTTAGTTCATGATGTTCATAAATATGCATCACTACATTACAATGAGGATATAGATTCCTAGGTACAAAGATTAACATAGTTCACACATAAAATTTGAGCTGTATCAGGTAATTCCACAAGATTAGGACCAGCCAAAGATTGTCGCCCAAGTTAAAGTACAGGATTGGCCATGTAAAAGTTGATATACAGGCCCTTTTGCAAAGTTCTTGTAAGAGTTTAAGTTGCAGACATGGAATGGACACTAAAAAAGCCGTGATCCTTTTCTTCGAAGAAAAACCACGATGCAAAGATCAATCAAACATCAAGAAAGTTGAATCTCGATGTGACTAATCACTTTCTTCCAAAAAGAGATACAACATAAACTTCATCACATTATTACTTGTTCAGTTTCTCAAAGTATTGACAAAGTAAATCTAATGTATAAGAAAATGCCATGAGAATGAACAGATCATTAAGTTATTGATAGTAGCAAAATTATCAAACACGTCCATAGAGATAACAATCAGACCTGTAATGGAAGAACTATTCGCCAAAGAGCCCTTAGCAAGTAGTATCGGGATGAAAAATAAAAAATGTCAAAAGGGAATATTAAAAGCATCACGACTGCAAAATATAGAAGCACCTGAAGTAGAAAACATGTAAAATTTAGTGATGATGGAAAAGGGAGTGGAAAGAAAGCAATATTGCAATTTACTTTTCATGCTGAAAATGTTAAAACTATAATCAACTCGTCATTTAAGCCGGGAATAAGAGCATATAAAAAAAGAAAAAGAAAGGATGCATCTATTACACTGGTTGGGAGGCAGCCAATGATACTTCTCCATTCGAGTAGAGATAAAGATATGCTGTCATGCTGGTTGGAACAACGATAGTCATCCATGTAGCGCACTGAAATTTACAACAATCGTAGAGAGAGTTATTTTATTTGAGGAAAATTACCAAGCACTATTAGCAATGATTGTACCAGTAGACCATCAAGCTTTATGTAGATATTTCAAGATAAAAAAGAAAACTAAGAAAACAAAAGAAGAAAATGGAACAATTCCTTCAAAAGTTCAATGTCATATCCCCGATACACATTCACAAAGCTTGAAGCTAAAGATAAAATTATAAATGGATCCCTCAAAATAATACATGAGCTACACAAACTTCGAACTTCAAACATATTGAAACCATACTAAAGAAAGTATAGGTTCCAGACCAGGACGAAATTCAATCGAGCATTAGAAATAAATTGCAGCCATTGCCGGGCATACAGTATATCATTAGCTGAAGAACAAGACAAGAAACAAGGCAATCAAGTATAGTTTATCCATATAGTATATCATAATGAGTCACTGGTACATATTAGGCAACCTGATTAAAAGATCTGATTGGAGAATTCAATTACCTTCCATATTTCTCTATGAGTGAGATGATTCTGATCGAGATCAAATATTTTGGCATAATTGATATTAGACCGAGAAAAGACCCATAAATTGATTCCCCAAAGCCATACCATTGTAGTCTGTAATATCAAAACAAGAATAATCTCTTACAAGTCCTTAAACACACAACATAAAATAGCACTCATATAGAAATAATTAGTTTAACATAATTTTTTTATATATCATAAAATTTTAACTAACCACCAGAAGAAGAGGATTATAATACAAAAATGCCTCGTATAGAAATAGGTCCTGTAAGTCTGCACTCATTCTCTTTACGGATTGCCATCCAGTCTGCAATATTTTGGCATACATGATGATAACTTGTAAGCAACATGATTGAATCTTGTAGCCCTTTGCTATAACCATTATTAACATCAAATATGAACTGTATGGCTTGAAACAACTAGAATATAAAATAAGACTAACCTTCCCACAGATGAAACCCCAGAGTAAGAACAATAGTACCTGGATATCTAACTAGATTAGGATTCCAGAAGGTTGAGAAATAACTAAAAGATACAAGTTACAACTGAGGAATTCATTTTTCTTTGAGTTTAACCACTTTATATTTATTAAAAGGAAGTAAATGGATAATAAACACAGCAACAATATCATTGAAAACAAACCTTGAATCTCCATAATAATGTAGGCGAAGGCACAATTGCAGAAGTAACCAATGGTATACTTGCATTCTTCGATCCATTTATCTCCAAGGGATGCACGTAACTATTCTCAACACCATTTCCCAATTCGGCACCTGACAATTATTCTACAATATATTAGATCTAAGCAGTAAAACTAAACGAATAATAACCTTTAATTTCCAATGATAATGTTCATATAGAGTTCTTGTACCTAGATCAGATACCACAACTCTGCTACCAGACCTCCTTAAATGCGGACTATTGATAGGAGCAGCAACCAGACCTCCGAACATAGGTGTATGTAGAAGATGGTAAAACTATTAAATCCACTCCAGCTACACTAGTATTCTGCCATAAATAACATTGAAACAAAAACATATAAAGAAGCATTACTTGAATAATCAACAGACACCAGCATGCCATTTAAGGATCTTAAATCTAAGTTTTAACTTCAACATTTCTTCCAAGAACAAGTTAACCAGACATTCTTACAGTGAGGTGTTTAGTTAGTATAAATTGAGTATATTTTGGGAGGGACAGCCACGAAAAGGATTAGTCTCTATGGAGAGTAAAACGGATACCTTGGTTCCAAATAACAATTGGGTATATTGTAATATAGCAAAATATCAAATTCATAAAACCTTACACATAAAAACAGACACATTAAATCAATAAACCTCTATTCCTACAATTTTTCACCCAAAACTATTAGCCAACTACACAACAAACATCAAAGCATATAATTCACATTCACATAATTAATAAATAGAATCTAAAAGGGAATCGATTAAAATGAAATCCATATATAAAGAAATTTTGCCTTACCTATAGAAATTCCCTGCAATGAATGTGTACCTGTATAAAGGGAGCTCAAACGCAGCCCAAAATCAAAAAAGAAACAAAAGCAAATGAAAAACCCAGAAATACCCAGTTCCTAAAAAACCGGAGGAAATCTTCCCGTTTGTTTCTGGGGAAGATGTAAACTGGAAAATAAAATTCTCTGGGAAAGTTTTTTCTTTGTAGTTTCTTTTTTTTTTCAGCTTCAAAGAAAAAAAAATTCCTATCAAATAATAATTACTTTGAATATTGTGCAAAGATTGAAAATTGGACTTTTCTCTTTTGGGATCTCAAAAAATCCCGAATCAGAAGCTGTGTTTGTTTTTGAGTGAATTAGGAGGAAGAAATCGAAGCAAAAAAATGGGTAAATTTAACGAAATCTTGTTGTGAAAATTATAAAAGAGCATTTGGTTCACTTTCATAAACGTGTTTCCTGGACCTGAAATTGTGAAAATCAGAAATGTTTTAATTAATTCCTATATATCTTTCTTTGTTTATACCATTAATCCTGATTAAATTCCATCTTTAATGTCAGATTGTTTTATTTATTTATTTATTTATTTAGAAAATGAAAATACGTGCATGCATTTATTTATTATTAATTTCTAAGTTAAAATAGGTTAAAATATACTTTTAAGTCCCTGCCTTTTTCATGCATTTGGGATTTTAAGTTATTTTTTTAAATTTAAAATGTAAGTTTAATTATTAACTTCATTAAAGAATTTCAGCTAAATTCAAGTTAACTATGTTTTTTTATTGCATGGGTTCCAAAGTAAGGTTTTGTTATTATTTTAAAATCAATAAATTTAATTGAAGAATTTTAATGATTTTAACAATTAGATTCAAATTTTAAAATTTAAAAAGTAATGAAAGAAAATTTTTAAAAATAAAAGTAAATGAATTAAATTCTAAATATACAGAAAATATAAGGACTAAATTCAAAGTTCTTGTACTCTCCATACATTTAGAATTTAGTCACTCTACTTTTATTTTCAAAAATTTAATCTTATATCCTATTATTTTCTTTTTTAAATTCATTAGCGCAACATTTTGAAATTAAAAGAAAATTTTAAGTAACAAAAAATAATATTATAATAAATTTTAATTTAACAAAAAAGTTTAAAGGATGTAAATAATTTAACTTATTTTTTAATCTGAAAAATAAAAAAGGCTAAATTTTAAATATAGCAAGAATAAGAATATTTTAGCTTAAATTATATAAAAGAATTCTGATTGGGATTTGGAATACAACTTTCAAGTCGACAGTTTGGCCGAGTGGTCTAAGGCGCCAGATTTAGGCTCTGGTCCGAAAGGGCGTGGGTTCAAATCCCACAGCTGTCAAAATTTTGGTAAAATGAAATAACAAATTATAAATTAAAGGTCAAATCATGATTTAAACTTTATTTTAGTGATATATCCTTTTTTAAGGAGATTTACATTTTAAGTCACCAATCTAACATCAATTTTCATACAAGTTGCAAATTTTTATTTTATTCAATCCACGAGTCCGTTTCAATTTTTTTTTTTTTTAGTTTTGTTTGCTTTCGAAATAATTTTAGAGTATATAATAAATCTCGTTTATTTGAATTTGTTCTTCATTTTTATTTTCGATGGTGAGTTTTGTCTCTTGATTTTATCGAAAGCTCGAATGTTTAAAGAAATGAATAGTTCACAAAATGAGAGTGTCTCAAAGGATGTCTAGTACAATGCACCATAAGTGTTGCACATGATTGGTCTCAAATCCAAAAAAATTTACGGGCTATCTTAAGAGAAAGATTGAAATTGTATTTTGACCCGTCAAAATGTTATTATTTGATTCCGACATTTCACACAAAGTTGGTTACTTCACCATAATTCCAAGTCTACAACTCCACATACAAAACCATCAATTGAGTGGGTCAAATTAGTATTGGTGGGGATAATTTTGAGTTTTAAAATTTCAGAATTATTTCAAGTTCAGATCCATTCAAATTTGAGTTTTTGACTTTTTATGGTCAAATAAAGTTGGAATAAATATAGATTAATCAAATTTTTGAGTTTGAAAATAAAATTAAAACAATTTTAAATTGATAAAATCAAATTTTCGAATTCGAATCAAAATCCGCAGATCTATATAAATACCAATTTGTATCACTATTGCTTCTCTCTTCATGACATGAACACTAACAAGCATAATTGCTAAAAGAAATGGTACTTCATTCCTTTGTTGTTTGAGCATCATGACCCAGTTTTAATTTGACATACCTATTATCTGCAGTTTCATGGCACACTCCGGATCAAAGTTACACGAACTCTTCATTTTCCCTACATTATTCATGTTCAACAACTGTATTCAACACATATCCCAACATGAATAATGGAATAAGCCTTCAAAAATATAAATAAAATAAAATTTGAAAAAGACTATGAACTCACAATGAAGATTGATATAGACACCTAGCAACCTCACAAACATCACCTACTCCACCATCGGCTTCTCCGGCTCCAAAATCTTCTCCCTCACCAGGAAAATCCCCACAATCAGCTCCGAGCGGTCCTTCATCGACCTGCAACTGAATCCTCTCGAACTGCTCCTTGCAGCAATCTTTCACCAATCACCACCATTGCCCTCATGAACAGAGAATAGTTTTCAACCACGCCTCACATCGGGTTTTCGGCTTTTACCACGGGTGCTTTTGCCCATATAAATCTCTAAATATTCTCTTCTTTACAAGAATCTCAATTTGATTTTCAGTCCCCTACTTTGTAATACTAAATAGTATGGCTTATTTGTGAAATGGGTTCATAGCAATATATATTTGGACACACACCACTGGCTGCAGCTAAATCCAACTTATGAATATAAAGCAACAAATAATGACAACATTGTTATATATTATAGCAAGGGAAAACATTCCAGAACACATGAAACTGTAACTCATGGCAAGACTATGTATAAACCAGTGTTACAGCTCATGTACATATTTTATTGTATTTTACATTTTGAGTAGCGTAAACCCATCAAAGTTCCGGTTTTCGTGATAGAATATCCGGCTACTCGATGATCTCACATTCACACATAACATTATAACAAAAGACCAAAGATCATGACAGCAATAAGTAAAACAAGAAACAATCATAAAGAGACTGGTGATAAGAACCAAACCATCAATCAACAAGCTTCATATTATGCGACCGGAGGGCGAAGAACGTGATCCTGTGATGTATCGACTGCAGCAGGCGGCATAAATTGCCACATGGCGAGACTCGGAAATCCGATGACAGGCATCAACTTGTTTCCAGCAGCTTGCCTTTGAGCAGCTAATGCAGCAGATATTGAAGGGGGCTGCGTCAAGAAGCCTGGCTGTGCACTCATGGCTTTGACTTGCTGCTCCAAGTGCTCCTTGTCTGCTTTCAGCTTCTGCTTCTCGTCGCGAAGCTCGTTCTTCTCAGCCTGCAATGATTAACGACCCACCGAGTAATGCGCAAAAAGGGTCATAACCCGAATCCCATGCAACCATGTTAATCATTCACTTAGAAAATGCAAATCAATGACTATCATGCTCTTAGCATTTGATGATGGTAACTTAAAGAAACTCTATCCAATTTTCTGTTTTCGAGAAACGAGCTTTTTACCTTCAATTCTTTAATTTTTGCTTGCAACTCCTCATTAGATTCTTTCAATCTTTGAGCTTCAGTGCGTAACTGATGCACTGTTTTTACAGCATCACTCAAAATAGCAACCTTATCTGCTTTCATTGGCCTTCCAGGTTCCAAAGCGGCACCCAGTTCCATGAACCTTGAAAAATATTTAACCAACTCTGAAGTGAGAAACAACGGACCAAGAACATTGGAGAACATTGGCAAAATTACTATGAAAGCCTCTGCACTAAGAGTTAGATTGCATTTTACCTTTTACTAAAAAACGAGTAAATAAGTCTCTGTACATTAGATAAAAGAGTAAACAAATCTTTTTCAGTTAAAAATTTCATTCATTTCACAGTTACACGTGACGTGCCACATATACCTCATGCCGACATACAAAATCAGTTTTGACCAAATAGATGAAAATATTAACAGAACGACCAATTTTCTATTTAATCTATCATATAAGGATTAATTTACTCATTTTTGAACAAAATGCAATCAAATTCCTAATAAAAAACTTGCATATGGTACTTTTGCTGATAAGATCAAAAACAAATAATTAAAAGGAAAAGAATGATCAATTCATGCCTATCATTCAATCTATCCCTCCGCAATTTCTCCCGACATGCTTTCGATCCGGATCCACCGCATGATTCCGTTTTCAACCTGTAGAGCATCATCATCATCATCATGTAGTTTAAAATTAAACAAAAATCTTAATCATAATAGAGTTCAAAGTCTACAGGAAACTGGAATTATCACCTTTTCCTAGAGACAACATCCTTCAAGCAATCTGAATCAGCAAAGTAGCAATCAACAGTAGCACTGAACAATCAAAAGTAGCAGTGATATATCAAACGCTGCCTTACCATTAAAGGAATCTTTTCGATACTCATTCTCAGTGAAAAATCATTTACTTAGAAATTTGAATCTATCACACTATTCTTTCACAAGATGTCAACTGTTTTTTTATAGCACCTTTTGAAATTATTGCTTCAATTTAAAAAAAGAAGAAGAAGAGAAAGACAAAGAAATCTATCCATCTTGAACCGATGAATTAAAAAAGAAACAAGTTTAACACCAAAACTGCATCTCAAAAAAAAACTGAAAGAAACTTGCCGCCATAACTAATTCCTTAACGATTTCAGTATTTTTTAGTTAACTTTCTCGGCAACCAAACGGAAAAAATTCAAACCTGACATTAGAGGGAGCATTGAGAGTAGATTGAGAAGGCCATGCGAAGGCGGCAGCTGGAGGCGGGAAATCAGGTATGCCATAATCAAGGAGCCAGTTGGAGTTTTCAGAGGGGTCCAATTCCATGGAATGTATTTATTTTTCCTTGCGAAAAAGAAAACTAATTTTGAATGCAAAATTTATATAGAAAGAGAATTTCTTTTAAAAAAATAAGGTCTAATTCAACTATTAGTCCCTATACTATACATAAGTTATGAATTTAATCACTATACTTTAATTTGGTCCTTCTTAATCAATGTATTTTTTGTATTGGACAATTTTAATTTCTATACTTTTTGAATTTCAAAATTTTAATCCCGATTCAAATGGTAGTAGTTAAATCCGGTTTGGTTAAATTTTGCTATTAATTTTTGTACTATATGTAAAGTTGAAGATAGTTGAAGATTTAGTCAATGTTTTCCACTTGAAATATTTTTAGTCTCTATGCTTTTTGAATTTCAAAAATTCAGTATTGACGGAAATCAAAACTATTCAATTCATTAACAGGCTTTCTTTGTTAATAATATGTGAAAATAATAAGATGATATGATATTTACATATAATAATATGTTTGTCACATCAAATTTTGAAAATAATAGAACTGATGAATTTAACAACTATTGTTCGGTAAACATTAAAATTTTAAAATTCAAAAAATACAAAAATTTAAAACGAACAAAGCTAAAGTATAAGGTTTAAATCCATAACTTACTTATAATATAGGGATTAATATCAATATTTAACCTTTTAGATATTATGTTTTTCTCTGTTTTGATGTTGGACGGGGATGGAAATTCAAGCAAAAAAATAAAAAACCAAAAGCGTTGAGTTGAATATGACTAGTGAAAAATATTAAATGTTGGAACTTTAAAAAAAATAGTCTTGACTTTTTGTAAAATCAAATCTAGTTGGAACAAATATTTTATTTCAAGTGAAATTTTGATGTTGTTTCATAATGTGATTTGAAGTTTAAATTTTTTATTTCAAATAATAATTAAATAAATAAATTTATTGGGTCTATCATTAAAAATTATTAAAATCACCAATGTTTCATCTAACCACTTTGCACAGAGGTAATCTAGTGACGAAACTTGGTGTTAAGATTTGAAGGATCTAATTAAAAATTTCAAAACATTTAGAGGATACCGTGAGAATATTTAAAATTTTTTATAGACTTGATTAAAGCTTTCAAAAAAGTTGAAGCTTGAGGGAAATTGACAAAAACTTTCGAGGATTTAATCCAAAAAGAATTTTTAAAAATTTTAAAGTAGTTACAGCCTCCTTAATTCTTAAACTTTTGTTACCATCCGCCTCTAGCTTAATCTCTTATGAACAATGAAACTTCACATGTATAGTATGCGGATTGATATCAATCAACATCGTTTTAATCACTTTTTTAAATATATTGGTGTGATTAATTACTTCTAAATGCACAGGTGTTAATGGTTTTTCATAATTTGATTAATAGTTTATGATCAACTCGACACTTATATTAAAAATGATTCACTAAGATATAAATAACTTCATCCAATCATCTTTTAACTTTAGAAATTTTTCATCTAAAATAAATTCAGAATTATTAAATTGTTCATCTTATTATTTGACAGTTTTTTTAAAACATTCAGTATCATCGTGTGAATCATTTTTTTGTTTGTGATATAAACTTAATATTTAAACATAAATTAAAGATTAAAATTGAAAGTAAAATGTTTATGTTTTAGATTGGTAGTGTAAAAAAAATTGCTTGGTAAAGATGGTATCCAAATGGTAATCTTCCCATATGGGGCATTTGGGGAACGGCAAGTTTGATAACTTTCACTTTTAAGTCTGAAATATTGAGATTAAGTTATATATTTTTTATTAGAGTTAAAATATAATTTTATTTTTATATTAGTTTATATTTTTATAATTTTTAGAAAGATCAAATCAAAATTTTGAATTCCGTGTGTTGGCTTAATGATTAAGGGTGTTCATTGTCTCAATGTGGCATGAGTTTGAGTCGTATCAGTCGCGTTGTTGTTAGGGCTTTTCCTTCCCATATAATTCACAAAAAAAAATAAAAAAAATCAAAGTTCTAGTATTTTTAAGAAACAAACTATAATTTTATCATTTTGGTTAAAAGAAAAAAAAGAGCTAACAATGGCATTGCCTATAACTTTGGTTGAAAATTAGAAAAATTTTGGTTAAATTATTATTTTGGTTGGTATTGATATTATTATTAATGCAGAAGAATATGAGTTTAAGCGTGTTGAATCGTATTTATCATCTTATTTAAAAGATGAGAAAAAACTATAGACATTTGTATAAATAAAATAAAATCTTTAATATAAGTTATGATGATCCTTTGAAAATAAAGACCAACAAAAGATTATCATATTAATTACTTATAAATTCTTTAATTTGTAAATTTGAAGATATTAAATGCCACGTCTCTAAAGTAATTAAAATAACAATAATACCAATTGATGAATAAATATATTTAATTTAATACATTTTTACCATTTTAAATTTTGATTAAAAGGGTCATAGGTTTATAATTGTTGAGATATACGTGTTTTTTTTTATTTTAACAAAAAAATTATTTTAGTTTTCTATTTAATTTTTTGTATCTTTTTAGCATTTATTAATATTATTTGTCAAATTACTCAAAATGAATGTAAAAATTAATATATGATTATCATCCACGTGGTGATCCATATGTATACCTCACTGACGATTAATTAATTTTTTAAAATAAAAAGTAATTAATCGTTGATGTGACATTCACGTGACAATTCACGTGTATATCATGTTAGCAAAGTGAACATACTTTAACTTTTTCATCTATTTTGAGTGATTTAATAAACAAAACAAATTTAAATATTAAAAAAATAAAAAAATAAATAAATTGATTACTAAATGAAATTTTTGTAAAGCCGTAAGGTTAAAAAGTCATTATTTACATACTAAAAAATTTAATCTTTAAAAATTAATATTTATATATTTTTAAAAATGTTAATAAATGTTAATATTTTTTAACCCATGATATAAGCAAACGGTGTGCTTCATGCCCGATTTACAATTCTTCCAAGAACTTGTCTCCAAACGCACTGTACTGTTTAACTTTTGTCAACCAATGACGTCATGGAAATTAATATTTATTTTTATATTTTTATTAAAAATAAATATTATTATTATCATTAAGAAAAATATATAAATTTATCATAGCTTTGGTGACAGATGAAAGATGATGAGCCGAAAGATTCCGTTAGTAGCTCAATGTTCTCACGCAGTTACGCCGGCCATGATTTACGATTCCTTTATTATTTCTTCACATAATATCAAATTTAACTTTTAATATTTTTCTATTAATTTCACCTTTATTTTTTAAGTAAATTTGGTCTTCAATTTAAAAATAAATAAATTTAATCATCAATATTTTAAAATGAATTAAATTATTGATTTTTTAATGAAAATATTGTAGGTTTATTTTTATTTTTAACGACATATAAAATACCTTTAATTTACCTCATTAAAAATATATATTGAACCTTTCTTTGCATGGATCACACGTGTGACCTCACCTGGTTCATATTAATCTCACTATCGACTATTTATAAGGCTATCATGTTCTCTAGGTGGTCAAGCATGACAGAACCAACATTAAACACGTGTCAAGGCCTAGGGTTAAGAGTAGGGGCGTAACTAAGGGGGCTAGTAGGGGCTCGACTCTTTCCATTTAAATCCTTTAAAATTTTTAAAATTTTAAATTAGTAAATGTAAAATTACACATTGACTCTCCTAAAAATTATAAAATTTTAATTTAATCCTTTAAAAATTATAAAGATATAGGCTATTATAATGGTGATATTACATTTTTAATATCGTAAAAATTACAATTTAATTTCGGTCTCCTTAAAAGATTTTTTGACTTCACCCCTGATTAAGAGATAGTCACTCTCACACATAAATACCCATAATTGGCCTTAAGATAGGTTTCTTACTTCTCTATATCGAGCAATTCTCAACACTTAATTTAGGGGAAAACAATTAATTTAGTTGGTCAGTTTTTTCAAACTAGCTTAACTAACTGTAACATGTGAAAATTGATTTGATCGATTTTAATTGAGAAAATCAACCAAACCGAATTGACTTTAATTCGGTCTATTTTTTGATTAACCAACCTTGGATTGTAGAACTAGATTTATCTAATTATGTATCTATTATATGTCATAAAATATAAATATTTTAATAATTCAAAAATAATATAAAATAAATCGATTTTTCAGCCGAGTCGATTCTGAAATTTAAAAAATGATATGTTACTGAATTAACAAATTAAATTAAGGTTAAAATCAACTAACCCACATCACCAGATTAAATTGAAATAAAGAATCATCTTAATTTGTTAGTTTACATTACTCTATCTTCTTATCTCATTACTACTAAAGTTTCTGCAAGTTGATGGGAAAAGGGATAGGTATTCTTTGTGCTCTATTAATTGTGGGAATATTATTAACTAAAATGCTTTCATCATAGATTATATTTAATATTCCATGATGAAACATATATTATTAGATTTTAATAAAATATATCAAAAAATTAAATAAATAATGGAAGACTATCTGCATATTGGATGTATATATAGCCCAGTTGACTAATTGTAGTATTAAATGAATTAATTTAATTAATATACTATTAAACAATAAATATATTGACTCTGTTCAATAAATATATATTATTTTCTTAATTATAATTCATCTTCAAAAAAAATAATTTATAAAATTATAAAAACTTTAAATATATTGACTCTCTTCAACGGTAGAGGTCCTTTTTATACAATAAAAGATAATTTTATTTTAATTTGATATTATTTAATTATTTTTAATAGTATAAGAAATTAATCGATCTATTTAATAATAAATGGATTAATTTGATCAAATTCTTATAATAAAAAAACCTTAAATACATTCACCATATAAATATAACTTTTAAATTATTAATTAGACTCAATAACTCAATTTAATATTTTTTTATTTTTAAATGTAATTATATAAAAATTAAAATGATTAAGATAAAAAAATTAAAAATTTATTTAAAATATCAAAATTTTATATCAAGTTGTACAAATTGGTATTAACTAAAACAAATTGATACACATTAAAATGATCGAAATGTATTGAAATTTGGATCAAAATGGAATATAAACAACTTGGCATCAGTTTAGGACTAATTTCAATGACGAGTACCATGAGATTTCATGTATAAAATTTTAATAAAATTCTATATTTCAAGACCTTGATACTATTTGGTAATTTGATATTACAGGCTGGCCGAAATGTATAGAATCCAAACAAATATATTTTAAAATGTGATACTATGAGATTTAATGTTACATTTGACAAATCAAATGCATTCAACTTTAATTTTTAAATCAAACAAATGAGTAAATTTTCAAAATTAAAATGAGAGAGACTAAGTTTCAATAGTTAGAAGAGTAAAAGGACTAGATTCATAACTCTCTCAATGTACAATTTGTTGGGGTTAAACTGAAAATTTCTCGGGCAAAAATTTACATGGCCAGCTGTTCCTTGCCGCCTTCCGTTCCTTCGCAAACAGCAGCAGCAGCTCGCTTTGCTCGAATACCTTCATCGGTATCTCTCAAAAGCACCTCTTCTTCATTTAAAATCCCCCATGGCCAACAACAGCAGGGTCAGCTCGAGAACCTGCACTTGGTTTCATTGTCTAAGCAAGGGAAACTCGAAGAGGCTCGTGATTTCCTCAAACAAATGGACGATGCCGGCGTTCTCGTCAACTCCCATTCCTACGAATCACTTCTCGAAGCCTGCGGCAAAATGGCTTCTTTATCGGACGGCAGATTGATTCACCGGCGTTTGGGGAACCCATCTAGGTACCTCGAGAATTGTGTTTTGAAAATGTATTGTGCCTGTGAGAGCTTTCGGGATGCCGAGAAACTGTTCGATGAAATGCCTGAAAAAGATGTGGCGTCTTGGGGTATACTTATTTCTGGTTACTCAGAGAAAGGAAGGTTGAAGGAAGCTTTTCGGTTATGTACACGAATGATTGAGTTGGGAATTGGATTGAATTCCACCGTTTTCACCAGTCTCTTGAAGAGTCTATTAAATCCTTCTGTGTTGGAGATTGGGGAACAGCTTCATTCTCTCATTATAAGAACTGGGCTAAGCACCAATGTTTCTGTTATCACAGCAATCTCCAATATGTACGTGAAATGCAGGCAGCTACAAAGGGCTAAGCTCGTTTTCGATCAAATGGTCGAAACTAACGCCGTGGCTTGGACAGGATTGATGATGGGATACACCCGAGCTGGGAAACAGAAAGATGCATTGGCATTGTTTATTAGAATGTTAAAGGAAGGTGTCGAAATGGACCAGTTCGTGTTTTCAATCACTCTCAAAGCCTGTTCCAGGTTGGAGTATCTGAACTTAGGGAGGCAAATCCATGGTTACATTGTTAAACTCGGGTTGGAATCCGATGTTTCTGTGGGAACTCCTGTTGTCGATCTATACATCAAATGCTCGTGTTTCGATTTGGCTCGTCGTGCTTTCGAGAGGATATCCGACCTGAATGATGCTTCATGGAGTGCTTTAATAACAGGCTATTGCCAAATTGGTGAATTTGAGAAATCATTGCAGGTTTTTAGATCATTAAGGCTCAAAGATATGGCTACGAATTCATTTATATATACTAGCATATTCCAAGCATGTTCAGCTCTTGCAGATTATAACATGGGAGCTCAAGCTCATGCAGATGCAATAAAAAGGGGTTTAGTTTCATATCTTCATGGAGAGAGTGCAATGATTACTTTCTATTCGAAATGTGGTAGGTTGGATTATGCAAATCAAGCCTTCGAGTCTATAGATGAACCCGATACTGTGGGTTGGACCGCGATAATATGCGGTCATGCTTATCACGGCAATGCTTCCGAAGCCTTAAAGCTTTTCAGGAGGATGCAGAGCTCAACCGCGAGGCCAAATGAAGTTACGTTCATTGGGGTTTTAACCGCTTGTAGTCATTCTGGTTTGGTTACGGAAGCTAAGCTGTATTTTGAGTCAATGAGCTGTGAATATGGTGTGGATCCGACTATTGATCATTATGATTGTATGGTTGATGCATACGCTCGTGCCGGGTTGCTTCAGGAGGCGTATGAATTGGTTAAGAATATGCCCTTTGAACCTGATGCAATGAGCTGGAAATGCTTGTTGGGTGGGTGTTGGATCCACCGAAATCTCGAACTCGGGGAAATCGCAGCTGAAAATCTCCTTCAGCTGGACCCGGATGATACTGCAGGTTACATTTTGATGTTTAACCTATATGGTTTGCACGGAAAATGGGATGAAGCGGCTCGTGTACGAAGCTTGATGGGTGCAAGAAAGTTGAAAAAGGAACCTAGTTGTAGCTGGATTACTGTTAAGGGTAAGGTGCATCGGTTCGTAGTGGGCGATAAACACCATCCTCAGACTGATGACATTTACAGAAAGTTGAGAGAATTAAACTGTTCTGTTACGGATGTCGAAAGCGTCCATCTAACCGAAGAGGATGTGTCATTTGGTTTGCCCAAACGGAAACAGCTGCTTATGGAGCATAGTGAGAGACTTGCCATAGCATTTGGGCTCATATCGGTATCAAATGATGTTCCAATCGTCATTTTCAAGAATCTCCGGGCATGTAAACACTGCCACGATTTCGCAAAACATGTATCAACGGTTACGGGACGCCGAATCACCATCAGAGATTCATACAGGTTCCATCACTTCCACTTGGGGAAATGCTCTTGCGATGACTATTGGTGATTCTTGCAATTACCATTGTTAGTAAAAGTATTATAGAGGGATGTATATTAGAAATTGGATTGCATTTTGTTTTCTTTACTTAAAAAATGGTCAAATTGATCCTTATCAGAAAAGTTATTATCAGAAATTTCTAATTATTTTATTCCAAAATTAAAAATGGAGAGATTAAAATTATAACCCTTTTTATATAAAAATAGATACGTGTATCTAATTTGCACGACAATACAAAAATAGCAGGACACCATTAATTTCTAAATTCAGATTTTTGTTCCATATTTAAAAATATTTGAAAAAAAAAAAGCTTGCACGAAAAGAAAAATGAGGCTATATAATTATATTATGTAATTATGTTTTATATTAACAAGCATATATATATAGGAAAAAGATTAAGTATTTTGAGCGAGGTTAGACAAATATATTATGTAAAATGTTAATATCATATATAGATACAACTTGTATCCCGAAGCCAATCAAATTTTGCACATTTAGAGTTAGATTGGTGCAGGCGAAGGTTGAAAATAAATTGTAATTTTTATAATAGTAAAAATTTAATTTTTAAAAGATTAAATTAAAATTTTATTATTTTTAAGAGATCAAAGTGTAATTTTATTTTTATTAATTTAAAATTTTAAAAATTTTAAAGGCCTTAAAAGAAGGATTCGCTCGTGATCAAATTAGTTAGATTATTAATTTTTGGTTTGATCGATCTGATTGGTTGGTCTGGTTTAAAGTGTTACAAACTTAAGAAAAAAAGAGGAATAAATTTTCACGTGAAAGAAAAATATTACTTATTAATTTTCATTTGATTACATCATCTATTTATAATAAAAACTAGATACAAAAATAATAAATTATATGATATGATATTGTGCTAATAAATTAAGGGTAAATTGCACTAACAGTCACTTAACTTTGATATGGGGAAATAAACAGGCACATGGTTCATATTTCAGTCACTCAACGTTGAAAATGTAACAAAATAGTCCTTTTTTCACGTTTTTCGTCATAGACGTCACGGAACAGTGACATGGCAGTTGACGGCGTTGATGGACTGTGAAATACATCCAACTGACCGGTTACATTTAATACAACAGTCACTCAACTTTGAAAATGCGACAAAACAGTCACTAACGTTATTGAAAAGTGACAAAACAGTCACTAATTAACAGTTTCTATTAGGGGCTTAACGAGAACGATGACGTTAACCAAAATAACCCTAAACTAAAATATGTTAACCAAAATATGTGAATAACAAATCAAACAAAAATTTAAATAACCTTAAATCCCAAACAGTAACAATCAGAACCCAATCAAAATCGAAACAACCCTAAAGTAAAAATAAAAATCAGAATCCAAATCAAGATCGAATAAACCCTAAATCAAAAATCACAATCAGTATCGACATCAAATTCGAATAAACACAAAATAACCCTAAATACAAATATCTCATAACTCAAAAAAACAATAGAAACATACATGTTACATCTACTGTATCAACATTGTCATCTTCTCATCCATTCACCATCGTCGCTGAGAATGGTTTGCCATTAATCCCCAAATAGTTACTGATTTCAATCGATTTCTAACCTAGATCGATTTCAAAATCTATTTTCTAACCCTAAATCAAAATGAAATTAGTGAGAGAACCAAATGTTTCCCTGTTCCTTAATAAGATACTAAACAATTTGATTTTAGGGTTAAACAACATAACCCATATGATTTCAATGACTGTTTTGTCACTTTTCGATAACGTTAGTGAGTGTTTTGTCATATTTTCAAAGTTGAGTGACTGTTGTGTTAAATGTAACCGACCAGCTGGACGTTTTCCACACTCCACCAACGTCGTCAACTGTCATGTCATTGTTCCGTGACGTCTGTGACATAAAACGAGAAAAAAAGACTGTTTTGTCACATTTTCAAAGTTAAGTAATTGAAATGTAAACCAGATGACTGTTTGTTTTTTCATATCAAAGTTAGCGATTGTTGATGAAATTGACCCATAAATTAATTATGTAATATATCACATCAACACAAAGCAAATAAATTATTAAAAATTTTAAAAATTAAAAAATATAAAATCAGATTTACTCTACTTTTTTAGTCAAATTCAATTAGTTTTTATCTATTTATAAATTAATTGATTTTTTATCACTTTCTAAATTAATATTCCAATCAATTTTTGATACAACCTATCGATTCAATCTAATAAACCGTGAATAATTGAAGAAAATAATTATATTAGAATTTATATTTGATTTAAAGAGGATAATCTATAAAATTAGAAATAGAAAGAATGAAAGAAAGTTAGAAGCTTCCCTAATCTTAACATGTTTTGTTTTTTTCATATGGATTCAATGCTCTAAGGATGTAACAGTCACATTATTTAAAGCTACTTTTTATTTTTCGAAGTTTCTTGTGGAGCTTGCCTAGCAGTTTGGTGGCATGCCCAACATCATTTATTACATTTAAATTTATATGGAAACACTCATTTAAATTGTGATGTTGACATAATCCGTGTGTTGGTTTAACATGTTGATTATTTCAAGTATAGTTTAGGTTCGAGTCGTATTAATTATGTTGTCGTTAAAATTTTGTTTTCCTCTTATAACTCACAAAAAATAAAATTGTGATATTGACACGTGTTCAACATTGTCAAGTAAATAGAATGGGACAGAGATACATATTTTCTTATTCACTTCTGTCTCATTTTTTTTTAACATTAATCTCATTATAGATTCTTATATATATATATATGTTCTTTTTTATACAATGTTTAAAACTACCCATAGTCCCTCCTCAACTCTTACATAGAAAGACAATATGTTTCAACACACTCGAACCCACGTCCTCCTGCACTGACAACAATACCAATGCCAATCGAGCTAAAACTCAATCGACATTTCTGTTCCATTTTTATATGAATGTTAAAATAACATCAATCTCCATCGATATTATTTTAGTATATAATGTTCATTTATATTTAGAGTATATATTGTTCTGTAGATTGTTAATGAAGTAAAAAAAAAATTATAATTGAGCATATGATGCAATTTATATTTAAAGTATGATAAAATAATTAAATGATTAAAAAAAATATTTTGACATCATCCTAAACAAGAACATTTGCAACACCGTAAACCAAGAACATATTGTGAATTGGAGAATTCTATGAGTCCGAACCTCACGAGGCTCGGGGCATTGCAACCCATAACCTCTCGAGTACACACACAATAGGCACCATATATATGCTTGACACAAAACGAGGTACCTGCCACCAATACTCACATATATCCATTGTTCTGATTAGGTAACTCATTCCTACGAGAACAAAACATCTATAGGTCAATTAAACTCTAAAAAATAGAGCCAATACGAGAATGGTACGCGACGCCTTGGGAATGACTAGACGACTAAGGGCCACGGACAACTCTCCCTTCTCTTTCCCTATACTCACACTCTCAATTATCTTTCTTCCTTTTCTCCTGCTTCAACCCTTCAAGAAACTTTGGATTAATCACCACTGTTACCTACGGCTCTTCGCCCATTGAGTGAACCGTCATAATTGTCCTAAAATCTCCCCTCACCCGCCCTTAAAGAAAGTGAAAGACATAAAATCACCAAACAAGAAACTGATTTGAACTTTATCTATAAAAATAATCAGATAAAATTACACTGATCATCATTCCATCATACACGAAAACGAAAATCTTCAACGTTCAACCCCAAAAATTTAATACCCTCTCTCTGTTTTTGCTTCCATTAATGACCACCTTCTCTTCTTCTTCTGGCTCCTTTTCAATCCTCTTTTAATGGTTTCCATTTTTACATCAGCCCCGTTATGATGGAGAAAGTAAAGCCAAATTGATGTCAAAATTATAGCAACCAATTTTCCCCAGAAAATCGTCATTGCCAAACAAATCAAGAACAGAGACATGGCTCTGTTTTTTGAACACGAAAAACCCTTCTCGATCCTTTCTTGTTTCGGTTTCGCTTCGTTGCAGCCGCTTTGTTGATGTTTTGCCTCTGTTTTCTGTGTTGTGTTTTGTGTTAACGATGATGATGAAGAAGAGGAAGATGATGTTGTGGATTGAATTAGCCTTCCAGTCAATACTCTGTTTTTGGATTCATTGTTCCTTTTTCTATCTCGAACCCTGTAAGCCTGTAAATATGATGAAAAGAAAAAAAAAATATTTATGAATAAATTAATATAAGGAATTATAAAAATCGAGAAATTAGTTTAATTGGATCGTCAAATATCAACAATTCAGCAAAGAAGGCGAAGGCATGAAAAAGTTTTAAATTTTTGGAAGGTCAAAAAAACAATTTCACCATTACATTAATTTATAATTTCAAAATTTTCGAAAGCACTTAAAAACAATTTTTCCATTCAATTCAATAATTTATATGTAATAAATTAATATAATGGTTTTACTTTGAGGCGAATCTAAGTAGAAGCTTTGGTCTCGAAACAAAAAAATTTCTATTTTAATCCTTTTAAAATTTTCAAAATTTTAGGTTAATTCAACAATAAAATAGTTGAGTGACTAAAATAGATAAAATTGAATAATTAAATGATGCTTTTTATTAATTTTTCGTAGTTGAATGTGAAAAAAAAAAGAGAAAAAAAACATAGTTGATGAATATCAATAGTGGTTGACTCAGAAAATTTTAAAATATAATTTTACCATTATTAATTTAAAATTTTATAAATTATAAAAGATCTAAATTAAAAATTTACCATTTTAAAAAGATATACAAAAGGAAAAATTACAAAAAAATTTTAAATCTTGAGAGACTTATATTTTTTGGAGAGCTATAATGTAAATCTACAAAGAATTAAATTGAAAAAAAACTTGGGGGGCATGAGCCCTCTGGGCCTGGCTCCCCCCCCCCCGAATACTAATGTAGTTTACCCTAGTTTTTATAAAGTATAATAACAGGTACTAACATGTCAGTTTTGTAAAACAAGATGTATTCAAGTCAGAATTAGACCTCCTCAAACAATGAAAAAAAAATAAGGAAGAAATATATTGAAAGAAGAAACGAACCAATACTGTTTCGGAAACAACAGCTTTGATCACTTTGGCAAGCGTTTTCTTTCCCCCACTATGAACACTGATCGAGTTTTCCTCATCGGAAACCGAGGAGTTCGTCGTCGAAGGCTTCGAAAGATCCTCCTTGCTTTGAACGCCGGCGACGCACGTAAAGGCGTGACGGTTAACGGCGGCGGGGGGTTTGGGTTCGAGGCTCATGAGGTCCATATCGACGACGGGTCTAAAACAAAGCAAAAACTTGTTCCTCGAAAGGTTCTTCATTGTTTGTTCTTAATGGAACTCACATACTGTGTGTGGATCATTATAATGGGTTTTGGCATGTCTTTAATTGTTTAGGCAGTTTATGGGAGCCGGTTTTGTGCCTTTATTCTGAGTTATTTCCAATGCTTATTTAAAATTCCCTATCATTGTTATTTGAGTTAATTGCACTAGGGATCTCTAAATTATGACCCTCCTTTTGAATTGGTCATTAGATTTTAAAATATTTTTATTACATCCCCTCACTATTAATGTTATATCAATCAAGGTTTTTCGTTATTAGAATTGTTAAATGACACGTCAAATATTATACAGCTAAATTTAAAATAAAAATTTTTAAAAAAATAAAACGTTATCTGAATGATAAAATTTTTGTAAAAGTTTTGAAAATCTCGAAACTAATATTTTTAAACTATCCATGATTTTAGTAACAACTTAATTGACATGATTAGAATAATTTGAAGTTTAGAGATTGATTTAGAATGAGAGTCATATTTTGTGGATGTTTGGTGGAATTAGCTCTTGTTGTTTTATATCCATAGTTATAGTTGGGGTTAATATAATATTTAGTCCCTGAATTTGGTAATTAGATTCATTTTGATATTTGTACTTTTCTTTGATCCACTTTGATACTTGAACTTGGCAATTAAGTCCATTTCCCCCTTAAACTTAGCAACTGTACAAATTTGATGGCGTGACACTTTGAGATTACACCATGCCATCAAAATTGGATGAAATCCAAGTTCAATGACCAAAATGGTTCCAATTACCAAGTTTAAGTACTAAAGTGTACCAAAAAAATATAAGCACCAAAGTGAATCTAATTGTCAAGTTCAAGGATTAAAACTTATATTAACCCTTTTCATATTCTAAGTTGTATTTTTTTTCATTCGTTTTAGGATAGATTTTTACTATAATATCGATTGTTGTGGGTTATGCTTTTAACTTGTTGGTAAGGCTGTGATCTTCAAATCTTGATGACTCAGGTTTGAATCAAATATTATACTTGTGTTGTCTCTTAATTTATTATGGATTTAAATCTCATTATTTTACAAGTTTTGTCCAAAACTATCTTGTTTTATATTTGATAAATGTTAATATAGAAAGAAATTAAAATAACAAAATTTCAAAGTGGAATGACCAGATCAAGACAACTTGATTGGTGGGGCATTATGAGTAGAATATTAGATACCAAAAATGTGAGAAGGCTTGGGAATGGACAGTTGGAGTTGGAGTTGGAGAGGGGGAAAGGCATAGATTGGGGTGTAAGGTCTTTGGGTTTTTCTTGTTGGAGTCAAACAACAGGTTGCAAATTTTGCAATTATGAGTTTGGTTGGTGGAGTTGAGAATAACAAAACTTTGTAATTATCCACTGAGGTTGGGGCCTCTAAGGTGCCAGCTGAGCAAGAAAGTTTCAAAAAAATTCTTCAAATATATATATATATAGGAACTGAATTAAATTAATTTTTTTATATTAAATGAATGAATTTAGGGTGAGCTTGAGTGGGTGGTACGTTTACTTGCGGTTAGTGTAAAAATAACGGTGATGGTGAGATTAGATACTGTAACGTGAGACAAAAAATAAACTAAACACACCGTACCGTTCATCCAAATCCACACTTAATTATTATACTATTGAAAAGAATGTCAAATTTCAACATAGTTAACACTTAAACATTTATTATTTAACATAATTATATATTGACAGCTTTTTATGATTCAGTAGATGAAGAAGTATTTTGTTTGAAGTTGAATTACAAATGAAAAAAAAATTCATGTCATTTTTTATACAATAAATATTTGATTGGGTTGGTTTTACTTATCAATCGAGTCTCAACTCAATTAAAAATTAACAATAACTTTTTTAAATAAAAGGCATGTTATATATTATGCCAACATCTTTACTTTCTTATATTATTATAAATTAATAAAAAGTTAACACATAATATTTGAACCAAAATATTATAAATAATAAACTTTATCTTTACCAATTCAATCACAACATGCATTAACTTTCATATATATTTTTTTAATAAATATATTTTAAAATACATAAATATTTATCCAAAAGATAACCAAAAACATTAAAACTTTTTTTTTTAAAAAAGTTAATTTTAAAAATTTTCCTTTAAATTCGATTCGATTATACCCCTATAACAAGTGGATGAGTAACTAAATCGAGTATATTTTGTTGACATAAATTCCCAAATAAATAACCCAATGGGCTTGGTCTAAGTCCAAGACCTATTGGGTTTTCTGTTGACTTTGAATTTTACAGATAAATATTTGATTTAATAATATTAGCAATCAATTTTTATCAAATTAATTTTAAAAATTCGAATTAAACATTAAAAAGTTAACATTATTATCTTCAGGTATCAAAATATATAAATTATGTAAAAAATGCAGATATTAAATTGAATAAAAAAAATAACACATTGTACCTTATTAAAAAGACCATCTAACTTAAATACCAAATTATATATTAGTCATAAATACTTTACACATTTTTATAGTTTTGAATTTTTTTTAATTTATTGACAAAATTTTATACTTTACACATTTGGGTTTCAACCTAAACTCACCTTGTTTTATACATTTATGATTTATTTATTTTATTTTTATATATTATATCACTAGTTTTCTTATTACTTTATTTGTCTATATTATATGACTAGTTTTCTTACCATTGTGTATACATTACTGCAATCCATTGGGTAATGTGTTAGGGTATTGGCCCATAGTTGGGGCTTATTTGATTGACATTAATTCCCAACTGAACTATTCATAGTCCATTGGGTTCCTGGTTTTATTTAATTTTTGGGTTAATATAGCTTTTAGTCTCTGAACTTGTTACTTAAGTCCACTTTGGTACCTTTATCTTTTTTTTTATAAACTGAGATACATGAACTTGACAATCAGGTCTATTTTAAACATTGAATTTGGATTTCATTACAACTTAACGACATGACTGCCACATCATCAAACTTCTACATTTGTCAATTTCAAGGATAAAAATGAATGTAGCTGTCAAGTTCAAATACCAAAGTGGACTTAATAACCAAATTTAGGGACTAAAAGTTATATTAACCTTTTTTTACTGACTATTCCACCCTCTTTCTTTGCTTTGATAGATAATATGTATTTATTTCATACTTTTTTTTTTTAAAGGGAGAATATTTGATGCATTGTCGATGAATAGGTTTCATGCACCATCGACGAATAATAACACGAACGTCATATTTAAATAAAACAAAAAATAGTAAAGAATTTATAAATAAATACTAATAATCTTATTTAAATATAATTAAATAATAATTAACTATAAATTGTTGTCAAAACCTTAAACCCACACCTTAAATACTTGAACCCAAAATCCTAAATCCAAGAGTTATTAATATTTATTTATAATATTAACAAATTCTTAATTACATTTAAATAAAAATATTAATATTTATTTACAAGTCCTTCATATTCTTTGTTTAATTTAATGATGGCATGCAAAATAAAATTATAATCGATTTATGGAATTATTTTAGTTATTTTTTATTTTATTATTGTTCTCAGTTGATTTGTAAGGTGAATTACTCAAAAATGCTTTTTAATCATTATTATCGAATTAGGTCGATTTTTACAAAATTTACAGGATTAGATCGATATCGAGAGTTAGATGCATTTTAAGTGGATATGGCAGGAAAATACTTCCATCTTGATAAACTTTCAGCTTTGGCCAAATGGTTAAATACTAGTATTTTTATCCTTCAAGCAATATGAATAAAAAAAATACAAATGTGAGTAGGAGATAAATCAAATCCAAAACTCAAGAATAAAAACACTAATATTTAATCATCTGGCCAAAACTGAAAGATCATTCAGTTGGGAGCATTTTTCTATCATATCCACTGAAAACGCGTTCAGTTAAACGCGTTTTACCAATATTGACCTAATCCGATAAATTTTACACAAATCAACCTAATGTGATAATTTTGGTTAAAAATCAATGAATTTTTATTGATATGAAAATAAGAATAAAATAAATAAATGTAAACATTAGCCATTTATTGGGCATCCTTCGGCATATTCTCTTACATGATTGGGACATGCGTTCACTTTGTTAGACTAGTTTTTGTCCCATTGGTCATACTAATTAATTACTAAAATCCATAGTACAACTTGTAATATTTCTTAGTTTTATTTTCATAATTAATTAAATTAAAAGAAAAAAGACAAAGGAGCTGACTATTGCATGTTGGTGCTTTTTTTACTTGTCTAAAATATAATATTTTGTTGACTAAATGAAGGTTAAATAATTATTTTAGGTTTAATGATAAAATTGGCCACTAACGTTTGCATGTTTTGTCAAAATTGTCTTAATTATATTTTTAAGTTTTTTTTAGCCATCAACTATTGTTTTTTTATCAATTTGCTTTTTCTAACAGATTTAATAAAAATACCGTTAAATAAGTCAACGGGGATGATGTGAAATTTCATATGTAAAATATTTTTAATGAAATGTAATTTATTACTTAGATAACCCAATAAGATAATTACATGTGAAAAATAATAAAATAAATAAATAATACATTAAATTAAATTAAAAAATAACTCTTAATTTAAAGAAAATAAATGTCATTATCTTTAAAAATTTAACTCAGTAGAAAAACTTCTCGGTAAATAAACGTATGAAATATTAAGACCTTTTGAAAGAAAAGAAAGATTGAAACCTTGAATTTATTCATTAAATCTATTAGAAAAAGTAGATTGAAAAAAAGAACAAAGGTTGATGGCTAAAAAATACTCAAAAATACAATTAGGGCGATTTTGAAAAAACATGTAAACTTTAGTGGCCAAAGTTGTCATTAAGCCATTATTTTACAATTAAATTGGTGTTTTATTTTACACGCAAAAAACGTGGTAGAAAAATAAATAATTGGACTAAGAAAATTATAATATTATTATTAAGGGTAAATTATCAAATTAGTCAATTTTGTTTACTTCAGATTACATTTTAGTCACTTATGTTTGAAATGTTACGTTTTAGTCACTTACGTTAATGTGTTGTAATATTTTAGTCACTGAACCGTTAATTATTGTTAACGGTGCAACGGTAAGTTAACATAGCATGCTAAATTATCATTTTAAACAAAAATCTTAGGTTATATTATACTATTGGTCCTCATTTTTTTTCGTTTTGAGCAATTTATTTTTTTCTTTTATATTCTTTTAACTTTCCTTCTTTTTTTCTTTTTTTTTTTCCATTTGCTTCTCTTTCTCCCTCTATTTTCCTCCATTCTCCATCTCTTTTAACGTAGTTTTTTCATGTTTTCCGTTTGTTAAAACTTTTTTATGTTTATGAAAAAAAAAAGCTGAAACCAAAATAAAACTTGCTTCGCACATTCTCACCCCACAATTACAAACCCTTATGATCCATCATCGCTTTAAGAAACCAAATTGGATCTCTCAATGACCTAGTCTACAAGCTCGCCTCACTCGAAAACCTTGTCAATTATGACTTATGACAGTCCACCCTCAACAAAGTTTCCCGAGCTCGTTTCCTTAACCTCCTAACCAACTCACACGACCACCTTTCTTACCTACAACATTCTTGCCCTCTCAAAACTACGTTGTTTCACGGATTCTTCAAACAAGTTCTACGCTCTCAATGACTAAAACGACCATCATACGAAACTTACCCTTAACTTTACCCAAACCGGTTTGGTTCCATGCTTCCTTTCTCACTTCAGTTCATCTATGCTCTGCTTCTAATCAAACTTGATTCGAAATATTCAAAAAGGTTTAGATCAACTTTATCGTTTGCTTAATTTTATTCGTCAAAAAATAAAAGAAAAGGAAAGGAATAACCTACACAATTCTGTAAAAGTTTGAAAACAGAAAAAATATATTTTGAAAATATAGAATTCAATTTATGTTTAGATTTGATTAAAGATATGATTTTTTTATACTAATTAGTTGAATCCAATTTTAGTTTCAAAATTAGGTTATATTCAAATCGAGATTTGATTTAGAATGATTGATATTCGATTTTGAATTAAATTCAATTTAGAAATCATATGAAAGAAACAATGACTATTTGATGGCTATGTTTTTCCAATAAAGAATATAAGAAGAGAGAAAAATAAAGAGGAGGAAGAAAAGGAAAATAAAGAAATAAAAAGAAAAAATTAAACTGTTCAAAAAATTTTAAAGTATGAGGACTAGTTTTAACAAATGGAAAACATAGAAAAACTATGTTAAAACATGAAAAAAATTAAGTTGCTCAAAATGAAAAAATATAGGAATCAATTGTATAATTTAACTTAAAATTTTCGTTTGAAATGATGATTTTACGTGTCCCATCACCTTACCTTTACACCGTTAATAACTATAAACGCACAGTGACTAAAATGTTACAACACGATAACATAAGTGACTAAAAAGTAATTTGAGACAAATAAAAGTAACTATTTTAATAGTTTTAATGTCTATGATAAAAAAAAAATCCATCATTTATTCTAAAAAAAATTCCATCTTATATTTGCTCATAATTTGTTCCTTGTAAAGAAATATTAAATTTATTTTTATGAAAAAATCTAATCACGAATTTCAACCTTATACTTTACAAAAATTAAAAAGTTAGTCCCTCTACTTTAACTTGTTAGCATTTGATTCTCATATTTTTACGGAAACTAAAAAATTAATTCAATTGTGAGATATTGCTAATCATTATCGTTAAATCATTGACCTAAAAATAATTAGCAGAAATTAGTAGTTCAACAATTTATATGTAATAAATTAGTAAAAATTAGTTCAAGTTCACGTGTTTATCAACAACCAATTTAACTTTTCCAATTTTCATAAAGTACGGGCCAAATTCTAACAAATCAAAATAGAGAGCCTGACTTTTCAATTCTTATAAAGTAAAGGATTGAATTTTTAGTTCGATCCAACAAGTTCAGCTCAGGAGCGATGCAGAGGCAAGGGGTCAAGCAGAGGCCTTCCTCAATAGAAAATTGCTTGTTTACACACCCTAAAATAATAAAATTATAAATTAAAATATAGCAAATTGTACTTTGGCCCCTCAAAAATGAAAAAATAGTCCTTTAAAAATGATAAATTTATGTTTTGACCTCTCAAATTTTCATAATTAAATTTGATACCTCTCTAAAAGAATTTCTAGATTCGCCTCTCCATGGTAAATTTGCCCTTTTAACTCATTTAAAGTTTATGAAAATATAAATAGATATAATGATAAAATTATACCTTAGCCCCTCCTAAAAATTTATTATTCAATTTTGGCCCTTAAACAATATTATAACTTCACACCTGGTTTAGTTGATATTAATTTTTTTCTAATTTAATTTAAGGAATAAATTATATTAGGATCATTTTAAAAAGTATAGTTTTTAGGCACCAATAAAATAGTGCCACATCATTAAATTTTAAAGATAACAAAGTATTATTATACACTCATCTATATCTAATATCTTCTCCAACTTAATTTAACTTTAATTAAATTACTTCAAATAATTAAATTTTAAATTTTAAATAAATATTTTTTTTACAAATTTTAATCATTTTATTTAATTATTTCATAAGATAATATTTTTTTATTTTTGTGCAATCAATTTTTTTAAATAGTAATTTTTGTATAATTTTTCCATGTTATTGACACATAATTTTGGCAATCATCTTATCCAAAACTCAAAACCTCGAACTTTAAATCTCGAACTTCGAGATTCGGGGTTTAAATTTGGGATTTAAGATTTAAGGTTTGGGTTTGAGTTTTGAATTCGGGGTTCAAGGTTTAGGTTTAGGTTTAAGATTTAAAGATTTGGGGTTATGAGTTATGAGTTTGAGATTCAAGGTTCGAGTTTAAGGTTCAAGGGCCTAGGATTGCTGGTTTAAGGTTTTTTGTTTTGGATTTAAGGTTTGGGATTCTAGATTTTGAGTTTTGAGTTTGGGGTTCAAGGTAAAATATTATCAAAATGATGTGTTAACATGAAAAAAATAGTTGAAATGTAATTAATTAATTGGAAAGTGACCATGAATAATGTGATGAAGGATTCCATAAAATACTTTTCCTATAAATGAGTGTATAATAATAATTTCATGTCAATAAAATTTGATGATGTGGTAAAATTTTATTGGTGCCTACAAACTTTAGACTTTAGGATCATCCTTACGTAAATTATTCAATTTAATTTAATTCAACTTGAATTGATAAAAATTACTTCAAAAGTATTGATTGGATCATCTTTGAAATTCAATCTGTTTTTAAGCATTAACTTTTTTTCTAGAACGTCTTTGGGTTTATCAATAACGACGTTGAATTACTTCCATTAACATCATCAAATGTAGATTAATGGCACTAAAATTAATTAATTAATTGATAAATGAACATATTGATGAAAAAAAAAATAAAGCTGTTATTTGTAATTAACAAACAGCAAACCTGTAGAAACCTCAGCAAAAATCACTTCCATTGACTGATGCCAAACGTGACACTAAAATTTTATGAATTTTTATATTAAAAAAGTGTACATAATTACTGAAACTCGGATAATTCACTGTTAATGTGTAAGTTGTACAGCACTATTGAATTAAATGTATTTTTATAAAGGATTTATATTTGATGTGCTGACAGTGAGAGGTGACGCGAAGGGTACATGTAGGGACCTTGGTCGTTTCGAAAAAGGTAAAATTGCAGTATAGTCCTTTCGAAATCTGTGATGTACTACAAATTAATACAATATAAAATTGTATTTTAGTTCTCTTAAAAATGTTTTATGCATTGCAAATGAATTAGATTATGTCATATCATCAAAAAACTTAATACTTTTGTTTTGGTTCATATCAAATCATTTTATACACAATCATTTGGAGAGATTAGCTAAAGATCATGACCTATCAAAATTTTTGAAAATTCTAATTAAAACCCTCAATTCTTTTTAAAATTTAGTTTGCCCCCCCCCCAAAAATTTAATGCCAAGATCCACAATTGTGTATCGGTTCCTTGATGTAGTTGGTGGCAGGGATAAGGGCATAGACAAGGAGCGCGCACGCAGTGGCCTTGGCTCACCAAAATGGTAAATATGTCTTTTAGTCCCTTTGAAGTTTATGAAATTAGAAATGAATTTAACGATAAAATTACATTTCCACCTAAAAAAATTTATGATACGTCTTTACCTCCTAAAGTAAATTTCTAGCTTTGCCCTTGAGTAAGGATGAGCTTCCGGGCACTAACTGCCAAAACCCTAAAATTAAAAGTACATTTCGATTTTAATAATATATTTTGATTCATTGATTAAATTCATTTTGGTTTTTATAAATAATTTTTCTGTATTACAAATGAGAATACTTAAAAAAAACAAACAGAATAGCGATCAATAAAAGAAACTGAAAGCAATAATCGCAATATTTTAAATAATACGCATAAAACGTGTCGCTCTCTTTGGTCTAAAAGGGCACCTGCATAGCTAAAGACTAAAAGCATACAAATAGCTTTGATCGCAAGGAAGCTGAACCAGAGAGTGAGTCGACGGTGGGTGAGTGAGTGACTCAGTGAGTTGAAGGAAAACATGGTAAAGAAACCTTGCTGTGATAAGAGCGGGCTGAGGCAAGGAACCTGGACGGCGGAGGAAGATAGAAAACTAACAGCTTATGTTACCAGATATGGCTGCTGGAATTGGCGTCAACTCCCCAAGTTTGCAGGTAAAAAACACAACATTCTATGGAAACCCTAAAACACCTCAAAAATTTTCATGAAAACGATAATGACTGATCGAAACAGGAGGGGGTTAGGACTAAATTATAAAATTTTGAGAGGGTCAAAATGTGATTTTACCTAACTTACAGCTTTATAATTTATAGAGGGATTAAACTGATACTTCTGTCGTTTTTGGAGGGTCAAAAAAATGTAATTTTATGATTGACTGAAAGCGGGTTAGAATTAAATTATAAAATTTCAAGAGGGTAAAAAATGTAAATTTATGTGACTTACATAGAGGGACTGGATTAATATTCCACTGTTTTTACAAAGGGATTAAGAATTGAATTATAAATTTTTAGAGGAGTAAAAATGCAATTTTATGTTTGCACTAGTAATTCATTTCTCTAGGGACTAGAGTAGCATTTTTTTAGATTGAAACGGTTATAAGCTAATTGTTCAAGGCATTTATTTCGGGTTAAACGCATCCTACATCCTCAAACTATGGCTCAAATTTTAGATTGATCTTCAAACTATAAAATATTCTAATTGAGTCCACAAAGTATCAATATCATATTGATTAGATCCTTATCAATTTAAATTTAATGTGTAGCATATTTATGAAACGTGGGTCAAATTGTAAACACGTGTGTACCTACATCATATACATCTTGGATCTAACGTGTTAAAAAAAAAGATCTAATTTATCTAAGCTACCTATAGAGTAGGTACAGACGTACAACAATTTAATCTAAGTATTTTAAGTATACTTCATATCAAATTTGAATTAACATTTAACGTCTAAATAGACAGGTAGACTAATAAAAAGACTTGATTGATAGGATAGTAAAACTTTGAGGACTCAATTTGAACATTTTAAAGTTAAGGGATGTTTGGTGGAATTATGTCTTTATCTTCAATGTACGTATGTATGCATGCATGGATAGATGGTACTGTTTCAGGTCTGGCGAGGTGCGGTAAGAGTTGCAGGCTCCGATGGATGAATTATTTAAGGCCAAACCTCAAGAGGGGAACTTCACCAAGGAAGAAGACGAGACTATCATCACTTTACACGAATCTCTAGGAAACAGGTAATACAATTATTAGGTTCGAATTTAAGAATAACAACAATAAACCATTACAATGAATTTTCATAAAAAGAAAATTATATTTTTTTGTTAAAATGGTCCCTAAGCTATCAATTTTGTTTCATTTTACCCAAAATATATATTGGGTCCAAAGAAACGTGCTAGTTGTTATGTTCTTATTGGTTGATGTAATTTTTTAGATAAATCAAGACAAAATTTATAGTTTAAGAACTTTTTTTTTTTACCCAAAAGAAACTTTAAAAACCAATCTATAGAATTAAAATATAGTTTTAAGGTGAGTTTAGAATATAATTTACTTAAAAACTATAATCATGTAACATTTATATAATATTGTTCCGCTCAAAAAGTGAAAAGATTTGAATAAAATATACACTTGAAAAATAGGCTTGGACAGAAAAGTAAGGTCCATTTCCTAAATAGGAACGGCCTCCTGATTTTACAAAAAAAAAACTATTTTTTTAATGTTTTGCCACTATTTGTTCATTGTTTTGCTATTATTTCGTTATTATATTGTTACTATTTTGTTGTTATTGCCTAGATGTTGTATAATTTATTATTATTAATTTTGTTTCCATTTTAGAGGTATTTGCTTGCTAAGTTGCACTTATCTTAGCGCTATTTAAATATATTTTTTAAACTTTTTTCATTTGTTGAGAAATATTTATTTTAATGTTTTTAGTGTATTTGATATATTATATTTTTAAATTTATTTTTATATAAAAATAATATAAAAACTTTTAATACAGGCAGACTGGATCGGACTCGAGTTTTAGTATTTTTATCTGGATCGAGTTTAGGTAAAATTTTAAACTCATATTTTAGGTCAGGACGAACTCGAACCTAAAAATGAGCCTAATTTTTTTACTTGACCCGACCCGACCCATTCACAACTCTAGCTTATAATATAGTTTAGAGCCTTCTTAAAAACTATAATCATGTAACATTCATGAAATATGTATACCCTAAATCACAAATATAAATCCAACTAATTACCTTTTTAAAAAAATATATAAATTAGTAATTTTTTGTACAATTCCTATTACTATTTATAATTCCCTCAATCTATAAATTAGAGAATAATACGAATTGAAGTGCACTCAAATTCATGCCCTCTTATAAGTTACAACAATAATGATGTCAACTTTATAAATGATGGTTAAATTTGTAAGTAATAATAAATAAATAAAATTAATGATAAGAATCTTAACAAAACAAGCAATTCTAATAATATAATTTTTGGTCCGGTAAATTTTGGTCCACTTTAGTGTATGAAGTTATCTATTGTTTCCACTTTAACACTAGAACTTCGATAAAATTGTGATGATATGGCTGTTTGAAATTGTAACATGTGGTAAGAGTACTTTAGAGAATTTTATATTAAGAGTTGGATTGCATTTTACCTTTTTTTTTATTAAAAAATGGTTAAATTAGTCTTGTATATTAGATTAAAATGCAAATTGGTCATTTGTTAAAAAATACATCCATTTTTACTATTAAAAATCGGTCATTATATGTCAGTATGAGATATATGCGGCAAGCCGCATATAATTGTTTAGTTGTTTCGTCAATCACACCAATTTTTAACAATAGAATAGATAAAAATTTTAACAGAAATGATCAATTTACTATTTGATCTAATGTACAAAGACTACTTTACCTATTTTTTTAGTATAGGAAGCAAAATACAATTTGACTCTTAGTAAAGGACTTTCATGGTAAATTTACCTATAAATTGCACTAAATAATGTTTTTTTTCACAATATGCAGGTGGTCAGCCATTGCTGCCATGTTACCAGGAAGAGCAGACAATGAAATAAAGAATCATTGGCACACAAATCTCAAGAAGCACGTTAAAAATAAGCCATCAACCACGAAATTACACGACAAATACACCAATAATCAAAACCTAAACGACGATCATCTTCAAATAAACCCTATAATTCCGCCATTAATCCTCGAAAGCTCACCACCACCACCATTATCAACCGATACACAAGGTTCCTTCACCACTACAGATATCTCAGTTGGATCGACCAAATCTGACTCTGTTTCTGATTTTTGGTCCGAACCATTTCTGCCAGACATTTTATCGGAGGATTTGCCCACAATGGGTGCATCCGCAGGCTTTGAATTTGATCTTCTTGATGGAGAAATCTTATCACCCTTCGGTTTCTACGATCATCTTGAACCCTTCAGCTTCTAATTTAAAGTATAGTATATAGGAATTTAATTTGGTCAAATTATAGTTTTGATGCCTTTACTATGTTTAAATTTTGTTAAGTGGAGGTTGACTCTTTTTAAGAAGTCGTCAAAGTGTCGTTTGTTCGGAACCAACAAGTCCATCGACAAGTCAATATTGTCCCCGGCCCGATTCTGATGATAATTTCAACCTGTTGAAGGATTCGTCAACTTCAAATAAACAAGATCTTGAAAACTTTTTCCGAAGGAATTGACCTCCCCTCAACAAATTTATAATATAATCCCTATATTTTAATTTAACATAATTTAATTATCTATTTTTTATAATGCGATTAGTTACTTCAAATAGTTACTAGCATTAATCATTTTGGTTATTGAGTTTGATTTTTCTTAAAAACATTATTTTCAACACAAAATAATCATGTGATCAACATGATAGGTTGGAAAATTTGTTTTTGAGAAAAAAATAGTATTTTAATCAAAATAGTTAATTATTTGAATTACTCAATGACATTATAAAAATAAAAAACTAAATTCTATCAATTATTAAATTATAGGGCTAAATGTTAAATTTGAGTATAGTAGAGGGATATAAATTAAAGTTCGACCATTTAGTTTATAATTGGTGAATAATTTTATCTTGTACGTCAAAACGTCATAAACTACTTTTAAGATTATTCCTAAAGAAATTATAACGTGATACGATGAAGAATGAGACTTCGATTTATTTAATGGTTTATTAATAAATAAAGGTAAATAGTTAAGAGTATAAAAAAAATATTGTAAGCCACAAAATAGAAGCAGGATTGTTCAATATTTCGAATTAAAAGGATCTCTTTTCTAAAGATTCCATTGAGTATAGGACAAATTCAAGAATTTCTATTAATTTATATTTATATTTATATTTATATAAACTTGACAAAATTATAAACAAAAAGTTATAAAAAAATTTAAAATTATAAATATTTTTATTAAAAATAACAATACCGGGTCAATTTTTTTAAATCTTATAATCATTAGATTTTAATGGGTCGGTATAGTTATTCTTTAATAAAATTATAATTTTTTTATTTTTAAATATTTTTTAAATTTTAAAAGGGATTAAATGTTTTTTTAATTTGTTACCAAGGTCTTTTTGATCATTTAGCCTTATTAATTTAAAAAATTTGTAATTTACTTCCAATAAAAGAGTAGGGTCAAATTGAATAAATGTGTTAAGGTTGAAGGTTAAATTTGTCATTATATCTTATATATAGACATCAAATTTATTAAAGGGACTGTTTTGCTCACTCATCTAATATACATGGATTAATTTACTCATTTTTAATAAAAAGACTAAAATGCAACCTAATATATAGTACTAAGAGTTTTGTGATACTTTTACCATTGATAGTACTACTAGATCTAGAATTTTTCTTTAATTTCCATGTGATTCACGTACCATTCACCTAGAATTATCTATAGGCTGAGTTTCAGCAAGTTTTTTTTTTTTATGTCTAAATTAAATATTAAATTTCTTTATTGTTAAATAATAAAACGAATTTTTTGAACAAATCAAGTAAAAAACAATTTAGCCGTGATTCAGCCCGACCCATGAATAAATATACCTCCACCTTTAAAAGTTTTATTTATTAATTTTAATACAAGGATACCAATTTCCCTTCAAAATTCAAGAGTCTAAAAAAAGGATACCAGCGAATTCTTACAAATGTGGAAAGGGTAAGGAGAGGCCTTTCGGATGATGCAAGTTGCATAGAATGTGGCGGAGTTCAGGAGTCGGTGTTACATGTTTTGCGAGATTGCAGAACTGCGAATGCTGCTTGGTTGCAGGTATTGGCTGTTGATGATGTTCAACGATTCTTTGCAATGGTTCTTGAGGAGTGGCTTACTTCTAATATTAAAGGTGAATTTTGTATGCTAGTTGATGGTGCGCTGAGTCAAAGATTTTATTTGCAGTCATCTGTTGGCTTTTGCGGAAAGGGCGTAATAAGCAGGTGTTTCAGTGTGAGCGTAGCAGGGTGGATGTGTTGGTGCGTAATGCTAAAGGTTATGCTTGTAATATAATGGGAGCCAAGGATAGGAAATTGGTGGCTGGAACTAAGCCGAATCGTGAAGTGAAATGGAAGCCTCCGGATCCGGGTTGGGTTAAGGTAAATATAGATGGTGCTGCGCATGTGAATGGTTCTTGGTCAGCTGCTGGTGGTGTATTGCGTACCTCAGCAGGAGAATGGATTGAAGGATTCCGCAGGCATCTTGGACGGGGTTCGGCGTTGAACTCAGAGCTGTGGGCAATATTGCATGGTTTAGAATTGGCTCAAATGCAAGGATATGGCAAGGTGGAAGTTGAGACCGATTGCAAGATGGCTTTGGTGATGATTAAAGAAGGCCAGCAGAACTTTCAAGCTACAACATTAGTAAGGAAGATAATGATATTAAAGCAGCAGTTTGAGGAGATTAAGTTTCAATATGTGCCTCGAGAGGGGAATATAGTAGCTGATTGGTTGGCTTATCATCTTCTTCAAATGATGCCCACTTAGTTGTTATTGATGCTCCTTTAGATATGGTTCGAAAATTACTGTTTGATGATAAATGTGGTTTTACATATGTACATAATGATTGAATAAAGGCAAGCTGATGCCTTTTCTTTTATCTATCAAAAAAAAAAATTGCCATCAAATTAATGTGTTTATATATATACATATAAAAGAGTAGTTATAACCAGTTTAGCCTTAATTTAATTAACACAGTGCTAGTGCAACAATCAATGGAACGATGATTTAAGAGTGCTTATGTGTGTGTGTTTTATTTAAAAATTGAAGAGAGATTTCGAGTAAAAATAAATTATATATAAAAAAGAAGAAGTTATAATACAAAACCATTCCTCTTATTTGTATTATGCTTATGTTATAATTGTTTTTAATGCATTTTATATATATTTTTTAATTTTAACATGTTAATAAATTATTTTATATAAAATTACACCATTTTATTGCTTTTATATTTATTTGTATTGTTGTTAAAGTGATTTTTAAAGAAAATATTTAAATCTAACTGTTAATTGTGATATAACTATATTTTATAACTATATCTTGAAGGGGAGAAATATCATGCAAATTCCTCCTCAATGGCTAAATAACATATTATACCTTTTCTTAAACTATATTTTAGAATATATAAATATAGAGAACCTTGTAGAATTCTATGTAATTCTCCTTCGATATTTGATTGATTCGTCTGACATATTAACAGTGGTAGAATCAAAAAATCATTTAAAGATCGAAATTAAATTATGTATTTTTATAATGGCAAAAATATAATTTTATTATTTTAATAATTTATATTTTTATAATTTTTAAAAAATTAAATTAAATTATTATTATTTTTAGATGTTAAAATATAATTTTATTATTATTAATTTAAAATTTATAAATTATAAAACACTTAATTAAAAAAATTTATTTTAGAGGGACAACCCCCTGCTGCGCCACTGCACATTGAGATTTATGTGGAACTGTTCATATTATTATTCAATCAGCACCAATCAAAGAATGAAATACGGCACTTCATGATTAACCGTAGCTTCTTTTTTTTTTTCCTGAAAGCAACAGTAGCTTTAAATAGATACTATAAAATCGAACTATTGATAACTATGATATTTATATATTTTTTATTTAAAGAAATATTCATTTTTTATAAAAGAAATAATTAATAGTTTAAATTTTTAGAATTAATTTAATGAGAATTCATAATTAACTAATAATATTAGTCATTAATTTTTATAAAATAAATCATAAAATCCAAATTAAATCACATCAATCGAATTGTATTTGACAAATTAAATGTAAAATTAAACAAATTTGTTGAGTATTTTTCAATGTGTCTTTCAAATGGTGTAGTTTACCTATTTATATGGTATGGTATTGTTCATTGATAATACATACTGGGTAAGTTTTATGTATGTGGACATGTATCCCACTTTCGTCTAAACATGTGTTTACATGACTTCGACCTCGTGTAAGCTCGTAGCACATAGATCAAGTTTGATCTATCAACCTGTGAGTCTAGTTCTTAGGTCAAGCTTGCGAGTTTGATCTTGTTAGAATCCGGCCCAGGTCTAAAACTCGAAATGAGTTTGAACCGGTGATGATAATCATCCTAACAAAATTCATAATTAACATTAAATTTCTTCTATCAACAAAATTATGAAAAATGTAAATTTAATAATATTAAAAATTAACTTTCATAAAATTAATTTTAAAACTCAAATTAAATGCTAAAGATGCAATAAAAACTTATTATTTTTATATACCTATATATTATCATATTATGTCTCAAATTTATTTTATGTTAATTTATTATTTTTATTACCGCTTCAATGAAATCATCTTTATCCTAGTTTGAAGTTCATGGTTTGATCAAAATTAGAGCTGATCGTGGGTCGGGTCGGATCGGGTTCGAGCCGGGCTTCAATAAAATTTTAGGTTCAAGTGCTAGGTCCGAGCTCAGTCCGGCTCGAAAAATGGGTCTAAAACTTTGTCCAAACTCGACCCGAATTATAACATTCAAACCCGAGTCCTACCTGACCCAGTCCGTATTAATTTTTTAGATTATTTTATTACATACAACAAATTTAAAAAATATATAATATATCAAATACACTTAAAAACATTAAAATAAACATTAAAAAATAAATAAATTTAAAATACATTAAAATTTTTTTATATTAAGATAGTTGCAAATAAATTAGTAAAAACATTAACAATAAAACATAAGTTCTATAATATTCAAATAATATTAAAAAAAACAGTGAAACAATAGTAAAAACGCATAAAAATAACATCTAAACAACAAAAATAACAACCAAACAGCAGCAAAAATAACATTAAAAAAAACAAAAATAGGCACAAAAATAACAGCAAAAACAACACAAAAATAACAATCAAAACAATAAAAAAAGCACCAAAACAGTAAAAAACACAAAAACAGTAAAAAATAGCAACCAAAGCAGTAAAAAACAACATCAAAACAATAATATAATTTTTTATTAAAAATGGTTAATTTATTCGGGTCGGGCCAAGTCGAGCTCGGGCCAAAAAACTCATACCCAAGGTCCGGCCCGTTTAGAAAATAGGCCTCGTTTTTTATCCAAACTCATTTTTCGGGCCTATATTTTTATCCAAACCCTCTTATTTTTCAAGCGAGCCTTCGAATAGAGTCGGGTGGCCCAATCCATGATCAGTTCTAGTCAAAACGCAATGAATTCAACAATATTTGTGAATGGTTGGTAAAAGTTGAGGTATTAAATTTGAGTATCGAGGTATTGAGTAGAGATGAAGTTAGATTTTTTTTAAGTTTTAATTAAATTAGATATTTTTATTAGATTTGAAATGTAATTTTTATTATTTTAATAATTTATATTTTTATAAAATTTTAAAAAAGTAAATCAAAATTTTATAAATTTTAAAAGTTGAAAGTGTAATTTTATCCTATACTATCTTAAAATTTTAGAAGGCCAAAAGTTTAATTGCCATTTGGGAGGGGGAGGCCCTTAAGAACCTCTAGGGACGAGTCTCATTATTTTGTAATTGTCATCTCTGCATCTCTAGTCCTACCATTCCTAATTGTTGTGGGCGACTTTTATCTGGTTATATTTTGATTCTTTATCTATTTAAGCTTTATATTTTCATGTTCGTTTTACTTTTCATGAATATTTATTTTTTCGGGATTCGTAATTATCTCTCGCATTAATATTATCTTTAAGGTTTGATTTTGAATTCTCCTTTTAAGAGTATACCTAATAATTATTAGTGCTCTACTTTATAATTGTTCGAAAGGCGCTCGCAAATATAAATCAAATATAAGAGAAAAAGAAGTTATTACAAGATGCCAAATATAGTTAAATAAATATATTCTTGTCGAATATTTTTTTTTACATTTAAAATTTACTTTTTTTTTACTTTAAGAAACTTAGATTTTAACATTTCGGAATTAAAAATGTAAATTTAATTATGAATACAGTTAAATTTTTTTATCAAATTTAGTTTCATTGCAACACAATTTTTTTATTATCAGAAGTTGTTTTTTTATTTCAAAATATCATACCAATAAATTCAGAATATATGTAACTCTAAATTTTAAATTTTATTAAAATAAAAAAGACTAAATTCTAAATATGTCAAATTACAGAAAATTTAACTCTAATTTTAAATTTTGTAAAAATTAGATTAAATTCTAAATACTGCAAGTTATGGCATATTTAACCTTGTTAATTACGTTTCCAAATTCTAAAGCACGTCCACGCTAGCTACGGTGGGGGTGAGGCAATCGAACCGTCTCCAGCAATGCATCAGCTCCTTCCTTGATTAACCTCCATGCGGCAACCACGTGGTGGTCACCCGTCAATGTGGCCCCCACAGCAAATCTCAGTACATATATTCCACCGACTTTCGTATGAGTCATATAAACCCGACCCGTCGAATTGACCCAATCCAACAACTTCCGGTTCAACACTTCGGTGTAACCCGACCCGAAAGTTTCATCCGGATTCAACCTGAAACACACCAGCGCGAACTCTCTTGGCACCACAATTTCGAACCTCGGGTCGGATCTTACAAACTCCTCGAATATCTTGGCCATCCCTACGTCGGACCGGATGTGAGCTTGTAAGTTGACGACACCGTAGGTTCGAAAAATGAGCCACAATCTTAATGACTTGAACCGCCGGCCGGTACCGACTTGCCAGTCCTTGAAATCGACGACGGAATCCGATTCGCTTTGTTTGTTTCTCAAGTATTCCGGGTTGGTGCTTAGAGCTTTGACGAGTGCAGTGGGGCTTTTGACCCACACGCAGCAACAATCTAAGCCACTGAGCAGCCACTTGTGGGGACTCAAACTCAACGAGTCAACTCGTTCTACCCCATTAAGGTGATGCCGGAACTCCGGGCATATACATGCACTGCCGGCGTAAGCAGCATCCACGTGAACCCACATGCCATGTTCCTTCGCCACACCAGCGAGCAGTTCGATTGGATCAACGGCCGTGGTGGAAGTGGTCCCTAGGGTTACACAAAGATAAAGTGGGACCAACCCATCCGCCATGTCAGCTTCGACGGCGGCCTTAAGCTGGATGGGAGATAAAGAGAAACCGGCGTCGATCGTCGTCGGAATCAACCTTATGTTCCGAGGAGAAATGCCGACCATCTTACAAGCTTTAGCAAATGTGGAATGAGTTTGGTCGGAAGCATAAACAACAAGCTTGTTCAAGTTGCCGGAGCCGTCGACATCAAGAGCTTTGTCCCTCGCCGCAATGAGCGTAACGAGAATAGCTTCACTGGTGGTGTTCTGGATAACGCCACCGCCAGTACCTTGAAACATGAACGACTTGGGTAGCTTCAGCATGTCAGCCAGCCAATCGATGACCACCATTTCCAACTCAGTCGCCGCCGGCGAAGCAATCCAGTTGAAACCAACGGAGTTAAAGCAAGTACAAAGCATTTCACCAAGGAAACCTGCAGTGCTAACAGTTGAAGGGAAAAAAGCAAAGAAATTAGGGCTTAACCAATGCGTTATCCCTGGGATTATCTGGTTTTTAACGTCTTCAAGGATAGTTTCAAGGGATTCCGGCAGAGACGGTGCGTTTTCCGGCAAGTTAGCCCGGAGATAGCCTGGTTGTACCTGGCTTAAAACTGGGTAGCTCTCGATTTTTTGATAATAATCAGCAATGAAATCCACCATTTCATGAGCTTGTTTTCTAAACTCTCGAGGGTTTAAGGGATTGAAATGGGGCGTGTTGGCCAAGTTAGGTTCAATTCTACCCATAATTATGATAATGATGATAGCAGAAAGAAAGAGATACTGAGATAGTGATATAGGGATAATAGTTGAAGGTCTATATAGAGAAAGACAGTGACGTTAGTTTTGGTACTCTTAGGCGGTCTCCTTGCGTGCTTTAAACGGATGCCTCACCTTTAATGTTCAGGTAGTTGATAAGTGGCCAATTTTAAATGTGAAGAAAACGCGGGGGAAAAGGGTTCAATTCAGTGTTACCAGAGGCAATCTTTCCGAACCAAATCCACCCATCCCACCGGGTGAATCAATTCAACCCGATTAAAAATTGGTTCAATCGGTACTTAAATTAATTCACTATTTGTTTTCTTAATAATTTTATTTTAAAATTCGGATAACTCTTTATAATTAATTATTACAACTTATGTTAAATTGTAATTAATTTTAAATCTATAATTATCACACCTTCTATTTTTATTTATTTCTTTTAAATATGAATTTAGTAATATGATGGAAGGTATGATATTTGTTCAAAAATTTCTCAAAACTCATGCTTTTATATATACTACCTTCTAACTAATAAGTGATTGTGTGCAATGGTAAAACACATTGTACTCTTAAAAAGAGGACTTAAGTTCGAACTTTAGAGACGATATTATTGGGAGGGTCAGTCACGAACCTCGAACATGAAACGTGAAATAAACATGAATAATATAAAAAAAAATTCTAATGTCTTATGCGTTCAATGTGATTTTTTGCATTTACTATTTAATTAATTTTTTAAATATTATATTTTTATTTGGAGTAATTAATGTAAAATGATATTTATTATTTGAATATAATTAAAATATAATAACTTATTAATTCAAATATTATAATAAAAAATTTCAAATCATAATTAACTGACAATATAGTTTTACTTTATGTAATTAATGCATAATAACATAACATAATTAACTGTGAAAATTAAAATGCTTAGAATTCTATTCAAGTAATAATTCTATTTTACATCAATTAAATTAACACATTTCTGAACTTATTGATCTGATGGTCAAAGGTGTTTATTGCTCTAGGTGTGACCTAGATTTGAGTCGCGCTAATTGCATTGTAATTATAATTTACCAAAAAAAAGCACATTTATTATATCAAAACTTTTAACAAGTAATTTTAATTTACTTTATAATTATCACAACTATTTCATATATTTTTGATTTTTAAAAGTGAATTTAATAATATGATAGAAAATAAATGCTATTCTCGTCAGTTAAAAAGTTTTTCAAAGTCGTGCTTTTATTAAATAATTTTTAGTCTTTTCAATAATATTAAAATACAAATTTATTATCACCCCACCTATTTCTATTATTAAATAATTTTTAAAATATTTTTAATATATAATATATTTTCTTTGAGAATAATTTACATAAGGATGATCCTAAAAATTAAGGTTTTAAGGCATAAATAAAATTTTGCCACATCATTAAGCTTTAAAGACAAAAAATTATTATTATACACTCATCCATAAAGAAACTATTATATGGACTCATCTCATCACATTATCAAAGATCCCTTTCATATTATTTAATGACATTTTAACAATTTTTCTCATGTTATTGACACATAATTTTATAGCCTAAACCCAAAACCATAAATCTAGAACGTCGAACCCTAAATCCAAAATATAAAACCCTAAACTTGAACCCCAAATCATAAACCCCAAACCCTTAAACATTAAACCAGAACCTTAAACTCATACCACGTAACACCAAATACTTAAACATTAAACTCAAACATTAAACCCTAAATATAAACCTTAAACCTCAAATCCAAAACTAAAACCCTAAACCTTAAATCCCAAACCCAAACTTTGAATATTAGGATTCGAGTTTTAAGGTTTAAGGTTCAAAATTCGATTTCAAAGTTTGAGGTTTTGGGTTTTAAGTTTAAGGTAAAAGAAGAAAAGACATTTGTTTATAATTTTAAAAAAATTAATTATTTTAAGTAATTTAATTAAAGTTAAATTAAATTGAAAAAGATATTAGATATAGATGAGTGTATGATAAAACTTTGTTATCTTTAAAATTTAATGACGTGACACTATTTTATTGGTGCCTAAAAACTATAATTTTTAGGATGATCCTAATATAATTTATTCCCATTTTCTTTTACCCATATAATGAGTGTGACAAAATCTAATATACACTAAAATTGTTAAGATTTTTTTGAATATTAATCTCATTATAGGTTCTTATCATATCTGCTCTTTTTGATATAATGCCTAGAACTATCCATAGCTCCTCCCAACTCCTAAATAGGATGATAATGCGCTTCAGCGCAATCAAACCCATGTCCTCCTGCATTTACAACAATACCGACATCAATATCAATCGAACTAAAACTCAATCGATAAAACTGTTAAAATTTTAAACTCTCACAAGTAACATAAATTTACTCGGTTAATCAAAATTAATAAAAATTAAAACACCCTCTCTTTCGGTCTTTTCCCTACACTTAACTTATTAATATTATATCATGTTTTTTTAGTGAATTACAATAAAGGGTAAAGCTCGAACAACAAATATGACTAGCGTGACTCAAACCTGAACCACACCTGAGACGGTGAACACTTTTTACTATCAAACCATCACATGGAGTTAATTATATCATGTTTTTAATTACTTATAAATACTAATTTATATTATACCAAATTTATTTCATTAAAAATATTATAACTCATATAGACACGTTTTATTATTCCTCATAAATACTCAATTAAAATTTACCTACCAAAACCAGACTCATTTAAACTCTAATTAATAGACTGGAATTTTTTCTCCAATAATAAAAATAAACTAAAAGTAGAAAAAAGAAATTATCTCACTCACCTAACCCACTTAAACTCTCATAAATACTTTGAGTTAATTACAATGATTTTTATTTTAAATTGATTTTCAAAATTTAAAATGTTGTAATTACATTTTTTATTATATCAATCATTTCTTTCAATTATTAAAATCATTAATTTAATAGTTAAATGATGTTATGCCAGTACAGGAGGACGTAGATTTGAGTGCACTGAAGCGCATTATCCTCCTATTTAAGGGTTGGGGAGGGGCTATGGGTAGTTCTAGGCATTGTATCAGAAAAAGCATATATGTACAGAATCTATAATGAGATTGTTCAAAAGAAAAATCTTATGTAATATAATTTAAAATAAAAGTTTTAAAGAAAAGTAACATATTATCGCATAACTTAAAAAACTGAAAGTTAAAAATAAAGTAAAATTGAAAAAAGAGAGAGCAAGCGATAAAATTTTTGTAAAAGCTTTGAAAACCTCAAATCAAGATTTTTACAACATATATTTTTCAATATTAATTTTTCTTTAAATTTTTCATTTTAAACTATGTCACATAAGATTTGATATTTTATTAACGGTTAAATTAATGATTTTAGTAATAAAAATATCTTATTGATATAACCTCGATAGTTTGAAAATAAAATTAAAATGTTTTAAAATTTGCAATTTAATTTAAAATGAAAATTATAATTTTAAAATATATGATACAGTTAACTCATTACTTTATATTTGCTCTATTAATTAAATTTAATTAAAAAAAGGTTACAACACAAAAGTTAAGAGTGACCAGTCATTGTGGTTTAAGGATCAATGAGGTGGGTATCTAAGATATTGAACAAAGTGAGGTCCAGTGTGTTCTCCTTTATTTTTATATGACATTAAGGGGGTTATTATATGGGTGGTCCCTTTTATTAAGTTAGATATCATGATGCTTAGATGAGGATGGCAGGTCGTTTGTTGTTATTAGTTGCACGTGTAATATCCCATACCCGACCTATTCGTCGAGTCCGGGCACTGAAATGCTACATTTGTTGTCTAAGCAATTTTAGAGAAATTTAGTTCAATTACCCTCCTAATTAAGTTAGCAAAACAATTTATATCTAATATAAAATTTCCGTTTTCATTCTAAGTTTTTAATAGAGCTTTCGTTAGCTCTTTCAACAATTTATAGGTCATTTAGGACCTATTTACAATTTAATTACTAATGTCATATTATTCATATGCATCTATTTCCAATTTCAATGTCATATGATTTCTCAAAGAAATTATAAAATTATACAACTATTAAAGTTTTACAAATAAGTTCATTTAGTACACCAGATAACAATTATTCACTTAATGTTTCAACAAATCATTTATACTACTATTATTTATTAGCAAATCTATCACTTATAACAATTTATTAGAATCATACTCTTCTACTACTTTTCCTCCTCCTCCTCTCCATTTCACATCCTTCTTGTATGTGTACACATATGTATATATGTACCCTTGATTTTGAGTATAGTATGCTTATGTATATAACATCAATTAAGATTTCTCTAAGTGCATACACACTTTTATTAAGGCTGTCCATTTGAGTGGCAATCATGAAATTATTTATATATTGGTCTACAAGATTCCGAGTTAAGATCTGCTTGTTGTCTCTAAAACTAGGCTCAATGAATTTTTTACCATAAAAATTTCAGAATTTTCACATAAGTCAATTAATACAGTAAATTCTTTAAATTTCTCATGTTCTGTTACTAGGCAACTTTGATCCTTGTCCACTAAAAAATAATTATCTTTCAGTACAAGATTCATGTTATGTTATCGTTTGTTTCTCTTGAAAATGGATTCATCAATCTTTTACACACACACACACACACACACACACACACATACACATATATTTATATATATATATATATATATATATATATATATATATATATATATATATATATTATTTATTTATTTATTTATTTACTTGTGACATGCCTTAATCTTAAGTAGATGATGAACTATATAAGTGTGATTCGTATACTTTGACGTAAATGAAAGCCTGAGTTCAAATATATAATGAATTGAAAGTTGATATGTTGGGTATACAACTTCTGTAATATGTAGTATCATTCCACAATAATGGAATTCATAGCTCAATTAAAAGGTAAATGATATCCTTTAATCGATATTACATGACAGATGAAAAGTAAATGTGACCACTGGTCATTTTTGTCTTTGTGATAAAAGACTTAATTACTATTTGATAGTAGTTGTCTTTTCATGAAAAAAGATGCAATGATTACCATGAGATCAAATAGGATCATATTGGGAGAACGAATTTATCCCAAAGAGATTAAGTATATCCTATGAGGATAACTCACTTATGATAAGATCATTGATGTGCGCTTATTAAGTAGTTTCTATCATGATATATTATAAAGGAGAGCTTAGTCGCGATACTTTAGTGAAATGATTTTGTGACTGAATAAACTTATAATTAATATGCAAAAAGTCGAAACTTAATTATAAATCATTTCAACCCTAATTATATAGGTCCAATCAATGCCTCTACTAGCTCAAAATAACTAGAAGTAAATTGCATGTAAAACCAATGAATGAAAATGAAAAAAAACGATAAAGTAAGAAAAATAGATTGCACGAATCACTATTGTAGTGAATGTATTTTCTTGCTAGGTATAAAAATTATCTGAGAATTAATTTAAGGCTTTTCGAATTATTATTTAATAATTATAATTAAATAATTGGAGTTCGGAGATGGAATTAAAGTAATTAGTCATTATGAGATTTGTTGAATAAAGAATTTAAATATATTTCCTCTCAGATTCAATTACGGTAAAGTAGTTATGATCGTAACGAAAGTATAATTGGATTGAGAAAATTATTTAAATTAATTAATTAATATTTATTTTGAGAAATAGAAAATGAGTATTGAATTTGATTAAATTATAAATTGTTAGGTCAAAAGTTTAAGAAACACATATAATTATACTCAATACAGGAGAGACCCAAATTAACCCTCATGAATCATGAAGCACGAGGGGCGACAACCCTAGTAGAAAATACAAGGGTGTGCTGCCCCTTATTCTAGTCACAATAAGATCATATATATTTTTATTTAAATAATATTATTTATTAATGACTTATTTAATCAAAACTCTTATACTTACTTCTATAAATAGAGAGCACTGATTGATCTAAAAACACTTCATACATTATTGATATATCTTTATTCTATAGAAATGTAGTAATAATTACAAGTTTTATCGACTTACAGAGATTAAACTTATTTTCTTATCGAAAATAGCAAAGAAAGTTGCTCGATTGACTTAAGTCCTCCTCGCACAAAACATATGTATAATTCTAGTTTAAAATTATTTATTATATATAGATATATAAAAGAAGAAGCTGGATTTTAAAACAAATATTAAATTTCCAATATACCAATAATAAGTATCTATGATTGTACTTGCTCAGTTTTGAATTGATGATAGTGGATTGGTCCTCATGTTTTAGCTGATAATAAATATGGCTGTGTTTGGTCACCTTGGGATTGGGATTTGGAAGGTAACATTTGATTGTTGATTATTATAATGTCACCGCCATCTTTATATCGTCAAGTACCAGCTTTGTCGGATGTCATTCCAATCTCAACATTCAAGATGCTCCTGGTGGGCAGGAATCTAGGGACTGACGGTAGCTCACATAGAATTTTTTTTATTTAAGTTTTTAAAAATTTTAAATTAATAAAAAAAATTAATTTTCTTTAAAATAATAAAATTTTAACTTAAAATTTTTATTTTTATTTTTTAAAAAGTTACAATTTAATTTCGAGTCTCCTAAAATAATTTTTTGACCTCAACCCTCAAGATGCTTATGCTAGTGTTTTGAATGATTTAACATAAACTTAAAAATTTTATTAGAACAGGAGATTGATGGTCCACATGGAAATGGTGGCCTGAGAAGGCTTCCTTATTGTTTTCTCAATTCCATGTACACTTGTTAAATGACAGTTCAGTTAAAATCGAATTAATCGATTGGATTGATCTATTTCAATTAATCGATCAATGATTGAATTTAATGACAACATCATGTGAAGTATTTCACTAAACTAAATATGATAAAATAGCCATTCTTATATATTTTAGATAAAAAAAAAGTAAAAAAGTGTAACTAAATAAACATAAAAAATGTAAAATTTATAATATTTATCTATATATAATTTTATTTATTTATTTTATCACCGCTTTAACAAAATCATCTTTATCCTAGTTTGAACGTTTGAAGAATTATGTGGTTTTGGTCAAAAAAAAGAAAAGAAAATGAATAATATTTGTTTTGGCAGCTCGCAGTTGAAATATAAAATTAGAAAAAAGTTATTAGAAGATGCCAAATATAATATTTCAAAAAAATGCCAAATATAATTGAATAAGTAAACTGAAATTTCTATACTTTTCCCTTCAATATATATCTCTATTTATTACAACTCATGCCATTAGATATATATATATTTATATTGTATAAGTTGTTAAAATTGGACTGATCGTTCAACCTTTGAATAGGTTACTTTGTTAAAATTATTTGATGTATTTTGTTTTAAAACCAACAGTTTAATCATATTGAAACATGAGAAAATAAATCAAATAATTTTTTTGGTTTTTCAGAGGTATTCATTAAAGCAAGTCCAATGATTAATCCTTTGTGTTTTGTAGACCCATCAAAGAAGTAAATGCTAGCCACGAATGTTAGAGTTATTACATATCCAGAGCAAAAATCGAACTCTCAACTACTGATTAAAATTATACTATATAAATTCAATACCAAAAAGCTAGAACCCTAAAAGGTTTTATTTAAATAACTACAAAAGCTTTATATTAATGCCATAAATTGTTGATGAATTATGAAACAATAAAAGCTTTATTCACTATTTGACTTTTGAATTATATTTATTTTTTATGTTATTTTAGTATTTAAATTATTATTGTCGTCCTATTTTATTTAAAAGATTACTAGCATTCTATTTGTAAGCTCATTAAAAGGATAAATACTAATCAGAGTTTTAAAATTACGATATACCCAGAATAAAAATAAAATTCCCAACCACAGGTTAAGACTATACTATATAAATTCAATGCCAAAAAGCTAAAGCCCTAAAAGGTTTGATTTAAATAACTACAAAAGCTTCATATTAATGCCATAAATTGTTGATGAATTATGAAACAAACTATGTGACTTTTGGATTATATATGTGCCACATGTCACATTTTTGTTAGCAAGTTTTTATTTTTCAAGTAAATTGGGATTAAAATGATAGTTGGATACTAAATTGGGACAAAAAAAATTAAATACCAACATGAAAAAATAAGTACAAGTCAAGGGCTAAAGCATGGAATAAACCAAAAAAAGATATATTTAGAAGAGTAAGACTATTATACCTTTTTTTCAATATTTAATCAGATTTTTTCAATTTGATAGTCGTTGGGGTTTTTTTCTCTCTCAATTAAGTATAGTTTTAATGTTTAATTTTTGTCGTAATTAGGTACACATGTTTTTTCAATATGCTTTTTAGTTTTGGATATATTGTATGACATTGGGCTTTTAATTTTTTTCAGGCTTGATGGCCCATTAATCTGTTTTTATTATTGGGCTTTAATTTTTTAATTTTGGGTTTATATGATGGGCTTTTAATAGGTTATTATTGAGAGTCACTATATTGTATTGTTAATTTGCGCTCTCAAAGAAATGAAGAGAGGATTTGCTTTTCTTAGGCAGTCAAAATTTTGAAATATGCAATTTAAGTTTCTTCTTACCTTAAATGATAAATTACCATTTTAACTTTTCTAAAAATAAATAATTTAGTTTAATTTGTTGCATGCGAGGAAAGATTGTATGAAATAGAGGCGCCATGTCATCCAATAATTTTTTTTCATGTCATTGATACATAGTTTTGATAATTTTTTAACTTGAACCCTAAATCATGAACTTGGCTTTTTGGCTCAAGCTGTGTTCCAAGATTGGAGTCCAGAATTAGGGTTAAAAAAATTACTAAAATTATGTATCAATGATATGAAAAAAAATTGTTGAGTTGTTATTAAATAATTGGAAAGGAATACAAAATGACGTGAGCCCATGTTTCATGCTATGTTTTCAGTGTTGCATGTCCTACTGGGAAGCACCTAGCGAAGATCTGTTCAAGCTTAATGTGAATCTTGTTTGTAGATCAACTGAGTGGAAATGAGCTTGCGGTGTGATTGCGTGTGACTCAGAAGGCATGGTGCAAGCTGGTTCTGCCCCATGCCTTCAACCCTCTCTTCGCCTCTGCTTACTATTGAGGACGAGTGTTATGCTCTTATTTCTGTAGGCTTAATACCCACACTTTCAACTCATCTTTGTGAAAGTAGTCAGCTTTGTGTTGGTTTTGATTTTGTTCCTATTCGTTATATTCTTAAATCCACCAATGAAATTGCTCATACTCTCGTCCATTGGTCTCTAAATAATACCCTTTTAATTTTGGTTTGAACTAGCTAAATATTATTCATTGAGCTTAATCCCCCAATCAAAAATCAAAATCATCACTTAACACTGATCTCGTAATAAAATATATTGCTCCATTGAAGACGGTTATGTGAAGACATTAAACCCAATCCCATTTACTACTTAATTTACTTCTAAAGCTTATAGAACTTTGTTTAAAAAATGAATAAAATAAATAAACCACCTCTACTCCTTGATCCTTATATATTAAGCATAAAAAAGTAGATGAATTTACTTCTAAAAGCCATCCAAATAAAATAAGGATCTATATGATTTTGTGTCCTTGCTATTTATATTAATTATTATAATCTCCAAAGGAACTTAAAAAAAAAAAAACAAATAAAACAAGAAAAATCGTAGCGAAGTGGGTAGGAATGATAGCTCTATAATAAAATAGAATAAAAGAGAAGATCCGACCTACTAAACAATATCAGTGGATTAGGTCCTTTTTACTTTTTCATCTAACACTATAATTCAACTATTTTCCATGTATTTTAAGCATTTGATTTGTGGAACCTAATATTTATTTTTGGTAGGAATAAAAAGTACCAGAAATTGGCTGCATTAACATAACTCTAATACGAGTTTACCCTGATTCGAGTTGTTGAGAATAAGCCAATAACAGTGCTCGAACACTCATTGGAGGCACTGTAAAAGTGCAAATCATGTTTAAATCTCCAATAGCCATTTTCCCCAAGCAATTCGCAACTTTATTTTGTTTCCTTGAAATATGTCAGGATCTAACTTACCAACCCTCACAAGTAAAAAGTGGATGAGTCGTACCTTTGAAAGGTTATTATCCACTGCATAGCTATTGCAGATAGTATCAATCAACATGACATTATCACCTTCCACCTCAACTTGTTTAAACCCTACTGCCTCAGTTTGAAAAACTCCCGATTTACCAACTGTCATTGCAAAGCCAAGTAACTAGTCTCCAACTCCCCTACTGCAACATAGGATTTTTGAGAAGATAAACTGCCCTCAGTGTTAATTATCGGATATGTACATTACTCTATTCAATTTTTTTGATAAAAATATAAGATTTTTGTTCTTTGATAAAAATTATGTAATTAAGGTTCTTTGATTTTTGTTTGAAGCGCATTATCTTCTTATTTATGGGTCGGGAAGGGACAATAGATAGTTGCAGGCATTGTGTCAAAACGAACATATAGGATTAGATCTTATAAGGAGATTATTCAAAAAATTATAATTTTTTTTTACAAAAATAGTAATGTTTTAAACAATAGAATAAATAAAAACTAGTTTCACTCACCATAGGCATAGCTTTGAAAGAGTGTTCAACTAATTTAAGTTATATAAAATGAAATAAAAATGATGAAAAATGCAAGTTGTGAAGATGTGGACCTAACATGAATGATGTTGAAATGTAGTGGTTAATAAGTAAAGAATGGAGATTGGTGGGAGCCATGGCCCACAAATTGCAATTTCAAGTCAATTAAAATAAAAGTTACATATGGTGGACTTAATTGAATCATGAAAGGAACATTTCACCTTTTTTTTATTCTTGTATTGTATTAATTTATATAATTTTTGTATGAAAAATTACTTTCATAAGGAGTGGGGTTTTACTTTGATTTTTTTTTTTGAATATTACTTTGATTTTTATTCCAATTGCACAATTATAAAATTTAAAATTATACATGGATTTTAATCCAACCTATAATAATAGGTTAACTTTTAGTATTAGTCCTTGTACTTTGCTAAAGTTGTGGATTTAGTTCTTGTATTTTAATTTGATTGATTTTAATCCACATACTTTTTAAATTGGTCAAATTTAGTCCCAATAATTTTCAGATTTTGGAATTTTAGCCCTAACCCAAACTGTTGCAGTTAAACCCGTTGGTTAAATTCAATTACTAGTTATGTATTATGCGCCCAATTATATATTTAATCTATATTCTCCAATTCAATCATTCTAAGTCTTTATACTTTTCAAATTTTGAAATTTAAGTCTTGACACAAATGACCGTTGTTAATCTATTAACTGAATTTTTAGTAAGTAATATATGAAAATAACAAACTGACATAGAATTAAACATATGATAATATGTTTACCGCATTAGATTCTTGAAATAGCATAGCTTACCTTAATGAATTTTCTTTCAAAAAAATAATAATGAATTTAACAATTATTATTTACCGAGGACTGAAATTTTAAATTTTAAAAAATATAAAAACTAATCTATAATTTTTATAAAATACAAGGACAAATAACAAAATTTATTGAAGTTTAGTTTAAAACGATGTTGTTGCATATTTTGGAGGTTACAACTTTAAGCCTATTAAGATGTAATTTTCTCCTTAAATGAGATAATGACATTAATTTTGTTGTTTAGATGTTATAAGTTCGAATAAATTATGGTGAATAATCGTTTTCTATCCTAATAAATAAATATAATTATTTAATATTATGTTGAAAATAATTTATAAAAATTAATTCAATCCATTAAAAAAGAAAATTTAACTGTATAATATACATTGCTTTAGTTCGGACCGAATTTATATACAATATACATATATTTTATGTTTGTTTAAATTTAATTTTATTCAAAATATAAACTTAAAATTTACATAATTTCGTTTTATTTATAAATGATAATCTAAACTTGTTTTAGATTTACTCATAAATTTTTTAAAAGAATCTATTATATTCAATTTAATATTTAATAATTTAGATAGTTTTTTTATTAAAATTTTAATTATAAACAACCTATCATATTTTATTAATATTTACATAATATTATATTATCATATATTTAATTTTATGTGATATAAATTAAATAATATATAAAAAATATATCACAAAAAAGTATAAATTGAATTAGCCTGAGGTAAGCTCGAGCTTTGATTATTGACAATCAAATTCAACCCTTATTTTAAACATTTTTTTTTTGTCGAAACCCATAAACATGTCTATCTTTTAACTCATGGTTATGAAACTAATAAAATCTACTATTAATATATTAAATAATTATTCTATTGTAACTTAATTTAGTGGTAATTATTTTATGGATCATTCTCACAATATCATCCATGATTTTTTTCCAATTATATAATAATATTTCAACAAATTTTTCATGTCATTATAAATAATTTTGATGATTTTTTACGATGAACCCCAAATCTAAAATCTTAGATCTTAAACCCTAAACTTTAAACTCAAATCTTAAACATTGAATAAGGTTTAGGGATTGTGGTTTATGATTTAAAGTTTGAGATTTGGAGTTTGTGATTTTGGGTTCAAGGTTTTGAATTTAAAATTTAAAACTTAAGGTAAAAATTACCAAAATTATGTATAATGATATGAAAAAAATTATTAAAATATCATTAGATAATTAAAAAATTATAAATAATGTGATTAGAAATGCTTATAAAATAATTTCTCTTTATAAAATGAAAGTATTATTCTCTCAATTATATAAAAAAATCATAATTATCCTACTAAAATACCTTTTTTAGGGACCCACCAAGACAAAAAATTTAGTGAAGTTTTTAGGAAAAGAAAGAATTATTGAAAAAGATATCCAATACAAAGAAAGTGACAAAAAAATGAATTGATTAAAATTTATATTCGATATCTGGGAAAATAAAATACTAATCTCATGTCCTTTTAACTTAATTAATTAATTATATATATATATATATATATATATATTATTGTACACCTAAACACTTACAACTTTTAATAAAATATTTATTATATAATTTAAAAATCTTTCATTTAATTATATTTAGAGAAAACCAAAAAAGAAAAAAAGATAAGGGGGGGTACAATAATTGAGTTTGAGTAGGGGGGACAGGAAGATCACGTGACACCCTCACCATGTCACGAGGAGAGAGCAACACGTGTTCATTTTAGTCCATACTCTTGTAATAAAAGGACAACAATACCCCCCAAAACAAAATAGGAAAAAATAAAAGTTAATGTCAGGTGGGACCCGCAGTAAATAGGAAAGTGGAAAATTACAATATTCGTCTTATTGGCTGAGTATTATGGGCTATCAATAGTTGGGATTCAGATAAGGACGCCATCTGTTTCTTGTATTTATTTATTTTTATATTTTTTGGGGCGATACCTTATCATTTTCTCCCGATATATCGTGATAAATTAAATGACCGATAATTAAAACCTACTTTCCATGAAGGTGGAAACTTATCTTTGATTAATTAATGGCATAATGATAATTTAGCACTTAATGTTTAGTGTTTTATTTTTTATCATGGTCATAATCTAGGGTGGGTATAGTGGAGATAGAGAGGTGGATCTGATTAAGATCAAATGGAGCTGTTAACATTAACACGGGATGCGCTACTGCAAGAGGAGTAATGAGATATCACAATGAGAAATGGATCATCGATTTTAATCGTCGTTTGAGAATTTATTCAGTATTTGAAGTCGAATTGTGAGGCATCCTTGATAGTGTATTGTTGACGCAAAAAAGGGATTATGACAAAATATTAGTGCAGACAAACAACCTGAAAGTTATTGAGGCTATCAAAGACTCTTTGTTGGAGTGCTCAACAACAGTAACCAGACGCATAGCTCAACTCCTCTAGAAAGTGGAGAGTTAGTCTCTTTAATATATATCCCTAAAGAAGAAAATATTGAAACTGATCTCATTTTATGATGGCGTTTGGTAAAGAGAAAGGTTTACAATTTTTTGAAAGAGTCTTTCTAGCCTTTTGTAGAGCTTTTCTTTCCTTTTAAAAAAACTTTTAATAATTAAATTTTAGTTAAATTAGATGATTAAATTGCTAAATTTTAATTTTATTAACGTGATAATTTGTGTTTATAATGTTGATGTTAGATTTTTTTTTTGAAAATTTATTAATTTTTATGAAGTATACATTGATTACCACGTGGACTATCACATCATTATTGTTACCTATTTAATTAGATCATGTCGTTAAAATAAAAGGACTTGAGAAGTACTTTTACCTATTTAATTAGAGTTAATTTTTCAAGATATTCTCAAACTATAACCTTCTTTTTAATATGATCCCAAACTTCAAAACATTTTAATTACATCCTCAAACTATCAAAGTTATATCAATTAGATCATTCTATTACTAAAATAATTAATTTAGTCATTGAATAACATGCTAGATCATATGTAACATAATTTAAAAAAATGAATATAATCAAAATAAATATAAAAAAAGTCTTGGTTTTGAGATTTTCAAAGCTACTGCAAAAGTTTTATCGTTCACACACTTTTTTTTTTCAGTTTTACTTTAATAACAAAAGAACTTAATTGATATAATCTTGATAATTTGATATATAATTAGAACATTTTGAAGTTTAGGGACTAATTTAAAATGTGGACCATAGCTTGGGGGTGTTTGGTTATATTAACCCGCTTAATTAAGATACGGTGAGAGAAAATGGGGTTGTGAACCGCGTGAAGGAGTTTATTTTATTTTTATCGTGATAAAATCTCTTTTGGACTTTAGCAATGATAAAAACCATTCTTTTTAAATAATAAAAAAAAAAACCGCAATCCGGTTTTATAAAACCACGTAGCCTTTACTCTTCTATAAATAAAGACTCCGTTTCATAGCTGTCTTCCTTCATCCATTTCTTCTTTTCTAGTAACAGCTTGTAAAAAGCTTATTAAAGGAAAAAAAACACCGATCCAATGAGTTACCTGAACCGGGTTTGGATGGCGACGAGCATGGCGGTGGTACAAGGTCACGGTGAAAACCAAGGTCAAAACTGGAAATCAGGCATCAAGTTTCTCCAAAGGGGCCAAAGGAGGCTCATCGACGGAGAATCTTCGAATCTCCGGCCGATTTCCGGTTCGGATCTAACCGGCGTGGTCGGAAACCGTGACGGCCAAGCCGATGAGTCGATCCGTCGAGTCATGTATCTTAATTGTTGGGGTCAAGGATGAGGATTTTGACTTGTTCTTCGCTTCTTTTTTTTCGATTTCGCAACCCTAGAAAAACGGAAATTTGGACTGACGGGCGTCTGGGAGAGATGTAAATAAAAAAAAGAGAGGAGAAATTTCGAGTTCTAGGGTTTTGAGAATCAAAGGAAATTATGAAATCGAATTGGGGAAAAGCATTGTAAATTAATTTTTTTAAGATCAATTTGTGTAAATATGATCATCTAATTGTCATTTAAATAAGTTTTCAGTGTGTTCTTTTTCAAGATTCAGGCAAGTAGGTTAAAACTACTGCAATTAGAGAGGGCAGCTGAAGTTAATCGATTTGCATGGTTCATCAGGTTCTACTCTTTTTTTATTAATTCGGAAATTACAATTTAAATCGAATATAAATTTTTTTTTGGATAATATTTACTTTAAAATTTAATTGAAATGGAAATCAAAACATTAAGATTCTTAAGATTAATCTTGGTTGACCATTTCAATCTAAAAAATTGTGATTTTTTTTAATTTCATATGATTTAATATTAACTTGCTTTATATCTATGAAAACGTGTTAAGATTGAAATATCCTAGCCAAACGTGTTAAGATTGAAATATCCTAGCCAAATTCTGAAGGTAGTATGTGTAGTTAATTGTTAATATTTTTTATTTAAATTTTTTATTATTTTATTAATAGAATAAATTTAGTGTTAATTATAAATTTATATAATTTTATCTTTAATTTATCAAATGCAATCCGAATATTACGTGTCAATTTATGTATAAATATATAATATTATAACATAAGAAAATAGCACGAAACACTCAAATTGCATGGTCCATATCAAAATAACAAACATTGGCTGTTTAAATTCTCGCAGAAAAAAGAAACCGAAAAGAAAAGGGCCATGAGAAGAAATGCAAACGATGAAACCCAGAAATATGGATAAATTGCATGAATAAGCAACCATTCATCGAAACTCAACTGATTCAGGAAGGTAAAAGAAAATAGAGAGAGAAGACTCACAAAACCCTACGAATAGCCGTAGCGTGGACTCGTTGCAGATGGACCGGGATGTATCGTTGGACATACATAATCCAATCATACAGGCAAAGAAAAGCTTCTTTGGTTTCCGAGGTTTTGCGGTTTTATCTCCCACGAAGCGACCTGCTGGGCTTCCTCCGGCATGATGAAAGGCAAAGAGATTTCACGAATCATTAACTCGCCACAAAATGGGCATTCACTGGCCACTGCATCATCTAATTGTGATCGGAGCTGCCCATGAACCAAACAGAGATCTCAAATTAGACTACTGAGTTTTATCTACTAGCATGGCAAATTGGAACTTTACACAGGACGGAAGTGACGTACCTTATCGGCAGGGCTGACGCTAGTAATGGCTTCATTTGTCAAACTGCCATTTGATTCCCTTCGAACTTCGCTACCAAGTAAAGTTAGTTGCTTCTGCAAATCCAGAATATATTCTGCCTGCCACACATGTTTTACTCTTAAAGGACTGCTACCATAAATGTCGTAAAAAGTTTACCAAGGCCAAGAAGAAAGAAACTATCCAAAAATTATGACCTTTCAGCCAAGATGCGGAACATTAGCATATGAGAACTGAAAGAATGATAGGCAAACAACTTACTTGAGATTCATTGGTGCAACGGGTCACATGAGCAATCAGGCAGTGGGAATGGAAAGCGTGTCCACATGGAAAGACATAGAAAGGAGCCATTGATCCTACAGCTGTATACCCGCTAGCCATTCTGTAATCCCCGCCAATGGCCAAAATTTTACGCCTGCAGACCTGATAATTCAGACGAAGTTGACTAATCATGGGCTATTCAATTCATAGGTTGAGGAATAGGAGTTTTCTGATAATTTATAACATTGCCAACATTAAAATAAATTAAAACATCAGCTAATATATTGTCAATAAAATAAATATTCACTGGCACCCAAAAATCTGTGCTAGAACTAGATGATAAGGTAAAAGCAAGCAGCCCTCTATATGTGCAAACTCTTTTAGAGTTTTCATAAAACTATGCAGAGTACCATAGCAGACTGAATCAAGCATGAAAGGTTTAGCTGCATAATCCGTTTAAGATATTGGAATAAATAAATAAACATTAGGATGATCAATTACCCCACAATCCTCATCGCGATCAATCACAACATATCTTTGAGCTAATGCACTAATATCATTTCTAATGTTGTCTGCACCATGTGTTGCATCATTCATCTCCTGCTTCAGTTGCTCGATTTGCTTGTTGTAATCGTCCAGTGAGGAGCAAATTGCCTCCTAAATACATGCATAAAATAAAATTTGTTAAACGGCATTATCCCAAATCTGCTAAATCTTGGGTTTCCTGTGGTGTTATTTCAAATTGAGCCCCTTCACCTACTACTACCAATCAGTTTTAGGTTGGATGCTTAACATGGTATTAAACCCCGGTGTTTATGTTGTTCATACCTAACCTGTTGTGAGGTGAGAGAAAGAGGTATTTCTAAATGATAGTATCGTCTCTACAAAGAAATAAAGAAAAAATCACAAGCCGAAATCCTACCTTGAAGTCATCAATTAAGGCAAAGTCAGGGAAGAATGGCAATATGTCCTCGATCTTTAATAGGCCATCTGTTTCCTTGAGAAAGGCTATTGCCTTTCTTATATTCTCTCTTTTAGTACCCTTTTCCTGCTCGATGACATGCTTGGCAACCATTAACCAAAGCTTCTTCCTCAAGTCTTCATCGTCTTCAACCTTGTCAGCTTCAGCCATTGCTAGCTCGGGATCAATCTAGAGAACCAAAAATTGAATAAATACTAATGTGATGTAAAATCTGGATAAACTATGTTTGATCAAAGATGCTGCAATTATACATTGTACAGTCAAATTTCTGTCCCATGCAACATGTCTCGAGAAAATCCCAAAAATATATACAAAGATGGCCATACTGAATAGTCCACTTATGATTATTCTTTATAGTACACGCTCCACACCTTTAAAATTGACAGCAAATCATGCTCAACACACAGTTTACTTAGAATCCTACAATAAAGAAATTTGAGCTAAGGTTTGCATGTGATCGTTGCATCAGAAAAACCATTTCTAACAGGGTGAGGCAACTTCTAGGTATCAAGGATTTAAAGACTTACATTCAACTAAAATTTTTTCCTAAACACAGGTAGACAATTACCTTATTTACCTAAATAAAACCAAAAAGAACTTTTCCCACCAAAAAGTTCCCATAGAATGCTTTGTAATTCACCATTTTTATAGTAATAATAATAAATCCATACCCCCAAAAGTCTAAAGATATTAGCAAGTATAAGGTGGAGAGAAAGAGTGAGATGCCTAACATGTCTTAAGTATTAATAGGAGCCAATGTCCCTAATTCCCGAATGGATTTTATTAGCATGTGCTATATATTTCTAAATCAAATACTCGAATTAATAACACAAGTTCCAATATAAATGGTATGAGAAAAAATTGTTATCAAGAGGCTCTCAGATGCTTTGACAGAAATATTACCTGCAGAGCAAGAGCAACAGCTTCCTCATGCATTGACATCATGCTATATATATGAACACAGGCACGCATTCGTTTTTCTTTGAGGCAGAGGCGCAGTGCATACTTAGGATCATAAAAGAAATCAGGCCCATTCTCTTGCCCTTTTCCAAATTTGCATTGTAGGAAACGTAAAAGGGAACTATCATCTTCCTACATAAAATATAAAAGAAAACCACACTATATAAAAGAAGACAAGGCAAACACATATTCTCAACCTAGAATATCCATGATTGTAAAAAAGCATTTACATGTACAAAATGGAGCAGATTAGACATACTTTGAAATCATCGTATGTTTGATCTTTCCACAACCACTTAAAAACTAAAACTCAAGTAGTTAGATGAGGGTCCAAGAAGATCTGTTATTTACTAACATGCCATCTTATATACACTCCATTGTAAATTTAAAGGAGTAAAGCGTTTAAATTCTAAACCAACCAACTTCACCTGCTTAGCATACAAAGAGAGCAACAAGTTGTGGATTCCTGGATCCTCATTATGCAAATGATGAACACAGAATTCCAAGTATTTAATTACTTCATGGGTTTCGTTCCTGCATGTTGCACAAAGTTGCTATAAGAAATCATTCAAGATCAATAAAAGACATGAATGACTAAATAAGCAAATATAGGGAGAGCATTACTTTGCATGAGGCTCACTTGAATAACGCATCATTGCAGGAATAAGTTTCCTTGGATTCAAGTTGTTTGAGGCCATCCAAAACTCCACAGTCTCATAAGCATCAAGAGTAATAAGATCTGGGGCAAACTTGTACTGCAGTGTCCAATACCATGTTTTCAATAAGAATGAAAAAGAAATGAGAGGTCGTATGTTATTACAAAGAGAAAAGAAAAACTACCTGTATAGGATAAAACTGAATGAGGAACTCAATCACATAAAAATGAATAAAATAATACAAGGACCTGCTAACCAACCAGCAGAATGTGATGGAAAGGACATTGGGAACTTGATTTTTACCTGAAGATCTATTGGAACAGCAGGTTTCCGAAGCACTTCCAATGCCTTCTTTGCTTCTCCTTGCTAAAGGGAAAGGAAAAAAAAACAAAAAAACAAAGAACAGCTACAAGGTTCAAATAAAGAATAGAACAAAGTAAAAAAAATTAACTAAATATTAATTATAAAAAGTCAAAAAAGGTTCATTCCTATTAATTTTAATCAATGAATAACTAATATGTTAAATCCTTTCTTCTATTACTTAATAAGCCACAAATAGAAAAGAAAAAAGAATGAAGGAAATGAGTCAATTATCCATCAGAATGATGAAGAGAATAAAAGTTTTCCATATCAGAATAATACACCCTATAATAAACTTAAGGCTTGCACAAGCAAACCCAAAAGCATTAAGCTTCCCCTTCCCCACGCCCTTAAAAAATTAACTAAATAAATGGCAGCATAAGGAAAGAGAAATTGTAGATCAAATGAATGAGGAAAATCAGCAGAAAGTTCCAATGACAATAAGAAAAGAATGACCTAAAACCTGAATATAGTAATGAATAACAATTTCATGTTGTTCCTTCAGACTAGCGAAATATACTAATTCTTCAACTCTTCCATAGCTGCAAAAGGAAATTATTATTGTTGGTAATGCTTCAATACTAAAAGGGTTAGCTGATAAAAGAACTAAGAGACTGCAGTAAGTAAAACAGACATTACTGAGACAATATTGAAGCAAAAGACAGGGCCTTTAGCCCAAACAAAATCATTGAACATTTCGGTTCTAACGACCAGACCAAGAAAAGCCTCAACTCCTGAGAATTTGTTAGTTTTCTTTTGTTCATTTGGCACAATAAATCCTTGCAATCACCTTACTTCTAAGGATTGCAATTCCACTTAAGTAGAACATAAACTTTTTAAGTTCTCCTGCTTTATGGACTTTATGATATGAAAATGCCTTTTATGTGGAGAGCACCCGAGAAGTAATCCAATGTTATTGCTGGCCAAATATGGGAATTAAACTTACTTCGGATGTGTTTTGAAAGATTCAATACTGTTTCATGTTTAGACTAAAAGAACTATTTTTAGTGTCATATTTTCACAGAAGATAGACCTTAATTGTTGCATGGAAGCCCAAAAGACAAACTCTACATCAAAGTTTTGACTGTAAGCTAATGTGATAGATCTTTTATCTTCCTATGATAACACTTTTTGACAATTAAATCTACATAACCATTGAGATGGAAGAAATATAAAACATAATATTATGAACCATGAAAGATTAGTTACAGATTATTACCTCTCTAGAAGTCTCATTGTAGTCACCTCATCCAAAACATCTTTGCAGTCACTAAGGAAAGCACGGAATTCTTTAATGACTGATTGATATTCAGAATTACGATTCACCAAAGCTGTGTCATCTTCTAAAAGAAGCCGATTTATCTAAAATGTTGAAATGCAAAACCAAGCATTAGAGATGACTAGTGATTCATGATTTTCATGCTTCTAGTGAGAATTTAGTCATCTATAACAATGCACTCCACAAGGAAAGTAATGAACAATATTCATTTCCCAAAAAGTAGACGCATTTTCAAACTTGCTTCGAGTTTTTATGCCCATTGCTATCCACGTTCAAGACCAAAAGAAAATGGCTAATACTGTTTTTTTGTTAGCTTTAGATATAAAAAGGAAGAATATGAGGATGGTAAATGACCTAAAGATGGAACAAAATGATCAAATGCAGAAAATGGACTGAAAATGACAAAGATAAAACATTTATGTTGGGCACTTATCTCGTGTAGCCTTTATCTATTATCATTTTAGGAATGTTTAAGAAAATCATTCAAAGTCACATCTGACGCAGTAAGAAGTATCATGTTATGTTGAACAACAACAACCAAAAAAAAGAAGTGTCATGTTACAACCTAGAATCTAGACTTCTAACCTGTTGCCAACCACACATTTCAGTTTTATAAAACCACAAGCATATTAAAGGAGGCAAAGAAAGAAACTATTATGATAATTAGCTATGAATCTACTAGTAATGCATGGAAAAATTGAAACCTTGTCTAGGTACAGTTCTGTGGCCCATGTGGAAATCATTGTTATTTGGCATTTGTCATCCTTTGAAAGATTGTCAAGCTTCCGTAACAAGAAAGTTCTCAAAGCATCCTGCAAGCAGAGCATATCATATTCATACCGAAAAACTTGAATCTATGGATTCTTTAGTTGGGTTCTGTTTCGTGCATGGGCATGTAGATTCAAGATAATTGTCAATTAAGCAATCAAAAGTGTTATCATATTGAAGAATAAAAATCACTCAGCTCAGCAAATTTATACTTCTGCCCTGATAAAAATTCCTGCCTTGGGTTGCAGCAAACATTATATTGTACAATCAAATGTAAATTTAGCTTGATTAAGTTTCTACAATGCCCTCACAAATATAGAAAGCGTAATCAGTTCAAGAACTAAAGAAATAAAGGTAGATTCTAGATTGGTTTCTTCTGAAAAAAAGGAACAGAATGAGGAAATGGGGTGATCCAATTTATCATGGCTGTCAAATAATTTCAATCTTTGAAATGAGGTTCATTCATAGGGTAAGATCTGATATTTTCATTTGTTAGAAATCTTTTCTCGAATAAGTCATGAATTTTTCTAGCACGGTGCTAAAGATCTCATAAAAAAACTTAAAGCAAACAAAGGCTAAGAGAAAAAAGAGAATAAGTATTACTGGCATAAAATCTAAGACTGGGTTTTAAAAAAGCATAAGCCTCAGGCTATTCGAAGAATAGCACACTACTCAAAGAAGGGGCAAAATTAAAATAGATAAAAATCAAATTAAAGATCCATCACTTGCCTGTTCATTGACACTGATAAACTTCAAAGTGATCTCCTCAAATGACAATATATAGTTAATCTGCAAAGCACAGATATAAGTTATAAAAATTTCCTCCACATGAAAAACAGAGCAATATGCACACATATGCTATGCGGTATGAGGATGTACAAGATTAATGGAGAACTAATCATCTAAGGTAATAAATAAGATACATAAATAAAACAATATGAAGAAAGAGGGAATTCACTTTTGCATAAAAAGATGCTGCCCTGAGGAAGTCCCTGGAGCTGAATGCAGCTTCAGCCTGCATAAAAAGTACCCCCATCATAGACAATTACAATGATAACAAGAATGTCTACACAGAAATCTTCAACCTAGGAATGGTAGGTCATTTAAGCTTTGTGTTACGAAACTACATGCCTAACCAAAAGAGCCATTACTTGACAGACAAGAAGTAAGCTAGACAGGACCTGAACTAAATATACTTGGTCTCTCTGGAGCGGATCACGAGAATTAGCTAAAGCTGCAGCATACTCTTTCATATCTAGATAGACCTTCCACATATCTCGTCCTTCATCATTGACAGAAACCTAGAAGATGTTTTCAATTCAGAAGACAGAAGATTAGCCTGGTATAGTTTGTACCAACAGAGAAGATGAAGTTAATTGGGAGATACAAACCTGAAAGATAGAGTTCTGATCGTATGCATAGAACAACCCTGCAGTTGCATCGCTACATAGTCCAATAATTCCTGTTGAACTAGAGTCTGACACCTGATCAAACTGAAGTTCCTCTATAATTTGCTCACTTATTCTGTTTACAACCTATCCAGCATTTAGGAACAAAGGTCACACGATTGTAAAAGCTAAAGGAACAGGGAAAGAAGCAAATTAAACAATCCTAAATAAATACTAACAAATTACAAATCTGATTCCAAGATCCTTCAAAACATAACTTAAAGGGGGCCTTTAGAATGTCTCATACTCATTAGAAAATCCACTACCAGACAACATCAGCAGAAAAAATACGAAACAAGTGCTTATAACAACACACCTTAACCTTATTCCCAATAAGAAGCAAAAAATGAAATTCAGACACTGCCATGGAACTGGGTTTGACTACTTCCGCGCCATTAGACAACTTTGCGTAGTCCAGAAGAGCCTTGTTCTCCACAAAGTTCTGATCACCATTTGGAGAACTATATCAAAACATCCACAATGAACATGTACATTAAAAAAATCATTAGATATAACAAGTTCAAATGCATTATATGGTTAGGTGAAATAAAATGAAATGCATCCTACAATATACTCAAAAGCTAGCAGCAACTGAAGTACCAAATATAAACTTAATTTTGGAGAAGGCAGGAATAGAAAATTAATAAATACAAGTGTGTAAATAGATGGTTGGAAAAAGAAGAGAAAGTTGAGTATTTAAATCTTTACCTATGTTGTGCTCCAAAATTTAGGCTGCCATGATAGATGCCAGCTCCAGACAACCATGCAAAATGAATAGCTCTTCTTTGCTTGATAAAGAAATGCAGATCACTAAAAGGATAGAATGGCAGCGGTAAAACTTCATATTCAGAAAGCACCATAACTTTAACACACACACACACACATTTTAAAAAGGGAAGGTAGAAATTCTCAACCAATAAAAAAAGAAATCATTGTGTTAACCACAAAGAATAAGCTTAACATGCTTTTCAATAAAGTTCTGTAAACACAAGATTCTGTTCTATCTTCTGAGGAGATGAAATAATAAAATAATATCATCATGAAAAAGAAAACTTGCCTGTTTGGTATTTCACCAGGAAGTTCCATGAAATGCACAGCACGATTCAAATAGCTGGCAAAAACAGTCTAGCAACGCAAAAACTGATTAAATAAATAAAAAACATATTTCCATGATATATTGCACTAAGCTAGACAGACGGCTATGCAAAACCATAAGAGAACCTCAAAGTAAGAAAAAGTTCAGGAAAATAAAAGAAGTTATGAACATTTTTAGGCATTTAAAGGAGAAATTATCTAAATAACTGTTTAGGAGAAATATAATTGCAGATAAAAACTAGCTCTCTGATAGTCTACTAGGTAGGTAAAACAATGGTATATCTTGGGATGAATAGAATCTTGTTCAACGGATTAATAAAAAAATAGAGAGGACGAAAGGGATATCCATCTATAAATAGAAGCAGCAGCAGAATAAAGGCAAACAACCACAGGGAAAATATTAACATGTTCCTCTGTAGACAATCACTTTCAAAACTTTAAACAGGAGAAACAAGAATTAGAGCTCAGCTTACTTCTAGTGTTCCAATTCCAGTAAAAGAATAAAGTCTTGTGGGAGTAACAGCCATCACATAATATCTAGATCCATTGCTCATGATAGCTGTCTCCATCTGTACAAAGCACCAACGTCAGTTTAAGAAGAAAAAAAAAAGAATATGAATGTCAACTTCCCTGACTGTTCCATTAACAAACAATCCCTTCAAAATTATCGAGAGATGAGAACCAATCTTAAGCAGCAACATATTCCAACTAGTTCATCATAAATTGTCTAGCAGAAAATAAGACTGCTACCCAAGCCAACAGAAGATTTATGATGCACAGTTACACAGACAAACAAAGAGATCATTAGAACTTTGACCATCCAAAGAGTCTTCTTTATTATTTTTCTAAATTTTTTAGCTGAAAAAAGATGAGCCTCTTGTTGCTTTCACAAGGTAATGTTCAAGTAGAACATCTATATCAGAACAAAGGTTCTTAAAATGAAAAACCAAGAGGTAAACTAAAGCCAATTCCTAAAAGAATGATGCAAAAAGTGCACCTGCAAACCCATGAAAGCTTCTGGAAGCTCTGCTAATTCAAATAAAGGCTTTATATACTTTTCCCTCTTGTCCTTCTCATCTACAGCAATTTCATACAGTTGACCATTCTCTGTACCAAGAATGACTTCCCTTGTAGAAGCTGCGTCAAAAAAGAAAGTTAAGAACACAATAGCATAACCAAATTATATGCCCAAAGTTTGCTCTTAAAAAACTAAGCAATGGCCAAAAAACAAAATTACCTTCAGTTATCTGTTGCCTATTCCAGGCAACAGCATTGACAACTAGACCCTTCAGTCTGCTTAATACACGAGGTTTGGTCCACTTTGCATGAGTATAGAATGTATCAGCACCTCCACTTCCCACCACAGTGGCAATACAATGACTACCCCCAGGATCAACAAAAACTCTATGGATCGATTGTTCCCCAGGTCGACCAGCAGAGAGATCAATATCTAAAATTCCAAATGGTAGAAGAAAAATTACAACATGCTTCCATCATATACATACGTCAACAAATCAGTTCTTAACCTCTCACTCGCCATGAATCAATTTTTGATACCTTAAGCTAAGTTCATTAGAACTAGCCTAGAATTTCAAAATTTAGGCACGACGTAGCCAACAAATCAGTTCTTAACCTCTCACTTGCCATGACTCAATTAGATACCTTAAGCTAAGTTCAATCAGTTCAAGTTCAATTAACTTTAAGCTAAGTTCAGTTAAAACTAGCCTAGAGTTTCAAAAAATAGGCACTACATAGCCAAAAAATCAGTTCTTAACCTCTCACGCGCCATGATTCAATTTAATACCTTAAGCTAAGTTCAATCAGTTCAACTTCAATTAAAGCTAGCTTAGAATTTCAAAAATAGGCACTGTAATTTGCTGAGAACTAAAAGTTTGTATAATTAAATTCAAATTATTGAGCATTGATCGATAAAAAGAAGCAAAATAAAGCAAAAGGAGGAGGCTATACCATTAGAATCTCCAACACCGAAATCATGTCTGATAATCCAACCTTTACTTGTTCCTATCACAATTACATCATTTCCAGCTGCCATACACGTAATCACACCGCGGCCTTTCGTCGCATATCTCTCGAGGAGATCTACTGTGAACACTTCTCTACCTTGATCCATTGTTCACCGTCGCCGTTGATTTTTTCTCCGGCGAACTTGTACTGAAATGCTTGAAAAAATTGATTAATTAAGCATAAATATATAGTACCTGAATTGTGTAGAAAAGAGATCAACCGGAGAATGTTCGTATCCTATCGTATTGTTTTCAGGGACAAAAGAAAGTGAAAGCCCCAAAATCTAATTTCCTTAAAACGAATCGTTTTAGTGAACCCCCGCGAGAAAAAAAGAGTCAAGATGGTAAATAAACCCAACCGATGGTCTCGATTTAATCCGACTTTAGGTGTTCATGAATTTATATTACTTTTAATTTAATATTTAACAATTTTATATATTTTTTACTTACTACAATTTTATATAATATTTTTTAAAGTTTATAAATTTAATTTTTACTTACATCATATATAAAAATAGCATAATATAAAACATCATAAACATAAAAGAATAGGTTAGTTAGGTCGAGCTCGGGTCTTAAATATTTAAGTTCAAACTTAGTTCATATTTTAAACATGTCTAATTTTTTTGTCTAAATCTAATTTTTGAACTTAATATTTTTATCTAAACTCTCAAATTTCAAACGAATCTTTGAACTTGAATAAATAACTCAACCCACAAACAATCTATATTATAGGATTGAATTTCTTAAAAAAATGAGTTAGAGAGTATGTTAAAATTTCAATTAAAAAATCTGAATTCAGATTAGAATCAAGTTTAAATTATATCCACATTGTTTCATTACTAAAACTTTACAAATATATGGTCTTTTAATACTAGAATTAACTTCTTTATAGAGGTGTTCATTACACAGACTAAAATAAATTTAGTTTTAAAAAAAAAATTCAATTTTCTTTATTGTTAAAAAAAAGTTAAAAATCATTTTTATTTAAATTTAATTATATAAATATTAATAGATAACTCTTTCTTAAATTTTTTATTATTGTTATATTATCCCTTGATTAAATAAATAAACATTAATTTAATAGATTTGATAATTTCATACATTATGAATCCATCATCCATTTTCAAAAAAAATATTTATCTATCTATTTTTTTATATATATAATGAAGTATAAACGAACAAAAAAAAGCTAATAAGTAAAATCTATATAATTAAAATCATATTTGGCTGATATCTCTTCTAGATGTGATCGTTTTAACCAGTCAGATACTATGAGAACCTTATTACGCTAGCGGATTAGTTTGCTACAATCACAAAATTAACCATCGAAATATTTTTTGAAGTGTTATTCATCAAAACCGATAGATCCCTTAATATGTTTGGTATGATCTTTAATCAGATTTTGTCTCTTAATTTTATAGTGAATTGGAATATTGAGATTGCATTAAGAGAAAACAGGTTCAACAAAGCAAAATGCCTAGTTAGATTGAATTGAACTATATCATAATAAAGACAAATGTCATATACGGGCATGGGCTCAAACTCTATCATGAGCAAATGTCCACATTTCTTGGGTAGGTGTAGAGATGTCAGTGTGGCAGGTTTTACAGAGCCTCGCCCCACTTCACACCCAATTGGGTGGGGATGGGTACAAGTTTCGCGGGTGACGAGATAGGGATGGGGATAAAAATTAGATCCGCCGTGGGTGGTGGGGCAAACATGGATATGACCTTATACCCACTTCATTCCCACTCGCTCCGCCCCATCTCCTCCCGTCCCGCATAATATAATAAACATATTTAAAAAATAAACCTTTATAAAAATTTAATTTAATAATTATCTTAATAGCATTTTATTAATTTATTATTAAAGTGATTATCTTACTATTAAATTTAATTTAATATTTATCTACAAGATATACATTCTATTAATTTAATATTAAAGCGATTAAGTTTAATAATAGTTGAATTCTCTAAACTCTTCCTATATAAAGAGAGTCTTGAGTCATTATTTCACACGCTTAAATTCAAGAGAAAGTTGTAAAGAGAAAATTATTTGGAGAGATTATTTCAAAAAAACTTTGGAGATATTTTTCTTATTTACAACTTGGTTCAAAAGTTTAGAGAAATTGCATAATTATCTCATTGGTAATTTTTGTGAAATAATTTTTGATTCAAAGCTAACTAATACTTAAAAATATATTATATAAAATAGGTTGCGGGGCGGATATAGCGGGGATTAGATGGGTCTGGGGACCCACGTAAGTGATAGGGCGGGGATGCTCTTAGTCTTGCGAGTCGTGGGGCAGGGATGGTTTTGGGTTTTGTACCCGCAACAAGTTGTGAGGCAGAGACATGCCCGTTCTTGACATTTTTGGGGGCTTAGGCAAAATAATAAAATGAGATTTTAGGTTCATTAAAAGTTGGAGAAATTTTTTTTTTAGGTCTTTAAAAGTTGGTAAAAAAAAAATAGGCTCTTAAAAGTTGATAAAAAATTTTAACCTTTAAAAGTTTAAAAAATTAGGTCCCTTAAAAATTAAAAAAAAAATTTGGATCTCTTTTAACCTTGGACCCTAGGCGGTTGCACCTCCAAGCGACTCCCAAGGTTGGGCCCGGGCAAGAATGAGGATGAAAATTCTTGGCGGGGATGGGTGTGGAGGGAGCACCCACCGCACCTGCCCCGCCCAATTGACATCCCTAGGTAGGTGGTCGTGTGCCACACACGATTCAATTTGACAAAGTATTCTCATTTTGTGAACTTATTATAGCTTTCAATAAAATCGGGGGCAAAAATAATACATTATTAATATGTTGAGGGATCTATCGACTCTCAATGAACGACACTTTGAAAATTTTTCTAAATAGAGTCGGCCTAATACTGATCAATAATTTATATTTTGGCTTAATGATTTCTTACTTATTTTTTCCTTTTTCTTTTTCTATAAAATATCCCATAACAAATATGCAAAATATTAGGACGTCTATTGGAACATTCAAAAAAGGTAGCAAAAGGCTAAATCTTCAAAAATTTAAATCTATAAACTATTAAAAGATTTGAATAAATTAATGAAACTTTATGGTTTTAAGCAAATACAATTTTATTTTTTTTGGAAATTCTTGGAATTTAAGAAATCGATCCCCCAAAAAATCAGAGATTTTATAATATAATCTATAAAGAAAAAAAGGAAAAAGGCATTGATGAAAATTCACCTTTTCCCCCCTATAATATCATGCACAAACGACACACAAAAACACAAGCACGAACCAAACTCAGATAAGTTCTAGCAACTATGTCTTTCGCTAAAATAGTCACGGAATACGAAATTCGTAGTAGAAAATTATCTTTACCGAAGAGCGACATTGACGCAGTCATTACACCAAATTTATCGTCGAGACAGATCGAGATTCTTGCTAGAGGGGAAGAGAAGATAGAGATCGCGGTTGCCGACGCGAAAACCGGTGATCTCTTTTTCGTGAAGTTCAAGGACGTGGGACATAGGTATGTTATGTCTGGAATTTCCGCCATGATTAATAAAGGGATACTTGTTGCTGATGAAGCGGTGGTTTTTACTTGGCACCATAACCATGGAGCTTTGCATGTTTATGGTAGTAATTAATTATGCCTTTTTTTATTAAATTTAGTTTTATTATATGAGAATAAATTAATTATAGATGAGTTATATGTTATTTGATAAGAAAATAATGAATAAATAATTTATATTTACATAGTTTCTTTCTAAATTTTAGTTAGTATATGCATTATACTTCGGAGTTTTTCTTTCTTGCATGTTAAAGTCACAATCATAATAAATTTTTACACGGACTAAATTGAATTAACTCAACTTAACTCAACTCAATTAATTAACTAATTTTAATAAGGTAGAATTAACTTGAACCGACTTTTATTGTAAAAAAGTTAAGACAAATTTAAAGTGAAACTTGAGTTTAATTTAATCACGAAATTAAAATTTTAACTCAATTGATATTGTTATTGTTGCAATATGTAGGAATAAATATATATTATTCTCGATTTAAAGATTATAAGAGTTATGGGTATCGACTAAATTTAAAATTTTTAAGTAAAAACAATTTTTTTTAAAAAATTAAACTTTTTTGTTTTAGATCAAATAATAGTTATAGTCTCTTTACTATGTTTAAGAAATATTTAAATTATAAATTAATATATGATTAAATTGCATCATGGCCCTTAAAAATTAAAAAAAAATTCTGTTAAGTCCCTTCAAAAATAATGTTAGATTTTGACCTTTCAAAAGTTTATAATTTAATTCTAACTTTCGTGAAATTTTTTTTTGAATTTGCCCCAAGTATTATTGTATTAAAAAGGTGTTTTAAACGAAATTCACTACAACATTTTAATCGATATAGTTCAAATATTAACTATTTGAATTAAACAATGCCATTGTAAAAGTAAAATATCAAATTGTCAAATTGCAATATAAAAACTAAATTCCAAATACAAGCATAGTAAAAGGATCAAAACCATAATTTAATAATTTTCTTATAATGACAAAAAACTCAAATATAAAATTCTTCTGAATTTAATTCGGGTTCAATAAATTTTCATATAAGCACGTTATAACAATTAATCACTCATTTTTTTGTACGTTACCAAACAAAATCCCACCAGCCTTACAGAAATTATGTGATCTATGAAGTATGATATATGTGTATATATGTATGTATATAGTCATTTACACTTGGGGGGTTATCTGATCCAACTCTAAACCACTATCATGAACACTGCTTTTTCCGGAATTCTTCCGATAGTTGTGTGTTTACGAGCCGTTGCAACCTCTCAGCACTGGGACCTGGCCTAAACACGGAATCATCACCTCGTAAAGAACACGGGTCAGCTCCACCTTCTGAACTACCAATACACCATGCTCCGGATGCAAAACGGCCTGTGCGACCCAGAAGCTCTTTATTGATTTTATCCAAGACCGGATCGTTCTTATGGAACTTCCGAGCAAAGGGTGCATTGCTTTTTACCATTTTGTCAAAGTCTTTCATCGACAATGAGATTGGATGTTGCTTCGGAGGGGTGTCCCAAGCTATGTAGTGGAGATCGTGGCTTATCGCAGTGCTGCGAAATTCATTGGTGTTGCAAATAACAGTGTGGAAATAGCCTTCCGGGGAGGAAATGAAGTTCGTGTAATACATAAGGATGGTTCGTGGGAAGTTATCCCATCCCCATATACAATACTCGGCAAAGGTTCGTGTAAGCACTACCCATGCAGAACCTGCATGGAAAACGAACACGGAAACAACCAATCAACATAAATGCATTACGTTTGGGATTTCGAGATAACACCGATTAATATAAACCCATGCAGATTGCATTTTGCTCCCTCAACTCAAAAAAAATGAGCAAATTAGTCCTTTTACATTAAATCAAAGAGCAAACTGGTTATTCTATTAAAAATTCATCCATTTCCACCGTTAAAAACCGGTCCTTGTCCATCAACATGAGATACACATGGCATGCCACGTGTTATTGTCTGGTTATTCCATCAACTAAGCCAGTTTTTAACAATACAAATGAATTAAATTTTTAACAAAAAGGACCAATTTGCTCTTTGATGTTAAGTACAGGGAATAATTTGACCATTTTTTAGTAGAAAGGACAAAATACAATCTGACTCCTAATACAGATGCTTTCATGATACTTTTACCTATAAATGCATTATGACCCTTAAGAAAACAAAAAGTGGCGAGCAAGCAATTTACTGATGATTAAAGAAAATCTCGGGTACGGTGTGCTCAACAAAGTAGAAAAAAAAATAACCAACCTGTAAACAACTTGAAAGACGTGGGCAGTGATCGACGTTGTGTGGTCCAAGCAATATCGGATTTTTTGGACAAGTAAAGGCCAGGATCAACAATAATTGGTCTTGCCCTCTGGTTCCTGTGAAACCACATAATTAAACAAGGAAACTAGGGACACTATGGCATAGCAGAAATTAACGAGTAGCGAGTACACTAGGTATTCATCTTACAATTTCCAACCAGTAATCTGCATATGTTCGATGAAATTGAGATTTCTTGACAAGTTAGAGAAAACATGCAACAGATCTGCAAAACCGAAACACATACCGGCTATCCTTCAGCAAACAGGGCAACAAAATAAACCCATTTTAACAGACCTCTAAATTTCGAAAACCAATCCACAAATCAACAAAACATGCATATCATAATATCAAAAAAGGAATATACCAATGAAACTTAATGTCTGAAGACATAGCCTATGATACATACAGAATTAATATATGTATATATATCATTTGATTACTATGATTAAGCAGAACTACAGAAGCCACATTGGACAAATGAATATTTTATCTCCAATCGGAATTCGCATACTAGATACAACCGGTAGTGCTATTAACAAAGAGTGAACATCGAAGGAAACGATAAAAACTCTTTTTCTTCTTTGCTATTAGAAATATATTGAGGGACGTATTCAGCTCGATCAAAAAGTTCCTTAGATCCATTGAAATCCAAAAATTATTAGACAATTGATTGAACACCCTCGGAATAATATTCATTAGAACATAAGCTACAAATGTCCACTCTACTTAAAATCCTACTCTTGATATTATAACTTCTCCTATAGAATCCGGAAAGAAGCATGCATAATCAACCTTAATGATATTCAAACTGCTCTAAACGATACACATTCATATACACGAAGGCATTGATGTCGTGTTATAACTTCTTCTATAGAATCTGGAAACAGGCATGCATAATCAACCTTATTGATATTCAAACTACTCTGAATTATACATATACATGTACACGAAGGCAAAGTTCTCAAACCAAATTAGTACCGATATTCATCTACTAGCATAGCAACACGCATTTACATTAAACCTATAGATAACCAAAAGACCAAACATAGCATTGATAATGAAAATGATACAAACCATCTTGAGTCACAAGCGGATCATCCGAGGCACTCAAATTGATAAACCAATCCCAATCCAAGCTCTCCTTCAATAAAATCGCGATCGCTTGAAGGGTCGAAGCGAACATCGTCGGACCTTTATAAGTAACCAAAGTTGACTGTGCCATTACACGTACATTTTCAACTATGGCGAATGTCGGATCGTTCTTCACCGCATTCGCCAACTCCAGGCGTTCCCTTGGCAGAGCCTCGAGGTCTCAATGCAAAACATATTGATTCCTAGGATGATAAATAACCTGTAAAGTCCTCATCATTCTATGACTATCCCCTTTAGTCCCTGAAATAAGATAAGCTAGCCTAGGTGGTTCAAAAGAAGAACTATTGGTGTTCAACACTTTGTTTAAACTAGATTCTACAAAGAACCCATTAGAAACCTCTGTTTTAGCAAAGGAAACAATGTCAAATGGTAACTGATGATGATCTCTATCATAAGGAGCTTTGAAAACCCCAAAAATGACACAGAAAATCAATGTAATTGACACAAGTAGGCTTGCAAGAAATGGGATTTTCCATTTGCTATCATTAAACACTCTGTTTGAATGCCTTGACAACGGGTTTCTCATAAAAACTAGTTTCTTATATAGTTTTTTCATTTTGGGGTAATCAAAATGTTAGCTAAAGAACCCTAAATTCACTAAGCAAAAACCACAAATTCCATAATCGAAATTCAAGTAAAAGTTTGGTCAAGGAAGCTAATTTACAAGCAAATACAGCATGGAATAGTAACCGACACCTCAAAAATAATTTTAAAATCAAGAAAAAAAATTTGAACAGATGGATTTGGTTTTTGGCACTAGATCTGATTATCAATTAAACCCAGAAAATTGACAAGGAAAAATTTGAAAATAATACACTTAGAATCTAAGCTATCAGATACTTAAAACACACGTCGTGAGAGGTAGTGAAAGCTTAATTTGAAACAAAAATGTACAGTAAACCAAAAATGAAATGCATTCAATGAGGAACAGAAGAATTCAATTTTTTACTTCAACGGATAATGAAATTTGATTGATATAAGGTGAAGGGTTAATATACTATTTGGTACTTGATTTTGGTTTTAATATTCAATTTAGTACATAAAATTGTTGTCCCACTTTGGTTTCAATGTTTAAATTAGTATTGAGTTTTTGTCAATTTGGCACTTAAGCTCTTTTTTCAATTTGAATTTTGAGTTTTTTCTTATCCCAATTAAGTACTCGAGTTTGGTTTCAATGTTCACTTAAGTCTTTTTTTGTCTTAATGAAGTAACTATTTGTTTACTATAGCACGCGTGTCAAATATTCATTGGGCTACATGATGTCGTTCGATCTGGGTACCAAATTGAATATAGAAGTCAAACTCGTGTACCAATTTGAGACAAAAAACTCAAGTATCAAATTAGACACCAAAGCTAAACTCAAGTGCCAAATGGTACCATAATGCTAACGAGAAATATAAATTAATATTTTAATGGATTAATTCCACCGTATACTCTCAAATTACAACCTAAATTCTAATTTGGTCTCCCAAAGTATCATTTGTATCAATCAAATCATTCTGTCAATGTAATTATTAGTTTAAATACTAAATGTCGACTCAAATATGATGTGGTGTATATATAAAATACACAACCAAATTATAAACACATTCGTAACTAACAAAAATACAAATTAGATCTAACATATTAAAAAAATAGCCCTATTAAATTTTCGTGTGGTAAGTACATGTGTTTACAAATTGATCAACGTGTTTAAAATATGCTTCACATCATATTGAAAAACATTTGATACTTTGATGCTTAAATTGACGGTTAAACTAACCAAAAAAAAACCCTAATTAGTTTAATGTTAATACTTTGAGGACTCGCTTAAAATAATTTGAAATTTAGAGACCAATTTAAAATTTAAGCAATAGTTTAAAGACTTTGATGCAAATAATCCTATTTTCAATACTTTAGCTTTGATTTGATACTTTTTCTTTAATTGATGGCAAAAAAAAAACATGGATTTAATGCTTTAGTTAATTAAAGTAAAGATTATTCACATATACCGCTGTTGTACGCTTTTCTATTGCGCGTGAGATACAAATTTCAACAACTTTCGAACTAATTACCGGATAACGCGGCTATTTGCGAGTGGGGATTATTAAGAACTTAAAAAGACGTTTGTTGGTCCAAAAAAAGGCTGTGTTCTTACTTAACACCGTTGAGTGCAGGTCATGTTTTTATCCTCTTTTAGTTTTGAACAAGTTTTTGTTATTTAATAAATTTTTTAAATAGTTTTAATATTAAATGAATTATAAATATAACAAATATTTGGTAAAAAAGAGATATAATCATTTGAAATTAAGTTTGATTAATTTCTTTAAAAAATTGTTTTATGATATAAAGATTACATTAATCTAAAATGAAAAAAAAGGAGATTAAATGTTAAATTTTACATAAATTATATTATATTGTAACTATTAAAATGCATGATATCCATGATGAGAGGTCAAAATATTATATATATTAATTATTAATAATAGTAGTAGCTTAATTAAAACATTAAATTTTAAATCCGGTAGTTACTAATTTTTTTAATAATTTTTAATTGATTATTAACTAAACACACATCCTCATTTATTTACTATGAAAATAATAAAGGTTAAAATACAAACACTAATAAAAAGGTTGAAATCTAACACTTGATAGTATGAGCAACAACACTCTTGAAATGTAAGTTGTGAATGGGCTGGGCTTGTGGCTAAATTTTGACCCAAGACTTGGCCCGAATAAAAAATGAGCTTACATTTTTGTTGAAGTTTATTTTTTGGGTTTTATTCTTTATCCAAACCCTATATTTCAGGCAGATAGTTCAACTCATGGACGAATTTATTATTCATCGGCAATTTTTCTTGACATGAGGGGATTAATTTAAATAAAATAGATTTTGGCTTGGGGTAGGCCTTTGCCATCTTTGATGGAGATTTCATTCGAGCGCTGTCGATTAGCTTGCGACATCGACATCTGTACTATATTCTTTTTCTAGGTTGTGGTACTCGATTGGCGAAGAAGATTAGGCCCAACGTTTTCACAATACTATCTTTTATCTGGTTTTTTTCCTAAGTTTTCTCACATACGTTGTTTTGAGTCAGTAACGATGTTTTCATCACCATCTAAGTTAGGACCAAGTAAGTGACCCTTCGCATCAATATTACTTTGCAAACATCGATGGTCTATGCCAAGTATCGACTTAAGAAGAGGCAAATTTAAGGGAGGGGCAACCAATATCAAGAAAAGAAAAACATTCAATTTAGTCCCTTCTTAAATATTTCACTTTAGCCCCCTCAAAAAAAATGAAGAAAAATTCGTTTAACTCCTCTAAAAATGATAAAATTATATTTTAATCTCTCAAAAAAATTAATTTAATTTCAAACCCCCGTTAAAAGTTTTCTTTGGATTCACCCCAAAACTCAAACTCTTCCTTTGTTTCTTCCTATTCAACGGTGAAGACTTGAATCATGTGTCGGACCCAACTCAAGTTTTAGAGTCAACGACATTTAAGGTTTACATTTTGTTTTGTTTAAAACTTTGACTCTCATTCATTTATATTGAATTTTTTTTGGTAAAATAAAATAGGAGGGCAAATCTTAATAACAACGCGATTAATATAAATCGAACTCAAATCACACTGAAATAATAAACATACTAACCATGAGGCTAACATATCAAGTTCCACTTATGCCGAAATTTTGGTAGTTAAGGATTCACCTAGGACATGCAAACCAAATAAATGGGGGGTGCCCAAAGCCATCCCAATAAATGATTTGAAAGCTGTAAATTACACATTGTGGCACTGTCATTAGCTGTATATTTCAACATACATGGAAGTACCTTTTTTCCCTTGTCACTTAAATTTAACGTATTTATTTCGATTTCGTACTATATATATTTTATTTTATTTTTTTTTAAATTTTTTTGAATATTCTGGTGTGATTATATGATAGTATTTATTCATATTTTTTCAATCCTTTGACAACGCACACACACCACCTTACACACACAGGTGCTCAAATCCGAGTCTCCTATAATGAACAACATCTTTTTTACCATTGAAGTCACTCGTTGAGTTCATTTTATTTTATTTTTCATATTTGAGTTTTTCTTATATATATATATATATATTTATATTTAATTATTTCTGTTGCTTTTCTCCTGCACCATATTTAATTTTCTACAGCTTTAATTGCTATATTTACTGCTTCAACAGCTAGGAAAAAAATAAAATTTTAAGATCAAAAGGGTTAGTTTAAAAATGGTCAAAATTTGCTATTGGTCCTTGTTTACATGTTATTAGAGTTATGTGATCCGAATCTCATTTGATCTGGCTTAAAAAGTTTGAGGTACAACTCACTTGATAAATAAATGAAATAGAGAGGCAAAATAAGAGATCTGCGAGGGCATATGGATCATGTCGCACAATTTGAATCCGTATAGGACTATACTTCTACTATTAGACATTGATTGTAACAGGGTTGTTTAACCCTTAAAATGTGTGTAGTTGAACTCCTCTTGTAGTGTTGTTTTTCAACATTAGTGAATTATTCTTTCTCTACCCGTGATTTTTCCCAATAACGATTTTCCACATAAAATATGTGTATTCTTATATTTTCTTTCTTATTGCATTCTTATTGCCATTATCGACATATAGTATAACACGTGTAAATTGTAAATTTAGTCCTAGCACTCTAATTTAGTTAGTCTTTATACTTTTCAAAATTTTACTCATGATCAAATGGTAGCAGTTAAATTTGTCAAATTAAATTATGTTATTTCTAATTTTTTTTGTTACAAACATATTATTACATGTGTAATATCATGTCGGTTTGTTATTTCTACATAATGATCCAGAAAAAATTATACCATTTTAATTAATGGATTGAACCACGGTGGTTTGAGTCAATATTGAAATTTCAAATTTTAAAAAATATAAAAACAAAAAATAATCAAATTAAATAATATAAATTAAATTTATAATTTACACATAATACACGACTAATAACAATTTAATATTCAAATATTTTGAATTTGTAGCAAATCATTTTGTTGATATTTTATTTGGTCAATCACATAAAAAAATATTTAGTATATGAATATAATTTTTTAAAAACATCAATTGAAATATCACGAAATTGTAATTCCAACACAATAACAAATGTTACCTACTAATAGTATATATGGTAGTTGCTAAAATTAATGTCAAATTAACTCATCCTAGCTAAAACCTTTTAACATCATTATAGTTGCAAATAATGTACTTGTCCCTATACTATTCTTATGATATGAATTTAGTCCCTTAGTTTCATTTCATTAATATTTTTTTATTTCTCAAAGTATCTACAGGAACGAGCTCAGTAACTAATCCTCCGCATTCTGTAGATCCATTAAGGGGATAAATGTTGGTCACATGTTTTAAAGCTACTTCATACCTAGGGTAAGAATCGAACCCTCAACAACTACTTAAGGTAGGAGAGACCATTGCCATCTCATCTAACGCGAGTGGTTTATTTGAATATATGTACGAATTAGTTAAATTCTATTATTAGTCTTCTACCGTGCATAAAATTATAGATTTAGTTCATGTTCATGTTCATTTCCAGCCTTGGCACAAACAAGAAACGGTAAATCCATTAACTAGGGTTTTTTTTTTACATAAAAATAACATCCTAACGTGATATTACACATGTGATGATAAATTTAAAGCATCAATTTTGAAAATAATAAAACTTAATGAATTTAATAACTATCATTTGATCAAAATTAATATTTTAAAATTCGAAAAGTACATTAATTAAAAACAATAAAATTAAAATACAAGAAAAAAAGCCACCACTTATAAATAAATCAACACGAACTTAAAATTTAACCTAGTTATTAAGTATTAATTAATCTTCATATTATACTTCACAAATTTATAGCAAACTCATCCTTTATTATCATTTAAGTTATCATAACTTGTGTTGATTGTAATAGTAAAGCATATTGTACTTTTAAGAATATACATTCAAACCCTAAAAATGATATTATTAGAAAGAAAAACCATAAAACTCGAGAGTATTAATTTTGTAAAACCGACATTAAAGATACTTTGGTAATTAAGTTATCTTATCCACCATTTATTTAAAGCTGATCTTTAAAGATCACCAAAAAAGAAAAACATTAGATAATTTAAAGGAGGAAATAATTCATTGAAATAAATAAGTTAAAAGGAGTTCATAGACAATTATGAACATCTCCAACTAAAGCTTAAACTGTTAGATTTTTTTTCCCCAAAGAAGAAGATGAACAAAAAAAAAAAGAGCAAAAAGGGAGGGGATACAGTGAGGTTAAGGGACTTATATGAAATTAACGATAAGATCGAAGGATCGCTCCACAAAATGTACAAATAATGGCTCTCCAAGATTTCTTGTAAAACGGGACGTAACAAAATCTGGTGGAGGTTTTCATGTCGGCGACACGTGCTCCTCCGCCGCACCGTGAACAAATCCCCGCCGCTGGCTTAGTAGTGCTCACTTTCTTTGTCTGATCAACGAGGAAGCAAAAGAACACCATGGCTTGCTTTTTTTTTTTTTGGCAGTGAATGAAAAAACTCTGTGTGTCTTGAATAACAGTTGGAACTTAGAACAAAAAAAAGAACAGTATTCAGGACTTGTCGGAGTTTGGATTTTTAAAGACAAAGATTGAAAGAAAGGGCTCAGTTGTATTTATATTTATGTTTGAGGGTTAAAAGTCGAGCAACTTTGGTACATGGGTGAAAGATTTTTTTGGGATACTTTTCTACATCTAGTCAACCATGGCTGATGGTTGTTGCTTTAGTTTCTTAATCATGTGGTAAGAAGTTTGATATTTTATGATGAATTATTTATTTTTTTAGAAAGTATTAGTGGTGAAGAAATTCATGATCATTTGTTTAGTTTTTTGAAGAGCATTTTCGTTAATTAATTATTGCTGCATATCATAAAATGTGGATACTTTGATTTCGACCCAAAAAATTCATACTAAATTAAAAAAGCTCAAGTTGAAAGTAAGTAAATCACAAATAATATTTGTTTAAACCTAATTTTTAAGGTTAATTGAATAAATAATGAAAGAGATTATTTAAAAAAATTACCAATGTTTTAATTTCGATTCCCTATTCAATTAGTTTGAATGATTAAACTATCGGCCAAACAACAAATAAATAAAATTATTAAAAATTATATATTTATTAAATCATTTATTTTTTTTTGTTTCAACTTTCAGTTTTTTATTGGTCTCAAGAGGATCGCTCAAAAGTCGATTCAATTTCTTTATTTAGAATAATATACTAACCGATACTTGTTCGATAAGTTTGATGTTCCCACAACAATAAATTTTATAAATACAAATACAATACAATCTAAAAATATAAATATATATTTGAACAACTACAAAAAATAATCAAATCAATACAAAACATAAAAAAAAATCATATATAATAGTATAAAATGATACCTCATTTATAGGAATGAGTTTTACAAATAAATAAATATGTAGTGTATATTATATCTGTACCTTCATCATTAGTTCACGGGTTATGAGAAAATTCAAATTTTAATGAGTTGTGATTGAATTTAAGTTCGAATCGAATTTTTAAAACGAAGAAAATTTATAGATTATAGAAAATTCAAAATTTAATAAGTTGTGATTGAATCCAAATTCAAATAAGATTCAACCTTTAAATAGGGTAAATTTTTCTAACATTATTTTTTGTCATTAATACTTGAATAATTCATTGAGCTTTTTACTATTATACCAATACAAATTTAAAGAGTTGGTCGAAGTTTAAGTGAGAAAAATGGGCCATGTGGGTTTCTAACACGTGTAAAGCAGTAGCTAGATATGGGGCCTATATGTTGACAGAATAGGAAAAGACAGGATATCTATATAACTAATAAGTAGTTGGCCGCACCGTTTCACTTTTTAGATAAGGTTTAATTTCGCCACAGATCTTGTACTTTTTTTATCTTTTTTAATTTAGTCCTTTTTCTTTTTACTAAAGGTTACTTGTCTAAAAATAGGATAAGCAAGAAGTCGACAGACAAAAAGAAAATGGCCAGCCAAATGTGTAAAACTTGTCTAAAAAAATTCTATTCGTATTAATTAGGCTTATGTAACCAGAAAAATACAAGTTTGATTTTTTGACACATAAAGTTGAATATGTCTACATGCAAACATAACAGGTCAAGTTGGATAATATATGCATTCAACTATATTTTTTGGAATTCTTTTTAAGTTAGGTGCATGTTGGACAAAATCAAGATATTTTATTTTATTTTTAAAAAGCTGAGAATTGAAATTGAGTAAATTACACTCAAGATTATTAAATTATTAGTAACTTTACGTTTTGGTTATTCAATTTCAACAAGTTATAAAATAGTCATTAAATTATTTAAAAGTTCTCATTTAAGTCATTGCACTGCTAGAGTTGTTGTTGTATGGCCGACACTGACCATCAAATCGACTTAGAACTAACGTATGTTCTTCTACTAGTCAATGGGTATTGATCCACTATACCATCCAGATTTAAAAAAAAAATTAATAGTTCAATGACTTAATTAAAACTTTCAAAAAGTTTAATGACTTAAATGAAAATTTTGAATAATTCAGTGAGCATTTTACAACTTTTTAAAGTTGAGTGATTAAAACGTAAATTTATTAATATTTTAGTGACCTTAAATAAACTTACCCATTAAAATTTTGATTTATAAGCAAATAATTAACTGTCATCATAATTTAAAAAAAAAAAAGATCATATGGAATAATTGCGTCAAATCAATATATTATCATTTTAGTTCTAGATTTTTTGGTATTAGATAGTCATATTGTATCCTAATTAAATCTAAAGTAGAGTTAGATCAAATCACTAAATAAGAGCAAAGTTCTCTCAATACTGGTTTTTTTATTCACAAAATTTAAATTTAAAATTTTATTTAAATTATCACTCGTTGATGTAGATAACTTCTATTCAAATTATACCATATAATCATATTTACTAAAAATACTCAAATATTTATAAAAAAAAATAACCTTTAAATAAATCTGAAAATAGATAAATTTGCCATAACCATTACATCAACATTGTGTAATGTAAAAACACAATAGGAAACAACTGCTGACTATAATTTTGTAATGGTTATTGAATAATTAATACATACATGCTCATATAGAGAGAATTAGTGTCTTATACTTAGATCATTGAAATTAAAAAATTGACAAGTTTGATAATTATATACAAATCTTGGACCAAGAAAAATTAATGAAGAGGTAAAGCTAAATGCCAAATGTCCATAATTTAGAATGTGAATCTCACATGTCTCAACTATCAACATTCAACCACCTTGATAGCTCTATTTGTGTTATATTATTCAAGGGATGTTATTAATTTAGTAATGTAATGCAAGGGTGTTGAATTAATAATGTATTAATGCATAATGGATATTTCTAGCATATTTGTACATATTTTCAATGGTAGCACAAATTTTTGTACACATGTTCACACATTTTTGGAAGAGAGTACTTGAGAAAAGAAATAAGGAAAAAAAGGAAAGCTCCCACATGTTTCATTAGCTATTTATTATTTATCATAATTATAGAAATTTTGATGTAATTATAAAACACAAAAATGATTAAAGTAAAAAAAATATTTTAAAATATCAAAATATTATATCAATATATACAAGTTGAGACACATCATTATTAATTAATACTGACTGACATGAACCGATACACATAAAAATGATCAAAACAAACATAACTCATTAGATAATAATTTAAAATTTAAACGATACATACTAACTAATAAAACTGATTCAAACCACCTTGATAGTTTAGGTCTTGAATAAATTTCATTTAAGCTACATTCAATCTATTTAAATATGACATGTTTGCCATATCAACAAACTAATCACTTCTTCACGTATATTCGATTATCAAATGTATTACTGTTTCATCATACAAAATATCTTGCAACTTATTAATTTTTATTCAATTTTACAACTCAAAAAAATTAAATATTGAAAATTTAAATACTGAATTTAATTGATAAAATTAAAATTTTAATCAAAATTAATTACAATATAATTATTTTATTTGATAAATATAAAATTTAAATTATAAAAAATTATATTTTACATTTTATCCTTAATTTTTTTTAAATATTTCACTTTATTTCAAAAAATCAAATTTTAATTATTGAGTTTTTATAAGATAATATAATATTAAAATAAATAAATAAAAAAATTGAAAAAATTTACATTAAGTGAAAACTTATCATTTTTCAAACTTTTTTTATAGAAAAAAATTCTATCAAATTATTATTCTTAAATTATCAAACATATTTTTTTAAAAATAAATCAATAAAATATTAATTTTCAATTGATTTAATTTTTTCAACCATTTATCACATAACTCCCAACTTTCAACTTTTTTTTTTTCTAAAATTTGTGTAACATAACCTACAATTCTACAAATCCTATGGAGAGAAGCAGAGATCAAGCATATATATGATTCTATATATAGTCTATAGACACATTAAATATGGACAAAAAGCAATATTAATGCATTGAGAAAAAATTATGTTCAACATATCAATGAAAATGAATATATGCAAGAAACGAAAAAAAAGAATGAACGAATGGTAGGGGAAAAAGATTTGAGTCAACCTGTAATCGGAATCATAGAGCTGCCATCATGGATTTGGTTACAGCCTCGCGCTTTATTTCAGCAGCTTTACTGCTACCTCGGAAATACATGTAAACATGCTGGGGGATTTGAAAGAGAAAACCAAGTGAATAAGCGAAGAAGAGGAGTAGTTTTAAAGGAAAAGATGATGAAAGAAGGGGGGGATTACTTAACCTGAATAACCCATAGACTGAGCAATGATTCGACGAAAAAGAATGCACAGCCGATAAAGTATAATATCTGCAAGTCGAAAGCAAGAACATGTCAAGCATTTTACAGAAATGTGATGATTGGTCAAGGAGAAACATGCAAAGGTCATATTCTAGTATTAGTCCTTATATTATGCATAAGTTTTAATTTTAGTCATTGTATATTTGGCCATTCTTAGGTTCTATTCTTTTTAAAATTTGAATGTTAGTCCAAGCTCAAATTGTAACCATTACATTAATTAAATTCTTCTATTTCAAAAATTTTATACAGCATTAATTTTATCATATTTATAATATCATGTCAGCTTCTTATTTCAATAATCTATTAAAAATTGAATTTAATGGCTATAGTTTGAGTTATGATTCAAATTGCAAAATTCAAGAAGTATAGAGACTAAAAATGATCAATTTGAAGAACCAAGACTAAATCAATAACTTACGCATAGTAAAGACTAATATCAGAATTTGATTTCATTGGAATTAATAGCTACAATTGGGTCGATAATGAATTTTGAAATTTTGAAAAAGTATAGAAATTAAAATTGATAGGTTGAATTGATTGAACCTTAGTTATATTACAACATCAAAGACATGGATTTAAGCGCACTTCAATGTGTTTTTCTCTCCAATTTAAGAGAGCAACTTATGGATAGTAGGCATCGTATTTGCATCAAAAAATATTGATCCGTTTAAAAAATATAAATATTAAAATTGATCAAACTAAAATATAAGGATTAAATTCATAATGTAAGCAAAATATAGTGATTAATAACAAAATTTAACATTATTTTAGTATAATTCGATAGGAGGATACATAGTAAAATCAGGTTCCCGTGAAGTAAATTATAGCATTGTAATGGCAAGAAACTTACCCCTACCGCAGTATCAATGCCGAAAAGATCTATTGCAGGCAAAATGCCTCTGTATAAAGAATTACACCATGAAGACATCAGTAAAATATTACTACTACAAAATTTGATAAAAAAAATATATTACTACAAACAAAAAAATACAAGGTGAAGGTATTGTGGAAGCTTTGTATTAGGATTTAGATTGTAATTTATTATCTTTACAAAAGAAAAGAGCAAATTAATCTTTGTAAATTAAATTAAAATCTTTAAGTTAGATTTTTTATTATTTTTACTGTTAAAAACTAACATGATTGATGGAGTAATCAGATAATTACATCGGAGTGCCACGTATACCTCATGTCAATATGCAGGGACCAATTTTTAACAATAAAAATGAATGAAATTTTTAACAGAATGATCAATTTACTCTTTAATCTAAAGTACAAAGATTAATTTACTTACTTTTTAAATAAAAAGAGTAAAATACAATCTGACTCTAATTATAAATAACTCCATGATACATTAAGCTCTATCACTAAAATATGATAAAATCAAATAAACTTACGCAATAGACTTTCCCTTGAAAAAAAATGGAGGAGCAATCGTAGCAAAGATGCAAAAGAAGATATGCAACTACAAGGTAGATCAGAAGAGTTAGAAATGAGGAGCTTTCCGATATATCTTTGATTACTAAAAGAAAAAGAAAATTACAGTGAGAAAGCAGTTAGCTTACAATGTAAAATGTGAAAAACCATCCGAACTTTAATGCATTATCAGTCCTGTTAAGGAACAGGAATATAACTATATAACAACAGTTCAAACTCAGCTGCATTGTTGAAACTGAATTTCGGTGGTGCATGGTTGAGATATTGTGCGAGAATAGGAAAATAAATATATAACAACGGTTCAAATTCAGTTCTATCAAAAAGTAGTACCTCATGGCACGATAAAGAGGGCGATACCACAAAAAATAGGCACCAGGAACCCCAGATAATAAATAAATGATGGCAAGAAACCAAATTGCTGGACCTGGAATGAATATACATTCCTAATATGAGTAACACCACCAAATGAACAGTAATTTTAAAGTACTAAAATTAATAACTTGTGAAATCCACCTTCACATTTGATCCAGGCGGCAGTGACAGCTATTATGTTCCATGTAAGACACGCAACCAAACCTGTCGACGTTCAAATAAATTTAGAGACTAATAAGGTAAAAAGCCCTTTTCAAAAGTAGTCCTTTTAAAAAAATTTAAGCAATTTAAATTTTATTAATTTTGAAAGTAAGGATAATTAATCACGATGTTAATATCTTTTTTTATTGTACTTAATTTTGATTGATACAATAACAAATTCAGCATCAACATTTTCTCATTTACATAGATATTGCGCGATAAACTTGTTAAATTAGAACCAAATTAACAAAAATGCGTAAACTTTTAAGGCTAAATTTATAATTATATCAATCAAAATCATGTATAATTGATGAAAAATATTAATTTCGTGATTAATTGTCCTTAATTATTCACTTTCGAACTTTACAAGATTAAATTATTCTGATTTTTTTTCAAAATAACCAAGTTGTTCAATTTTAAATTTAATAATAACTGAAAAGGTCTTTTTACAGACTTATAACTCAAAAGTAGAGCACCATAATAATATAGCATTCAGACATTTTCAAGATATGAGAGAAATAAACAGAGCAGAGAAAGAGAAACTGAACTAATAACACAATCCAAACGGGGACACACTTAAAAAATAAGTAAAAAAGCCTTGATCTTAACTCACCTAACAATGTTGAGAAAGCAACATACTGCACATTTTGTAGGTGGATTGGTATTTCTTTTGCAATGTTATGATGAATAATAGGATAAAATGGTGGCCAATTTTTTTCCTCTATGATTATTCCAGCTGCCAAGGGGAAGGCAAAGGAATATATGGCAATCTCATTGGTATCTGAAGCTTGTTAAGTCATCTATAATAAACAAAAGAAAAACCTACCTCGTGCCATTGCATCTTCCTTTCTTTTCAATTCCTGCATAATATTAAAGATAACACTCAGTTAGTATGAGGAAATTTTATTTTAGATGGAATTGCTAGTATCATTGAAAAGTGCACTTAAAAAATTTGACGGTTTATTATTGTTGTCAAAAAACTGTTTTTGAAAAAAATAAAATTTCTACTTTAAGCATGCTGTTGTAAAGTACAATATATTTGAACTTCTTTAATAAAGATACGGAAGTAATTTCAACAGAAAGCAAAAGCTAAAAATTTTGACTTTTTTATTTGAGTCAAAATTCTTAATTTGGTTTGAAATGTATTTTTCAAATGATAAACGAAACTTTCATAGATTGATTTCTAAATTCACATTAATTCAAAATTTAAAGGGAAACTCAGAACCAAATATATTCTACAAGCATTAGGAATAAATTTAAGTGTTGAGTAAATTTTGATACTGAAAAACATGATTTTGATTTTTAATGCCAAGGTGCCAGTAATTTGATGATTTTGAAAATATATAAAATTGAAACTGCAATATGAAAGGAAGAACATATCAACATTGACACCGAAAACCTCAAATAATGAATCGGAAGTACCTTGCTCAAGTACAAACAAGCAACAAGAAATCACCTGTTCTCGCTTTCTCAATTCAGCCTCTCTCTCTTGAAGTTCCTTCTCCTTTTCTTTTAAACTCTACGATTGATGAGACAAAAACGACAGAAAGGAATCTTTTAGTTAATGTTTAGAACCATGCATCGTAGACAATTGAATATCTAGAAAGTTTTAAGATTACCTTGACAGAATCAAGAGGAATATCTATTGTTGCACCACGGTCATATGGTTCAGGAGGAAGGGGTGAAAGCCTTGATGAAGCAGTGCCTGGATTCTTATTTTTTTTTAAAACAATTAATTAAAAGCAACAGAATCAAGATAGTTAGCACTTGCAAGTCACTAAATTATGCAAGCAGAAAAACAATGGTAAAATAACTTTTCTAGCCCCTCTCAATTTTGATATTTTGCAAATTGGTCCCTCTAAAAAATCGGAGCAATTTAATCCCTCTTTATTTTGAAAGTGAGTAACTAAGGACAATTAATCACAACGTTAATGTCTTCTGTAAATTGTACGAAATTTTGATTGGTACAATAACAAATTTAACCCTCAAAGTTTAAGCATTCTATTAATTTGATCTTGATTTAACAAATTAGCCCGCAACATTTGTTTAAATGTGGAGGCTAAATTTGTTGTATTTTTTTTTAAAACCAAGACCAAATTGACACAACATGTAAACATCGATGGCTAAATTTATTATTATATCAATCAAAATTATGTAAATTTGACAAAAAATTATTAAGGTTGTGATTAGTTAACTTTAGTTGCTCACTTTCGAAATTGATAGGGATTAAATTGTTATGATTTTTTTGCGATGGACCAATTTTCTCAATATCAAAATTGAGAAGGAATGGAAAGAGAATTTTACCAAAAGAAACTTGTATGCAAAATTGCATACATGGATTAAAAAAATTAAGCAAGTGACAATAGACACAGTCAAATAATTACAGTGCAAGAAACACTAGCAGATATAAATATTTCACAATGAAAGCAAGGTATAAGCTAATGGAAACAAGTACACACTACACAGTGTTCACCAGGGGAAAAACAAAAGAAGAAGCCATATACCATGATAAGAAGCATAGATTATTTATCTTCTTGTTATTGTTTTTTAAATTCATATTAACTTGTCATCGTTTTAGAAGCTATATATCTCAGAAAAAATGACAATCTTATGAAAAAAAAAAGAGTCCTAAATTCAAATGATCTTGTCTATGTTAAAAAATATACATCTCATAAACATTCAGTTTCTTTCAATTCATAGCGTCTCTTTTTTTAAAAAATGTAAAAAAAAAAATAAATCAAAATCAGCATTGTTACTAAAGCTACATTACGGAACCCACGTCACTGGTATCGGCAATGAAACAGATCTAATACTTAAGCTGCTCAATGATCCAAATCAACGAAATCATCGCAAAAAAAAAAAAAGGAAACGGGAAATAAAGAATGCAAATCCACGATCAAAGGCATTTTCCGTTTATGGAAAAATCAGGTACGGATACGTAAAAAAAAGGTGAGTACAAAACGAACTTACCGAGAAAGGATTCACCTCATCCTCATCGAAAGGGCTAGAATTGAAACGACTCATGGAATCACGAAGATGAAATTACTAGCACTGAAAATTATGTGAAAATGAGAGAGGAATTTATAGGAATTGGATTATTTTTGGAAATGGAGACTGTTTGTTTGAAGAGAAAATATGGAAGGAAAAAAAAATAACGAGGGAGAAATTGGCGGGCCGCGGCTGAGGTATAAATAAGAGTTGATAGTGGGCTTGGTTAGCTTATTCACGCCATATTTAGGCCCAATTAGTATTTTATTATAAATATAGTAAATTAAATAATTATTTTTTAAAAATATGTAGATTTTTTATCTTCAAAAAGTGATCCCATCAAGTTAAATGACCAGCTCATTATGCATGTAGATGAGTTGGGTTATCCATCCAAACTTAAAAATTTGTTTAAAATTTGAGAAAGTTAGAATAAAAATATTAAATTTGAAAAATAAATTTAAACAAAAAAATTATGTCCATTTAAAATATGGGTTCAATTTGAACATTGAAGGTCTGAACTTGGCTCAATCCATTTTCTATATTTATAATATAATATATTTTATTATTTTTATATATTATATATTTTATAACACATAAAAACTAAATCTATAGTAATATGTAATACTATAATGTAAATATATAAAAAATTGTTAAGATGTCTATATAAAATTTTAATAAATAAAAAAATATTAAATATTACATTAAAATTAATATAATTTTTTTTAAAAATTCAAATAAAAATTATATGAACGGATTTAAAATGAGCTTAAATTACATTTACAAATATAAAGGGGTTTTTGTCAAAATTTTAAACTCATATTTCAAATTAGCTTGAGCATAAGCAAATATAAAGTGTATTGACATCATATTTAATCTTAGCCCGAACTTGACTCGACTCAACTCGACTTATGAAAACCTCTATATGCATGTGACATGTGTCACAATTTAGTGATTTTCGATATCTTGTGAATCATCATCGCTTTTTAAGTACAAATGATAATCCGAACTTAATGTATTTTTAAAATATAAATTAACAAATATTCAATCAATAAGTTACTACTTACGATTCGAACCACTACCACCTTAATGGCTCTACGCAACATCTTGAATTTCCTTTGTTGCCAGTTATGTCAACTTTCTATTCACTAAGATCGATTTTAGATTCTGTAATAAAGTTTAAATTTAATAATATCTGTTTAAAATCAGGAAAAGAAACATTGGAAAAAAGTCGAATTTTGAGCACCACTTATAATATTTTTTTTCTCTGACAGAGACAATTATTATTATTCGTTGATGTGCAAATCCTATCACTAAATCTCCAAAAAAGTAAACATAATTATTTCATTTTGATCCCTATTTTCCACATGCTTAAAAAAAGAAAACAAGATACTTGACAAGCATTTCATTACAAGACCAATAATGTCCTTTTATAATCACAACTGGGACAAAAATATCATTTTTGCCTTATTTATTCTTATTTATTTCTTCTTCTCGTCTTTTCTTTCTTTTGGCTATTTTATCGGATATTGGAATGAGAAACCATTAATAAATTTTAATATATTGAAATGATCTACGAAGAGTTAAATTTTAGAAATAATATTATTGTACAGAGTTTTTATGAATTTGGAAAGAATTAATCTTCATCTAGAGGTAGCACTGAAAGGTTAGTAGAGTTTTTGATCTCTTTAAAATGAAATTTTTTATCTTTTATTTTTAAAATTTTATAATTTTTAAATTAAGTTATAATAAAATTATAAAGATATAAACTATTAAAATGGTGAAATTGTATTTTACCTCTCATAAAAAATACAACTTAGAACTCATGTGTTGGCCCGATGATTAGGGTGTTCACTGTCCCAGATGTAGCCTGAATTCGAGTCGTACTAGTTACATTGTTGTTAGGATTTTACCCTCCTCTTATAATTCATCAAAAAAAAATATAACTTAATTTTGACTCCTAAATTTTTTGACTTAAAAAGATGTTCATCATACAAAATAGATGGAAAATTATTACAAATAAGAAAAATGATTATATAAAAATAGTTTTGTGAGGCCATTCTATAATATATTTGATCAAAATTGCACAATGTAATGATCAACAAAGTTCTAGTGTAGTTGACAAAGTTGTTATAAATTAAATTTTTTTTGCTTTACTATTGGTAAAAGAATAAGTATAAACTTAATAAATAATAAATAATTATTTTTAAAAGAAAACCCCTAAATATATAACATGTTCCCAATGAAAGTGACTTGACATAATTATTTCATACCCAATTTCCCTTAAAATGATTGATTAAAGTCTCACGCGAGGATTCTAGATGGAGGAAATCATAAATCCCTTAAAATCTAATATATGAGTTATTACAACAATTCGGATAAGTAAATTTCAGTTAATTCAATTTTTCTTTATTAAATAAATTAAAGTGTTAAGTATTATGATTTTGTTAATTAGTATTTGCTATGAAAATTCATAGCGGTACTGATTAATTTAATATTATGAATTAAGTAGACATCAATTTGATTAGATAATGATTAAAATATCATTATTTTACGAATTAAAATTTTTGATATAAAAAGTTTGTAGGTAGAATGGATGGGGTGGATACAAGGTTAGTTCACTCATGTGGTGGAGAGCCGTCGAGTTTGCGGGTTAGGTGCTCCTATTGGAGTAGTAAAGAGACTGAAGAGGGAAATTGGAAAAGTATGGACTGCCTTTGCTTCTCACAAGGGCAGGATGAGCATATATATGAATACATCGATTGATGCACGTGGCAGCCTTTGGTTGGTTTATTAATTTTTTCCATTAATCTTTTCAGAAAATTTAAATAAATAAGTGATGGGATATTGTAAAGTATGTGGATGATAAGAGATGATTCTCCTATCAATATAAATGGTTTACTTAACATTGGTGTCTCAATGTCTCCTTAGACTGAAGTAATAGTGCCTCGACGGAAGTTTGTTGGCGAAGCACTAGTTGTCTCGCGGAAGTGTCATGTGCATCCGAAGTATTTTATTTCAAGAATTTTTTTTTTATCTTTTTACATCTTTTTATATAGGAAATAAAAAATACATAAGTATAATATGATTTGAATCTAAAATATTATAGTTTTCAAGATCTTTATCATTTCAACAAAAAATTCATTTACTTTTATATTAATTTTTAATAAATACATTTGTTATATAATTCAATTTTTACTTGCATCGGATCTATCGTAATTTAGTAATTATATTATGTCAGTTTTGTTATAAAAATAATACTAAAAAATTAATTAATTATGAAAATAGTATGAGAAACAAATTATTACGAAAATGGGGTGCTTTTTACTGTGTTCTTCGGTGTTGTCTGACTGGTTGGCGATAACACCCTATTTAATTTAAGAAAAACATTTTTTATTGGTGTCGCATGACACATTAATAGCATCAAACTGAAGTGTGATAAATCAAAACATTCAAGAACCTAATATGAAACTTTTCTCTTTTAGATTGGATGTTGTAAAAAAAACTTAAGGATGTCGCCTATCAGTGTGACGGCACTAAATATGTTTTAGGGGATAATTGTTTCATAAACCTTTCATTGCTTATGATTTTCTTTTTAAGGTACTATCATTTTTAAAATAAACCCTTCCTTACTTATTATTATTTTTTTAAAATCATGTAGTAAGTGATATTTTTATCGATAAATGTTGAACTTATTTTATTGTTTTTAACGGTGAGCATTAAATTGATTTAATAATTAAGAGAACTAATTTGATCTAGTCATTACAATAGAGAGATTGAATTCAAACGATTATAATTGAGAGGGTTTAAAACAATCAAATAAGTTCAACATTTACCGATAAAAACATTAGTTACTACATGTTTTTAAAAAGAAAATAATAAGCAATAAAAAGTTTATTTTTAAAAAAAGAAATTATCTTAAAAAAATAATAAACAAAAAAGATTTATGATGCAATTATTCCTTAAAATGTATTTGGTAATACTACACTTTCAAGTGGACCGTTGAGTTCTTTTTTTTACGACAACACATCTAAAGGGATTAAACGTTTTACTTTATCACATTTTAGTTCGATATTATTAATGTATCGATAATATCAATAAAAATTTATTTAAAAAAAATGATATAACCAATCAATCAAGCGGCATTAAAAAATACTATAAAAGATATTCCATTTTTATAATTAATCTATTTCCCGTACAATTTCCATTTTTACAATTAATCTATTTCCCGTAAAATTTTCATAATTAATTAATATTTCAGTATTATGTTTATAAAAACCCTATTATGCCCCATGCATCAAAGGTGATGGACCTACAACCTTGAAGTTTGAGCCAAAGACACAAACAGCTGGAGAAACCATTAAGGTGAACCAGTAAGATAGAGACTCCACTTTGGGTGCCACCATCACTCACCTCAGCCACTTATCAATGAACCATCCTTTGGTAGATAGGGATACAAAGAGAAATCCCAATGACATGGTTGTCTACTCATAAATACCATACCATACAAACAAGTTATGATAATTTAATTTAATATAAAAATAAATATTTATATTTTATTTAGGAAAAAACAAGATTTAATATATAAATTTGATAACTTTTTCAATTTGGTCCTTTTTTTTTTAATTTTTGAAACTTAACAATTTCTTTAATTTAATTTTTAAATTTAGATTTCATTGAAGTATGATGATGTAACATTTTAAGAGTATACCACATCATCACTTATTTTTTTAAAATTATACAAAATGTAAATAATATTAAAAAAATTAAAAATTTTCAGGTGATAATATAACACAATCTTATAATCTCATGTCATCACACTTTAACATAATCTAAGTTTAAGAGTCAATTTGTGAAATACTACTAAACTTCGAGACTAATGTGAACTAAGAAAATGTTTTTAATTTAATCCCTAAACTTTAATTTTATTAACGCATGTTGATGTGACACTTTGAACAAAGGTGAAGTGATTTATTTTGAGGGCAAATTTTAGTTGTATATTTTTATGAGAGTTAAAATATAATTTTATCATTTTAATAATTTATATATTTATAATTTTTTAAAGAAGTAAATCCAAATTTTATCAATTTTTGAAAGTCAAAGTAAAATTTTACCATGTACTGCCAAAATTGAATATTTTCATTTTAGGAAAATCGTGGCCCCCTCCTAGCCTCTTGACACATCATCACATGTTTTGGTTTTAAATTATATAAAATTTAGAAAATACAAAAATAAAAGTTATATTTTTTGAAATAAATTTTTTTAGATGATAGCATATCACAATCTCATAGTATCATATCATCACACTTTAATGGAATGCAAATTTAAAGAATTAAATTGAGAAAAGTAGCTAAATTTTGAGACTGATGTGAACTAAAAAAATTTAAGGATGAAAGTGAAAAATACTAAATTTAAGAATTAAATGTTGATTTGTCCCTATCATTTAATATTAATTTTACAAAACAAAATTATTTTCTTAAATATAAGTTTAGTGCAACAAATCCATGAATATTGAAAATTGACATTGCATTTTGTCGATTTTGTTTCCAAAAGTAAGTTTACCTCCATGAGCCTCCAACCCTATAACGGATTGATAGGGAATCATCAAAAGCAAAGAACATTTGATTTAGTCTCGTTGATATAAAAAATTCATTTTAAATTCAGGCTCGAAATTTAAAAAAATTGTAAAAAAAAATTTAGTTTCAAAAAATTAAATCCATTTAAAAATTGAGTAATTATTTTATAATTTTTTATAGTTGAGTGATCATTTTATAATTTTTTATAGTTGAGTGATCAAAAAAGAAAACAATATTATAATTAGATGACTATCATTTACAAATATGATTGGACTTAAACAAAATTTGAGACTCATATTTTAAATCGAATTGAGTTTAGATAACTATTCATGATATTGATACCAAGCACAAGCATGATCCGAATCTAGCTCAACCCGATTCACGAATATCTGTAATTAATTAATGTATTATTATTAAAAAAAAACACACATTCTATACATTAATGTCAAAATGAACTATCATAATATAAGAAATAAATAGTTTAATATTTGATAAGTAAATTTAAAATTATATATGCACATTTTAATTTTTTTTTGTTTATTACTAGCTTGAGTTTTATAATAAAAAAAAAACCCTTAATTATTTATCAATTTGGGTTTCAACAAATTTCAAATATTATTTTGTAAGATTAGCTTTTTGAAGATTTGATTATTTTGTCACATATAGTCCTATCATGAAACTTACTTTTTATTGTATAATGTGTGTATATATTTATATATATTCCATAATAATTTTAGTAATGAATTTGAGACCGTCCAAAGTTGAGTTGGGAAAATATCAAGAATATTTTTTAAAAATAATTTTAACTATAAAATAAATAAAAAATAGTTTTTGAAATAAATAGAATGATTATTTGAGTTGATGAGATTGCACTTCTGATATTCTTTGAAATGTCTATTCAATCTCCAATGTTGTGTGTAGTTTTTTTTTTATTACGATAGTATCGTTATAATATCTAATCTAATCGTCACTGTTATTTTTACACTAATCACATGTAAACGCACCGCTCATCCAAAAATCCTTAAAAATATTTAAAATTTTCAACATGATTTGATACAATCCAATCATTAATAAAAATAACAACAAAATCATATGGCAATAACACATCCTAAAAGAACAATGATATGCAATTTCGATAGACTTATTAATTGGGTGGGTGTAGTCTATTTTGAGCCCAAATCAATTTATGTTTTAAAAATTTTCAATTTTTTTTGGTTGAGGTTGTTTTGGGTTCATATTGCTTTGGATTCAGGTCATTAAACTTTGATAATAGGAATTTTCGAATCAGGTCATTACAAATTTAGATAAAATTAGGTTACGTCACTTTTAAGTTTATTTATTCAGATCATTTCATGTTTAACTCATTTTAGGTTTAAATTATTTTAGGTTTCAATCGTCTTAATTTCAAATAAGTTTCAGATTGAAATCAAATTTGAGTTGTTGACTTTTAAAACTTTCTGAATTTAAATCGAGTCGAATATTTTTCAAAAATTTTAGTAATGCAAATATAATATAAGTATAAATATATTTTTGAATAATTAAAATATAAAATTTAATTAATATAACGCACAAAAAACGAAAAATCGAATCACCTCGAAATCATAATTATAAATAATAAAACACGAATCTAAAAATTCATAAACTCAAAATCGTCACCTTAACTAACTCGTTGATAAGTCGAGTGGGATTTAAATTTAAATATGACCCAAAAATTCATTAAAGATGGGCATGCATGGTGCCAATTTGTCGGAGCCGATTGACTGTATAGTCTATAGTCTATGGTCCCCTTCTAAATTCCTAGGTGTACCCTCAAAGAATCAAATCTCTCTCCCAAAATGACAGCACCTCAATCAATTGTGGTCGAGAACCCATCCAACACTTCAACCATGGTGCAATATCAATAAATTATTAATATGTTTATATTTTAGTTATTTAATTTTAAAAAGTTATTAAATAATTATTAAATTAATTAAAAATTTTTATTCAAGTTATTATACTGTTAAAATCGTTGTTGTATAGCCTTCGTTTGCACTATCTGTATTAATCAAAAGCTCTCTTTCTCCATTTCTAGTACAATTCAATTTTTTTCATTAAATAGCTTTGAATGAAATCTGAAAACTAAATCTCTAATGTTGATCGTCAGATCAACTTAGATTTAAAATATGTTCTTCTACTCATCAATAGATACAAATCTATCGTATAAATTGTTGAATCATCACTTGTAGTTTACAAATTGAACTTTAAAAAAAACTTATCAACTTAATGACTTAAATAAAGACTTTTGAATAATTCAATTACTTAAATGAAAATTTTCGAATAGCTCAACGATCATTTTGTAACTTTTTAAAATTAAGTGACTAAAACATAAACTTACTAATAATTTAGTGACATTGGATGTAATTTACCTTAATAATAATATAAAAACCACCATGCCGAAAGATATTTTTTTATTTCTTCAAGTTGACATAACACCCAACATTTTCATTTTACTCGCTACCTTTCTATTCGTTTCGTTTCTTTTCTTTGCTGTCCCTTTATGGAAGCTGAAGGTAGCGATGGCAATGGCAATGGTTGCTTCAATGATCACGACATTATCCGTTGGTTCTCCACCGTATCCACCAACGCCGCCACGGTTCAAAGAGAAACCCTTCGTCAGATCCTCGAGTTGAACCGCGGCGTGGAGTACTTAAAGAAATGGTTAGGGGACAACGACTTGGATATTCGAGAGATGGATGCATGTGAAATGGAATCGCTTTACACTTCTTTGGTACCTTTAGTTTCCCATGAAGATTTAGAGCCTTTTATTCAACGAATTGCAGATGGGGACACTTCTCCTATTCTTACCCAACATCCTATTACCACTCTCTCTCTAAGGTAAGGACATTGTTTAGCTTTGGGACAAACATGGCTTACATTCATGAGTGTATTGTAAAGGTATCTATATCTCTCTTTTTTTATGTCCATGTTTTATCTTTAAGATAATGTTGAAACAAATTCAGTTTCTTAACACATGGTATAGCTTTGAGTTCAAAAGAGTGGAAGAGATTTCATGGCATCTTCCTTTTAGTGAAATTCTATAAATTTGTGGTTCTTATGCTTATGTCTTCATTTAGTCCAAGGTAGGTTTGTTTTGGGTTTGGGTTGTATCATCTTTGTGTTTAAATAAGTTGTGGTTATAAGTCAATTTAAGTTTGAATTGAACGGGTTTATATTGATTTTTTTTTATGATCAAATTAAATTGAAATAAATTTAGATTCGAGTTGATTAGTTGAAATTCGAGATTTTTTTAAGTTCATTAAAAGTATGATCCAAAGTTGCCTTACTATTATAATGATGCTAACAGAGTTTGGTACAAAGACTTTACTTCACTTAATATCATGAATGTACTTTCAAAAGCTTTTAAATATTATTGTTTCCTTTGGAACCTTCTTTTATTACCCAAAAAATGAGTATATTTCAAAATTTACTCCTCCATATTTTGCAGATGATTTTTTCGTATTAAATTTAAATAAAATATAATTATCATTTTCGTCCTCGATGGCTTACTTACGTTTCTCGTTTGCAGCTCCGGTACCACTGAAGGTCGACAAAAGTTCATACCATTTACCCGTCATAGTTCAGAGACAACTTTGCAGATCTTCCGATTAGCAGCAGCATATAGATCAAGGTCCTCCCTTCACCACTTTCCATTAAATCCCTACTCGGGGACGTCTCGATATTATCTTGTAATTGATTACGATAACATTCGTTATGTCTTTTACAGGGTGTACCCAACGCGAAACAAAGGAAGGATCTTAGAGTTCATATACAGTAGCAAAAGGTTCAAAACAAGAGGAGGACTAATGGCTGGAACGGCAACAACACACTATTTCGTGAGTGAAGAATTCAGAATCAAACAAGAGAAAACAAAGTTGTTCACTTGTAGTCCCCACGAGGTGATCTCGAATGGGGACTACAAACAAACAACGTATTGTCACCTCTTACTCGGCCTTTTCTTTCACAAAGAGGTCGAGTGCATTGCCTCGAATTTCGCTTACAGCATCGTCCAAGCCTTCTCCTCGTTCGAAGAACAGTGGGAAGATTTATGCAAAGACATCAAAGAAGGCAACGTTAGCTCGAAAATAACATTGCCGAAGATGCGGAAAGCCGTGTTGGACATAATCGAACCAAACCCGTTTTTAGCTTCGAGGATCGAAGCTATTTGCAAGGGTTTACAAGGCTCGGATTGGTCCGATTTGGTACCTAAACTTTGGCCGAATGCTAAATACGTTTACTCTATAATGACCGGATCCATGCAACATTACTTGAAGAAACTAAGGCATTATTGTGGTTCGTTGCCATTGGTTAGTGCCGAATACGGGTCGACGGAGAGTTGGATCGGGGTGAATTTGGATCCATCTTTGGAACCCGAAATGGTCACTTTTGCTGTAATGCCCACATTTTCGTATTTCGAGTTTATTCCTCTTTATAGACAAGATCAAGATTCGGGTTTGGGCAGTGTTGATTTCATTGAAGACGACCCGGTTCCACTTTCCCAAGTCAAGGTTGGACAAGAATATGAGATCGTTCTCACTACTTTTACTGGTAAGTTCTTTTTTTGTTTCGGTATATTTATTTACCTGAGCTTACTCAAAATCATTTAGTTGGTACCTAGGTCAAAGCTAGAAACTTTTTTTAAGAGGGTCGAGATAAAATTATATATTTTTATGAGAGTTTTACAGATATAAATTCAATTTTTTTCACGAATCATAATCGGCTTTATCGTGCATTAATTGACAGGGCTTTACAGATATAGACTCGGAGACGTGGTAGAAGTGAGCGGATTTCACAACGAAACCCCAAAACTGAAATTCATATGCAGGAGAAAGCTATTACTAGTCGTTAACATCGACAAAAACACCGAGAAAGACCTTCAATTAGTGGTCGAAAGAGGTTCCCAATTGCTAAGCAAACACCGAGCCGAGCTAGTCGATTTCACGAGCCATGCTGAACTAACGCATCAACCGGGCCACTACGTGATCTATTGGGAGATCAAAGGCGAAGTTGAGGAACGGGTACTCTGCGAGTGTTGCGGGGAAATGGATGCCTCATTTGTCGACCACGGCTACGTTGTGTCAAGACGGACCAACTCAATCGGACCGTTGGAGCTTTGTATCGTTGAAAGAGGTACTTTTAAGAAGATTTTGGATCATTTCATAGGGAATGGGGCTGCAGTTAGCCAATTTAAGACACCAAGGTGCACTAATGACCGGACATTACTTAAAATCCTTGATCTTTGCACTGTTAAGAGGATTCGAAGCACAGCTTACAGTGAAACTGTTAACTAGAACACAACAAGAACCAAGTTTTATGTTTGTTTTATTACAATCTTAGAGTCCAATTTCTATTTATGCTAACACAGGAATTTGTATTGATGGGCGACTTTTGAAAAGATAATTTAATGTATTCACTCTAACTTGATATCCAGTTAATCTAAATTTGAATCTTATCATATGAATTTTTTTTTTTTCGAGTTAGGATTATTTGATCATATAAATTGTTTGTAAAAATTACTATGATAGTTATTGGTGTGTTCGATAAAGAAATATATTAGATTGGTAAAAACATGAGTTCAAATTAGGGATGTAATTGAATTTAGCCGAGCTTGAATATTGTTAAGCTCGACTTGAAATTCAGAGCTTCATACTTCGGTTCAATCGAACACCAATTTTTTAACTCGAGCTCGACTTGATAATTAAGCTTAGGATTAATAATATATATTAAGGGTAATAATGTAACTTAATAATATAATATATTTAAAATATATATTAAAAAGTAAAAAAATTGACAAGACTAGTGAGTTGTTCAAATTCGGCTCAATCAAAAGTTCAAATTGCTCGAGCTTGAGCTTGTCTCAATAATTACTGAACCAAATTTAAATTTTTTTTAAGTCGAACTTGAATAACTCGGGAGCATCAATACCTCATTTACATCCTAATTCAAACACAAAAATGAAATTATCAACTTGAGACATTTAAGATAAAGCTCTCTCGTAAAATGTGCTTTTTGAGATTCAAACTTATGTTTTTGCTTAATAGAGGTGAAGTAGTAGTCTTTTGGAGATAATCCGATATTGATCCGATATATTTTTTTAAAAAAATATGTTTTTATTTAAAACATGAAAATAATTTTTAAATTTTTCATTGTACTTTTAAAGAGTAAATACCAAATTGATAAAAAAAAATATAAATATTGAGAGTTAAAAAAATTAGTTACCTTTGAAATCATTAATTTTAATGATAAAATTAAATGGAGGAACCAATATTTTAAATAAAAAAATGGAATTTCAAAAATTCAAATTTAAAATATAAAGATTAAATTTTAAATTTTAAGAGTATACAAATTTTAATAATAATTACGGTATCAAAATAAATAATTAGAAGTAAAGTAAACAAAATTAAATTTGAATCAAGACTTCAACTTTTGTGAGCATAGTGGATGGACGAAAGTAAAAGAAGTATGGAAAAAAACATTTTTGTTTTTAACAATTTTATCATAAATTTTAATTATATTATATAATTTTTTTTTCATATAATGTTTAGAACTATTTATAGTTTCTCTTTAATTCATAAATGAAAAGATAATACTCTGCACGCACTTAAACTCATATTTTTCTATATTAACAATAATATACATATCAATCGAGTTAAGACTTAATCGATAAGAATGAAAATAAAAATGATTGTGGTTAAGACTTGAGACACTTGCATGAAATTAAAGACTCAAAATCTATTTGCCACTTTGGACATTGGTAAAATCTACATGAGATATCATTGAACCATTTCAACCATTAAAACTCTTTTTTAGATAAGGTGATAAGCCCACGTGGCATAACCCACTTCTCCTTTACATGCACCAAATACAAGAATTTCCCCTTCTCCCCCATAAACCATGGCTTCCCCAACGCTACTAACCCCTACCCCAAGCTCCAACCCCTCCTCCCCATCTCCGCCGCCCCACCACCCTCTCCTCTGCCGCACCACAACCACCAACAGCCTTCACGTCGCCACTTCTTGTCTCTTTCCTCCGTCACCACCGCAACACTATCTCTTTCATCGCTTCTACCAGTGACACCACCACCGGCATTCGCAGCCGACGACGAGGAGTACGTAAAAGAGACCTCCGATGTCATCAGCAAAGTGAGGAGCACCATCAACATGGACAAAAACGACCCTAACGTCGCCACCGCGGTGGCAGAGCTTAGAGACACGTCGAACAGTTGGGTGGCTAAGTACAGGAGGGAGAAAGCTTTGTTGGGTCGAGCTTCGTTTCGTGAGATTTATTCGGCATTGAATGCTGTCTCGGGACATTATATTAGCTTTGGGCCGACGGCGCCGATTCCGGCGAAGAGAAAGGCGAGGATTCTTGAAGAGATGGATACCGCCGAGAAAGCTTTGCTGCGAGGAAGATGATGAAATGGATCAACACACATGTTGCTTTGCTGCTTAAAACTTTCGAGATTTTAACGGCTTAAAATAGTAATTGAACTTTATTGAGATTGCAAATTTGCAAATTGGTGATTCAGTTTGTAAATTATGAACAAAAATGATGATATTATTGTAATTCAATTCTCAAAAATAAAAATTTTCATTACAAAGAGGTCCCTCTATTATAGGGATCTGATTAAATTAGTCCCATTAATATTAAATGGATCAATTTAATTCATGTATTATTAAAAATTATAATATGGCAATCACGTCATTAAATTTAATAAATGTTAACTTTTCTATATATTTCGGGATAATTTGACAAAAAAAATGTAAGTTCATGAAAAATGAAAAGGGCTAAAATTACTTTTTTTAATAAGATTGGAGGGCGAAAATCATTAAGTTGTTATGGATATCTTATTAAGTGGATGTTCATCAAGATCAAGATAAGTTTGGATGAACTTAAAATTCTACAGAATTAGAGTTCTATTTCATTTATACTTTTTATGTCTATAAATATAGACATTTAAGAAGCATTGTAATACACTTAAATTGATCAATAAAATATGCTCTCTCTTTTGCTTTCTCATTCTCTTTGTTATTTACTCTTTGTCTCTTTATTTTATAACACATTATCAACACGATTCTTTTTTAATTATTTTTTTCTTTCAGTCGTCAATTGAGGCCGACGTATTATGGGTAATCACTAGAGCCTTTAACTACTCACTGATCATGATAATAGTCATGGTGATAATGATGATGTTAAAGATTTCAGGTATATTTTTCTATGATTTATTTATTATATCATGTTTATTATAATTTGAGACTAATCATGACAACATGAATAGATGGATTTTGATTTGAAATCCACGCATGTTTGCGATGGTGATTATGGAATAAATAATCTAGCAGGACATTTATAAGTTCGTCCTACTAAATTTGTTGCATTCCCAGAAGTGAATGCAAACATAAAGAAAATAATCATGAACCACTAAAAGTGGGAACATAGTGATGAATAAGAGAATAATAACGGTTCTCAAGAAACTCTTCAAAGGGCAAAGATAACTTATGTTGTCAATGTGATATGAAAGGTTTTTAGTCACATATGTAGTGTATGCCCAAATATTTTGTTTGGGTTAATATTCTTTGAGGAAGGATATGAGAATGTAGTAATGAATTCTATCATTACAGATAGAAAATAATTATTTTATTTGGTACTGAAATAAACCAATATTATTCCAATATTTGGTAGTACAAAATTGGTCGAAAGCTCCAGAAGAGCTAATATATTAATATCTTGTGATGGTTAATCCAGTGGTTTAAAAGATATTCATAATGGATCTCATATTGAGATTGTGAATGAGAAAAAGATTATATTTCATATGAATCAAAAAAGGATTAGGTTATTGATTTATATTGAATTGATTGTGATTATCTTTTTTATATTCTTTTATCATTATCCTCATTAAGGGGTTGAAGTCAAAATATTTGACTGTGAAATATCTACTTAAATTGTGGAAGGAAAAATATGAGTAATAGAATATGGTAATTCTATCTAAAGCTCGTTATGGTTAGATACACCTGAAGTTGCAAGTTTTTAAAACTGTGAGTATAACTTTACAGTATTCAAAATTAGTTCTCAATTAAAAGTACGTGGAAAAATATTACTGATGAGAACCTTACAGGAGAGAACTTATTTAATTTTTCATGATTCGAATATGCTCTTACAATAGCAATATCATGAAAAAAATTTACTTATGGTTGAACAAAAATTTTTAATCACGAAACCTAACCATTCCCTGAAGAGAATATAACATTAAATGATAAATTCAAAGGATATAATCTTTGACATGGATGTAGTAAATTGGACTATAATAATAGTCATGGGGGATGATCGTTGTAATTTTTCTCACCACCAAAAGTGAAAAAATGAAGAAAGTAAGAAAATACCAAGAGTTTTCAAGAATTCTTTAAGAAGAGAGACAGCATATGTATAAAATGTCATTGGTTATATACCTATTGTGCAGTTGGAAAATAAGATCCACTCTCAAAGTTTGCTATTAATAAATGTCCTGCATTTGAAGATTTTGACATATTTCCTGAAGCGAATATTGTATATAATTATTTGGAAATTATATTATATGACGTAGTGTCATTGTAAACTTCACATTGATTTAGACATTTCCAGTAGTAAATGTCATAATGGTATTTGATACAAAGTGAAAGGAATGATAGTAAAATTATCAATTTGCTACAATTTAGTTCAAATTGAAACACATGTTAAAGTAAACTAGAAGTTTATTGGTATAAATATATTTACTACTTGGCATGACCAGTTAGACCATCCTGGATCATATATGGTGTGAAAATTAATTGAGAATTCATATGGACATTTATTAAAGAACCAGAAGATTTTTTATTTTAAAGAATTCTCATTTGTTGATTGTTCTCAATGAAAATTGGTTATTAGAAACTCACTAGTTAAAGTTGAGATTTATGTCTTGCATTTCTGAAATGAATATGGGCTCATTAATCCACCATGTAGATGGTTTTGATATTATATGATTTTGGTAGATGCACCTATAAAATAAACACATATGTGTTATCAACTTGCAACTTGTCGTTTGCAAGATTATTTGAATAATTAATTTCAGATAATGCAATTAAGACAATTCATCTTGCTAATATTGATGAGTTTATATCTCAATCTTTTATTGATTGAGTTTGAAAAACTTTGGTAAAAGTTTGTTATTTAGGCGCATAATGGTTTAGAGAAATTATTGATTGAACGTCTCTAATTATTACTTATGAAAACTGAACTTTCTCCTTTAACATGAGATTATGTTGATTTACGTGTTGTTCGCATCAAGCCAATAAATTTTAAATACTCCTCATTGCAATTTATTTTGGGTCAAAAGCTAAATATTTCTTATCTTTGAATATTTGTATGTGCGTATATGTTCCAATTGTTCCACCACAACTCACAAAGATGAGTGAATCTTCAAAAAAAGCTGGAAATATATATTAATTATGGGCCTCCTTTTATTATGATATATTAAATGTATTGGAGATACAATTATGACATTATTGTGATTACTATTTTGATTTGATTAGTTTTTCCGATATTAGGGGGAGAGAACTAATAACTTGTAATGAGTTAACGGGAGAGTAATTTGAACCAGAAGTTCAACAAAGATAGTATATTAAAGTTCCAAATATGAAAATTTTTATAAAAGAAAAAAATCTAGATGGTCATATATTGAAGGCAAGTGCTTTAGAAGAGACCTAAGACATAACTAATAAGAAGAGATTCAGGTACCTGAAACTGAAGATTAAAATAGTGAAAATAAGATATCTCGATAAGTTATGTCAATTTGAGAAAATGTCGAACCAATAATAAAAGTGGTCGACAATGATTTTACATGCAATATTATTGTGGAAATAATGAAATAAAAGGAGGATATTGAATAAATCTCTTGGGAAATAGAGATATGGAATAAATTGGCCAAAATAGAAAGACGCAACTCAAATACAATTAAATTTGTAGAGTTTTTAGATCAGCTGTCCAAATATCTAAAAGTATAAAGCCAGTGAAGGTACAAATGAAGTATTTTTGCCAAGGCGAAATAAAAATATGAAGTTTTTTGCTAAGTTCTGGCATTTATTATGAGAAGATATAATATTATTTTGTGGTGGATACAATAACTTTTAGATATATTATTAAACTAGCAGTTCATACTTGCATCTCATGGTTGTTACAACCTTTTGTGAATCACTATATAGTAAAGTTTATATTAAAATCCTTGAAGGATTTGGAATGCCATAAGGATATTGAAATATCGAGAAATTGTTCATTTATATGAATTGAAATAATTGAACATGTGGTAAATTTGACTTAGTCAATAGTAGTTGAAGGAGGATTATAAAATGATACAAAATATCTATTTGTATTTTTATAGAAGAATCATGATTAAAGTTTGTTATGATTATTTCCCTCAAATTTTCCCTCTCATGACTTTCAAAAGAATTGTGATATAAATGCTTAGCAAATACATTCAAATAATCATTTGAAAGACTAGTATTCAAGATTGAATACGTAGAATATAAGATTTTATGTGATGTTTTTATGAAGGGGAGTAAATACGCGTTGTACTCTTTTTTCCTTAACCGAGATTTTGTCCCATTGGGTTTTCCTGGTAAGGTTTTTAATGAGGTAACATGTTATGCGCATTATAAATATGTGTACTCTTTTCCTTCACTAGGAATTTTTTTTCTCACAGGGTTTTTATCTTAGTAAAGGTTTTAACGAGGCACATTATCTACCAATGGACATCCAATGGGGAGTGTTATGAATATCTTATTAAGTGGATGTCCATCAAGATCAAGATAAGTTTGGATGAACTTAAAATTCTAGTAGTCATTAGAATTAGAGTTCTATTTCATTTATACTTTCTATGTCTATAAATATAGACCTTTGAAAAAGCATTGTAATACACTTTTATTGATCAATAAAATACGCTTTTTCTTTTGCTCTCTCATTCTCTTTGTTATTTACTATCTGTCTCTTTATTTTATAACATATGCCAATAAAATCAATCCAAAAAAATCGACTAAACTGACTTATTTTAGCTAATTTTTGTCAATTTGCTTTGAATTAATTACTAAAACCCATTTTGATTTTAGTGTTATTTCTTGATATGAATAGATCCAACCCAAAAGCATGGATGGGCAGTTAGGCCAATTTCATTCGTTTATGAAGGGTCTAATTCTTGTTTTAGTCCTTTTAGGTTTAGCTAATCTATTTTAGTTTGACACAATTTTATTCCTTTATTTTTATAATGTGATTAATATGTTCAAATTAATAATACTATTAATTATTGCGGGTAAAGTGATGTACATTTTTATGAATCTATTAGCATTATTCACATTGTTATCAATTTAGATTTACTAATAATATAAAATTAATGATACTAAATTATTTGAATTAAAAATATTGGAAATTCTTATTAAGCCCCAAAAATTTGGTTTAATCAATATCTTAATCTTGACTTTTTTTTATATATTATGCATGTCCGTTTACTATCCATGTTTGAGGTTCGTGATTAGCTCTCTCAACAATATTGTCTTCACAAGATTCGAACCTACGTTCTTTCCTTAAGAGTACAATGTGCTTTACCTTTCACCCAACCACTTGTTGGTTCATTAATTTTGACTTTTACTTACTCATAACGACACAAACACTATTTCCTTAGATTTTAATCTTTCAAGTTCGACCTTAATCTTACGTAAATTTTACTTCAATTAGTTTCAAATTTATTTTGATTTAAATCTTGTTATATTTTAGATATTATTTCAATTAGGGACGAAGGAAAAAAGGTAGGTAGTGGGCTTGGCTCTCAAAAAAATAATAGATTTAACATTTAGTCCGGTAGACTTTTATGAAATAATGATGAAATTATACTTTGATTCCTTTAATAATATATAAAAAATTAATTTTCAATTTCATCCTTGAATTCAATTATACTTTATAATATTTGTCCTATTATACTCTATAATCTAAAATACTAGTATCTAATTATAATTTATCCTAATATATATTATTTGTATTCTTAATATTTTTTAAATGTAATATCCATGATTTTGTAAAAAAAACTCATTACAATTCGAATTAATTTATATTAAAAAATATGTACAAATAGTGGATAAAAAAAACTAAAAAAGGCAACGTGAAAAATGTCCCAAACGAGGAATAAAAAGTCAACGGTTATTAAAATCGATATGTCGGTTTCATTAAAATAATTCCATACGTCGAATTGAGTACGTAGACAGTGAATATAATATTATTCGTAGTTGATAATACTGTAATTTGTGAGAAATACCATGATATTCGGTATCGTATCAATTTTAATCCGATATGAAATAGTTTATGATAATTTTTATTAAAACTTTGGTGTGTTTCAACTCGATTTAGTCAACATTAGTTTGTATCAACTTATACTAGTTGGTACAAAATATTAATATTTTAAGTTAATTTTAAAATTTTTTATCTTAATCATTTTAATCTTTCTATAAGTACATTTAAAATTAATAAATATTAAATGAAATTATTGAACCTAATTAATAATTTTAACATGTATGTTTACGTATAAATATATGTGAAAAATATTTAAATATATATATATAATTTATCGAAAAATTAAAACAAGACGATATAAGTATGTGTGAAAAATATTTAAAAATATCGATAAACCCAAAATAATATATCAAAACATATTGATACCGGTACATACCAATATCAAAACAATGCGCCTGTCAATATAGTATTAACTATCTTGATAAATACCAATTGCTTATTAAAAATAATTTGATGTATATAAAATTGATGTATTGATGGAATAGTCCAAGGCTAACAAAAATGTGTAGTATAAATACAATTTAAGCCCAAATTTAAGCTGTAATTATTCCAAAAACCACCTCATAATTACCCATTAAAAAAACTTTAATATTTACTCATATTTTGGTGTCTAATGATCTAAGTGTCCTCAAGAGCAAAATTATCATTTGCCCCACGACTCGCATTTATACTTGACTGGGCATGAAATTAGAAATTTTGAGGCGTTACACCTACACATTACAGATACATATGACAGAATTCGAATTTGGGTACTTAATATGTGATGTGTATTTTTATTCAAGTCTTACCATTTTGATTTATTCTATTTTTATTTTTGTTTAAGTCTTACCATATGTAGGTCTTATTCGTATTTATTTTAATAGGTTCGATTTAATTTATCGACTTGATTGTTGATTCTAATTATAAATATTTTTATGTGTATCTTGTACTTGCATTTATTATACTTATAAATTGAAAAAAATTGTTATTGCTTTTGTTAAATTATAAATAATTGAAGATAATAATATTTCAATTTACTTGTTGGAATCATATTAAGCTTGAATTGAACACGTTGATGCATTAAAAAGAATTTTATTTTTATTTATATATTTTAAAATATTTTTCAAATACACATTGTGTGAAAAAGTAAAATTAATTCATTTTTGGTTGCTTTTTTATATATATTAATAAATGTATAATATTTTAAATTACTAAAAAAAAGGAAATTTCTTGAAAGCTTTCCATAATTACTATTTAATTAATCAATCATGGAGACCCTACTAGCACATTTGCTGTTTGACTTTTAATGCAAATGGGCCAATGAATGTATACAAACCCACCCATAACCTAAAAGGGCAAATAATATTTTATTCACAAAAAAGAGAAAATAATAAAATATTTGAATAAAAAAGAAAAATAATAAAATATTTGAATAAAAAAGAAAAATAATAAATAAAATAACCCCACCAGTAAAAAAAGAAAAATAATAAATAAAATAACCCCACCAGTAAAAAAAGAAAAATAATAAATAAAATAACCCCACCAGTACATTAGATAGATAAATTAGAGTCGATTGAATCTTAATTCGATTAATATGAATATTATTATCAATACAGAAGGACATGAGTTTAAGTGCGTCGAGGCGCATTATCCTCTTATTTATGGATTGGGAAGAATTATGGATAATTATAAACGTTATATTAAAAAATATATATATAACCAGAATATATAATAAAATTATTAAAAAAGATAAATAATAAAAAATCTACATAAAAAAAGAAACATATTAAGACCCTTTCCATAATAATATTCATTTTTTTTTAGATATTTCACCATAATACCTTTTTATTCTGCTTATTAGATAATAATCGTCTAAAAAGAGGAAATTTATTGAAAGCTTTTCATAATTAATTAATGGCATAAGTGCAAAATTAGCCCCTAATGTTTGGTGGTTTTGTCACTTTGGACCTTATCCTTTTTTTTTGGTCATTTTCATACATAATCTTTGTTTTTTTGGTCAAATTGATCATTTTTTAACGGTCTTGCTGATGTGGCCGTTAGTTGACTAACGATGCTGATGTGGTAATTTTTTTTTCCATTTGGACATTACCACGCATGTAACTGCTGATGTGGCATATAAGACAAAACATGCCACATCAGCAAAAAATAATTATTTTTTTATTTAAAAAATATTTTTAAAAAAATTAAAATTATTTTTTAAATATAAAATTATTAAAATCATCACAGAAACATCATGATATCTGTATTTTGAATACATATCCATTAAAGCATTGCTCAAAACAATATTCTTTTCGCCCAAATTCACTTTCCTAACATAACCATGAACACTCCCACCAAGATAAAGACCCCCATTATCAGCACAGCAAGCAAGAACCGCTACAATGGTAACAATCGTAGGATTAACTTCCCCTTGACTTCTCATTTCCTTAAAAAGCTTCATTCCAACCAACGGTTCCTTCCCTTTTACATACCCAGATATCAAAGCCGACCAAGAAACTACATTTCTCACAGGCATTTTATCAAATACTTGGTGAGAAGCCTCCAAATCGTTGCTCAAAATAAAACCATTCAACTAACTGTTCCAAGAAGCAACATCTCTAACCAACATCCAATCAAACACTAGTTCAGCCACTATAATTTCACCATCTCTACTATACATATCAATAAGAGCATTTCCAACAATTTGAGACTATGTCTGGGTAGTGGATTTGGTTGCATCATTTGGAAAGTTGAGATTGGCGTAGGTGGTGAGTATTTTGTAGGACAAGACTTGGTTATGGTGTTGCGGTAGCCCCAAAGTTGTTGCCTGGGCATGGATTTTCTTCAGCTTTTTAAGATTTGGATATTTTCCTAAAACACAAAAACCCTAAACCAAAAAGGGAAAGGGGAAAGGGAAGTGGGAAGCTAACAAAAAAAACTCAAAAATTTAAAATGATGATGATTTAATAATTTTATATTTTAAATTAATTTTAAGTTAGTTTTAATAATTTTTTATTTTAAAAAATAATTTTAATAATTTTAAAATTATTTATTGACGTGGCATATAAGACAAAATAGTGCCACGTCAGCAACTACATATGTGGATTTGCCTAGGTGGGAAAAAAATTTCGCCATGTCAGCACCGTTAGTCAACTAACGGCCCCGTCAGCAAAACCGTTAAAAATGACCAATTTGACCAAAAAAACAAAGGTTATGTATGAAAATGACCAAAAAAAACGATAAAAGCCAAAGTGACAAAACCATTAAACATTAGGAGCTAATTTTGCAATTATGCCTTAATTAATTAATTACCTTACTGCAATAAAAAAATTCAGGGAGTCCTACTAGCAGATTAGGTGTTTGACTTTTTATGCAAATGGGCCAATGAATGTAACCAAACTCACCCATACCATAAAAGGGAAAATAATAAAATATTTGAATAAAAAAAAGAAAATTAATAAAATAAATTAATCCCAAACCTTAAAGAGGCAAATAATAAAATATTTGAATAAAAAAGAAAATTAAGAAAACCCATTCCATAATAACATTCATTTTATTTTAGATATTTCACCGTAGTACCTTTTTGGTATCAACAGAATTTGAATTTTGATTATCGAAGTGTTAACAATGAGTTTTAATAATAATGTTGTGGCATCACCATATATATAATATGTCATAGGTCTCTATACCTTTTAATAAATTTGAAAATTAATCTTTGTACTTTTGTATTTTAGAATTTAATCTCTTTACTTTTAAATTTTGAAATTTAGTCTAATTGTTATTTGTTAATGTTATTAAATTCTTTTCGTAATGAAATATTTATTTGGTAGTTATGTAACTAAAAAGATGACACTGTAATGAATTTAAGTTTAACAAAATAGATTTAACAGTGCTAATAATTAAACTTAAATTTTGAAACCCAAAGAATAAAAAGACTAAATTATTAAAAATAAAAGTATAAGGATAAATTTTCAAAATTTGTAAAGAGCACATGATATATTTTAACTTATATTTTATCATTATAAATCTAACAATTTAGTTATTTATTTAATATATTGTTAGTTTGTGGCACATTTTAGGTAAAAATATGATTAATTTTTGAAATAAAGTAACATACAAATAGATTTTAGGAAACTAATATTTTTAAAATAATTGTAATAGAGAAAGTTTTAAAGAGAACTAGCCTCGCTTCGTTTCGGGGAAATGAATTAAAATTTTAAATATAATATTTATATTAATATATAAAAAATATACTTGATTAAATTACATCATTGTTATTATCGATCGAGTCTTAATTCGATTGGTATAAATATTGTTGTCAATATAAAAATACATAGGTTTGAGTGCAGTGAAGCACATTATCCTTTTATTTATGGGTTAAGGAAGGATTATGAATAATGTATTATAAAATAAAAATAACATAAAGATGACACACACGAACAATGTGCCAAAATATACATACAACTAATTTTTAACGTATATAAATGAACTAAGTATGGATGAATTGACACAATTAAAAATAATTAAAATAAATAACATGAATACAACACCAAATTTACAAATACATCAAAACATAAATAAAATTAATTAGTAGTTTATAAAACTTCAAAAAATAATATCAACACAACAAAAATATGAATGGATATATACAATGGGTGTAGATGTGAAGAGGTTTTTATTTTGGGTAAATTGCATTGAAGGTCACTAAAATGTAGTAACTTTATGTTTTAGTCACTTGATTTAAAAAAGGTACAAAATGGTCACTAAACTAATCAAAAGTTTTCATTTAAGTCACTAGACTGTTAAGTTTTCTTTTTTAAAAAGTTTAACTAGTAAGCTCCAAGCGTCGATTCGACGACTGGTACGGTGTATTAGTACCCGTTGATCAGTGGAAGAACATAGCTTAGACCCAAGCCGATTTAATAGTCTGTGTCAAATATCGAAGAAAAAAGTTGTTTGGATTTTGATCAGCAAGTTTGTAATGTTCAAAGTTGTTCTATGAAAAAATTGAATTGTAAAGAGAAGTGGAAGTTAAGCTTTTGATTGGTGTAAGCGGTGAGAACAAATAATGTCATACAACAATAATTTCAACAATTCAATGACTTAAATGAAAACTTTTAAAAAATTCAGTAATTATTTTACAACTTTTTAAAATTAAAAAACCAAAACATAAATTTATTAATAACTTAATAATCTTTGTTGGAGTCCAATTTACCCGGACTCAACTTAAAACCCAAAATAAACAAAATAAATTTTTAAATTTAAATTTATTTTAAATTTAAATTTAAAAATGTCCATTTACAAGCCTACTTTTCAAACTTAAAACCCAAAGCTCAAATACATGACTCAAATCCGATTTCAAACTAAACAGAAACCCTAGTTGACCACTTGCACAACCACCTCCATCCCTGACCACTTAGCTCCTGCCATGTCAGCACCGTCACCAGCCAACTTGCCACCATCGAGTCCACACCTGCAAAGAAGAAGGGACAGCAATTTAGTTGCAAGAAAACAAAATGTAATCATTGTAAACAAGGCTATAAAGCCGAATTCAACACAATTGTAAAATGGTTACGGTGATTCGAAATTAACATAAAAAACATAGAGCATTCGAAAATCAATACACGAAGCAAAACAATACAGTTCAAAAATCAGATTCCCAGCATTCCAACATCCGTTCTCAAGGAGGCACAGGAAGCTGCCATGTGTCCAAATCTTTGGGTTTATTATTCAGGGGGTCCCTGAACTTTTTAAAAATCATATTTTTAACCTCTGTACTTTTTAAAATCATATATTAACCCCCAAAATTTTCTAAAATTACATTTTAGCACATAAACGTTTCAAAATTATATTTTAACCTCATAACTTTCCAAAAATACATTTTGACCCCAAACTTTTCCAAAAATTACATTTTGACCGCTAAACTTTTCCAAAATTATATTTTGACCTTTAAACTTTCCCAAAATTATATTTTAACCCAAAAATTCTTAAAAACTTCATTTTTTCGACCCCATTTTTTGTCTTTCTTTTTCTTCATTTTTTTTGTACATAACATTTAATTATTTTCTTTCGTATTTTAAATTAATCCTTTTTTTTATAATTTTGATTCGTGTTTCTTCTTATTTCATATTTTATTTATGTTATGCTTAATTTTTGCATATTTATTTATCTGTATAATTGTTCTTTCTTTATGATTATTTAATTTTGCCATTATTTGTACATTCGTATTTAATTTACACACTCATCTTTAAATTAAAATTGTTTTGTCTAAAAAAATATATACAAATAATTTTAAAATTGAGGCAATATTCCTTCATTTCGGATTTTGAAAAATTGTGCCTTAACTTATTAGGCGTGATTTTTTTCTTCAAACTAGAATAATTGAATACCCTTTTAAAGGTTTGAAATTGGCAACGAATGAATGCTCGTTATTTTTGGATCTCGAAATGTTATGTCCTAACTCACTGAACGTGACTTCTTTCCTCGATCATTTCGAAATAACGAGACTTCCTCACGAAATTCGACTTCCTTCTTAAATGTGTACATCAAATAAATCATGCATTTAAGGATCGTATTTTAAGCTTCACTAAAATTTTCAAATTTTTAACAATCAAGACCGAAAAACAATCGACTAGGTACCAATTTTGGGTGTGTGAGAGTGCTAATCCTTCCTCACAAAATGATTTTCAAAACGGATTTAAAACGTTTTGTGGTGATCCAATCACACCAAATAAAAAAGATTGGTGACAACTCTCATATTTCGATTTTTACAATATTTTTCAACATTTTTTTCTTAAAAAAAAAAAACATTTCGACAATCTTAAATGTAATTTACTTGGTTCCAATTCATATCTAAAATTATTAAATCAAATTTAATATATCACAAATGTTACCTAACTTTTGACTCTTTGGGACGTGGCCATTCGAACTTACCGGTGAATAAGCTACAAATTTGTGATTCTTTTATTAATTGAATCAATTTATTGATTTATTGTCTGATTGAGTTTTAATTCGATTGATAAGAATATTTTTATTAATGAAAGAAAAAATGCGTTCGAATAAGTTGAAGTGTATTATCTTTCTATTTATGGATTGAAGAAAAACTATAATATTTTTAAATATTGTGTTAGAAAAATATGATCAGAAGTGATTGTTAAATTTTTTTATTAATTCATTCTTCAAATTGCCGATACATGTTGACAAATATTAAATGGATTCATCAATTAATACAACCTAATTTTATCAAACATTTTCTTTCAAGTTGGACAATAAATTGAAGAACCGTTAAAAGAGTCGGGGGACAAGTGGTTTTATATATACTTATTATAAGAATGAATATAATATTTGATATCTAAATTTAATATTTTTTAATTTGATATTTATATTTTTTTAGCCTAATTTTATATCTGAATTTAATAATTTTTTTAAATTTGGTATCTCAACTTTTTTTGGAGTCAGTTTGGTACTTGAATTTGGGATTTTTTTCGTAATTTGATAATTAAGTTTTTTTTAAATTTAATTTGATACCTAAATTTATTAAATATCATTCAAATTACGAAAAACACTAATGGTGTTTACTTTTTTTTTATGTTACAAAAATGTTTTAATAATTTTTAGAAATTCATGTTAAAAAATGGTATTGAGCTATGCTTAACGAATTGATATTAAATAAGAAAAAATAGTTTTAAAAATCCAAATTAAAAGAAATTCATTATTTTCAATTAATAAAAAATTTAATTAATTAAAACTAAAAGTAATTGAACATATAAAATACACAAAATATTATATCGTTTGTGATATACCGATCATACATTAATTATTTTTTGTTACCTCATAAAAAATAACATTTTTAGTATATTGAAGTAATTTATAAAACGTTTGACAAGTTCAAGTATCAAATCGAACAAAAAAATATTGGGTACCAAACTAAGAAAAAGAGTCAAGTTCGAGTACCAAATTGAACCCCAAAAAAGATTAAGTGCCAACTTAAGAAAAAGTGTCAAGTTTAGATACCAAATGTGACAAATTTATAAATATACATAAATTAGGTAAAAATTTATAACTAGTCCCTTTTAGTTTCAATATTAAGCAACTTGGTCCCTTTAAAAAATCGAAATAATTTAATATTTTCCAATTTCGAAAATGAACAACTAAAGACAGTTAATCATAACATTAATGTATTCTATCAGTTGTGTATAAATTTGATTGGTATAATAACAAGCTTAGACCTTAATGTTTATTCTATCAGTTACATTAGTTTTTAACAATACAAATATATAAAATTTTAACAAAAATGACCAATTAACTGTTTATCTAATGTAAAGAAACTAATTGATGTATTTTTTAAAGTAATATAGAGTTAATTTTATCATATTATAAGCCTAAGGACCCCACTAAAACAATTTCATAATTTGATAATATAAAAAAAATTACTAAAAATAATTATCTTTCATATCAATAAATTGAAAGGTTGTATCTAGTTTCCGTAGAGACTGGATCTTGACTGCAACATTCTATATAACCAATTATTTTAATTCACAAACAAAATATATTTACTTATTAATATTTTAAAATTTAATAAATAAAAGAATACTTCTAGATATTAAAAGGTTATAAGAATTATTAAGTGAAATGAAATATTTTTTTTTATTTTAATCAATAATTGAGAGTTCGATCATCGTTTTGAATATAGAATAATTTTAAAACTTATGATTAATCTATTCTCTTAATGAATTTATCAAACCGAACACGAAAAATTAATCATTAGATTCGTTTGTTTGAAAAAAAATATTATTAAGTAAATAATTGGATTAGATTGGTTTTACACGGTCGGTGTGAAATGGATTAGATTATGTTTATTTATTTAAAATATAAATAAATAAATAAAAACCATTAGCATGAGACTGTAACATTGTGTTTGCTGTCCTTGTCAGTTGTACAGATATTTCTATATTTTGTCGTGGATATCATGCATGTGTTCCACGTTTGTTTGTCTTTTATTATATATTTTTTTATTAATAAAGTAGAAATTGGTTTTATCCAGAGTAAAGATAAATCTATGAGCCGGGTCTAGGTTCGGTTTTAAGAAAAATTTTAAGTTCTGATCCAATAGTTCATTTTAATGTTTAAAAAATAATAAGTATTTTTATATAAATTTAATTATATAAATATTAATATAAAAATGAAACATATAACAATTTTTAAAGTTACTTGGAAAATTTAAAAAAATACATTATTAGTATATCAAATATTAATTTGATTATTTTTTATATGTATTTTTTTAATTTTCAATCCATAAAATGAGTTAACTCGATATTAAAAAATACTAAAGCCTTGCTCATAGCGGGTTGGGCTGATCGACTTATGTACACTTCTAATTCAAAATTGGTATGCAAAATCAACATTAATTGAAAATTTAAATATAAGTCTTTGATCACTTTAATTAAGTCTAAAAATCGAGATTAAAATTTAATCCATCATTTGAATAGAAATATTTTTTCAAATTATTGTACATAATAAATTGATTTATAAAAGAGTGAAATAAATTTAAGTTGAGAAATCCAGTTTAACAATGTTCATTTCTATCAATATATTTTCAAAATTTAAAAAGTAGAGAACAAAATCTATACCTATACATATAATATAATACTAATAATTGATTTTAATCAAATAAATTTAATTACTGTTATTTGAATTATGACTAAATTTTAAAATTAAAAAAATATAAAAATTAAAATTAATCAATACAAAAAATACAAAAAATAAAATTGATCAAATTAAAATATAAAGATTAAATCCAAAATTTTCGCTAATAATAAAATTTAACCTAAAAATTTGTCAAAATTTTGGCTGAATGTGAAAACTCGAATTCGTCCTTGGAATCTTACATAAGTTTCAATTATTTTTGTCTGACTTCTTAATTCACTAAAATCCATAAAAGAGAAGACAAAAAAATTTAAGATAATTAAGAGATTAAAAAATACAAAACAATAAATTCTGCTATGTCTATCTTTATATTTTTCGAATTTATCAAATCTTAATCTTTGTAAATTTAAAATATACAAATTAAATCAAAACTATAGTAATTAAATTTGTTCGGTTAAATTATGTTATTAGTCTTTTATCATATATAATATTGTAAATAATAAGTAAAAGTGTCATGGAGGCCGTGTACTATGAGCCGAATTATATTTTACCCTCTCTACTAAAAAAAAGAGTAAATTAATCTTTATACATTAGATCAAAAAGTAAATTGGTCTTTCTATTAAAATTTTTATCCATTTCTACTATTAAAAACTGTCATTATACGTCGAAATGAGGTATATGTGACATGCTACATGTATTTAATTGTTTATTCTATTAATCATGTCAATTTTTTAACAATAGAAATGAAAGTAATTTTTATTCGAAAGGACTAGTTTACTCTTTGATTTGATATATAGAAAATAATTTACTTATTTTTCGAGTAAATGGGACAAAATGCAGGTTGAATCTTACTATATGGGCCTCATGGTCAGGGGTGAAGCCAAAAAAATTTTTTAGGAGGGTCGAAATTAAATTTTAATATTTTTTATTTCTTATGATCATTATACTTTTTAAAAGATTAAATTAAAATTTTATAATTTTAAGCAAGCAAAATTATAATTTTGCTTTTATTAATTTAAAATTTTAAAAGATCTAAACAATAATTTTCCATTTTAGGAGACTAAAACTCCTACCAACCCCTTAAATTCGCCTCTGCTCATAATACTTTTACTTAAATAATATTATTGTCATACAAGATTTTAACAATAGCAAAATTTAATAGATTTAGTTACTGTCGTTTGACTAGAAATGAAATTCTCAAATTTTGAAATGTATAGATACTAAAAATACCAAATTACTAATACAAAAAATACAAAATTAAAATAAGGGAATAAATCCATAACTATGTGTAGTACAGGGACTAATAAAAAATTTAACCCAAAAAGTGCACTGTGCAATCTTTCAAATTCTGGGATTCAGCTGAGACTGAGAGAGACAGATGAGTGCCCATAAATAATTCAATAAAGAAAACCTAAAAAAATCCATTGCCTTTCATTATATTTCTAATTCACTTTATTGCTTATATTTCTTTCTTTGAAACTTAACTTCTGTTCTTCCCAGTTTTCTTTTTCTTTTTCTGTGCTCTGTTTATTTTCCCGGGAAAGTTGAAAATTTTCTTTTCATTTCAGTTAGAAAATTGCTCTCGTTGAAAACACCTAAATGTTTGAAATCATGGGTTTTTGTTGAAACCAAGAAATCTTTAAACTTTCCCTGCCTTCGATCAAAAAAATAGGAAAAAATTCCCTCATTTTCTCGGGCTTTCTTTTGTTTTTTTATTCTTAACTTCAGCTTGAGATTACTGTGATTTGAACGGTAAAGATCCACTATTTGTTTCTTCATCGTCGATCAAAACAGAGCAAGACTCGAAGTTTTCTTTTTAAAAAACGTGTTTAATTGAATCCCCTTCTATTTTTCGTTTCTCGTTCTTCCTTAAAATTTTCCCGAGAAAATTGTGATCTTCAAAATCCAGCAGGGACCCAAAAAATAGTTTGAATTAAAAAAAACGTTGTCAACTTACAAACAAGATTCTTCATTTTCTCTCTTCAGTTTTTCCCTTAAATTTTGCTGTCCAAACGTCAAAATTTAGGAATTTTCTCGTCAAAATTCACATTACCTAAAATCACGTCAATCTCGCTTTACTTTTTCTCCCTTTGATTTCTTCTACTGTTCATCAACACCAAGTTGAACACCCCCCCCCAAAAAAAAAAAACAACACCACCAAACTCCCTGTGTTTTTTCCTGTCTTGTCTCTGTCTTTCTTGTCCAAAAAATCATGATTTTGGACTCTGTTGCAAAGCAATCCAATCTCGATAGCTTCCTTCAATGCTCAACTCCCACTGTTAGATCTCAATTCCTCTCTAAGGTAAACTAAATTCAGTGTTTTTTTTTTCTTTTTTTGGAACATATTTTACTTATGATTTTTTTAAATTACAGAGTGAAATTGGGAGCTTGAATCGATTATGGCATCCATGGGAAAGAGAAAAAGTTGAATATTTCACATTAAATGATTTATGGGATTGTTATGATGAATGGAGTGCTTATGGTGCTGGTGTTCCTATTGTCTTAAACGGCAATGAAACCTTGGTTCAATATTATGTTCCTTATTTGTCTGCAATTCAAATCTTTACAAGCAATTTAAGGTAATAAAAAAACCAGATTTGCCGCCTTCTTTTTTTTTGTCTTTTTGATGTGTTTGTTTGAGCAAAAATGGTGTTTCGTTTGTTGCAGGGAAGAGATAGAATCTGGTGATGGTGATTGTTTTAGTGATTCATGGAGTACTGATGAGAGTGAAAGTGATAAATTGTGGCGGTGGGATGGTTGTTGCTCCTCCGAGGATGGTGGTTCCGATCAAGATAGTGTTTGTCACTTGAATAATCGTTTGGGGTACCTGTACTTTCAATATTTTGAGACATCGACGCCTTATGGACGAGTTCCACTCATGGATAAGGTATCGGAAAAACTTAAAACTGATTCGAATTGTAATGTTAGATTTAGTTTTATTTGAATCGAATCGAGTTATAATACGAGTATGTTTGATATAGAATCGAGTTGAGATCATTGCTTTATAGTGTACGAAAGGCATTGGTAGATTCCATTTGACACTTTCTTTTTGTTGTTAGATTAATGGATTATCTCGAAGATACCCCGGTTTAATGTCGTTGAGGAGCGTCGATCTTTCTCCGGCTAGTTGGATGGCAGTTTCTTGGTATATATCGAACTTTACGTTTTCTATCTATGTTGTTTGAATTCTTCATTTAGAAAAGAAAGGTTATATGTGTCAGGATCCGAATCTCAAAACCCTAAACACCCTTTATGAACCTAGTAGACTTCGACTTTTCATTTTCATCGTTTTCTTAGTTATGGAGAAATGATCCTTTGAAGATCCTCTAAATATCTATGTCGGAAATGTACTCGTAAGTAACATCGGGTTACGATTATTCTTTGCTTGTTAGGTACCCGATTTATCATATTCCAATGGGAAGGACTATAAAGGACTTGTCCACATGCTTCCTCACTTATCATACACTATCGTCTTCTTTCCAAGGTAACTTTTCACTCCATATGCATATAGATGTGTGTGTATGTATATGTGCTTGTTTAGTGATATTCTTTATTCTTGGTCGATTTTAGAAATCGATCCCGAGGATGACAGCGAGCTAGCCAGAAAGAATCAAAAGGAAAAACAGGGCAACATCTCTCTTCCACCGTTTGGGTTAGCAACTTACAAGATGCAAGGGAACGTGTGGTTGTCGTCCTCCGGTTGTGGTGGAGGGGACCAAGAAAGGCTATTGTCACTTTTGAGTGTCGCCGATTCGTGGCTAAAGCAACTAAACGTTCAACACCACGACTTCAACTATTTCTCGGGTATTCGACGTGACTAAAAAAGACCTTTACATCCCTAATAAACATGGAAAAAAGTTCACTCATCACTCATTTATCATCAGAGGCCATAAAAAGGAGGAAAAAAAGAGCAACATTTTGGGTTTTTAGGATCTTTAGGTATGGGGATGCTTCGGAGCACTTGTTAGAAAACCCCATTTTTAGGCCATGTTTTTAGTAGATTTTTTTTTTTTTTTAAAGTTTGTGGGCTTTTATTGTAAAGAGATGGGTGAGATTTGAGAGTTAGTGTGAGGCTCTTTTAAGCTCTTGAACCTTTCTTTTCTTTCTTTTTTTGGATTGTATGATATGTTTTCTTTTACCCTTAGTATAAAGCTAATGAAAATGATCTCAATAGTTTTTCCACAATTTCTATATAGCAAATACCAATTCCTTTCTTTTCTTTGTGGGTATGTTGTAATTAGATGGAGGAAATGGGGTTGAACATCTTTAAATGTATAATAATTTTCCCTTGGGTTATGAGTAGAAATGTTCATGAATTAGATTGGGAAGGATTATTTAGTTCATGTATGTTTCTAGTTTAATTTATAAAGTTGATACCAATTGCATTGCATGTTAGGGGTGGCTTCCATTCCCCATCCCACAACCATCCAAAAGCATTTCAACAAACACTTGAGGAGCACTCAACAAACACTTGGGGAGCACTCATACATACTAAATTAAGATTGGCCTATATGAGTAAATGGGTTAATTCACCATACATCCTCCAATTATTGTTTGGATTTTAAATTAGTTCACCTTTAAAATATTCTAATTGAATTTTCAAAATATACTAGAATAAGTCTTTTCGTCAACTTAGTCATCAGTCTTGCACGTTAACTATTAGCTCGGGTATGATATGAAGCATATTTGAAACACAAGAATTAAATTTTAAAAACGTTTATCAATCACACGAATAACTTGAATACTGACATTTTAAAGAAAAAAATATTAATTTTAATGACATTGTATGTTTTTTAACGCGTTAAATTTAAGTTGTCTATATAATAGGTGGTATATGCATGCTTAAAGTTTTTATCCACATGTTATAACTACGGCCCACGTCAGATTCAAGTTGGTGTCAAACCTATGAAAGTACTTAGTTGAAGATGTAATTAGAGGTTTTTTAAAGTTTAGTAATCTAAACCATAATTTAAGGACATGTGATGAAATTATTATTATTTTTTTTTTTACAAAAGTAATATGTCTATAGCTAATTGTAAATATCAAGTTCCCCAATTGACATTTAATGGTTGTTGTGCTACGAAGAGATTACTTGATTTAAAATCGATTGAGTTTTAGTTCGATTGACATCGATATTATTGTCCGTGTAAGAAGATGTGGGTTCAAGTGCACTGAAGCATATTACCTTCCTATTTAAAGGTTGAGGAGGGACTATAGATAGTTCTAGACATTAAATAAAAAAGAACAGATATGATAAAAACTTATATTAAGATTAATATTAAAAAAAAAAAGAACACTTGACTTAAAAGGTTAGAATAGAATAGATTACAATGTTTCCCCTACCCATGATTTAATTGTTTTTCATCAAGGCAGGTTAATTGGCTACCAAAATACAATGAATTAACAATGTAATGAACATGTTTCATGCTTTATAATTTATGGTTTGAAATTAAAAATGTCTAAAGTTGATTTTAAGACAATCAATCTTATACATGTTTTTTTTAATTTTTTTTTATTTTGAAAGATCTTAAAACATGTTGTAAGACCATAAGATTGGGTTTTATTTTTTATTTTTTCATTTTAATTATACTCCACGTGAGATTTAAACTCACCTCAAACTGATAAATTAAATTAATACAATATTAATATTTTAAAGTTCAATACTCAATTTAAAATCTCAACTATAATTTACCAATATATGATGAAATTATCCTTTTAAATGAATTAAATTTTCTATAGTTAATTGTAAATATCAAGTCACCAATTGACTTCACAGAATCATTGGGGTGGGAGGCTATGTATTTTAATTAGCTACAAAGAGAATATTAAAATAAAATAAAACAATTAACTTAGAGTTCAAATGACTTGACTTGAACGTTAAATAGTATATTAGTAGTCATTCAATTATTAGTAATTTTGGTCATTAATAGTGATAAGTTTTAAAATTGGTATAATAATAATTTTAATCTTTAATAATTATTCATTGTGTCAATTTAGTCTTGATTCTAAAAATGAACCCTCAACATTTGCACGTGTAATTTAATCTTTTTTACATTTTTGCTTTTCTTTTTGACACTTTCGCCTAAAAAGTCAAAACAAATTATTCACTAAATTTGATTAAAAATATACAAAAAATAGAAGCACAAAAAAATCCAAGATAATAATTTTAATATTTTCTCATTCTTTTAAAATTAGCACTCAATGTTACAAAGAAAAGCAAAGCTACATAAAAAGAGATCAAATTACAAAATGTATAAATGTTGAGGGTTATTTTTTTAGCATCAAAACCAAATTGACATAATTTATAAATGTAGAGAGTTAAAATTGCTATTATACCAATTTTAAAAGCTACCATCTTTACCAGTCGGTGATTAAAAAAATGACAAAATTGAACAGTTCGGTAACACTTTTGTAATTTTTTTTGTACTTGTGTGATAAAAAAATTACTAATAATTAGATAATCAAAAAAAAAATACTAATAATTGGATAACTATTATTATGGTTTACCCTATATAAATTTTAAACAAAAATTATCCAACTGGATTAATTTATTACTTTTCGTGAAATATAATGACCGATAAATTAAAATAAACAAACAAAATCTACATAACATCTTAAACTTGATCATAACACACACACAAAAAATATGAACACTACACAAAATTACGATTTACCTAATTTTTCTTATTAAAAATCACTTTAAATCTCATATCTCAATTGGCAAATAAATAACAATTTCAATGAATTTGTTTTAAAAAATATATAAAAATATATAAGTGAAAATGGCAAATTATTTGTGTAACTTGAGACCATTACTATCCTAGGTTGATTGTTGAAGGGATGCCCTCAAGGCCTTATCGGTTTAAGCTCCGGTGGTGTCCGATATAGGGTACGAATCTCGGTCGGAAAGGAGCCCTAGGATAAGAATAACATATGTTTTCAAGTCAGTAAATAGCCGTTAGATTTGAAACATCCCCGTGTCATTCGGGTGAATTTGGCCTCTCCGGCCGAAGTCGGAGCTACTGGTATAACAAGCTGTATGCCGATAAATCCTGTATTCTGCGAACATTATCCGAACACAGTTCTCTCTCCAGCAGCGAGCTCGTTGCTTGTAAAACCTTCTGCAGAAGAATGAAAATTATGATTCAAAGCAATGTATTCAGAGCTTTTTCGACCCGAAAATGATATGGTTTTTCGGGATAACAAAGGGAATTCGAAAAATTTATTCGAAACATGAACATGGGAATGCGTACATTGAATTCCATGTAGGAAGCTCGCATCGCAAGCCACTGCGCATCGACCATTTCAAAAGCTGTACAATATAGTACATCGAAGGCTTCTTCGTCTTCTGCAATTTCAAATATAATCACGAGATTGAATGCACAGAACAATAATGCTCGATCGAAAATGACTCGAATCAACGGTTCCCTTACCTCCTAATAGTTTCACGAAATTGAATCCGGGGAGATTACTTGGTTTTTCTGCAAAAATACAAGCACAGATTACAGAGTGACTAAGGAATGTATTGGACGAAAAATAGTTAATATTTTCCGACGAACCTGAGTATAAGTCCAACATCTGAATCAACATAAAAGAAATATTGATGCCGGCAACGGCGAAAGGGTATTCCCAAGTTGCTCGAGTTCCGTCTTGTTTAAGTAACACCCTACGAAAAGATGCCTTCATTTTGTGTTTTTATTAGTATATAATCCGATTCTCTTGCGGAAATCTAAACACGTCAAAAAGAAGAGAAACGGAAGGATTACCGGGTATGTCCGGCCGTAAAACAGCAAGTTTTCCAGTGAGATAAAACCACAAGCCCTAAGGGAAGAAGTTTTCACTTTTAGATAACATAAGATTTAGATATCAAATATGTAAATTCGGAAAGAATTGTACCGAAAATCAGTGGACGGATTAGGGCCTTGCCATCCCATTTCTTTCCACTGTTCCGAGACCAATCCTTTTAGAGCAACATTAGGAAATGCAATGTGCCACAATTCTCTCAGAGCTTCCTGTTATACCCCAAACTTTATACGATCAACTATTAATACCAATTACACAAAATCGTAGCTATTTACGACTTTTGAATAAAGTACCTGATGGTCAGGACGAGTCTCATCGAAAGGTATTTGTATTCGTTTTTGAAGCTTTTGAAGTCTTTGTTCCTATTGAGAAATTAAAGAAACTAAATGTATATACACATGCATGTATATGTACAAGTAGCAAACGTATATTATTGAAGTCAGTCCAAGCATTTCGAGTGAACATTCGGGATTACCTGAATAGGTGTCAAAGGGTAGTCGAGAATCTTGTCGCTACGCTTATTGCTTAGCCGATTAAGAACCCCTCCTATCCACGATCGTGATCCAGCCATAGAATTAGCTATGACAACAAAAAGATCGATCAGAAACATTCATAAATGCAAATGATCTATCGATATAAAAGCCTATTCAACCGGTTCCCACGAGACATCAAGGTTTAAAACAAGAAATTTGACTTACTAAAATCTTGAGTCAACCGTGATATGGGCATGAGTCGAACTGTATGTCCATTTCAACTCGTACGACGCCGGTAAACTTCGTCCACATAAACCTACATGCGGATTTTCATCTTACTATTCAGTACTAAATAGTTTGCTTACAATAAAATGTAAAAATCCAATTCACCTGGTTTTTTCATTTTAAAGATTTTAATCCAATCATTATAGTTGTCCGTGGTAGTTTTCTTAAAAAATTGTCAATTATATATATTTATTTTTCGTCAATCATATGCCACGTTATATGAAGATAGCCTAACCAATATGTTAGACAAATTTTACCGAAAAATATTAACAATTTTAATAATTGAATTATAATTTTTAAATTGGAAAATTAAATATAAAGACTAAATTTTAAATTTTGTCGGAGTAAAGGAAGTAACAGGATATTTTAACGTAATACTTATTATGATAAGCTGATTCAATTGAAAGATTACGATTTAAAAAAAAGAAAAGCAAACACAGATTAAGCTAACATGTACCATTCAATTAAATTGCCTTGCAATGCCAACAATCGATCAAATTAGAAATTTACATACATACATACATACATATAAAGATTAAAATTTTCACATTATTTTAAACCAGAAAGAAGGATTGAAGAAAATGGGTAAGAAATGAAACAATCCAATAAGAACACAGAATACAAAGATACCTAGAAACAAAAAAAGGGAAAGAATGGAATTTTTGGGTAAATTCTACCATTGGTCACCCAATTATTAGCGTATTTCTGTTTTGATAACCAAATTATTCAATTTCATAACTTTTTACATCATTTCTGATTTGGCCATTCTGTGATATGATCTGGTTCTAATTGGTACAATAACACATTTAGTCTTAAATACTTACACATTATATCAATTCAATCCTAAAATTCTAAATAATTCAATAAATTTAACCTTCCACATTTATAAATTCTATCAATTTAATTCTCAAACACGTTCTTTTAAACCAAAAGGAAGGATTGAAGAAATGGGTAACAAATGAATCAATCCAATAAGAACACAAAATACAAAGATACCCTAAAAAAAGAGAGGAACTTTTCATTTTGCAACCCAGAAAAGAAAATGTAATTGCATTAAGGGAAAATGAATAAAGATGAAAACTTTGAAAAAAAAAAAAAAAAAGGTATCTTTACCTGTTGTTATTGCATGTGTTGGGGAATTAAAGTTGGTACCTTGAAAGGCCTGGTTGAAGAAAAGGAGGGAAAGGAAGAGATAGGGAAAGTGAACAATGACAGCATGTTTTTTATTTTCATGGGGTGGAATTTTTTTGCATAAAGAGAAAAAAAAGTAACAAAATTTTGGTTCGTTGAGGGATGGAGTTGGGAATTTCTTGTTTTTGTCTGTCCTGATATGGCAATTTTAAGCCATTCTGTTCCCTGATTACTTGCCTTCATCGTAGCACTCGGGTCGGGTACCATATACAGCCTGTGGCAAGCCTATATGGATCGTATGAGACCCGACTATATCATATAATCTGAGATATGGCAACATTTAGCCCTCAACTTTGAGATTTTTTTCAATTTGGTCTTTGAGCTTCACAACTTTTCTCAATTTTGCTCTTGTAATGACATCGCTTTATAAGATTATGCCACTAAATATAAATAAACTTTATTGGTTGCAACTAAATTTAAGTTACAAGGTAATTTTTGGAGAAGGCCAACTAAAAACCTAAATTTATAATACACACCCAAAAAGAAGGGTAAACTACATCCAAAGTCACTAAACTATTAGTAAGTTTATGTTTTGGTCATTCAATTTCAAAAAGTTACAAAATGATCACTGCACTCTTGAAAGTTTTCATTCAAATCGTTGGGTTGTTAAAATCAATGTTGTATGACCTTCTAATAGTTCATCGACTATTTTGTAACTTTTTGAAATTGAATGAACAAAACGTAAACTTACTAATAGTTTAGTGACCTTGGTGTAATTTACCCAAAAAAACAGATGATCTAATTAATATCATGGAACGGGATAAGACTTATGGTTGCACATGCACTTGTAAGCCATGGGACATGTTTCAGCCTCTTCCAATGAAGAACACACAAAGCTCACTATAACTAGTCGACACGGCGTGCACGACATGCACGCGTGCGAGCAATCCGGCAAGCTTGATCCAGAGATCTTCAACGTGTCGGCTCGTTTTCGTTTCGACATCGACCTTGTTTCCCAGTTCGAATCAACAAGTTTATTACTAACCATTTTCGACCCTAACATTGACCCTTGTCTTGTGCTTGGCTGAGATTCATACTCCTCGTAATGTTGGTTATGATCTCCGTGTGGCGGCGCCTTTATGTGCCTTGCGGACGCCATAACCGGAATGTAGTAGAAGAGAATAATGACGATGGCAGCGATGGTAACAGCAGGTATTTTCATGGCTTCTTTCATATGGTATTATAGATGAAGTGGTGGTGGAAAATAGTGAAAGTGGATCAACATATTTAAAGGGCGAGATGAGAAGAGCATTGATTAGGGGTGGCAAAAAAAATCTCGAATTTGTTGAGTTTTGATTCGCATCATGATGGATTTTTAGAGGGTAAATGAGGTATTTGCACTTGTAAGCTATTCGAGTTCGAATCAAAATTTTTCTTAATTCATTTGTATTATTCTTGACACGAACTCGAGTTATTGAGTAAGCAGAGTTTATCTTAATACTTAATTTGAGTAGCTTTCAGGTTTGATTGAGTTTTTTTATTTATAAATATATTTCTAATATTTTGATATTAAATTATTACTTTACTCAGAAACTTTGTATAATGGAATGAGCTTGAGCTTCAACTCAAATTTGAGTATATAAATTACGTAAACAAGTTGAAATCAAACTTAGATTACAATATTCGATTGAGGTTGAGCTAAACAATGAATTTCAAATCGAGCTGGGTTAAAACTATTAAATTTATATAAAATCAAGATGAATTTATATAAAATCAAAATTAGAGACTAAACTATTAAATTTTATTTAGATGGAATGAATTTGGATATATTAACACAAAAGTTAAAACGAGTTTGAATATGTTAATACAAAACCGAGTCAATTAAAGTAAGTAAAATTACGGTTTCGTCCTGCCCCATTGACATCCAAGTATTGAAGCAAATCAGGCAAAAGAGTACGTAAAGAAGAGGGTCACATGAAAGAGGGTCAGTCCAATACTGAATTTCATAGCCGAATGCACATAACAATAAATGGGTGATTGTGAGCATCTTGGGGCTTCATTTATGTAGGTGTAAGCTTATTAAATATTGCACCTAATAAATTCGGCACTGAGAGGGTCGGTCCAATATGTGATTGTCATCAATGTTTTGTTGTTCATGGACTCAATTGGGCACTTGATTTGGGCTTCATGGGATTGAGACCAACCCAATGTAAACATTGATCCAAATCAAGAGATTAATGTGAAAAAGGTTAAAATATGCCATAAGTTTTTGTACTTTTTATAAATTGAAAATTAGGTCCCTATGCTTTTATTTTAGGGATTTAGTCTTTTATTTTTTAGATTTCAAAATTCAAGTCCAACTTTCAACACTGTTAAATTTAAGTTCATTACAACATCATTTTTTAGTTACATTCCTACCAAATAAGTATTTTTTTATTTCAAAATACCACAGCAACAAATTTAATAAAAAAATTAATAATTGAACCTAAATTTTGAAATTTAAAAGTGAAAAGACTAAATTTCTAAAAATAAAAGTACATGGATTAAATTCTAAATTTGTGAATAGTACAAGGACCTATGGTCTATTTTAATCGTGTAAAAAACATGGGTTAATTCTACAGGATATTCCTGAACTATGCATAAATTGTGAATTTTGTTTTATGTACTATGATTTCGTCATTTTTAATTTGTGTGCTTTTTCAAATTCTATAATTTCAATCAAGACCCAAATGGTAGTCGTTAGATTCGATTATGAATAGACTTAACAACTACCGTTGAGTAATGACTAAAATTTTAAAATTCGAGAAGTATATGGATTAAAAATTATTTAATTTGAGGTCATAAACTAATTCGATAACCAATGGTGAATCCAAAAATTATTTTAGAAGGGATCGGAGTTGAATTATAAATTTTTGAAAAATCAAAATATGATTTTACCATACATTAATTTATAATTTCATCGTTTAGAAAAAGACTATACATGACTTATATTGAAGGGTAATAAGGCTTTGTTAATACAGATTAAATTTTTTTATACAAAAGGCTTAAAATTATTTATAATCCATCTCAATTCTTAAATAAGAGAATAAACGCATTCCAACACGCTTTAATCCATATTTTCCTATACTAACAATCGATCTATAATTTGCATTAAACTTTAATGTATGATTTCTTCTACAAATTCGAATAGACTTTCCACTTAAAACTCTATTTAAAACAAAAAATGAGAGTCAAACGCTTTGATTTTGTCCTTATTAACAAAAGGTTATTTAATAAGCTAAGTCAAATCAGATATGCACTAACTTAGTATAGTACATAATTATATATTAGAAAATTTATACATCCTCAGATTTTTTTAAGAACCTAGACCTACTAATGTTAGATGGAACTATTATTTAAAATTTATTTGGGTAAATTCCCTAATTAGGCATTAAACTTTTCGTATGTTTCTATTTTAATCATCGTATTATTTTAATTTAATCACTAAACTATCTGAGTTCGCTTTTAGTCACTATACCATTAAGTCTGAAACGGTTGGTTGATGTGGCCATTATAAACTACGTAAATTGTCACTCAATTATGAAAGTGTTTTTATTTTGATAACTCAACTATGATTTTTTTTTTTCAATTTAATCATCAAAGTTTTTGAAATTAAATTTTTTACTCACCATGCCTTTTTTTGATTGGCCTAATAACATTTTTTCCATTCAATATTTATGCGTTCTATCCATAAATTTAACTCTAAATATTTTTACTGGTATTTGACGTTAAAATTAAGATTAAATTGACATGATTCTATTTAATTTTTTTAAATATTATTTAAGAATAAAACTCATTCATTTTGACTTGTTTCTAATATAATCAAAAGCATTAGATAAAAATAATTAAATAAATTTATCATTATACATAAAATAAAATAAAATTATAAAATAGAAGATTATGATATGGTAATGTTGCCATCTAAGACAAGCACTTTCTCAACCTATTTGTGGGGTTGACTTTCTTTTCAATATTATAATATAAGTTTTTAACTTTTTATATTTATTTGACCAATTCAAACACTTTTAAATGTAATTAAGTGGAGTTGAGTTTAAGCTATGAGAAACTTATTGATTAAGCTTAATTACTTAATTAAAAACGAGTTTAAATCTATTTATATATATTGGGTGTAATAGTAAAATATATTGTATTTTTAAAAAAGTATTTTGGATTCAAACTCTAACCGTGACGAATCTTGAAATTAAGTTTAAAGGGATCTAATTAAAAATTTTATATTAATAAAAAATTTTAAAAATTTACAGGAACCGAATTAAAATTTTCAAAAAAAAGGGAATAGTGAAATTTTCTAAAAAAAATAGAGGATACTTTCACCACTATTATTATTCGATTTAAATTTTAAAAATAACATTATTAAATAATTAATTATAAATTTCGAAAAAATTAATTTTTATGATCTAATTTAAATAACTCAAATCACACAAAACTCAAACTTGAATGAATAAATAAAAGTTGAGAGCCACACTTATCCAAAATTAAATAAGATGGTCAAAAGTATGTAATTTTTAATAAATAATAGATAAATAATTTTATATATTATAAATATTAAATTAGTATAGAGTGTCCTTCACATAAATGTTCATGTTTTTAATTCTCCGCGTGCTCACCACTAATTATGTTAACACATATTTGAAATTAGAACTTTATTTTATTTTTTTAAATTTATTCGTGTTATAAATTTAAAAAAAAAAATTATCAGAATTAGATGAAATGATAAAATATTTTTTTTAATCAGTGGTTGATGGTTCAATTCTCGTTTTGAGTATAGAACAGCTTTAAAATTCGTGATCAATATCTACCTCTTTAATGGACCTACAAAATACAAACGATTAAATATCGAATTCGCTCTAATAAATACCTTAAAAAATAAATAAATATATATTATCAAATAATATAGATAACAAAGAAGATATTTATGTGCAACATTATCTGTTTTTTATTTTAAAAAGCTTACTTATTGAGAGAGAACTCTTGGAAACTTAGAAATCAAAATGAAAACTCATCTGGGTCAAATGTCATAGAAAGTCCTCATATTTTGTATTTTTTTCAGATTAAATCCTTATGTTATAATTTTATTATAAGTTATGATGATATCTATTTTTTTGACATAATGTCTAAAATTATCCATAGCCCTTCCCCAATCCATAAATAGGAGGATAACGCGTTTTAGCACATTGGTAACCATGCCCATACTAATCGAACTAGGATTCAATCGACGCATATTGGTATTTTTGTACAGTAGTCAGTAGGATAATTTTTTTTTTTTACACAATTTAACAAAGACAAAAAGGGGAAATTGTATATACACACAAAAAATGGCAATATGTATATGCCACATGAAATTACTTGATTGACCAAAAAAATTAATCTCTTTGAGAAATAAAAGATTAAGAACATCAGATTATAATGAAGAAACTAAATCTATAAGAAATCATATAGTACGAGGACCTCTTAGAGAATTTGCCCATTCAACCAATCAAAGTGCTTGCATGCCATTAGGGTCTATCAAAGATTGACCTCTTCTAAGCTTATCTCATATGTTTATGATGGTGATACAAGAGTCAAATACATGAAAATTTACAAAAATAATTAAAAAAAAACCATTGAACTAAGCTATCATTTAATTCTTTGTGACCACATCCTCCACTACTTTTTTTTCATCGAATCTCTTTACTTTTTTTCTTGTTTTCCAATTGTTTTTATATTAATTATTTTAGATTTAGATTGTTTTGAGTACAAGTGATTTAAGGTTCAAATTTTTTCGAGTTCGAATTGCTTCAAATTCATATTATTTTAAATTATTTGTTCAAAATTTGATTTTTTTCGAATGTCGATTTTCAAAATTTATGAAAATCCAGATATTTTATATACAGTTTGTACTCTCTCTTTTTTCTCTCTCTCAAGAGTGGCAATATGTTAAGTGGTCAAAATGTCAACGTTCCGCGTCAACCCACGTTTCCTTAACCATATTATTCGTCCACTATAGGAAGCTCATATTTGGTTTCATGGTGAAACTTGAAAAGCAAAAATATTATTCCTTCCATTGGATCTTTCCTACTTTAAGAATTTTTCATTATATCGAACATTGACTGCTTTCGTGTAGGGTTTTCAGTGGAAGTTTTTCTCATTTGATTTAATGCCATCAACGGTATTAGAAGCAGAAACGAAATCGGAAAATTATTTAGAGTAAAAACGAATCATAAATTTTAGTGGGAAAAATACAATTTTATCCTTATAAAATTTGAAAATGACTAAAAGATATATCTACCATTTTGGGTATATTTATACCTTATTGGAAACATTCTAATCTTAGGCGTTAGGAACATAGGGTTAATTTACGATTTTCGATACGAAAATGATCAATTTTACATTAAAAAACTTAAATTGAATTATTAATTTTTCTAAAGGGTTAAAATTATCATATTTCCATTTAATCAAAGGTTAGAGAGATTATAGATCAATTTCTTAAACTATGGAAACCTCGCTCAATTACCAATTAATTAAATTAAAGGATATAATTCAACAAATTATCTGTATTAAAGGGTAATAGCGGTTTAGGTACATCCCTAAAGAAAACAATTTAGTAGCGGACTACTTGGTAAATTGACTTTAATATGGAGATTGGGTCTACAAATTTTCGATGTTGCATCAAATGAAGTTTTAAAGATTCTTCAGTAAGACAAAGCTAGTGGAGCTTTTGCTCAATTTAATACGATGTAATTGTTTTTCTTGTTTGTTCTCACTAAAAAACAACTTAAAGGATATAATATGTTTAAACGTGCTCAAACTTACGGTCTTCAAGTTAGTTATTGAACAACAACAATATCAATCAAGCTAATAATTGTTGGTTGGCACAAAAGCCCCCTTAAACCCTTTTTTTGGGGGGGATAATATAACATTTAGTTCTTGAATTTGATAATTTTTCCTAATCTAATCCTTAAACTTTTTACTTGAATTTTTTTTTCAATTTGATCCATGTGATAGTATGACATTCTGAGATTAAATGGCACAATCTCATCTTAGTATATAATCACATAGACCAAATTGAAAAAAAAAATATCAAATTAAGAGACTAAATGTTGCTTTATCTTTTTTTTTTTCTCCAATATCTCAAAATAAAATGGAAAATTAATGAAGGAAAAGAGGCATTGCTGTCTCCTTTTATCAAAGCAAATAGGAAGGAATGGTGTGAGTGAAAAGATGAGAGAAAAAAGCCATATAAAATTGGGACACATTTGTGCATGATGTTTTGAATTTGGTGTCCAAACAGCACCTGGAATTGTCTGACATTTAATTGTAGTCTTATATTCCCTGCATGTTGTGTTGTTGTCCACAAAAATCTGTGTCGAAAGAGCAAAGACAATGAAAAAAAAAAGAAGGACCCATGTGTTGAAAATTGGGCTAAAGCAACATTTAGTAATTGAACTTGATAATAATTTTCAATTTAGCCCATACACTTGGTAAAATTTTAATTAAGTTCTAATTTTTTTTCAAAATTCTCATTATCTCACAAAGTTTTAATTAAACCTTAATTTTTTAGAAAAAAAAATCTCATTAAAACTTTAAAATTCTTAAAAGTTTTAACTCAACCCCTTAAAATTTAATCTCAAGAACTGCCATTGTTATTTTGAAAAAGAAAGGGTTTTATATGAATACATCGGAGATAGATACAGAAACAGATAGCACAAACTCATAAAATAAAATTTCTTTGAAAAAAAATTACTCATAAAAAAGTTTAACCTCAATGGATTCGCCACGTGTAGAGGAATTTGTATGAAATCTTTAGGGACGGTTTGACATATTGTTGCTTATTTTTGTATTTTATGTTTTCTATTTTGAAATTTCTTATTTTGTTTTTGATTTGTTGAATTGGATGACATGTTTGTTAGATAATTTTGTTTCAGAAATGTTTTAAAAAATATATTTTGTTGGTCAATTGGGTTAGATTATTGATTTCTGGTTTAATTGATTCGATTATTATTCTAACAATAGTTAATTAGTTAATTAAAAATAATAAACTAAAAATTTTAAGAAATTTATAAACATGTTCAATTACCGAGTTTTTACTCGATTTTTTGGTTTTTTTTAGCTGTTTCGAGTAGTTTGCTTATAGGTTCATTCAATTCTTTTGTTTGGATAGGTGTATCAACTGATTTCCATTCTAACCAATCCAATTGATTTTAATAATATAAACATCTACCCACTATTCACAAAATAATGTATTTTAGTTTCATTTTAAGTAATTGTGTGAGTCTTTCTCTAAATTTATTCCGTTTATAATTAGTTTGAGTTTAGTTAATAGTTGAATTAGTTATTCAGTTCAATGTTTAATATTGATTTTGATTGAAATTGTTGATATAATTGTAATATAAAAAAGAAGAGAGAGAGAGAACCCCATGTGTTGACCTGATGGTTAAGGTGTTCACCGTCCTAAGTGTGGCTTGGTTTCAAGTTGCTCTAATCGCGTTACTGTTAAGGTTTTGCCCTCCTCTTGTAATTCACCAAAAAAAAAAAAGAAAAGAGAGGGAGAGAGAGTAAAAGTAGTTTCAACCAGGCTTTAACTTCAAATTTATTAGGATTTAATGTGACTACCAGTACCAAATATAAAAAAATAAAAAGGTAAATTACACTTAAGATCACTAAATTATTAGTAAGATTACGTTTTGGTCGCTTAACTTCAAAAAATTTTAAAATGATCATTGAACTATTTGAAAGCCTTCATTTAAGTCACTAAGTTGTTAAAATCACTGTTGTATGACTTTTGTTCGCATCGCTTGCGCCAATCAAAAGTTGTCATTCCCTTTCTCTTCTATAGTTCAGTTTTTTTCATGAAAACAACTTTAAACTTCACGAATCTACGAGTTAAAATCGAAACAACTTTCTTTTTCGATCTGTGTAACTGTCTGTCGGATCGACTAACATCTAAGGTATGTTCTTTTGCTCAACGATGGGTCCTAATCCACCATAGCAATTGTCGAATCATCATTTCAAGCTTACAAGTCGAATTTTTAAAAAAAAAACTTAATATCTCATTGACTTAAATGAAAACTTTCAAATAATTTAGTGACCATTTTGTAATTTTTTGAAGTTTAATGATCAAAACGTAAACTTATTAATAATTTAGTGACCTTAAGTGTAAATTATCCTTTATTTTATTTAATAATACATATAAAAAAAGATTGCGAGATTAAGGGATAATCATGAATGATTTGGGCATAATGAATGTGATTAAAGGAAAAGCTTGCGATAGGCAAATGAGTATGTACGTCCTTTGTGGATTAAGCTTGGCCTCAAAGTAATAAACAGAACAAGATATTTTTGTGTAGAAAAATGGGATAAATATATATATAAAAAAATAAAAGATTAGTGATGACGTGGAAATCCGTGATTGGTTGCACCACCGACACTTGCCGATTTGCACCGACTTTCAAAGACACCGTTATATTTGACGACAAAGCGGGACGACCCTCACAATTATCATTCATTCATTCTTTTGTTTTTAAATAAAAATATTTTTTTTACTATTTATGATTTAGATAGATCAAATTATATTTTAAAAACTTTAAATTAACTTTTTTTTAATTGAATTAGTTAAAATATTCAAAGTACGATATTTCTAAAATTTAAAAAATTGATTAAAAAGAATTTATGATAATTTAATTGGAATATAAAATATAATAATAAAAATAAAAATTAGAAACAATCTTAAGTGGATGAATTCATACATTATCCTGTCTTAATTTCTTAATAATATTATTTGATAAAAGTTCTATATTTTTTAAGTTAAAAAATTAATTAAAAATAATTTAATTAACACATATAACTAGATAAAAAACCAATATATATTATAATAATTATAATTGATTTGATAAAATGGTGTGCGTGCATGAAATAAAAAATTGAAAATATCTAAAACTTTTGTAATAGAAATGGAAGGCGATGTTTGCCCCCAAAAATAATATGGTCGGTTTTGATTGGTCAAAGCATGTTGACTAAATGCCGCCGTACCCTAAATAATTAAATTCATGGTAGGACCAACCTAATGGATTAACCCTAAATCACAAATCTAATATTTTTAAAATTAATTAAACAAAACAAAACAAAATCCAAATAAAAGCAAAGGGAACACCTAAAATCCCTATCATCAGGTTTCTCCAATACGCTCGAACCTAATTTTTTTAATTTTAGAAATAATAAAAAGTAGCTTATTAAAACATAAACAATCGAAAATAAAACAAGACAAAGAATCCAAACAACACGATCTGCATGCAATAAAACCATCTTAGTTCAAGCATGAATAGTTTTATTAGCATCTCGATAAATTTATTATAAAAAAAAATTAAAAAAATTCTTTAAAAAGAAAGCATTCATAAATCAAAGATAAATTGAAATAATATTTAACCTTTAAACTCGATATACTAATAATGGTATAATTTCTAATTAATAAAATTAAAACTTTAGGGTATAATTTATTGTTAACTATAATTACCTACTTTAGCTTAAACATTATGTCTAAATTTTAAGGCTACATTATTAATTTATTAAACACTTTGGCTAATTTTGATATATTAAAAAAATATTATAAAATATGGAATTAAATACGAATAACTATGTCTTAAAATAAAATCATATGCATTCACCAAAAAAAAAATCATATGGATCACCCATGCATGTCTTTGAACCTTGTAACTTTAGGACAAACTCATGCTCCATAAGATCTAGAATCATCCAAAATCTTAATTGTTGTTTTCTTTTTTAAACATCAATATCTATAGGGTAAATTACAAGTTTAGTCACTTATGATTACTTAAAATTATATTTAAGTTGCTAAAGTTTTAAGAATTACTATATGGTCATTAACGTTATCAATTTATTACATTATAAGCTATTACTAGTGTGACGGCAATATGGTGTAACACGTTAATGTCATCATTTCAAACAAAATTTTAGATCAAATTATACAATTTGTCTCATTTTTTTTTCTCTCTTTTCCCTTTCACAACACTAACCACCGCCAACATCGATATGGTCTCCAACAATCTTCTCCTGTCACAATGCCTTGTTTGTTCAATAACTTGGAAACACCCAAGAAATTGAAGTAGCATCAAACACCCTTTGGCCTTTGTTTTAGTAACCTTTTGGTGTCCTTCGATGAACCGTTCATATGTATCTTTATTCTTCTTTGTTCATCAATAAATTTAATTGGTATCGATGATATTATAGTTTCTTGTAAGTTGTGGATTTGAATGAATTTAGCCAAGTAATGTCCTCAAACATGTTAATTAAAGATTCCCAAGTACTAATGACTAATATAATTGTTAGCTTGCAATGGCAAAAGATCTCACGTTGCTAAGAAATGAATAAGCTAAAAGATTGCAATGTCAAGTTATAATTAGATCTGTTTAAGGGTTTGATTATCTGTTTTAAAAGTTTATCCAAAATTTAAAAAAATTTAAACAAAAATATTAAACTAAAAAAATAGACTTAAACAAAAAAAAATAAATTCATTTAAAATAAAAATCAAATCAAACTTGATTAAACATAAAATAAATTAATATGGTCGACTTGACCTATAAACATTTTTAGTTACAATTAATATTTTTAAAATTGGATTAATGTTGGAACTGATTAGATAACTCATTCTTGATTCCATCATCATTGATGACAAATAGTATACAAATTTTACCGATTAAGGAAGGCACCTTTGGATGCTGCCGGTGCTGATGTGATTTTAATTATCACATGTTGGAATTGGCATTGACTTTGGATACCAGCCCTGGCATTTAAAACGAAAAGACAAGGCAGGGCAAGGCCAAAGTTTGTGAGTCAATAAGCCGCGCGCATGCGACGGCGTGACGCGCCATTAGTCGTATCGAAACCCACCGTCCACCACCTACTTTTAAACCATAACCTGCCACGACAGTGTACGGTAACACCCACTTTGCGTAGCGGTATTTGGTATCCTCGTTATTCTATTAATATTAAATATTAAATAAAAACTAATTGTTCAAAATTAGAAAATAAAATAACATGAAATTCAGAACTCGATACTTAGTTTAGTTCGAGTTTAATAAAACTCATTTATCAATTTTTCAATCGTTCATTTACTTTTTTTAATAATATTTTGATTTTATATTGTAATTGGTCCAACATAATAGTTTAATATTAAAATAGTTAAAATAAAAATTAGAGTGGAAGCAACGAAACTGGAAAAGACCAATCCAACCCCGTGTGGGTCCAAACAAAAATTAAACCATCAAGCAAAAGAAAATTCTCCCACTTCTCTCTCTTATTATAAGGTCCCTCTATCTCCCCTGCATTTTCTTCTACATTTCTCTAAAAAAACAGAGCTCCCTCCCCTTTTTTTTTTTCACAATTTTCTTCTAAATTCATAGCTTCCCCTCAACATTCCACTCCTAAAACCTCTGTAATTTGCTTAATCAAAAAACAAAAAACCAGCACCTTCAACACCCGTTTTGGATTTGCTCGTTGCATAATTGAAGTAAAAAAAGCTCGCTCTCTCTGTTTTTGGTATCGGCTCAAAGATCATGAATTCGAATCCGATTCTTTTCAATAGATTCCGTATTATTAGCTGTTGAATTCAGTTTCCAGATTCCAACTTTGGGTCTTTCTCTTTTTTTGAAACTTGACCTTATTTGATTCTGAGCTGTTTGATTTTGAGCTTTTGGGGTTTATTGAAAGTTTGTGTTTTTAGACAGAGAGAGCGAGCGATTTTCAGTGGTTGCTTAAAGTATATATTTTACCTATGGCTGCTGCTGAAAACAGTGGTGAATCCAACAAGGGTGTTGGTGATGTGCACGATTGGGAGGTTGAGAAAGGGAACGAGCTTGATTTTGGGTTCGAGAAGCGACAATGGAAGCCAGTTTTTGGTGAAGCTTCCATGTCGCAAAGGCCTAATAAGAAGATTACTCAACGTCAAGAACCTGTTCGATCAATTGCTTCAATGGCGGACCAGTCGTCTTCGTTACCTTCTAGTTCGCCTTCATTAACTCTTTCTTTACCTTCTTCGTCTTCTTCGAATGCTTCTTTGCTTTCTTCGAGAATGGTTTTCCCTTTCGCTTTCGACGCGACTCAGAATCCTGTTTACTTTCCTCATCCGATGTTCCGCCCGCAAAGTCAGCAACAAATGATTTCATTTAGTCCCCAACAGCAGCAGCAACAGCAGCAACATGGTTTTGTTTACCGGCCGTTGTTCGCTGGAGAATCCTCGCCCGTACCGCCTCCACAACTTCCGCAGCCGTCACAACAGCAACTTCTTCAATATTGGAGTGATACATTGAGTCCGAGAAGGAGGATGATGATGATGAGCCGATTGGGACAAGACGGTAGACAATTATATAGGCCACCATTGCAGCCTATAAATACAACTAAGCTTTACCGAGGTGTAAGGCAAAGGCATTGGGGCAAATGGGTAGCCGAGATTCGTCTCCCTCGAAACCGAACACGTCTCTGGCTCGGCACATTCGACACAGCCGAAGATGCTGCGTTAGCCTATGACCGCGAGGCGTTCAAGTTGAGAGGAGAGAATGCAAGGCTCAACTTCCCTGAACTTTTCCTCAACAAAGATAAAGATACATCCCCAGACCCAAGCTCAACAGTTCCGCCACAAGATGAGCCGAAAGAGCCTAATTCGCAGTCAACCGAAATGGAAGCAATGCCACCACCGTCTCAAGCAGATAATAACCCCGATAGCGATTCGGGGTTAGGGTCTAGCGAGGCAACAGCCAGCGACGAGGTGCAGATGCCAGTTGAAGGGTCTGGTTTGGGTTCGGGTTCTCAAGAGCTAGTGTGGGGAGACATGTCCGAGGCTTGGTTCAATGTAATACAAGAAGGTTGGGGTCCAGGGAGTCCAGTTTGGGATGATTTAGACACCTCGAACAACTTACTTTTGCCTTCCAATCTCCCTTTCCCTAATCAAAATCATCACCAATTTGGTGACACTTCTTCTCCATCTTCCTCCTCTTCTTGTCCAATGAAATCCTTCTTTTGGAAAGATCATGATTCTTAAAACCATCCACTTTGAACTGCTTCGGTCTGAAAATCTCCCGATATCGAATCGGGACGTCGGATTTTCATGCCATCTTTATTGTCATTTCCAATCACTGGCTGCAGATTTTTTGATGAAATCAGCCACTGATTTTAGCAGATTCTTCACCAAAAACCAACCATTTGCTCCACTTAATTTCTTTCCAATGATTCAATACATACACACACATATCTGTGTGTATATGTGATTCTCCATTTTCATGAAAGCTGCGAAAGAAAAGTTTTGACATATTTTCCAAACTTTCTTTTAGCAGTGATTTGCTATTATGCATTCATGGTTTGGTTATTACAGCATGCTTTCAGTGTCAGTTAGTATGAAATAAACAACCATATTTAGTTCTGTTTTTGGTTTGGTCTGTTGATGTAATGTTGGGTATGTAGTTGATTGAATCCAATTAGGGCATTAGGGGACAGTTTGGTGATCTCCTTTTCTCAATTGGTCCAAATATCCATTGTGAGCTTTATTTTAATGCTCAAAAACATGGAGTTTCCTTACAATTCATCTTTGTCTCTTTTTTATTTTATTTTATTTTATTTCTCTTGTAATAGTATACGTAATTATGACATTAAAGCACATCTTGCACCATTTACCTTTTAAATTATATTTATTACTTGGTTAAATTTAAAAAATTAACTCTGTTAGCGACAATCATCATGGTATTAATGCATAGTGCGACTCGAATTAAGAAACTCAAAGACTTAGAGTTTCAATTTTTGTCAATAATTTTAAAACTTCTTCTATTAAATTACCTTTGAAAATTTCATTAAGTACAAATACATATACAAACATGTTTGATCAGTTACAATGTAAAATCAATTAGAATAATATACAACGTACACAAAACTGGCAAGAACCGAATAAACTCACCCATAACAAACATAATAAAGTGAGACTAGAAACCTACGGATACACAATTACGCATGATAAAACTCAAACTCGAATATTTAATACTTAGAACCTCATCCTTTACCAATAATACCTAGAATTCATAGTTCTTTTTTCAAACCTACCTACTTTTCTAATAAAAATAAAATATTAAAGGATATTTTACGTTAGTATTAATATTTTATTTATAAATAAGTAGTTAGCTATGAAATGTCAAATACTTTAAACCAATAAAAAGGAGGATTTAGATTGTTAGACCTAATTAAAATATTCAAAATTGATTTGTTTTTTTTTTTTTTTAAAAATCCAGTGTTTTGTAAAAGAGTTTCCAGTTTCATAAATTTATATAATAATTAAAACTGGAGAAGTACAGTTAACTAATGAGCCGAAAGCTCTAAGAGTGATTAAGAAAGAGACAAAAAGGCTTATAAGCATAAACCACGTTTATAATATCTTAATCTTAATGATTAACATTAATCTACCAATTAATTAATTAAGAGATTCAAAGGTTTTTTCTATTTTGGAGATGAGGGAAGGGAAATGATGGAGAAAGGTGGGGCCCATTCACCGGCCCATGAAATCATCTTTACTGTTTCTTATTTGCGACGGCACGATAATGTTTTTCTCTCTTTTTGAAAAAAGTTTTTTTTTTTCACAGAGAGTTTACGTGTATAAATATAATATAATTATAGTATGATATGTGTTGAATCAATTACAAAATAGAATTAATTTAATATAAAGTGGTATGGATAAATAATCAAACAAAAATCACACATGATAATTTGACATAATGAGATTGGCGTGCTGTACATAATAATTACATATAGTGAAACTCGAATTTGGGTATTCAAGTATCTATAACATGATAATGTTGAACCCATTGTAGCAGTGTAATCGAGTCAAGCTGAGCCCAAATATTGTCAAGTTCGAGCTCAAGCTCGACTCGAAATTTGAATCTCAAGATCGATTGAATATCTATTTTTAAGCATGAGTTCAACTCAAGATATAATCAAGCTATTCAAGTTCGAACTCGATTAAGTTCATTTATCAATTTTTATACTCGAGCTTGAGTTTAACTTGATAATTAAATTTAGGGTTAATAATATGTATTAAAATTAATGACATGATTTAATAATATAAAAATATGTAAAGTTGATAAGACTCACAACCAATTTGAGTTAAGTATTACTAGGCTCGAATTCCGGTGGATTAATAGATGAAGCTCAACTCAGCTCGGTTCGATAATTACCAAATCAAATTTATTTTTTTTCAAGTCAAACTCAAATAATTTACAAGCACCCGTGTTTTCTATACCCCTAAACCCACATATAACCGTCAAAGTTTAAGTTGAAAAGCTTGAAAAATTATCTTTGCTTGCTTTTTTGTTTGGATTGATTTAGTAATGAAGCCCATATTTTCTAAGATCTAATTATATCGCAATAACTAATTATGATGATAAATTATAAAAAAGCAGAGACTTAAATTATGATAAATTAAAATAAAATAAAATAATAAATCTCAAATTTAGCATAGTGGAAGGACTAAAATCAAAATTACACCTTCTTTTAACCAATACGCTACTTCACCAAACATATATTTTGTCTTATTTATATCTATTATGCATGAATAGTTTTAACTAAACTAAAAAAAAATAGTTATTTGTTGGAGAAAATAGTGTTTATAATTATTAAATATTGTAGGTTAAAAAAATATTTTTTTCGTTGGAAATATTAGATTAATTCAAAATTTAAGTGTACGACACGAAGAATTATTTTATGAAATTTAATATTTGTTTAGTTTAATCATCCTATTTCATATTTTCTTATAATCATCCACATGAAAGTTTTATTTTAATAAATTTCAAATGTTAAATATATTAATTTTAATTAGTAAGATAAAGATATTGAATCGATGATAATTTTTTAAAATATTAATCATATAAAAAATATATAATTAATTTAATTTAATATTAATGTAAGTGCCTTGAAGGAGTAACAAAGAATTAAAAATTTTGGATTTGGTATGAGCATAAATTATTTTTTATTATTCGAGCTAATTTGTGGACCCCTTTTTTTTTTCTTGTTTAGAGAGAGATTTTCACACAGCACTAAGACAAAATAAATAAATAAATAAAAAGGTAAGAATCTTTTTTAATTTTTATAGGTTTAAAATTAAAATGTGTGTGGGCTTCGTACAGGATTATATTAAATTGTTGATTTGTTTAATTCGTATTAATTATAGTAAGTTTAATTTTATATTGATTTGGTGATTTTGTTTAATTTAATTTAATTTATATAATAATATTATTTGATTCCTCATTTTGCGTTAGGTCAACTTTTATATTATTTAATTTCTAAAGATATATTAGATTATTATTATTATCAGCACCACTTCCAATTTAATTGTATTATCTTCATATCTTTTTTTAATATTCTTATATATTTTATTAATTATCTTTATCTTATTTTTAGTCCCTTGTGATTTTTTTTTAGTGCTAGCATTATAAAAAAAAAACTTTATGTTAATTAATAAAGACATTGTTGTTAATGTAGAAAGATGTGAATTTTAATATGTTTAAGTGCATTATCTTCTTATTTATGGGTTGGAGAGCAGTTATGAATGTAAAAAAAAAAAAACAAATATGATTTGAACTTATAATAAAATTATTCAAAAAATTAATTAATTTTTTTAATTTTCATAACTAAAAAATAATTGAAATCGAAATAAAACCAATGATGATTTTTGCAATCATGCATCGAGAGCATAAATATAAATATTTAATCATTTGAATTTTTAAAAAATAGCATTTTATTTTAAAAAGTGTTATTAGTAAATTTAATGAGAAACCTAATGAACAAAATTTATTTATAAATATAACAAATAAAAAATTAAGATAGAAAAACATTTGGAATTATTTTTTTTATATAAACGAAATAGGCGATTAAAATAAAAAAAAAATCTGAAGTTTTATATATATCAATCTATATAAATTGATACATATCGATACTAATTAATTATACAAATTGATGTCGATTGAGTCTTAACTCGATTGGCATGAGAATTTGTTTTCAATGTAAGAATACGTGAATTTAAGTACATTGAAGCACATTATTCTCTTATTTAAGGGTTCGAGTGATGAAATTATTGCATACTTAATCTATTAAGTCGAATGAAATAAAATTTAATATTGGTTTTATTATTTTTCGAAAAGATGTGTTGAGTCAATGGATGCTATTACGATCAATTAATGGTTGAATGAGCTATGTTGTTGTTGTTGTGCTTAATGAACTTTCACTTGCAAGAAGTTTCTGTGGGAGTTGTTCGAGATCAATTAGTGGCGACAACTCCGACAGTCAATTGACAATGAACTGCCATGTAATCATGGCGTTTCTTGTAAACTTCCGTCGGTCGGGCCGGCCACTCGAAGTCCTGGTTTGCTATATGTGCTGATTGAACATGCAGAAGTTTTTTAATCATGGTGGTTGAGCATGTTTGCTTCCTTTTACAGACAATGATGAAGAAATTGCTGCATTTCTACGTGAATCATGCAGAGGTTTTCAATTGGACGTTGGCATGTGTATGTCCATATACAGATGAAAAAAATACGAAAAAATAATTTAAAACACGATACGAAACATAACACACATTAAAAGAACACAAAAATGAACATGCTAAATGGTAGAATTGTAAGTTAATATTTTGATATTTAAAATTTACGATTTTAAAATATTTCCGACTTTTCCTTGAAGAAAATTTTATATTCATATTAGTTAAGTAGCTGTATATGGATTTTATCTCATGATTAAAAAATATATATTTCTAGAAAAATAAAGAAATTAGAAATCATCAAATTATTATTTGATAACTCGTTAAAAAAAATTAAATCAACTTAATATTAATATTTTCGGTGATTTAAATTTTTAAGCAGGTTTGATAATTCATAATAAAACATAATTGGTAAAAAATTTCAATGAAAAAGTTGCTGTTTATTCATTAATTTTCATCACTTTCTATATAAAAATTCTATCAAACGTATTTTATTACAAATTAAAAAAAATTTAAATTAATTTGGCCTCTTCTTAATGGTGGACTGAAATAGGGCATTGGGCCTAGTTTTGCAGTGGGCCTTTGGTTGATATAAAGCAAAACTCATCCTCACAAGGGTTTTTGGTAATGTATGATATGAATAAACTTTAGGGTAAATACACAAGTGGTCATCCAACTTTCATAAATTTTCATTTTGGGTATTGAAAATAAAAAAAATGCAAATTTTCCATTAACAACCGTTTTCATTTTAGTCATTCAATTTTAATTGGTTTTCAGTTATCGTACACTCATTTTAACCTTCTAACTTTAATAACTTTACACAAATATATAATCCTTAAATAAATCCAAAGTGAATAATTATAAAACAATTATTTTTATTTTAATCACCCAATTTTAATAAATTTTCTATCTTTGTCTCATGCACTTGGTAGGAGACAGTGGAAATATATTGCATTATACAACCCAGGTCATATGGAAGTCCATCAACTCTAGCACAATTTGGATGAATTTCCAACTGATTCTATCATATATCAATCTTAGGACTCCTCCTTCGTTGCGTTTGAGGTTTTAAAAGTACTTTTTCACCCTCGAATTAATAATTAAGCTTGGATTTTTTGGGGTCAAAATTGCAGTGAAAAAGGCAACAACAATGACTAACTGACCCTTATAATTTTATGGAAAATATTTGATACACTGCTTGAGTTAATGACAAGTGTACATAAAATATAGTAAAAAATTAATATATATATATATATATATATATATATATATATATAAAAAGATAGGACACATTGCAATTCTATACCTCTACTTGTGGAATTAAAAAAAATGTATTGTCAAAATATCAAATACTCACTCTAACTTTATATAAAAGTTGTACGTATCTTTATAAAATAACTTTACATACAAAAATTAATTCAATCAATTACAAATAATTATAATTTTTAACTATAAAATCTTGACTTTTTTTAAATGATATAATATCAACACATACCAACTTTAACACAGTGGTGAAGTTAGGGGCCGGCAAAACCTTTCCCCTAAAAAATTTTTCATTTAGGTCTCTTTATAACTTATAAAATTTTAAATTAATTATGATAAAATTATACTTTAGCCCCCAAAAATGATAAAAAATTGATTTAATCCTTTAAAAATTATAAAAATATATGCTATTAAAATAGTGAAATTATATTTTTACTATTGTGAAAATATACAATATAACTTCAATCTCCTCAAAAAACTTTTCTGACTTCACCCCTACATTAACATATAATTGATACATAAACTAGTAGCTTATCAACTCCTCTAATTTAAGTTAACAAAGGTATCTAAATATAATTAGAATGCCTTGCAAGTCAATGGTGGAACACCCATGTCAAAATCCAACCAAGATATTTAAATGTAGGTGTGTTGGAGAACTCAATCATGTTGATTAGGTGATAAGGTTTTTAGAACAAATCCAAATTATGTGAAGAGGATAGAATATGATGGGGTGGCTACATCCACCAAATGCATCACCAAAATGGATGTTTCCATAATTGGTCATTTGCTCAAAATAAGCTTCAACCTCAATTGAGAGAGGGTTCTTTTTAATATACACCAACTTTAGTTGCAAGGAAATTAACCCAAAATGTTTTCTTCTAATGTTCCCAAGTTCCAATATTTGATTTCATCTTGGGTTACCTAAAAAAGAAAAGATTTCAACTAAGAATTGATTGGGTAAGTTATTATTATGATGTTTAAATATTGGATTTTGAGCTCGATTTATATTTTAAATAGGGTTAATTGTTTGTTTTTTTAATTTAATATGTTGGTATAATGATAAATTTAATTTTTGAAGTTTACCATTTTTGTCACTTTGGATTTTGTTTTATCTCGTTAATTACCAACATTTAAAATTTAGTCAGACTATTTTTTTATTGAAAAATTGAGTGAATATATATATATATATATTGAATATACTGATGTGATTACATGGTAGTATATGTTCATATTTTTTTAACCCTTTGACAACGCATACATGCCTTGCACATATAGGCGCTCGAACGCGAGACCCCTAGGATGAACAACATCTTCTTTTCTACTGAAACCACTTGTTGAGTTCAACTTTAATATATATATTAATTTGATTGAAATTATATAAAAAAAATTTGATTGAAGTACATACGAATTGTCATTGTCATTAAATTTTTAAAAGTTTAATCCGTTCAAAGAAAAGCAATTTAACTGATGTTTGAACGCCAATGTGATTTCAAAAAATAGAAGTAACGTCAAATGTTAGATTTTAAATTTATTATTATATTTAAACCTAATATTTTTGTCTAAAATCCTTTTAAATTTTAGACGAATTTTCGGAATTAAACAAAAAAAATTGACCCTTAAGTAAATCTAAATAACAGTCAATAGTGATTATTAACTTTCACTCTCGTTACTGTTTATATTTATCATAATTGATTGCGATAAAATTCATTCTAGAAAGTAATATCTTTCTTTATCTGATATGATATAATCTATTATGTTTGAATATTCTTCATTCTTTTTCTTATTTCAAATTGTGATATTTTATTTTATAATTTATGATATTATATATATATAAGAGGATGACCTCTCTTCTTCTAAGCTTCTTTAGTATTGACCCCTTCACAGTAGTGAAAATGCAACCTTCAGCAGCCACTACCTAATCCCATCACTATTTTCCACCAACTCTCCTAATTTGATAATTTAATGGTATAATTTTTTTTGCTTCACTTTCGATCGAATATATATTAGATTTGTGTTACTCGAATTCTTATTTTCTTATGAAATAGTCGTATTCGATATTGTGTATAACATATTGATAGGTATAGAGATACCATTTAATCATACTCGTATCGAATATATTATTGTGTCTAACATTCATACCCAAAGTTGAGTAACATAGGTAATGATTGCAGTTAAAACTGAAAACAAATATGGTCTGTTAGATTGCCACATCAAAACTTGGTAATTGATTAACTCTTCTATGGGTAAGTTCTAGTTATGAATCAAGTTACATGTTATATACATAAATATTTTTATGCTGTCAATGAATTAAGAGTATTAATTTTATATTTCAGAAAAAAATTCGTATCATATCGATCAAAACTTGTAATTTTACATATAATATTATATTGTAGCTTAGGAGATGCAATATCTCCTACGTAATTAGAACATCTAGTGAAATTTGTATCTATACATGCAAGGGTGTATTAATAATCGGTTAATCGAATAAACCGAATAGATCAAAATGAAAGAAGGCATATGATTAAGCAACAGAAGAGGAAAAAGCTTATTCTGTTTAGTGCCTTATCTGCTTGCATTAGGTGCCTTCTGATCCTAGGGGTACTTCCAGTAAGATTGTATGAATTTGGGTACGTATATAAGTTCGTATTTGACTCCCCAAATACCCTTGCGTATACCATTTCACCAAATATTCGCATCACTGGATCTGGCACATTCATCGTTGTGCCGCCGGGACTAAGCATCGGTGAAGATGGATAGTCATAGACTTGTGGTTGATATGAATAGCCATGGTGATGGTGATGTATTTGGTGTGTAAATTGTGGACTAGTGGCACTGTTAGGTGATCTTGGTGTGCCAAAATCAGGACCAACAGGTCTCTTTGGGATGACTATGCCAAGTTGGGGAGCCTTGCCTCTCGATGCCATACTCGTCTGGCCCCGCCCGTAAAGCGGTACGATCGTTGAAGCCGACACTTCGGCCTTACATACGGGACATTGCGGCTGTTTTTGGTCATGGCTTTCGGTGGAGACGGATTGACAATGAAGCCATTTGTAAATACAAGGCCAACAATATAGGTGACCGCATAGCGTCACCACTGGATCTTGCACGGTATCGAGGCAAATGTTGCAGTCAAAACCGGCTGAGGGATTATCGTCCGAACCTGTGACTGTTTCCGGCAAATTCATCCACTTCTCCATGGAATTTTTGCTTTCTAATAAACAGTTTCGAACTTCGGCCTCTTCGATGTATCGCTCATTGGCCATGGTCTGCAATTAACATCATAAACATCTTCATTACAACTCAAAAGTACTAAATGTGGAAATGTTTCAGTTAACTTGAATCCCTATATATTTTGGAAATTTGCAAAAAGAACCCCACTATTCAGAGGTTGAAACTTCAAAATTCAACAATTCCCAAATTAGTGAATTACCATTAAAGTCTAATAAACATAAATATAATAATAATTCAAAGAAGGCCAAATAAGACCAGCAACTGATATTGACTTCATGTACAAGGGCGTAGTAGGGGGTGGCAGGGGGCCGGCCCACTAAAATTGCAAATTATCATTCTTTAAAAATTTTAAAATTTTAAATTAATAAAAATACTTTAATCTATAAAAAATTAATTTAATTTTTTTAAAAAATAAAAAGCATATGCTACTAAAAATTACAATTTAACTTTGATCTCTTACAAAAAAATTTTAGTTTCGCCTCTACTCATGTAAATATTAATATATCTAAAACTTCAAAACATAATTCAATCAATTCGTACAATCACTTTTAAAAAATTATAGATTAAAAATTTAAAATTGTATCTAAAAAAAACATTTATTTCATTAAAAGCATCACAACAACCAACCATATAAAAAATGAAATACAATCAAGAGATATATACACATATATATCTCAATGCAAAAAACATGGTTAAATGTAGACCTATATGATCTCAATGCAAAAAATCCTCTCTAACCCTTAATAATATCAACGAAGCTAATACTTAATTAACCAATTCAAGATCTTTCTTATATAAACCAAATTTATATATAAATCAGCAAAAAAAAGTGTTTATGTAATTCATTTTATTGTTAAAAAATAAATATTTAAAAAATATTTTTATTTTAATATTTATTTCATATATTTAAATTATTTAATTTTAAACCGAAATTTACTCGAATTTCAAAATCCAAATCCAGACTATGCACAGATCTAACAGCTTTCTTGTTTTTATGATCTGCACTCAGCATGAAATTATATATATATATATTAAGTGAATAAATTTTTAAAATATTAAATTAAATATTCTTAACATTATCAATTATTTTGAACCTTCGCTACCATCTCTAACTTTCATCTTACCTATTTTTGCTACTTTCAGAGAACAAAATTAAAAAAAACAACTCAGTTCAGCCATGAAAACAAACAAACAAAAGAAGAAATCTCATTCGGTTTTGCAGATCAAAAAAGGACTCGAAAATTACAACAGAGCAAACAAGAACCGAAGATTAGCAGAGAAGAGAGAACAACTTCGAACGCTGGTAATCACTTCAAAGTTATTGAAATTCGATCAAACGAACTTCATAATTCGACTATAAAACAATCATCCATCACCAAAAAAAAAAAATTCAAAGGCGAAGATTAGCAGAGAAGAGATAACGATTTCGACGCTCGTAATCTCTCCAAAGCTATTGAAATTCGATCAAACGAACTTGCATAATTCGACTATAAAACAACGATCCATCACAAAAAAAAATTTCAAAAGCGAAGATTAGCACAGCAGAGAGAACAATTTCGACGCTCGTAATCACTACAACTCTATCTAAATTTGATCAAACGAACTTGCATAATCCGACTATAAAACAACAATTCATCACCAAAAAGATTCAAAAAATTTCAAACAACGATCGATTATAAACTTACCAGCTGGTTCTCAAGTCTTTTTTTTTTTTTTCTTGTTTTAAAAAAATCTGAGAGGAAAATGTGGTGAACTGGAATTAAGCTGTGAGGGAACGAAGGCGGTACCCGGCTCTGCTTTATATAGAGACAAACAAGAAAATACTTCCAAAATAAAATAAAGTTCAGTAAAATAATAATTTATGCTGCATTAAATTTCTAAATAAGTTGATGTCAATTATTAAATAATATTAATATAAAACAAAAATTAAAGTCTTATAGTCAAATAATAAATTAAAAATTTATTTTTGTTTTTATTTTATGATAAAACTAAGCTTCAATACCCTCTACTTTTCATATATTTAGAATTTAATTTTTTATTTTTAAAAAAAATTTAAAATTTAAATCAAATGTTCACTGCATAAAGATTTTTTTTTATAAATTTTTTGGTATAACGTTTTGAAATTTAAAAAAAAAAATTAAATTTGTTGGTGTAACTATGTAACAGAAAAATATTTTTATAATGAACTTGAATTTAATAGAAAAATATTAGAGGCGTTAACAATTAGACTCGTATTTTAAATTTGAAATGCAGAGTGACTAAAATTATTGAATCAGGAAAGGATTTAAATTCCAAATAAACGAAAAATACAACAACTTTTGAACATATTATAACCTTATCTACTTATTGTTTTTTTAAGTATTCTTTCTACTTTTCTAGATCAAATTATATTATTACTCTCTATATTATGCGTAAGTTGTGAATTTAATCATTGTAGTCTAATTTGGTTAATTATAATCTCTGTATTTTTTGAATTTCAACTTTCATGTCTTGACCCAAATATTTGTCATTAAATGCTGCTATTTTCAAATTCTATGCGACACTCATATTATTACATTTGCAATGTTATGTTAACTCATTGTTTTCATAATTTAAAAACTATAAAGACTAGAAATGATGAAATTGAAAAACAATAATTAATTCTACAACTTATGTATAGTACAAGATTGATAGTAGAATTTAACATAACATATTTAACTTTTATTGTTTAAGTAAGATTGAAAATTCAAATTTTCAGAAATACGATAATTACATTTGATCGAAATATATATATCATATTACAAGGTCTTTAAAAATAATATATTATGTGACATATTTAAAATAACGACAAGTGGATAATGTCATTACTTAACACATCAAGATTATATATATTAAACTAATATAAACAATAAAATTTAAAACACATTTTAATATTTGAATTTAACGAGTGGTTTCAGTAAAAAAGAGGATGATGTTCATCCTAAGAGATCCGGGTTCGAGCATCTGTGTGTGCAAGTATTGTCAAATGATTAAGAAAGTATGAACAGATACTATCATGTAATCACATTAATATATTAACAAAACACATTTAATATTTGAAGTTAATTTTTTTACATTTTAATCTCAATTATTTTAAATATTTTAATTAATTAAATTTTTATAATATATTTTTAAAATTTTATCCATAATAAATTTTAAACAATAAAATGTCAAAAGATTAAATTTTTTTACTACTAAAAACGAAAATATAATAAATCTAGTGGGACAAGGGAGTATCATTTAACAAAAATATTTTTGAAATATAATTATGATAGCTTATATTAAAATTATTTATTATTTAAATATTTTTAATATAATTGATTTATTCAATAAATCAATTGATTGATTGATAATATTTAAAAATAATCTCCTGAATTTCATTTTTGATTTGACGTTCACTTCAAATCAATATTATTTCGCTATTGTTGCTTTCCTAGTATGAATTTAATTTGATATTTTATTAAAAATTAATTTTAATTGACACTTAAATTGTAATATATATATCTGAATTTTAATTTTAATAATAATAATTTTTTATCATTAAACTTTGACTAGATTTGCGAAAACCCAAATAAGATTCCAAGGCAAAGAGCAAGACACGTGTACTATTAATAAGAATATATTTTTAATTTCATATAAATTATTTAAATATCCTTATTGTTTATTTTTATTTAAATATAATTTAAGAACATGTGATAATTTTTTATATTGTAATATTTTATTTATTTTCACGGATTTGTAAATATTAGCTTTGACACATTTGATAATTTGGTCTTAGAGTCCACAAGTTCTAGAATTCCTCATGAATTGGATAACAATTCAATTTTTACCATCTTTTTTACTTAAATTCCACTTGGATCAACATAATTTATTATAATAATATTTTTATATATTTTGCAAAAATTAAATAAGAATTTATTATTAAGTGGTAATTAATCCAAATTTATAAAGAGTTTATTTGATATTCAATTGATATGATTAATGATAATTTGATTTAACGGAAATGTTTAAATTTTGAGAATTTTGAAATTTTATATTTGAGCCTTTCTGTGTATAAATATAATGTTTAATTTTCATGTTAGATTTTCAATCCAAATTTTATTCTAGTTTAAGTTTTACATTCTTACTATATATAGTCATTCTCCAAATTTATCATGCATGGTTAGATCTGAATATTGTTTTGGTTCTCAGTCTAATGGTGCTTCGTAATGATTCTTAGAATCGGATTGATAATTAAATTGATCAAGTTACGGTTTCGATCAATCCAACCAATTTCTTACGATTCGATTAAATGAATCATTAAAAAATTTATAAAAATAAAAATTGATTGAATCGATTTTTTTAGCTTAGTTCAACCAACTCGTATCGTTTTTTAGATCAACTGTCTAATGCATCTCTCTTTGAATTGGTACCTCAATCGATTCTTGATTTGACAGGCCAATTTGGTTCAAATAATCATGGTTAATTTTGATTATAGATGTTTTTATGTATTTCATAGTAGTCGCAATTGTAATTATACTTGTAACTTAAAAAAAAAACATAGAGTCGACATGAGCCAAATTAGAGTGTAAATGAAACATTGGCGTTCATAAGTTATCCGAGTTAAACTTGGAAAAACACTCGAATTTTATTCAACAATTATTGAGCACCAAAATACTTGATTCAAACAGCTTGCAAGTCTAATCGAACATTTCATTTTAAAACTTAACTATAAATCAACTTGAATTTACGTAGCTTAATTATAAAAATTGATATTCAGTCGTCGAATTCAACTCAACTTAACCCTTAAATCAAAATAAATTTACAGAATATTATCAATAATCCCACCTTGAAACGAATCCAACCCTCACCTAAACTCATATTCAGTATATACTTTAAAAAAAAAAAAAAAAACCTTTTATCGTATAATAATTTATCTATAGAAAATTTAGAAATCAAATTACCCCACTTTGTGGATGGCTGATGACGACACCCCTCCCCACGGGTTAGAAAAAGATGATAGAATTACTTTTCAACATCGTCGTTTTCCTTTCTATACGTTTCTAGAGTTACAACTTTTAGTAAAAAAACCAATAAATGAGTCAAAATTGGACCAAGAAATTTTCAGAATTAATGCATGTTCGAATACATCATCAGATGCCACAGAAATATAATATGATAACATCAACAACGTTGATTTCTTCAACCACATTTCAATTTCAACTATATTACGTGTTATATACATACTATATGTGTGTCGCTTTATAAATCAATAATGGGTGAACCCAATCTTTTGGCCTAATTGTATTGACTCATGAAATTTTATATAATTGAAAATTTTTAAGGTATAAATATAATCATAATTATGAAAATAATGCATTCTGATCATTATAAGTAAAACACAAATTAGGCATAGATAATAATAATCCTGGACAGGATCTACATGTGTAAGGGTGAATTCATAAATACTTTTAAGTAATCCTGGACAGGATCTACATGTGTAAGGGTGAATTCATAAATACTTTTAAGGAGTTCAAAATAAAATTATCATTTTTTGAGATGTTAAATATAGATTTTTTCATGTATTAATTTATAATTTTAAAGGGGTCACGACCCTTATCTATCCCCTTGTATTCACCCCTGAACACGTGGTAGGATTTAAACCAAATTAAACCTAGACAAAACCTACATTCGATATGATTTATATAGGGTGAGGGCGCTCGAACCTAAACACTTAAGGTCTAAATGTCATGACCTCATTAAACTAGGGTTTGAGCGAAATAATTTGATTTACAATAATTCTAGTTTTGGTCCTGTATTATACTCAAATTTTAAAATTTAATTCTTATATTTTTAATTTCTCATAATTTAATTATATATATATATAATGTCATTAGTTAATCCAAATAGATAACATTATTAATGATTTCGATTTATATTTTAAAGTCATCATGAATTGTAAAGCTTGTATCGACTTTTTAATCTAATAAATGCATTATTTTCATAAGTTGGGATTTATTGTTCCAATTAAGTCTAAAATTATAATACACTATTATAAAATTATAAGATGAAATTAAATTAAATTAAAAGAGAATTAACGTTCAAGGCTTTGATAGTGGGATGCTAATCTTATCATTTGCAGCCATGCATTTAGTCGTAGCTCAAAATTTGAGGTGCATAATCTCTCAATAATTGCAATAGAAATTAATTGGTCACAATTTTGAATTATATAAATATTCGATAAAATATTATGTTGAATTCTTTTAGAAAATATTTATGTATGATTGATAATTATACTTGGGCGCGAAGCTACAATAATTTTGATGAGAAATTGTTAATTATGGGTACGAGCGACATGTTTCCAAAATGGGTCTTGCCAAAACCTGGTTGGATCAAGCTTAATTCCGATGAAGCTGTGGCGGTAAACTGTCAACAAGTCGTAGTTGGTGGTGTTTTACGAGACGCTTATGTCAATTGGTTGTGGGGATACTCTATGAGTTTGAAAATGAATCAGTTCTTAAGGTGGAAGCACGAGCAATGTTGGAGGGCTTACTTTTTGATTGGGATAAAGGCTATAAACAAATCGAAGTGGAAAGTGACAATGACTTATTGATCGAGCTTCTTCAATCCGGAGGAGGAGGCAGTAGCAGTGTAGTTGAATACGGCTCATTCATCATATCCTGCTAAGGGATTGGGAGATCCGACTCCGACACATCTCGAAGAATACTAATGCAGCTGCAGATGCCATGGCAAAGCTTTTAGGGGTTGGTGATTCAATGCTACACATCTTTACAGAACCACCAGCCACAATTATTCAGTTTCTTCAAAAGGACAAATGTGATGCTAGTATGCTATAGTTATTATTGTAATCGTTTAATGCTGTTTTTTTACCAAAAAAAAATCAAGAGATGACTAATTTTAAGTAAATAATAGATTTAAACGGAATAAGTTTTTTTAAGCATTAATTTCTATATAAATTTTTTAGATTTTTTATATAATGTCTAGAACTACCTATAATCCTTCATCGACCTTTAAATAATAGGATAATGCGCTTCAACGCACTTGAATTCACGTCTTTCTGCATTGACAACAATATTAATACCAATCAAATTAAAACTCAATCGGCATAATTCATGTTTTCTAAATAGTGGATTCCTAAAGTATTTTACATAAAATCATGCAAATAACAAAAAAAAAAGAGTTAAAATTTTAGAAACTAATATTCCCAAAGAAACTAATAATAAATATGCATCCAAGTTTTTGTAGAATAACATTTATTGTCAACTATTACCACTTTCAAAGGTAAAGACAAAAAAAAAAAAGATAGAACCCTTAATTTGGCATTTATTATTATTATTTTTTTGTTACAATTTGGGTGGGCCATGCAATAAGGACCATGTGGCTCCAGTGTATTTTTTTTTTTGAAATGCAAATACCGCGGATTGGATTAAAGAAAATATGTTTGGGGATCCCAAACAGAAAAGAAAGTGTACAGAACAGACCACACCTGGTCCCAACAAACAGGAACTAAAACAACAAAGAAAAACCAGAAAATCAAAACAAAGTAGCATAAAACAAAAATACAGTAAATGCAATGAACCCCAAAACCCATTCCTGTTAAGAAGCAGCATCCATCCTTAGCGGCAGCTCATCCCTGTTAATAAAGAAAAACCCAGCAACAGAGAGTAAGATTGAAGGTACCCATCTTCTAGATTTGAAAAGCCCCAATCAAAGAAAGATGAAGAAGTGTCTTAGAGCTATGGAGGGAAGTGAAACTATCTGTCAACATCTGCTAATTCTTGAGCTCTTTGCGGCGCATCCTCCACCCAAAAATGATCTTCTTGAATCCGCAGACCCTCGGCCGCCAATGCATGTGCTACAGCATTACCCTGTCTTGCAACAAATTGAAAGCGGCATCCTTGAAATGCCTCAGCCCCTCACAAAATATCATAAGTAATTGATCTTGTTTCCGAATAATCCTCTGTAAAGTTATTTAAATGGCCAATCGACAACTTTGAATCACTTTCTAAAATAATTTGTTGAAACCCCATGCCCGTAGCAAATTGCATACCATGAAGAACAGCAGTAGCTTCAGCCATAGCAACTGATACCACCAGCTGGTGAGATCTGTAACCTGACCCCAAAGTTAAACCCTCCGCATTTCGAATAACAAAACCTGAAGATGCTAACTTGTTTGCTTGTGAAAATCCAACATCAACATTAATCTTTACCTAGTTCATCGACGGAGGTGTCCATCGAATAGCTTCCCTTGGTCTTGGATGATGAAGAATAACACAAGCATCTCTGTATTCCTGTCCAAAACCTTTAGGGCAAGTTTGGTTCGCTATCTATATAGATGAAGAATAACATAAAATTTTACGTCTGCCCTAAAAAACCCGAACTTAAAAGAATAAACATATAAATTGATGCACCTTTAATCAATAAGAGTGTAAATTAGTACTTATATATAGATGTACGGGTCTATTGTATTTAAATTAAAACATACATTTAATTAATTCATATTTTTTACATATAAAATATTTACACTATAATCTAATGCATATATAAAGATTTAATTAATTTGTACTAATGTACTATATTCTAATCACCTTTATTTATTTGCAAAATCTTAATACTACTAAAAAATATTAGTATTAGTATTGTATTAGAATCACCGCAATTCATATCAATAATATATAAATAAATTTTAACTATAAACTCTCTCTTGTGAATTTCTTCAAAGGAAACTCTAAAAAGCTTATGGAAATAGTAAAGAAATAGACACTTGTTTATAGATATGGGAGTGCTCTCTAGTCAATGTAGGAATAAAATTAACTTTTGAATAAAAATAGTAAAGAAATTAAAACTTATTTATAGGGTAAATGTGAGCATGAGAGAGTATTATCTAGCCAATGCGGGATTAAAATTAATTTTCTAATGAAAATAGTGGAGAAGTGAGCTATGAATGTATTCTCTTGTTAATGTGAGATTAAAATTAACTTTTTAACTAAAATATTGAAAGAAATTGTCACTTATTTATTCTAGTTAATGTATTTAACAACTATAATTTGAATTAAGATCAAATTTTAAAATTAACAAAAGTACATTAATTTTAGTTATTGATCAAATTGGAGAACAAAGACTAAATTCACAACTTATGTAAAGTACGGAACTAATAATAGAATTTGATCCAATGGATTTAATTGCTATTGTTTCAGGTCATGATTGAAATTCAAAATCCAAAAAACACAAAAACTAAAATTGACCAAATTAGAATATAGGGACTAAATTTGAAATTTATACATAGTATAAGGATTAATAAAGGATTTGAACTTTCATATATACACCCACATTGCCGCCTTTCATTATTAGAAGTCTATTAAACTAATGCACCAATATGGCTAAGGAGTTGGAGACTTCTCCCAAATCCCATGATTTCATGGAAGATTTCATAGACAAGTGGCATACACGATTCGCTTATTATTACTTTGGATAATTTCCACTAGCTGAATAGCAAGTGGCACATTGTGAGAAATCATGTCCATTTCTCATTTTTGTTTATAAAATTAAAAAATATATATTATTAGTATATTGTATGACCCGAATCTCATCACTTGTTAAATATATATAGTCGAAATTTCCATTGTATTATTCAGTTTTCAACATTAGTGAATTTTTTTTTCTTTTACACGTGGTTTTTTTCTCAAAAAGATTTCTATGTAAAATCTATGTTTTTTTTTACGATCATTCTATTGTCATTATCGACGTTTGTCTATAAAAAACAAATTTGTAAGATAATATATACACATATGGTATATATAATATTTAAAAGTGTACCAAAATGAAAATTAAAACAAGCAAATGTTGCCACTATGTACCAAATTACATTGTCAAGTGGATAGGTTTTGGTCCACTCTTACAATGGTGCTTTGATAATTATGTGAAGTCACTCATTTGATATTTGGCCCATCGTATCATATTTATACTATTTTTCTTAACTAAACATTTCCTAGTTATATCCCAATTGGGAATGAGTCAAACTCAATGAGCCATATCTTACTAAACAATCTCAACTAGACTAATTAAATTTAAAAAATTTTAAAAAAATAAGTATTAAATGTTGAATTTCTTAAAAATTTGTCTACATTACTAAAAAAAATAAGTACAACATGTTCAAACATACCTTTCCTTACCCTTGCTAAGAGATACTTTTGCTAGATTTCGTTACGAGTTACTTCATTGGGGATGTTACCTCATCGGGACCCAAGATCACCTCACCAATGATGCTACTTTGCTTGGACTTAAGGACACGTCACTCAATCACCATCACGAGATGGATGCCATTCGTCATTTACATATTTTAAAACCCAATCACGTTAAGTCATATAATTGACCTAACAAAAGAATCACTAAATGGCAAGTCTATCTTTTAGCAGAGGACACGTGACTCGTAAGATTTAATCTTATATACCTCTCTAAAGCTTATAGCGGGGGAGGACCTACACAATCTAAACTCTCTCTCTCTCATAACTAAAAATTTTCTCAAATCCCATGATTTCATGAAACACTAGATAAATGCTCGGACTTTGTTACAAGCATAATATATTTGAATTGTAACGAGCTTAAAAGATGAAAGAAAAAATAATCTAGGTATTTAATATGAAATTACATGAAAAACAATATATATATATATATATATATATGAAAAATTTTGTTAAAATTTACGTAAAAATTATTAATATATCAACATTTTTATTAAATATAGGACTATAATTATTGAAAAAAAAACTAACACAAATCTATTGATCATAAAAGATTCCATATCTATATCTTCACGTAAATGTATCATATCAAAACTATTTCAATATAATAAATTTTTTTACATATATGTTTATCTAAATAATAAAATAATTTAATATAATTTTTGTCAATTTAAATTTCATGTCATAAAAAATTGACATCTAACTAAAACTAAATACTTTTATGAGTATATATATATTTTTAATATACTGATGTGATTACATGGTAATATCTGTTCATACTTTCTTAACCCTTTGACAACGCACATACATTTTGCACACACAGGCGCACGAACCCGAAACCCCTAAAATAAACAATATCCTCTTTTTCACTGGAACCACTTGCTGAGTTCTGAGTATATATTTTTTAAATGGCTTATATACACAAAAAGAAACAATAAAGATTCTTTCTAGGAATTATAAGGACTTATATAAATAAACTATTACAGTTTATTGACTTTTTAATATATAAACCATTCAATAATACATTTTCTCCTTATCCATTAGCTTTTCTTACTTAAGCAATAAAATAACTTAATTACCCTTATCACACCAAAAATTTCCATCACTTAATTGTCATAAATCATGGTTTATCAATGAATGAATTATTGTATGATTTGGTATGAGTATTGTTGTCAATGTAAGAAAAAGTGGGATTCGAGTACGTTGAATATTCCTATTTATGAGCTAAAGAAGGGTTATGGATAATTCTAGACATTATCTCCATAAAAACAGATATGATCAAAATTTATAATTAGATTATTAAAAAAAAGTATTTTATTTAAACAGAACGATGGTTAAAACTCTTATCAAATATCTATTTGACATGAGTTCGAGCTGTATTATCCCATTCGTTATCTTTAATATTTTAATAGCAAGTGGCCCATTGTGACAACTTTAATTTCTCAATTTTGTTTATAAAATAAAAAAAGTTATTGCTAGTGTGTAAAGAGACCTTATAAGATAATACATACTTATAGTATTTCTCATATTCAAAAAGTGTAACAAAATGACAATTAAAAGAAAACAAACATGATGCAAGGAATTTGGGATTTATGTGTATGCTGCCATCATATCAAATCATATGGTGCCACTATGCATCTAATTGTATTATTAAATGTATAATTTTCGGTCCAATTTTACAATAATGTTTTAAAAATTATTTGGAGTCACCCACATTTTGATATAAATCCACATTATTTTTCTTCACTAACCATATGTTATACTCAACGTGTGAATGAGTCAAATTTAATGTGCTATACATAGTATCTTAATAAACAATCTCATTAATTTATTTTAATAAATGAATATTAAATAATAAAATCTTATACTACTTAAAATTTAAGTCCAATATATTCATACATAAATTACAATTTACTAAAGCTCCTCCAATTTATCAATAGGTCAAAATTCAAGGTGCTCGAAAGCTCTTCAAGATAAGAATCCCAAGTTAGATTAGGAGTATTTTAATAGTTAATTTTATTAATATATTTAAATCGATTTGATATTTTTATTATATTGATCAAAATATTATCTATATTAATATATTTAATGGTTGATTTTTTTTTACATAAAATAAATTATTAGAAAATTTTAATTTACACAGAAATAGACACGAATTATAAGTATGAAACATAATGGTTAGATTGTTAAATTATTAATCACATACAAAATTATGAAATGATGTAAAAACATCGGGTAAGTGAATTTCTCTCATATATTGATAATATATAAATTCATATACTTTTATTGTTATTTCGCTATTATATTGCTACTATTTTGTTGTTACTGTTTGGATATTATATAGATCTCGTTTTATTGTTAATTTTACTTTAATTTTAGATACATTTACTTGCTAAGTTGCAACTTAGTGTTATTTAAATATAAAAATATTACATTCTCAAGAAAAAAATTTAGGTTCGAACTTTGGAGACGATATTATTGAGAAAGACAATCACGAACCTTGAATATCGACTATAAACTGGACATTAAGAATATATAAAAATATTATATAAAAAATTAATATAAACAAACTAGATTAAACTCGAGTTTAATATTTTTAATTTATGTTAAATTTAAACGAAATTTTAAATTTAATTTTTAAATTAGATCCGAACATAAAATTTTACGTCTACCCTAAAAAACTTAAACTTAAAAGAATAAACATATAACTTTTCATCTGACCCGACTCATGATGAGGTTTAATCCTCGTTAGGCGGACCCCAAATATTCAAAGTCCCCCCACACAGCTTTTAGAATTAGCAGAAAGAGGCAGTCCCCTTTCAATCACTTAGTGGGCAAAATATTAATTATTATTCTTCTAGAAACAAAGAGGCAAACTTCAAATCCAACTAAAGGTTTTGTTTCTAGAAGACATTTCCGCGTTGAACTTATAGAACGGTTGAAAAATACAAGTATGCCCCCTCAAGTGTTTGACAGCCCAACGCATCATGTGGGTTACCACGTGGCGTTTAACCAAATATTGTTTCTAGAACTTTCGTGAACAAATTAAATTACTCAACCTTCGCGTTGCGTTTGAATAGTTTTGTTTGATAGTGATAATTATTTTCCTGTTTTCTGAATAATTAATTAGATGTATTTATCCGTAATAGAGAATTAATTCAATTGCAATATGATTTAATTCCATGGAGTAGGTCAATCAGATTGATTGGATTAAAAATCAAATGGAATTTTAATTTGAAGAAAATTATTAGATCGATCAAATTGGTATGAATAGATTAAATTATGTAAAAAATCGATTAAATTAATTGAATTGAATATCTTTTTATTTTTTTTTTATTTAATTGGATCGATTGAATCAACGAACCGATGGCTTCGATCCCATTATTAAAACATAACTCAATTGACATTATTATTATTTAACCCTTGAAACCCTTAAGTTTGGCTCAACTATTATTAAATTGACTCAGCTAATTCAATTTGAATATAATGCTTGACTCGAGTAACTCGCAAATTTATTTATGATTTTTTTATTTTTAATCAATATTACTTTTTTAAAGTAAATTACACTCAATCTCACTAAATTATTGGTAAGTTTACATTTTAGTTATTCAATTCAAAAAATTACAAAATGAACACTAAACTATTTGAATATTTAATGACTTAAATGAAAATTTTTGAATAGTTCAATGACCATTTTTCAACTTTTTGAAATTGAGTAAACAAAATATAAATTTATCAATAGTTTAATGACCTTAGATGTAATTTACCCATTTTTTTTGTAATTACTATTAGAGTAAAAACAAATGAGTTTTACATAAAGTGTTGTATTGATGTCTAGGGGTGAGCATTCGATTGAATCGAATCGAATGAAAATTTTTTGAGTTAATCAAGTTTTTGAATCCTATTTCATCATCTTAACTAGATTTGAAATTTTTACGAATCGAGTCGAGTGAGATAGAATTCGAATCGAATATATTTGTTCGAGTTAAATTAAAAAAAATTAATTTGGTGTTGTTTAATTTTATGTAATTTTTTAAAAAATATTTTTATTTAAAGTTTTTAAACATAATTATACAATGAAAAATTGAAATATATAAGTGAAAAAATCCAAGTAAACAAAACACAACAAGATTATAATACAAAAAAAGTAAAAGTTCCAGTAAACAACATAAACTTAAGTAACAACAATAACACAACAAGATTATAAAAAAAATATAAGTAAAAGTCCAAAATACAACTCTAATGTTTTAATACATGTTTCTTAAGAA